>CM054063.1:10237982-11437982 GCA_028641055.1 Alopecurus myosuroides | reverse complement strand
AAAGGAAGATATTCCTAAGACAGCTTTCACCACAAGGTACGGTCTATATGAATACACCGTCATGTCCTTTGGTCTCACCAATGCACCGGCAACGTTCTCAAGACTCATGAATTCTGTCTTCCATGAATACCTCGACAAGTTCGTTGTGGTATATCTTGATGATATTCTAGTCTACTCAAAATCCGAGGAAGAGCATGGTGAACACCTTCGTCTCACTCTCATGAAACTTCGCGAGCATCGTTTGTATGCCAAGTTTTCCAAATGTGAGTTCTGGATTCCAGAAGTTGCATATCTTGGTCATATCATCTCTGCCAAAGGCATAGCCATTGACCCGGAAAAGGTTAAGGCAATTGTTGATTGGAAACCCCCTAAAACGGTGAAGCAAGTCAGAAGTTTTCTTGGCTTGGCTAGCTATTGCCGTCGTTTCGTCCAAAACTTTTCTAAGATTGCTAAACCTCTCACTGATCTCACAAAGAAGGACAAAAAGTTCGTTTGGACTCCACAATGTGATGAGAGTTTCAACCTCCTGAAGACTAAACTCACTTCCACACCTGTTCTAGTTGGCCCCGACACTACCAAACCTTTCCAGATATTCTGTGATGCATCTCTCCAAGGCCTAGGAGCAGTTCTTATGCAAGAACGTCAAGTTGTGGCTTATGCTTCACGTCAGTTGAACCCGCATGAGCAAAACTATCCCACACATGATCTTGAACTTGCAGCAGTTGTGTTTGCCCTCAAGAAATGGAGACAATACTTGTTGGGTAACAAAACTGAAATCTTTTCCGATCATAAGAGTCTGAAATACATCTTCACTCAGCCAGATCTGAACCTCAGGCAAAGGAGATGGATTGAGAAGATTAAAGACTTTGATCTCACCATTTCTTACACTCCAGGCAAGGCTAATGTTATGGCCGATGCTCTCAGTCGCAAATCCTATTGCAATAATCTCATGATCATGGAGAGCCAACCTCCACTTCATGAAGAATTCCAGAAGCTGAACCTTGGTCTTGTTCCTGAAGGATACCTGGCTAGCTTGACAGCCAGTCCAACTCTTGAGGACAAGATTCGTTCTGAACAACTTCGTGATAATGAAATCAAGAAGATTGTGGATCACATCAAGGAGGGCAATGATAAGTTCAAGTCCTTCTCAATTGATGACAAGGGAACTGTGTTCTTCGAGGGACGCATTGCAGTCCCTCAGGTTCAAAGTCTCAAGGATATCATTCTCAAGGAGGCTCATGAAACTCCTCTATCCATTCACCCTGGAAGTACAAAGATGTACCAGGATCTCAAGACTCTGTATTGGTGGTCTGGCATGAAACGTGAAATTGCTCAATACGTTTCTGAATGCGACGTTTGTCAACGTGTTAAGGCAGTCCATCAGAAGACAGCAGGTCTACTCCAACCTCTGAAAATTCCTGAGTGGAAGTGGGACATGATTGAAATGGACTTCGTTACTGGGTTTCCAAAGTCCAAAAAGGGCAACGATGCAATCTTCGTTGTTATTGATCGTCTCACTAAGGTTGCTCACTTCTATGCTGTAAAGGAAACTATCTCCGCTAGCCAGTTAGCAGAGCTCTACACAGCAAAGGTTGTTCCCCTTCATGGTGTTCCATTGGAAATAAGCTCAGACCGTGGAAGTATCTTCACTTCTCATTTCTGGAAGAGCTTTCAAGAAGCATTGGGCACTAAACTTTTGTTCAGCACAGCTTATCACCCTCAGTCTCAGGGGCAAGTCGAAAGAGTCAATCAGATTCTCGAGGATATGCTCAGAGCATGTGGTCTCTCCTTTGGCATGAAATGGGAGGATTGCCTTCCATATGCTGAATTCTCCTACAACAACAGCTACCAGGCAAGCCTAGGCATGGCACCATTTGAGGCACTGTATGGTCGCAGATGCAGGAGTCCAATCAATTGGTCTGGAGCTGGTGAACGTTCACTTCTAGGCCCTGACATTGTTAAGGAAGCCGAGGAGAAAGTTCGTATCATTCGTGACAATCTCAGGATTGCTCAATCTCGTCAGAAGAGCTATTATGATAGCAAGCACAGGGATATGGTCTATGCACCTGGTGATAAGGCATATCTCCGTGTAACTCCCCTCAGAGGCACTCATCGTTTTGGTGTGAAAGGAAAACTTGCACCAAGATACATTGGTCCTTTCAACATCCTCTCAAGACGTGCAGAGAATGCTTATCGTCTTGAACTTCCAGAAAAACTTTCCAAAGTGCACGATGTGTTCCACGTGTCACAGCTCAAGAAGTGTTTCAAAGATCCAGATCGTGCAGTTGATCATGATTCTATCGAACTGCAAGATGATCTATCTTATGAGGAGCACCCTATTCGTATTCTCGATGAGACCGAGCGTAAGACTCGCAACAAGAGCACCAAGTTCTTGAAAGTCCAATGGTCGCATCATTCTGATAAAGAGGCAACGTGGGAGACCGAAGAGGATCTTCGCAAGAAGTATCCGGACCTGTTCATTTCTCAGTAGGGAATCTCGGGGCGCGATTCCTTCAAGGGGGGGCGTTTTGTAACATCCAAGTATGAAAACCCTTAGTTGTTTTACTTGTTGTTTTTATTTAAGCAATGCATCATATCATCATCCTCATATTTATTTCTGTTTGCATTGTTTTCATATGAAATTTAAACTTGTTATCAACTTCTGTTTTCACACTTGTCTGTTACAACCTTTCAACTAAAGAAGTACAAACTTAAAAACCTCTTTGTTTCCAAGCAATCCATTTTATTTCACCTTTTAAGTTGTTGCTTAAAAGCAATTAACCAAGTTAATCTTTTATTTCCAAGTTATTTTCCAAACTCAAAACAAATCTCAATTCATTAATCCTTTTGAATCCATAATGTTCAACACATTTTGGTATTCATCAAACATTCTAAACTATAGGGTAAACCCTATTGAAAACAACCTATTTTCTAAATAATAATTAATATGGCAAAAATTCATTTATTTTGGTTCAATTTCAAAACAGCAATAAAACATTTGAAATTTTGAAAACCTAAACTACCAAATGGTTTCTGTTCACTTGAGAAGCCTACCTAATTTTTCCCAAATTTTTATCTATACTAAAACCTATCTAATTCATCCAAAAGCAAATCTACAAAAAAAAAAAAAATAAAACAAATAAAAATAAAGCAGCAGGGAGGAGAGCAGCGCAGCACCTAGGCCCAGCCCGTTTTCCCTCTGGCCCGTTATCACCTCCACGTCGCTGTCGTCCTCTTGACGTCAGGCGTACGAGAGCCCCTCCGTCGTCGATCGCCTCCTGGAGCATCCCGATGGCCGCCGTACCACTCCCTCAAGCCCTTAAAACCACCGCGGCACCTCCTCCTGCCCCCCAACCCTAAGCTTCACCCCTCCATCGCCGCCAACCTTCCTTTTCCTCTTCCCCAAGCTCCTGTCTTTCCTCTCTGAACCTCTATCTCTGAAACTCCCCGACGCCGCTTCTCTGAATTCCGGCGAGGAGCGCCGTCTCCGGTGACGAACGACGATGGCGAAGCGCGGGAATTGGTAGGCCTCACCCCCACCTTCATCATCGACACCCGAGTGGGGCTTGAGGGGATCCAGAACCACGCCGCCGTCCTCGTTTCTCCGACGAGCAGCTGCAGTCCCACGGTGAGCATCCCGGTGATCTCCTCGCCCCTCTTCTTCTCTGCACGGTCACGCACCGAGCGCGCCTAGGTCATCCACGAGTAGCGCTAGCCCACGGGCTATTCATCGCGATGTTCAGCCGCTGCGAGCAGCCGCTAACTCGCCGGCGTCGATCTTTTTCCCGTCAGTTAGGTTCAGTTCGCGAGTGTCAAAATTCAGTTATCTCGTCTGCTAAGCATACCTTGGCTGCGCGTTTGTTTCTGTCAACACACTCGAACCAGCCGCACTGGTTGCAGGCGAACGTGCGCGAGCGAGAGAGCGAGGGTTCGACTCCTGGCCCTCTGGGATTAAATCCCTTCTTTTTCCTCCTCGCTGGTAGCTAGGGACCACCCGTCAGCCGCAGTGGCAGCCACGCGTGCGCGCCCCTGCCACGTTGGCCACTGGCCCCCTCCTGTCAGCGTGAGTGTGTGTAAACCGTGCGGTAACAAAAGTTTAAAACCTGAATCTGCTATTTCATTTTTTTCAATTCTTTTAAAATGGCAGAATAAAGCACAAACTTTAAAATTCATTATCTTCTATTTCATAAACCCAATAAATATAAACTTGATGTCTATTCTGATCCAAATTTTATAAACTTTCCAAATATGTAATTTGAGTTCTGTTTTGAATTTTCAAAATGCAATCTACATTCAAATTCAAATAATTCAAATGCAATTTGAAATAATTCATAACTAATACATTCTGTTTTCAAATAATTCAAATAAAATATGTTTTCCACACCATTTTGAATGCTCTATTCAAATATAAATTTTGTTCTCTGGTTTGAATAATTTAAATTGCCTAAACTATTTAATTCTTGTTTAATTCAATTAAAAATTGTTTAATATTGTTTAATTCATAACTAATTAATCCAAAGTCCAATTTCAAATTGTGAAACATGTAATCCAACTAAAATTTAATAAACTTTTCAAATATAAAATTTGTAAATTGTTTTGCACACTTTAACTTGATGATAACAACATCTACTTGTGTGCCATGTTTAAGTAACAAAATTCCAAATTTGATAAATGCCTTTCTAAATTGTTAACTATTGTCTCAATTGCATTTTAACTTGTTATGTTATTGTTATTCATCATGCATGCATCATACTAATTCAACTACACCTAATGCTTAGTGATAGAACAATTAATTCAACTCCAAGCATGGGCTTCCATATGCATCCTTTTGCATATGGAATCCATTTAAACTTGTGTTTCATGTCAAGCAAGTTATTTTGGTGCATCTATTAAACATGACATGCATCATCCAATGCTTGTGCACTTATGCCATGTATTGATTGCCCGTCTTCCTTCGTTGTTGTTTTTGCTTCTTCTCGATTAGACGACGACGTTGGTACCGACGAGCCTTACGACACCACTACTCAGGACCTAGCCCAGTACGAGACTGAGCTGCCAGGCAAGTTATCACTCACATGAATCATTGAGTTCCTTTTCCACACTTGTTGTCGATACTATCTTTTTGTCTACTATTGCTAGCCCTATGTATCGTTGCTTGTTCTCCGAACCCATCACATGATACCTTGAGCCATGATATTGCCACCACCTCCATACCCATAGCCCTTGCTTGTGCCTTAGTAGTATCTAGCATGCTTAGGGTTGCTTTTACTCGAGTCTGTTGTCGGTTACTACTGTTGCTATCTTATTATCTTGTACCGGGGCTCGTTATTAATCAATCAATCCTGTTAATTGCTAATGGTAATAATAATTTGATGATAAGGCACCGGCAGGAGGCCCATGAGTGGTTTTGGAGCCTGCTAGTGTCGACCCTAATAGGAAAAAGGGTCTTGTCTACTGATCCATGATGAGCGCACTACCCGCATTTGGGAAGCGAGTATGGGCGCCCCCCTCAACTTGACCTGATTCGCATCTCGTCCAAATCGCCTCATTTAGTTCGTGTTTTCCATTTGCCGCATGCATGTTTTTGCGAGCCCAGCGCAGGGTGGAACTTTCGTAGTCGGCATATAGGGGGACACGGTCTTAGAGTGCTATGATGGTCCATTTTCTTCTGGGCTTGATTAGCCGTGCGCCCAAGGTTCTTTGGGCTTGATGCGGAGAATGGTTGGTTGTGTAGAGTACCCCGCTTGGTGGGTTAGCTTCCCATCTGGCGGGTTATTCTTGAGTGTACGGCCAAATTGGTGCAACCCTGCAGGGATAATCTTCTCGAGAAGCCGTGTTTTCCGCGGTTATGGATTACTTGGTGAAAGTACTGGCTAACAAGTACTCAGGACAACTTGAACATAACTATCAATCATGTTTCACCCAATGCTTAATAACCTGACTAGTAATAGGTTATTCACACAATAACTTGATTCACCTTATCACAACGGTGTGAGTTATCCTCGGATCGCTTCTTTGGATAAGGGGCGAGATCCAGGATGGGTTTGGTTGAAGTTATCTTTCAGTTGGTTACAATCCTCGATCTTATCTTTTCTGTTAGCCGGAACTTGTAGTTATTTTCTGTAGTTGGTTAGAGCAGCCAGCAGCAACTTTATATCACCTCTTTCTTCCGTTGATCCCAAGCATCAAAGCTTGTGTTGACGGGTAACTCCTTGATGAACTGTGAGTCTTGCTTGCCAGTACTTGGATGTACTGACCCCGTTGGGGCTGTGGTTTACGCAGAGTACTACTACGACTACGATGCTTCCCAGGACGGCTACTTTGTGGAGTTCGACGACGCTGCAGACGAGTAGTTAGCTGGACCAGGGCAGGATCCAGACCTACGTGGATGGGCTTCGTTTTCCTTTATGTTCTCAGGCTTCTTAAGCCGTGGATTTGTCTGTACTCAGACCCCTTTGATTGCTTCCGCTGTTGTAATGAATGATATGTTGGGACATGTGTCCTCTGGATGACTGTATTCGATATTTTCTGCCTTAGTGAAGGCCAGTTGCCCTTATTTCATTCTTTTGTGTCTTAGAGACATTCTGTGTTATCATTCGTACCAACTGTTGACGTACCGTGCGTGTTTGATTATGAAGTACGTCGACAGTAGTGCCTTTAGGTTCCTAGCGGATAGTTTACTTCGACGGTGGAAGCAGGGCTTGTGTTGTCGCGCATAAGCGCAGGCCTACCAGGAAGCTGGGACGTGGGAGCATGTATGCCCCATAATCCAAGCACCTGACTTCCAGTTCGTGCGGAGAGTATCCTCTAGAAACCCAGGGTGCGACACCCGCCCCTAGCTTGCTATGCTCTTATCTCACTCTGTGAGAGCGAGGACAAGGCCGCTCTTAGCTCTACCCGAGAGGAAGGACCCGAAGACGAACTGCCCTCGTCACTCCCTTATCCTTCTCCATTTCTGATCTCTGGGAATTCCATTGCCGTGGCCTCGGTTGCATGAAGGAACGGTGCCACTGAGGTCGACGCCAATGGACTCGTCTCTGGGCGCCCACAAGCCCGTGGGTGCTGCCGATGTTGCTGACGATTCCAAGGACCTGCATCGACCTCCTCCATCGTCCCCGTCTACTCTCCACTCGACCGTGCACGCCCTAGGTGAGCCTCTATGAAAGATGCCGTAGTTAGGCTCGCCGGCGTCTCTGGCCGCGTCGCGAGGAAGAAGACGCTCGTCGATCGTCCATCGGTTGATCCGCGGCTCCATTTGAATCCCTCTCGTTATGTTCTGGATTGTTGGATTGGGATCTAACGGTATCTTACAATTTCACCATCATGCGAACATGCGCTAGGCCAGCCCAACGCATCGCGGCCTAGCCAGTAGCCAGATCTGGCCCATAGGGTGTTTTTCCTGCGTTTTTATCCATTTCTAAAAATCCAGAAACATGCCTCACTGCTTTTGATCAAAATAAAATACTTCAACACCAAATCTGACCACCCCCATTTTTCCTATGGTACATGGGTGTTTTCTTAGCCATATGCAAGTGGTAGATCTCTATTTGCAGAACTGGTCAACCCTTGAGAATATCTCAAATACAACATATCTCAAAGATAAAACATGGCACAACTTTTATTCTAGGGATACAAATGGTGTGAGGTTGATTTCTATGGATAGATCTTCTTGATACCTAACTAGATAATTTGTCCTCACATGCACTTGAGTTTCCTATTTAAAATGGCATACAAAATGGTAAATGATCAGAGAGCCACTGAATGATTTTTAGTAATTTGTCTAAAATAATTTTTGAGTTAAATACTTTTGGATGTAATTATGTATGCTTGGATCTATCATATCCTATATTTGTGTGGTTGTCTGAGCTAGATTTTATTTTTGGCTTGAAATGCAAGATCTAGTTGTTTTCTCGCATTATAGAATATTGTTTGATAATTCTTTGGATTGTTACTTTGATCTTACTAGAATGGGTAGGTGTTGTTTTCACTATTATATGCATGTTCTCTTGTATTTCTACCATGTTAGAACAAATCTTGTTCAAAGATCTAGTGTTATTATGCATGCATGCATGTCTAACTGGTTGTCTTCGATTTCTAGTGTTAGTAGTTGTTCTGCTCCGTGATTATTTTCATGTATTCAATGCTCCCATGACATGTTTAGTATAGATATGATAATGTAATTCGGTTGTTTAGCCACTGCATATATTATCTTTCCATGTATAGAGGTGCATGAGTTACTATATACTGTAGTCGTGCTTGTTTTCTATTACTATATGCATGTGTAGTTGTTTCTAGTTTGTTTTCTTGTTATTTTGTTCATCTCCATGAGTGATCAGAGAGTCACCTGACTTTATATGGCCTTGATATGAGAGTGGTACATCCAATGGAATCATGCCAATTTGGTTGATGATTCATAGTTTTAAATCTAGAGTGATGTTTGTGTATTGTCCGTGCATGTTTGATTGATGTTGTGTACACTAGTGATATTATTTTTGGTTGTTATTATTTGTCGAAATTCGTACACCCAGGCGGCTGTACACCATGCGTATACTTTCCAGAACATTTTTTTTATCATTTCAGTAACATTTTTTTTATACTTTTCATAACAGTTTTTTTATACTTTCAGAAACATTTTTTTATATACTTTTCAGAACAGTTTTTTATACTTTCAGAACAACGTTTGTATACTTTTTAGTAGTAATTTTTTATACTTTCACATACAACGTTTGTATACTTTTTAGTAACTACTTTTTTATACTTTTTAGATACAACACATGTGTACTTTTTACATGAATGACATAGGTGTTTTGGTTGAGGCGAAGCCGAGTGGTAGTACGAGGCAACGCCGAGCCGTAGCACGCACTACGACCAATGCACGCTTCGACCAATGCGCACAACGAGCTATGTACCCCCTTCAAAATATTTATAAATGGTTATCGAGGCGAAGCCGAGCCGAAAAAAATATTGAGGCGAAGCCGAACAACGTGCTACTAGATAAACATGGTGTACATGGTGTACACACGCGCGTGCGTGCTACCGAAAGTATAAAGTATAAACAACAGGATGTACAAAGTTCGAAAAAAAAGTTTCTCGAAACCTATCACAATGGGATCTAGTTTTGAAGATACCGACGCGTGGATCTTAAATATGAAAACGGTTTGTAATTCCGGAAAACGGTTTTAAAGATATTTCGTTTTGAAAAAACAAATCTGAAAGAAACGCGTGTACTCCCTCCGACCGGTTCCTGACATACGAGCCCGCCACGTGTCGCGCTCGCGTGCGCTCCTTTTCCTCTTCCCTTAGCTTCCGAGAGGCCAGCCTTTTGCTAATGGCACCCCTTTGGGATCCAGTCAGCAGCCTGTGGTGTTAAGACATTCCAGAATCTACAAAAACTAATGGAAAATAGATTTCAATTGTCTTGGGCATTAAGGATTATGGCAGGTTTAGGGTAGTATCTCGGTCATTTCAATGATAAAAGACATGTTTTTAAAATGGATAAAAATGCGTATATTTTGGATGCATGAGGGGCCTGCTCCCTTTTATTCTTTAGCCTCCAGATGTCTCCAATAATGCTTGTAATTGAGGTGTCCGAGTTGCTTTCATCCATACAGTATGGGTAATTCGAACCGTAACACTCCTTGGTGTCGGATTTCAACGTCTTTGGTTTTATCGGTTGGGGATCCATGATCCATATGAAGACTTTGAACTCGCCAAAGTGCGTTACATAACCTTCCTTCAATGCCTTGGTGGTGGAGTCCCACACTGAATCCTTGACGACACTTACCCCGCTGACATGGTTGACCTGCGCGATGGCGAGATTTTCTCTGGTGGATATCTTTGGGGAAGCATCGATTCCAAGAATAGGCCCATTGGTCGCGGGCCGCACCGTGGGCGCTAATTTTCGTGGGGGTTCTCACGGCAGTAGTCATAGGACGATGACTTGTTAGTTCGTTGCGCCCCCCGATGACAGAAAGTCGTTGGCAAAAAGTCGTCGACGGAAAGTCACTGCAGTAGTCATTGGCAGAAAGTCGTCGAGATCGAAGTGAATGCGAGTATACACGATGTACCCAGGTTCGGCCCCTCGATGTGAGGAAAGAACTACTCTTTCCTTGCTTTTCTCTTTCTATTATGAATAAAGTCTAGGCGACCTGTATATCGAGATCTATCTTCCTTCTCGTCTACTTAGTCTCTCGAGCCCCGTAGGGCTTTACAAGATTTAGAGTGGACTTGTACTAAGACTCCGGGTGCAACTATGGAACTATGACAATCTTTCTAATTACGTAAGAGGTCACGCCGTCCTCTACAAGGTTCATCTGGTCATGTGACTTGCGAGAGGGCCTATCTTCACCACGAGTGCGGGGCCACATGTCGGATATATCCCTAAGATTTCTACTCTGTTTTCATATTTTCAGACAAGTATATGAGTCTTGACTATATGAATATCACGTTAATTATCAAACGTATATACGAAGAATAATAATTAAGATTTCATCTAGGGCATATGTCTATAAAAGAAATATCTGATGTTTTTTTTTCGAAAAGGGGAGAGTCCCAGCCTCTGCATCGGAGAGATGCATACGGCTTCTTATTAAATAATAATAAAACATTTAAGTATTACATGAAATGAAGTTCAAAAGACCAACAGGATGAAAAGATGAAACAACGATGACACATGCACTCTAAAACTCCACTACGAAGAAGCAATTCGTCGATCATGCTGCCACCCGTTGGAGAAGAGGATGGCCCAAACTATAGCCAGTAACCGGTTGCATCCAGCCTCCATAAAATGGCGCTGGTCTTGTGGCAGAAGAAGGGACCACGAAGAAATCCAATAGATAGCCTTGTGTACAACCTGTAAGAAATGAGCATGTTGTATCTTGTTAAAAATAGCGTCATTACGACAATTCCACAAAGCCCAAACAAAGGCGCAAACGCCAATACTAATTCGTCGTTTATCATTTTTAGCAATGCCATGAAGCCAATCACCAAACATATGATCCAGACTCAGGGGGGAGAAATATTGAATGTAAAATGAAGTAGTCTCCATATTTTAATAATAAAAGGACACAATATAAATAGGTGCTCTATGGTTTCGTCATTGGTACAAAACACACATTTAGTGCAGCCATGCCAATTGCGCCTAATCAGGTTATCTTTAGTAAGAATCACTCGTTTATTGAGTAACCACATGAAGATTTTAAGTTTTAGGGGAATTTTCATCTTCTAGAGATACTTGTGCTGGAAAGGAGGGTGATCGTTCATGTAGTCAATATACATGGATCGGACAGAGAAGGTCCCATTCTGGTTCAATCGCCAGATAAAGGAGTCCTCGTCAGCGGACAGGGAAATATGCATCAATTGTTGAACTAATTGCAACCAATCATTCCAACAATTCCCAAACAGATTTCTCCTAAACTGAATGTTTATGGGTGGTGCATTGGACAACACATCAGCCACGAGTACATTTTTGTTTCTAACAATATCATACAGTCTGGGGTATTGATTAGCCAGTGCTTTGTCACCCAGCCAAATATCCTCCCAAAATCTAGTATGTAGGCCATTGCCCACAATAAAAGAGCCACCGGAAAAGAAGTCTTGTCTTACCGAAAAAATTCCCCGCCAAAATGGGGAATCCGTTGGTTTTGGTTTGACTTGAGCTAGTGTTTTGTCCCCTAGGTATTTGTTAGTGAGCGACTCCTTCCAAACACCATCTTCATTAAGAAGTTTGAAGAGCCATTTGCTCAGCAAGCATTTGTTCTTAATGTCTAATAATTCAATTCCTAACCCCTCTTGGTCTTTTGGTCTACAAACTATACTCCATTTCGTCAATCTATATTTTCTCTTTTGTTGGTCACTTTGCCAAAAGAACCTACCACGGAAGTAATCTAGCCTGTTCCTAACTTCCACCGGAATTTCAAAAAAGAACAAGAAAAACATTGGTAGGCTAGTGAGTACCGAATTAATAAGTACTAATCTGTCTCCATAAGACAAGAGTTTCCCAGCCGAGGATGACAACTTTTGCTCAAAACGATCTTGAACAATTTTCCATTCTTTTAAGAGAAGTTTCCTATGATGAATTGGAATAACAAGGTATTTAAAAGGTAAAGACCCACTTTAGCAACCAAAAATCCTTTTATACTCCTCCTGGTGTTCAGATGCTTTCCCAAAACAGAAGACTTCACTTTTATGAAAGTTAATCTTGAGTCCTGACAGCTGTTCGAATAAGGATAAAATGAGTTTCATGTTCACTGCCTTATCGAGGTCATGTTCAAGGAACAGAATGGTGTCATCCGCATACTGTAGAATCGAGACCCCACCATCAACCAAATGGGGAACTAAACTACCAACCTGACCGTCCTCTTTGGCTCTCTCAATAATAATGGCCAACATGTCAGCCACCAAATTAAAAAGAACCAGAGAGAGGGGATCTCATTTCCTTAACCCTTATGTTGTTTGAAAATAATGACCAATGTCATCATTCACCCGAATGCCCACACTACCTTTCTGAATGAATTTAGCTACCCACTCACACCAAGTTGGGTGGAACCCCTTCATTCGCAACACTTGCTGAAGAAAAGGCCATCTAACTTCGTCATAAGCTTTTTCAAAATCAATTTTGAAAAAAACTCCGTCAAGTTTCTTAGAGTGTAGCTCATGACTCGTCTCATGCAAAATAACAACCCCCTCTAGAATATTCCTGCCTGGCAAAAAGGCAGATTGAGTAGGTTTAATGACTGACTGCGCAATCGAAGTCACCCGAGTAGTCCATACTTTCGTGAAGATCTTGAAGCTCACATTCAAAAGACAAATAGGACGATATTGTTCGATTCTACCCACATCTTCTTTTTTTGGTAACAGAATAATAACACCAAAATTCAATCTAAAGAGAGGTAAATCCCCCTGATGCAACTGGTTAAACATGGCCATTAAGTCATATTTGATCACAGACCAGCATTGTTGGTAAAATTCTCCGTGAAACCCATCTAGGCCAGGAGCCGTGTTATGTTTCATTTGGGAGATTGCTTCAAAGACCTCTTTTTCAGAGAAAGGAGATACCAAAATCTCATTTTCCTCTGCAGATACGCCTGTAATATCACTATTGATCCCCTCATCCATAGTGAAGGAATTCGGATCAGGGGGGCCTTTTTTTTTTTAAAGAAATATCTGATGTAGTGATGTACTACTGGAAAGATTTAGCCTTTATGTTCCATTTGTGTCGTCATCAACATGGTGACTTCATGCGTGCACCGTATAAATTTCAGCTCTGTTGAATAAGAAAATATCTAAATACGCAAATGTGTGGGCTATATATACCCTACTTATTAGTTGCGAAAAACAAATGATAACTAGGTAGAACACATGTCATCTGGACATAAAGCATCACAACCCATATACTTGTTCTTTAAGAAAGATCGCTGTGGCTAGCTTCGACTAGTGTTCATTAACCACTGCAGGGCTCATCAACACAAAACAGAACACTTATTACAACAACTATAACTAGTTGTACCTCATGTGGAACAGAACAATCTCTCAATAGCAATGCAAAAAGTAATATATAGTGCGGTAGTTCAAAGGGAGGTTCAAGATTTGAAACAAATCCGCGCTTATTGAAAAAAAAAAGACTTGTAGGATAGTGAATTGCAATTGGAGAAGGAAAAGAGACACAAAGTAAAAGCATTTGCCGTTAACAACTGGACCTGCCAGTCAGTGCGGCGATCTGAGAGGCAAACCTCCCCATGGCTAGCTCGGGCAAGCAGATGGGCACTAGGACGCACTTGTCGCCATTAGTGTCCTTGCAGCTCTTAAGAACACATGGCGAGCTCAGACCCATATCCCGGGCTACTGCCGGACCACCGCCAACGTGCTGCGCCCAGCTTCCTATGTCCAGCGAGTCGTCGACGCAGCGTGTCACATCTGACACAATAAACGACGACCAGTGGAGCGCCACCTCGGGGCCGTGGCTGTGCTTGCCCCTTGGCATCATGGCTAGATAGGACCGAACGCGCTGGTCAGTGAACCGGAGCTTGGCTTGGTGCACGAGCCCTACAGCGTGGTCCAGCGGAGCGCCGTAGAGCTCGGCCGCACTGGACTCGGCGTTGGTGATGAAGCCTGCGTTGCCGTAGAACCCTCGAGGGAGTGGAGGGTCGCACTTCCAGGCCCCACGGCCGTTTACCATGAAGAAGAGGCGCACCGTTTGTTGGGGCGGGTATTGTAGCGCCATGGCCCTGCATCGCCATACGGCGGCCGTGATGAGCTCAAACACGGTTGCTGCCGGAACAGCAGTGCGCAGCGCCGCCATCTCCCTTGGGCCAAAGAGGAAGTAGCGGGTCACCACCGCATCATTCAGTGATGGTGGTGGTGGTGTCATCGTCGCTGCCTTGGCCTCTTCCTCTTCGGCCTCTTCCTCCTGCGAGGACGCTACTAGCAGCTGCCTCTCCCACGTAGGCAAAACAGTTGGGGCTGCTTGCCCTCGTGCTAGGTCAGTGATGCACCTCAAGACCTGATACATGCCGGTGACATCGACTAGGCTGTGGGAGACGGACAACGCCAGGACGACGCCTCCGCATCCGAGTTGCGTCATCTACAGGCAGCAAAAACCACAATAGTGAGTAGTCGCTCGCTCGTATGGTCCGCAAAACAAAACAAAAATATATGGATGCACCTACCTGCAAGTAGAGCAATGGCTTGTTGACGACATCTCTGACGTCACCCACATCACACATGAACTCCACAATGCAGGGGTGCGGTTTCACCACCGGCTTTCCCAACTCCTCCAACCGCACGTCGGCGTGCGCCTCCACGAACACCGCCCCTTCCGCGCTGCAGTCCACCACCAGCTTCTTCCCGCCGGCTCCGGGGACCTCTCTCGCCCGGCCCGCCAAAGGGTAGTAGTACACCAGCGCCCTTGCCAGGGCATCCTTGAGGGTACTCGCCACTTGGTCGGGCTCCTGGCCCTCGGGGGCGGCTAACCGGAAGAAATGCAAGGCAGTCAAGTATACCCGCACCCCCACCTGGTTGTCCATGTCAGAGAGAGTCTTCACCTCACGCGGCGTTGCTTGCGCCGGAACAACCACCTCAGGCTTGTTCCGGCGGGACGTGAAGATCACCATGGCTGAGAGCAGTGTCAAATAAGGATGTGCTAGTTTATCGAGCAAGGTGTGAAGGTAGCACACTAACACTAGCTGGTATATATGGTGTTGCTTGCAATACGAGAGTGGACCTTATGCCCCACAACTTTTTTTTTTTGCGTGCACTAGCACATGCAAATTTCCCTAGAAATAAAAATTGTTTCTATTACTCTGGGGCAATCAATGCTCTGAATATACATTAATTATCTCTGATATATAAAATATATTTATCACGTACAAACTACCGATATACACATAAACCAACCTTAACTTAAATGTGTTTCTCCTACACGTTTGATAGTCCATGGACATCTAGAAACTATTTCCTTTCAAATAATAAATAGAGCGGCCATGTACACCCATATTGACTCCCACGTACTAAACGAATAAACTGCCGAACATGATTCTCCGGTTACTCATGATACCGAACTTACTCGATACTATGGATTCCGGTACGGTTGTGGAACAATCTCTGTTTCCACTATACCATTGTCTTTTGACATTAACTGGTAAGTTTCCTCTTTCTCGTTACTGTATATGATATCCCACATGATGTATCATCATCATGCATTTTCTTCATAACTTGTGGATATCAAGAATACTAACTGGGCCAGGTCTGTATCACTCCTTTCACATAGGTGTAATTCCAATCTCAGAACATCGACGCAATGTACTCTTTTAGAATTACCAAGTGACTACCTATATGTTCACCCAGTTTATGGTTTGACTCTTGATAGTACCAAAGTAAAACATCTAGAATATATTACCACGATAACCTCATGGCCAATGGATGCGTTGTAATATAACCGTGATGTGATATGAATCTAAGGTCAAATCATTGTGGATTCTCTTGCCATATCAACTACTTGGAAAACATAGTCATCAAACATAGTAAAATCATTATGAATCTAAGGTCAAATCATAGCCGGTCATATTGTTCCCTTCCAACAATAATGATATTCATTGATGTTGACATAAAAATGTCCATGACTAGGAAAACATAGCCATCAAGCATCCAATGAATTAGTCCTAAAGGCACGGATAGGATTTGAAACTTTGTTCATGTTACAAGTTATTTAAATTTCCATGTACCCCTCTTCCTCTCGGGTTGCTCGTGCGAACGTTTCCATGGGACGCCCCCAAACCCTAAAAAAGTGTCGTTGTCCCTATCTCCCTCCTCTGCCGCTACCGCTGCAGGCGCTAGCCGGCGATGGCTATGCCCGACCGTTAAAGGCGGCGGTGGAGACGGTGCACCCCCAACGGGCCCCTTTCGTGCGGAAGAGGGACGTCATTAGGGATGCGAGGATAGTGGTGAGGACAGCGACGTCAAGCCTCGGTACCACCCCTGGGGCACTGTTGAGATAGTGGAGGATCGACGGAGTGGAGAAGCTTGGAGGGAACGTGGAGGAGCATCGTGGTCGACCTGGGAGGCACACTGACGCGATATTAAGGCGCACCCAAGCTCACAGCCATGGAGGCGGCAGCACCGAGGAGGCCCTGTCAGGATGGAGATCCTACCGGGCAGCGGGCGGTCGGGCACTTCCCCGTTGTGGGCAAACATAGGAGTCTTCACGATGGTGTCGACATGGAGGACTGTCGGCTTTTGGCACTTTTGGCACGGTCGGCTTGGTCATATAAGTTGGAATCGCATGAAGAAGCTCCATGATGATGGACTTCTAATTTCGTTCGACTTACAGTCATTCGAGACATGCGAATCACGCCTACTCGGCAAAATGACCAAGACACCTTTTGCAAAGAGTTGTGAAAGAGCGTCCGACTTGTTGGAACTAATACATAGTGATGTATGTGGTCTAATGAGCAAGACAGCCAGAGGTGGCTATGAGTACTTCATTACCTTCACTGATGATTTGAGTAGGTATGAATATATCTATTTAATGAAGCACAAGTCGGAAGCCTTTGAGAAATTCAAGTAATTGCAAAGTGAGGTACCAAACCAACTCGGCAAGAAAATAAAGTTTTTACGGTCGGACCGTGGAGGCGAGTACATGAGCCATGAGTTTGATGACCATCTAAAGAGTTGTGGAATAGTTCCTCAACTCATTCCGCCGGGTACACCGCAGAGGAATGGTGTATCAGAACAGAGAAATCAGACCTTGTTGCACATCTTACGGTCACTGATGAGTCGGATAGATATACCTTTATCATTTTGGAGTTATTGTCTAAAAACTACAGCGTTCACACTAAACAGAGTACCATCAAAGTCAGTAGAGAAGACACCGCATGAGATTTGGACCGGCAAAAGGCCAAGTTTGTCTTTTCTTAAGACTTGGGGTTGTGAAGCATTTGTCAAGCGAGTTACGTCGGACAAGCTCACGCCCAAGTCGGATAAGTGTATTTTCGTGGGGTATCCAAGTGAAACTTTGGTGTACTACTTCTACAACCGAGAAGAGGGCAACGTGTTTGTTTCTCGGAACGGTGTCTTCCTTGAGAAAGAGTTTCTCAGTCAGGGAGTAGGTAGGAGCAGAGTGCAACTCGAAAAAATTCGAGAGAAACCGGCTAGGAGGGAGTCGGCGAAGGACTTGGAGGCTGAGCCAATCGTGGTACCTACACCAATAACAACACCTGAACCACGTAGATCTGTCAGATTACAAAATGCTCATGATGTTTTACTGTTAGACAAGAATGAGCCGGCAACTTATTCGGAAGCGATGGTGGGATCTGATTCGGAGTCATCGCTTGGAGCCATGAGATCCGAGTTAAAGTTCATGGATGAAAATCAAGTTTGGAATTTGATTGATCTGACAGACGATGCAAGACCCGTCGAGTAAAAATGGGTCTTTAAGAAGAAAACTGATATGGATGGAAACATTTCCGTCTATAAAGAACGACTTGTCGCGAAGGGGTTCCGACAGGTTCAAGGAGTTGATTACGGCAAGACCTTCTCGCCCGTAGCGATGCTTAAGTCAGTTCAAATCGTGTTAGCCAGATCAGCCTATTTCGACTATGCGATATGGCAGATGGATGACAAGACGGATTTCCTTAATGGAAATTTAACTGAGGACGTTTATATGATACATCCCAAAGGTTTTATCGATCCAGCTAATGCTAACAAGGTATGCAAACTTCACAAATCCATTCATGGGTTGAAGCAAGTATCTCGGAGTTGGAACATTCGCTTTGATGAGGTAGTCAAATCGATTTTTTCATCAAGAGCAATCATGATTCTTGTTTATACAAGAAGTTTAGTGGGACCAAAGTAAATTTTCTAATCTTATATGTGGACGACATATTACAGAATAAAATGATGTCATGATGTTGCAAGAAACCAAAGAATCATTGGAAAGAAGTTTCTAAATGAATGATTTGGGTGAGGCGACTTACATTCTGAAAATCAGGATCTATAGAGATAGATCAAGGCGGCTCATTGGGTTGAGTCAGAGTACATATCTGGATAAAGTATTGAAGAAATTCAATATGGAAGAGTCTAAGAAGGGGTTCTTACGGATGTCCCATGGTGTAAAATTTAGCAAGACCCAGTGTCCTTCGACAGCTGATGAGCGAAGTCGGATGAGTATGATCCCGTATGCTTCAACAGTCGGATCCATCATGTATGCCATGATTTGTACCAGGCCGGATGTTTCCTCTGCTCTAAGTGTAACGAGCAGATATCAGGCTGACCCTGGCGAAACCCACTGGGCAGCAGTTAAAACCATCCTTAAGTACACGAGAAGGACCACGGACATGTTCCTAGTTTATGGAGGTAATGTGGAATTCAGTGTAAAGGGTTACACTGATGCGAATTATCTCACCGACTCCGATGATTATCGTCACGAACGGAGGAGCTGTGAGCTGGAATAGTTCCAAGCTAGATATCGTGTCTGCATCTATGACAGAGGCTGAGTATATTGTTGCCTCGGAGACTACAAAGGAATCTGTTTGGATAAGGAACCTCCTGATGGATCTTCGTGTGGTTTAGGGCGCGTCCAATCCATTGGACGTATATTGTGACAACAATTGTGCTATGGCACAAGCCAAGGAACCTAGACAACAGCAGAAGAACAAACATATACTCATGCGTTACCACCTCATTCGCCAGTCTGTCGAACAAGATGATATCAAGTTATGCAAAGTACACACGGATGCAAACATTTCAGATTCGTTGACAAAGGCGCTACCACAGAAAAAGCATAAGGCGCACATGAGAGGTATGGGCATTCGATGCCTAGGAATATGATGTCAAGATGATTGACTCTAGTGGAAGTGGGAGACTGTTGGGAATATGCCCTACAGGCAATCATGTATGATGTAATTCCCAATGTATTAAAAAAGTTATTAATTCGTCCTTGTTTTGAATATATGATATATGTCATTGAATATGTGATTCGATTGTGAAACTATGTATTCATGTTGTTCATACCAAATTGTCCTTGGTCATTAAGATTGTGTTGGACACACACCCTAGACTGATATGGGTGTTGGCTGATGACTCGGTTCCACTTGTCATGGGCATGACGATGTCATTCCAATGTTTACAGACTCGGCTAAAGAGTTTAGCAAGTCGGACTGACTCATATTGAGATGCAACGAGTAAGTCGTCATTTGCATGTCTCAATCAATGTAATCCTTAAACCGAGTTATGGATCACCGACTTAGGTTCTGTCAAAAATTGTTCCGGTACAAGGCAGTTATAAAGACAGAGTTTTGGTCGAATGAGAAGCAAGCTGCGTGATGTGAATAATTAAGATGGGATTTTGCCCCTCCAACTGGAGAGATATTCTCTGGGCTATCTCGAGTGATATGATTCCGAAAGCATGGCCATGCTCGACTCAGTTAATTGTTAACCGGGTCTATTGACTAAGAGTTAGTCAGATGAGTCATATATCACGGACCGAGAAGAGAGTTGAGCTATTTAAGGGATGACGATAATTCGTCTATAGTTCGACAAGGTATATCGTGAGGCAAAAGGGACTCAGATGAAAGTCAAATTGGAAGGTATGTCGTCATAACTCTATGTCACTTGGGAGTCGGCACGTTCTGCTAGGAACCGCTACCGGTTGATCGATTGGGAGTCTGACTCTAATCGTGTCCAAGTCGCCATGAGTCTGCAGTGTCGCACACCTAAAAGCGGGAGCAAATATATTCGTCAGATTGGACCCGAACCGAAAATGGACTAAATTAATGAGTTGGACTCACAGAGGGAATGAACACAAAGCATTGTCAAACCCACTCCCACTCGCTATATAAAGAGGGGCGCAGGTTGGCCAACGTACACAAGTTTCAAATCCTATGCGTTGGGAACCCTAGCCCAATTCAGTCCAGCCGGCGCACCGGACCTAGCAGTCCGCCGCCGGAGCTTCTCCTCGCACGTGTGGATACCGGCAGAGGTGATGTATGATCAGCACTTCGACGATCGCCGGATTGGATCGGCTAGATCGGATTGTGGGACTACACTGCATCGACGTGCTTCATCGATAATCCGCACGTGCGCCTCTAGTGGTAATCCTCGCGGCCTTCTACCTCGTCTAGATCTTGGAAGTATCACGTAGAAATTTTTTTGTTTATCTCTACGCGTTCCAACATAATGTTCCCTACGTCTGCACGTCCGGTACTAGTAAGACCGGCACGTGCATTCGTCTCCAACGCGTTTCCGAGTCTGGCAAGCTCGGATCGTCGCCTCGTCTTCATCGGTTTCGACAACGTCCCGACATCGACTCCCCCTCGACGACTGCCCCGACCGCCTCACCGACTTCGTCTATGCATACTCGGTTCTGGTAAAACCAGAGTATGCCTTCGTCCATGTTGTGCGCCTAGTTCTGTCAAAACCATGGCCGCACCTCGTCCTCGATGGCTCGGACTGCATAGAGTTCAGCATCGACCCTCCTCCTCGACGACTGCCTCGAAGCGTCTCTGTTACTCTCCTCGCGCACTATGCGCTGCAGCTCATGTGCGTCTCCCTCGACACCAGCATCCGACCACGACATTGACCACGGCTACCCCTCGCACGGCTAACTCGACCAAGGCTGCACCGCCCCACGCACTCAAGCTGGAGGCTTGAGATAATCCTGATGAAGAGACTCTCGAGTCGCGACCTGAGTACAACCTAATTAAAGGACAGTAGCCCGGGTCTTGCTACTACTCCCTCCGTCCTGGTGTATAGGGCACAATACCAAAATCATGTTGTCCCATCTCTTAGGCATATTTTGCATTAAATCTCTTCTAATTAGTGGGTGGTTGGCTCTCTCCACCCCTCTCCACCAATGCATGTAATGTTTAAAGCCCAATGAATGAATACCTAGAGCCTAGAGAATTGCTATATGTGCCCTATACACCAGGACGGAGGGAGTAAAATCCTAGAGCCATGGAGAACCGGGGTGAAGTCCTAGCGGACACTTGGTGCGTCTAACTTGTGGTGTGGCCGGGCCGATGAAACAGACACATTGACGCCTACGTGTGTTCCGTCGTTGCATGCGGCATGCATGTGCAGACAACTCACCACCACCCTCTTCTAGCGATGCACCACGATGAGATGTGGATGCGTAAGTGCGACGCATGCACGAGCCAGACTGCATGGCAACCCTTGAGAATTGAGATACAAAAGACTCCACCAAAGACACAAAACAGATTGGAGGACTCCCTATTAAAATATTAACATGGCCAGAGTGGCCCTCAGTGAATGCAAAGAGGTGCGCTATGTAGATCTTGCGTACTCCAAGATGTGCGGTTTAATACGAACCCAATTAAATGCTTGCATGTGATTACACGAGGTTCGACGTGATCTGGTCTACTCGTGAAATTCTGCACTCCATGACGTTCGCTCCTTTTAATTAGGGGATCGTGCTTCCCTCCATCGTTGCATGCAAAGAGTACAGTCTTCTTCTGAGAGCAAACATTGAACTAATATATTTGTGTTTAGGTGGAGGAGATAGGAGAGGAGAGAGAATGGAAACGGGCTCTCATGCAATAGCCAGCTATATTTTTAAATGGTGAACAATTTTTGAATGAGAACATTTTTAAAGTCTTAAATGAACAAATTTTGACAGTGGTGAATAATATTTAAAAATAAAAAATTAAAATTGCGAACAATTTTGTAAATGAACAAAATTTGGAAACGAACAAATTTAGTAAATGAACATTTTTTTCAAAAGGTTGAAACTTTAAAAATAAAACTGAGAAAAGAAAATAGAAACAGGGAACACGTACGCACAGAAAAGGCTAGGGAGGGAAGAAAGAGTGGAAACAGATGTACCACCCTCCCAAACATCCCCTAGTTGGGCCAGCCCACCAAGAAACCGAATGCAGACGAGTCAAAGATAGGACTGCAGAGAGCGATATATAGCGACCGCGCTCAAAATCACCAAAAATAACTGGGAGGCATGTTTTGTGTGAAGGTGGTTTGCTTGGGCCACCCTAGCCAAACCTGTTCATTCCACGTGGTTAACACGTTGTTAGATCTATGGCCGTTGTTAGATCTATGGCGTGGGCATGCCTAATCGGATCTCCACCGTTTGTATACCGGTTGCGAACTAATCAAAGTCCCATCTGCCGGTACGCCAATACTCTCGATGTCCATGAAGCCATGAACAAATCTCCTATAGCACAAGACAAGAACTCCAAAACATAGTTGAATAGGACTCATGTAAAAATCTGCCTGGCGACCTATATAAAGTCTGGAGTGAGGACATACAGAGGATAATCAATCATAAACTAGAACACAAACCGCATACTCATGTGCGCCAGATCCAATCTCTGAGCCGCAACCTTTGTAATCACACGAACTCGCCGAGTTGATTCAAACATGCAGTAGTAGAGGTTTTATCTTCTCAGAAGGGGTCTGAATCTGGGTAAATCATGCCCCAGTGTCCTATCAAGGCGAATGCTCATATTCCTTTACGAAACCCTAGCCCCAAAAGCATGATATATGTTGTATAGACCCCACGACATTTGGCGTGATCGATCTTTTGGAATCTAGAGTGGTGGAGAAGAGACTTTTTCGACATAAAAAATTGTATGCCGCGACTTACCGATCTAGGCGGGCTTGATACGATTTGCATCCGTAGACTTCACCGAGTACCTGCCGGCACTACACCCGGAATTCGATACTCTCGACAGGAGCGGATATCTAACTTTCGTCGGATCTATCGTCTACATCGACACCGTCCTTCCCACGCAGACTGCATGCCAACAAGTGCGACTATATTGTGGACATCACCGAGAATGACTTGGAACCCATCTCAATGATTTCTTCTCGAAAAATATTCTTATTCGATTTTTCTGTCGGCTATGAAATTTTTAGAAGATTATAACGGTTAGATATTCTTGGATGACTTGAAAACTAAAGTCCTATTAGAATCTAACGAACCTCCACGCAACTTTGGAAAAATAATTATCGAGCTTTAAGGGCATGGCCCGGCAGTCGAGGCCACTGCACTGCCGTTTCCACGCACGGGGGCTACTGTCGACACCGCGAGTCTAGGGGTAGGCGAGCCCACATAGGGCGTGTTCGGAAACCCTCCGCTCCACGTAAATCCTTCGATCCGGCTCCGTTCCGAGTGATTTCGCGTCTGGCCTGGAGCAGCGAACGTTTGGCACGGCTACAGCTATTTTCTGGGCCCAAAGCCCATGTTCTGTCCATTGACCTGTTAAGAAATAGGACATGTAGCCTGTCAGGTCCGTATTTGTTAGGCCTGTTAACTCATTCTTCTCACGGGGATGCCTTTGCGGCAATGGAGCCTCCTCCTCGAAACAGGCTTGACGCCCCGCTTTATAAATAAAGCAAACCACAGTCATACAACCAGTCCGAAAGCAAAAAAGAAAAACCGATAGTCTGCTGGGGCCACAGCACAACAAAGCCCCAAAACAAAGTGCCAAAGGCAAAACGGAAAAAGATACAACTGGTAGCGAAGCTCAATGGCTGGAGGCGGGAGATAAGCGGCGAGCCGCCATCACGAGGTCCTGAATCATGCCATCTAGCCGCGCCTTGTCCCGATGTCTACATAGAGGATGCCACTGCTGCAAAAATGCCAAAAATTTAAAGACAGAGTCAGATGCACGCCTCAAGAAGACACGCTCGATAACGATTTTGTTACGAATAGTCCATAAGGTCCAGGTCATCGCAGCGAATAGTAGCCAAAAGAGGCGCCTCCCCTTTCCGTTACCATTCGCCTGCATTTCCAGGAACTCGCCGAGGTCTAGGGCCCGCCACTCGGGCCCCAGCGCCTCCGCTAAGAAGCTCCAAAGAAAACGAGCTGCGGGGCAAGTAAATAGAATGTGGGTGCCCGTCTCTGGGACCGCACACAGGGGGCAGGTGCCATCACCTGGGCCGAACCGCTTTGCTACCTCCACCCCCGAAGGGAGGCGATCGCGCAAAAGTTGCCAAGTGAAGATTCTGATCTTCAGGGGGATGGGCGCCTTCCAAAGGTGCGTAGTCCATGGGAGCGTGGGTCCTCTAAATAGGGCCCAGTACGCAGACCCCACCGTAAAGCACCCTGACGGCGACAGCCCCAAGAGACCGTATCAGGGGGGCCCTCTAGGGACTGTGGAAGAGCCGCACGCAATTCCTCCCATCTAGCGGCCTCCACTGGGCCGAACGTCCGACGGAACCCAACGTTCCAATGTCCTTGTAGGACCGCCCCCGCCACTAAAATCCCTGGATCTGCACAAATGGCGAACAGTTCCGGGAATTCCTGACGCAGGGGACGACGCCCTAGCCACCGATCCATCCAGAAAAGGGTCCCTCGTCCGTCGCCTACAGAGAATGACGCCCCCAGCCGGATCTCGTGTTTGATGGATTGCTGGGATCGCCAGAGCTGCGATCCCTCCTTCCTCTCACACGCTAATAGGGGGAAACCACGAAGATATTTAGCCTTGATCAATTGAAGCCATAGGCCTCCGTCTTCTCGTAGGATACTCCAGGCCCACTTCAGCAACAAGGCTTTGTTCATGTGTCGTGATGCCAGGATCCCTATTCCCCCAAGCTCCTTGGGGGCGCAGATATCCGCCCATTTCACCATGTGGTATTTTTGGTGCCCCTTGGCATCCTGCCAAAAGAATCGGGATAGTTCCTTATCGAACTTGGCGTGCACGCCCTCCGTAAGTAGGTACAACCCCATCATATACATGGGGAGGCTAGACAGACAAGAGTCGATAAGGACGGTCTTACTACCCTTGCAGGAACCTTGGACGGGGAAGCTGCCGGGGAAGTGGGGGTCGAACCCCGCGAGCCCAGTGAGAGGGTGTAGCACAAGGCCCCCCCAGAGCGCGACAAAGAGGGAGGGATCACCTCCAAGCCCACACTCCCGCAGTCCTCCTCCTCCACGTGCGCGCCCTGCAGCAGCCCCAGTGCAGCAGCATCCAGACCCTGAAGGCCGAAGTTGGAGCCGTACTGGGAGAAAGGCGCGGCGGCTGGGTGGGGAGGATCAGACCGGGAGGTGCGTGACACATCCACCGGGGTCAGCTCGGCTACAGCACGCGTAGCTAGCTGCAATGAAGCCGGCCCCGTGTCCACGCCAGCTAGGGCCTGAGTCGGAGCAGGGGCGTGGGGCGGGACCTCCAGCGGCGGGGCTGAAGGAGAAGTACCGTCCACTGCAGGGGAGGGTCCATCTCCACCCTGATCATCATCGTCGTTGCTGGAGGAATCCCCCTCAGAAGAGTCCGCACCCCCTCCAGACGGACCAACCTCAGGGTCAAGGGGAGGAAGGGACTCCGCGTCGTGTCCGTCGAGCTCCACACGCAGGATCGCCCCCCGGTTACCACCGCGTCCGCCGAAGTAGAATGGCGGTAGCAGACCCGGGAGCTGATCCGGCTCTGGAGAAAGAACCCTGATCCGGACCGCGCCATGCCCCTCAAGAGAACTGTGGTCGACCTCCACGCAAAGGCCAAGGGGCTTAGCCACCAAAGCGAGGATCTCCGCCGTCTTGGCCTCGTCGGGAAACCCAAAGATCCGAATCCAGGTGGAGGCCATAGCGGTCCTCTCCGTAACAGCAGTCGAGGCCTTGATGGAAACCTGAACCTTGTTGGTGGGAAGCGTGATGGTGGATCCCATGGAACACAGGCGTAGCATCTCAGCAGAGGGGAACACCACAACAAACACAGTCTGCGAGATGGCGCGAGCCTGCCACTCATGGCCTGGCATAATCTGAGCCAACTCCTCACGTAGGATCTCCACTGTCAGCTCCGCAGGCGCCGGGGGTAGCTGCCCCGGAAGAACAGTCACCACCGCGAGGTTCTGCGGCACCACCATCGGGACTCCCCCCAGGTCAATGTAGTAGAAAATCGACTCGACACCATGACCGAGAAGCTCCAGTCGTGGCTGGTGTGGGGGGGCCGGAGGCATCGGGCACGCTCCCACAAGGTGCTCAGGGTCCCCACAACGCAGGCAGCTCTCAGACTCCTTACACTCGGACCTAAAGTGTCCCACTTTGCCACAATTGAAGCACTTGATCCGCGTCGGGGAGCTCCCTCCACCCACCGACTGGGTGCGAGGTGCGCCCAACCCCGCTTGGGCCGAGGCGCGTGTCGCTCCCAACGGGACAATGGACGACGATGCCGGTGGGAACCCACGCTGGTTCCCTCCCGCTCGCTCCATCTCGAACGGCTTCGCCTTCTTCTTTTTTTTTTTGTTCAAACGCCTTCTAGAAGGCACAGCAGCAGCATCGTATCCGTTAGCACCGTCCCGGACCGCAGCACCGCGTCTCGGCTCGCCCCGTGCTTCCTGTCCCACACCAGAACCACGTCGAGGAGACTCCGGGCGAGGGCGCGCTGGGGAGCGAGCGGGGGCCAGGGGCGCTGCAGCTGCGCCCGGAGCTCCTCTTCCCGCCGCAGTCCGGCCGGCGACGGGGCCAGCCGAGGGGAACGCACCGGCGTCCTGTCCCTGCGGGGCGGCTCCACCCTGGGAGGAGAGCGGTGGCGCCCATCTTCCCTACGCCATCGAGAAGGTCGCGCCGGCGAGGGAGCCCGGCGCCCCGGCGAGGCACCTCTGTGAGCCGGCGGGCGGTAAGCACGACGGTTGGGGGAGGGAGACTGGGGGCGCGCGTGAGTGGGGGGCGGAGAAGGTGAGCGAGCGCGACGCCGCGGATGGATGTCCTCGTCCTCTTCCTCGCCTCGGGACCGCTTCATGGTGACAGTGGCAGCGAAGGAGCGCTCAAGGGGTGGCGGCGGCGGGTTGCGGACGACGCACCGATGCGGATGACCTCTCCTAGAGTCGACGGGGGCTGGGTGCCCTAGAGATAACGTCCAGAATCCCTTGCGAACCCACAGCCATTCGCCCGTGGGCCAGGCCGGGCCGAATCGGCCACACGCAGGTCTGGGCGTCAAGCGTGGTGGCTGTCGCCACTCGAGCATGGGCCGTGCGGAAGCTGCTGGCCCGTTGGGCCTAGGGTTGGAGCCCAACTCACCTGGAGCCGGTTCGCTCGTGTCCGTGTCCGGTCGCGCCGCCGTCACGCGAGGGACTGCGACCGCCGCCACCACCTCGCTGTGGATAGGCGCCGCCGAGGATCCCGGAGCAGCCCACGCCCTACCGATGGCTACCGCACCCGCGTCACCCGCCGATGAGCCCCGAGTGCCCACCGTCAACGACCCCGAAGCGGCTACCCGTACCCTACCCTGCCGGTCCCCGTCCCGCCGGCCTCCCGTCAACGCCGCACGTCGACGGCGAGGGTTCGCCACTCTGCGAGCCCCCGCTAGGAAGTCACCTAGGGTCGGGGATGGTGGGATGGTGCACCGGGCTGCCAGTTCTGCCGACCGCCAGAGACAGAGAATGGGGCGGATGGGACTGATGGAGATTGGAACGGGGGAGGATGGGACCTCCGAAGACAGGGAACTGGGCGGTGTCTCACCTGAAGGTGCGCCGGATATACGGGGAAAGAGCGGATGGGACCGGACTAGAGCCTCCATCTGGTGGCGGAGGGGGGCCGCGGTAGAGCTCGAGGAGGCTGCTCGGGTGGGGGCGAGGTCGTCGTGGAGGGTGTCGGAGTAGGGGGCGAAGGCGGAGGCAGTCTACGGGGCGAAGGCGGGTGAAGTGCCGTGGCGGCAACAGTGCTAGGTTGGGCGGATGGGACCTCGCTCGATCTGTTTCAGCTCGATCTGTTTCAGGGTGGAGGAGAGGTACGGCCTAGGTGGCTCGGAGAAAAACAGCGAAGCGTTTTTTATCTCCACTGGCACTTCGTTGTAAATAATAGCTGCTCCAGGTTTCGCTGATCCGTGGATCATCAAAATAGGTGCTCCGCCAATTGCACAGGCGATTCGGCCCGATCCGCGGATCTAGCTCCGCGATTTTGGCACGTTCGGCGCTGCTCCGGCTAGAGCACACTGGAGCTGGAGCGCGGAGCGTTTCCGAACACGCCCATAGTAGTGAGAGCAACGGACGGGCCAGGCGGGCCCGACTAAAGGAGAGATGGGATCAGGCGGGCTAAAGCCAAAATGACGCAACAACGTGGCAAGCGGTAAGAAGAGTCCGTAGGCGATGTCGCCTAGTGACAAATCGCTAACGCCACCTGCCTCCTACAATTGCCGCGTGTACACACACCCAGAGCGCATGCAATCGAACAAGCGTAGTGTCCCCTTAAGTATAAAGGAGGAGAAGGAGAAGGAGGAGAGGAAGGAGAAAAAGTAGAGGGAGGAGAAGGATAAGAAGAAGAATAAGAAGAAGAGGGGTAAGTACCAAGAAAATAAGTACATCCTCACTAGAGGGCGGCCCCAGGAGACCACGCTTGTCCCGGATTGCCTAGAAACCTCCCCCTTATCATTGTGTATACAATCATACCAACATATAATTACAGAGAACACATGCAGGATGTAGGGATCCATCTCACGATGGCCTGAACCTTGGTAAAAGCTTATGTATGTGTGTTTGATCATCATCGTCCATCATCGAGAAGGGAGGTGAAACTTCCCGCACGCCACTGCTGAACAAATCAGGGAGCTGGACGTTGGTCACTCCCGGTGTCCGCATGTCAATACGCGACAAAGAGTGGCAGCACATCAAAGGGGAAGAGTGCAACAGCGCACCGAAGGGGGTTGCTAACGAGAATAGTGATGCTGACTTTATGCCTCGTAAACAAGGTAACGTCAGACCCAATTGTAAGAGTACTCGGTCATTGAAGGTAGTTGTTGATGAGAACAGTGACGATGACTTTATGCCTCCAAGTCGTGGCATGTTTACCACTAAGTGTAACAGTGTAGGTGCATCAAAAGCTATCGCTAATGAAAATAGTGATGATGACTTCATGCCTCCATCACGAATACGTGGGAGAGCGAAGTGAAGTCGTCGAGTATAATTAGTTATTTCTATGCGTCTTGTATTATTTCAAGATGTAATTGTTTCATGTTGTGAGTTATATGTTAAGTTAATTTCGTCCTTTCAAAATAATAAATAATAAGTTTCTCATAAACTCATATAGGAATATGTGTCATACATAGAATACATATATGTCTCACACATAATTAGATAGTCATACCTCTGGTCACAGAGAAAAGCATCCACGACGACGTCGTTCTTGGCGAGGCGGATGCTGAGTAGCAGGAGGCATCCAACCTAAACTGTCGGGATAGCAAAGTTAACGCGTTGGAATCAAGCTCCCATTCTTATCGTACTGTGTATCCGGGGTAGGGCCTGGTGCAGGAGTGCCAAAGATGTCGCCGATGTAGTCGACGTGCTCAGACATGGGATCCTCTTGGCTATAGCCACTATCGTGCCGAGTGTCCCAAGAGGACCCGGCCATAGGTATAGACGCCTAACCTCCAAAGAATCATGAAGTGTTGAATATAAGAACTGCATAAATACTTAGTTGAAATCAACATTGAAATTAAAAATATGTGAATATAAATACATTGTGGCTGTTGTGGGTTAGGCTAAAAAGGGGATGCCCAACGTCGGACCATGTGGCTGAATCACGTAGAGTGATGTGGGACCCTGTTGGTGCTACCATGCCGAACTTCCCACCTGGTTATGCGGGGGAGTCCTACCTATCGGCTGCTGGCGCTGCCATGCCGAACTGGCCGCCTGGTTAGGCGGGGCCGGCCTGGGTGTCTGCCGCGGTGATGGCATGGGTGGCTGCTAGGGGGGGGGGGGGGTAGACGTGGACGGGACTAATGCTGCTGATGTCTGGACCAACGTGGATGTTTTTGTGTGGAGGGTCTCGGAGGGCGGTGTAGTACCTACTGTTGAACAACGTCTAACGTGCGTGTGGACGTAAGAGTCTGGTAGATAGCTCGTAGATTCCCCTCTAGGCGCCTCGCCCATGTCACCAACTGAGTCACATGTGGTAGAAGAGTTTCAGAAGACACTGAGCGTCCAAAGCGAGCGACCGCGTCATGAATTTCAAGTGTCATGTTAGCCTGAAATTGTTTACATATTTAGTAAATAAGTACGATACCTGAAAATGGTTTCCATGAAAAGAAGGTGTATTACCGCGTACTGTCCGGAAACGGAAGTATCATAGCTCGGGTAGGTATCCCACGTAGTAGGGGCCGGTATCAGTTCTGGCTGATGGTGTACCACGATGCGTAGCCTTGTCCCAGTCATGTAATACAACAAGTATTCATTGAATAGATTGATACCAAACGCGCTTTCCTCGTGCCAGAGTTTTGTCGTCGATGTCTCCCACTCTATAATGTAGGTCTGAAGCCTCGTCAACCACTTTGTGATGCTCCTTTTAGTCCCCTTCCTAGTGATCCTAAAATTGCAGTGTGTGTTCGCCAATTAATCAGTGCTTCGACGTGGAATATTATGAAATAAAATGCAACAATAAATAAATAGGCATACTTGTGTACTGATGACGGCGGGGGTTGCTCTGTTGGAGGAGGATCGATCACCTGGTGTAGACCAAATAGCCGCATAACCCTCCGTTGGACCATCTCCTAGACGTAGATATCGAATACGATCTTCGATTTTTTCATCCAATATAGCCGATCTTGTGTATAGATCCTACAAATGCCGCCATGGTATCTTGAATGTATGGAGACATCTGTGTATGACTCCCAGATCATTGAAGTGTACACATCTAACTTCTCGCTAAATGCCCAGTAGAATTGCCTAACCTGATCATTATGAAAGCGTCTCTTCATTACATTAGGAAAGCAAAAATTAGTGGGGGTCAAAATAAAACTAAAAAAAGGATGCATTACATTACAAAAGTACACATACCTTCCGACGTGTCCAACATATACCGAACGTAGGCATGTTGATGTGATCAATAATATCGTCCAACTCGTAAAAAGGGAAACTCTCCTCAATAGAAACGTCTGGTCGTCCAATAGATAACCTCTCCCAACTCCTCGGTGTGATATCCTGAGGGGCCTCAGCTCTAGCAATCTCCAGTGCAATAGGGATGTACCGCTCCTTAATTGTGGTTCCATGGTTACCAGTGAAAATTCCGGAAGGAATCTGCCAAGTTTTGTGGATTAATTTGGTGCTTTTGAAGCTAGGAGAGAGAGAGAGGGAAGAACATGAATTATGAAAAATGAGGAGAAGAGGAGGAAGACGGCTCAGCCGACACTACTACTTCCAATGTTGGGCCTGGCGCACCCGATTAGGTTTCTCGGGGTTGGCTCCCCCAACTGCTTTTCCTCCGCGCCCGACTGGCCGCGTCGACGTGGCGTGGCCACTAATCGGGGTACACGTGGAAGACAGGTACTAATCGGGCTTGCCGAGCCGGACAAGAATCAGTCGGGTTCAATAACCGCGAGGCCGTATTATTTTTGAAATTAGCCCAATTTGCGTATTATTTCCGAAATTAAATAATAAAAACATATTATTTAACAAAGAAAAGGTCAATATACGAACTCGCCGGTGAGTCCAAGACAGTGTATTCCTCAAGACTGTTTGACTTCCCTCATAAACTTTCCACCTTCTTCAGGCATAAAGGGTGGTTGATGTGTCGACAAGAGGAGTCCAGTGGGAGCTCTTAATCTTCGGATTTGACTGGCGTGAGGCGAGATGCGACAATCTTTCTCAGCTAAGCATTGACTCTTTTGCTTTGTAGTTTGTTTCGTCATTGGTGGTTCACTTCGGACTAGCCCAGGTGTGGAATTGTAGCTACTCTGGTTTTTCCCAGTGAGGTGCGGTTGCCTTGTAATTGTATGTCCTTCTTCTATAAAAATATGGTACGCTTAGACGTACCCTCGAAAAAAACTTTGTTCATGTTACTACATGATTGAGCGTGAAGTTTCATCTGTATATCATATTCAGGAAACACGTCAGTTATAGCATAGTAATATGAATCATAATTATGAAACATTTGTCAAAGAGGAGGATGTCCTAAGACAAGGTCTATCGAAGGGCTCGAACAATGGAAGCTAAAAAACGCTCACAACACATCTCGAGTGCCCGGAGAGGAAAGTGCGTGAAAGGCAACAATGGCGTCACAAATAATTTACCCAGGTTCAGGCCACCGCACGGTGTAAATCCCTTCTCCTTCGTGTATGATGGATTGCACTTCGGTTAATTACAGTAAAGGAGGCGAGCCTATTCTCGAGTTTAGACTAGTGGGGGTGAGGGAGCGAATGAGCCGTAATCCCATTCTATGGAGGTAAGGAGGCCTCTTATACCGTTGTCTCGGCTCCATTTTCCGCTCATTCTTGGCAGGAAAGGATACCACATAGCAATGAAAGAGGGGTAGTGCGCACTCTGCGACCTCGTGCAGTGCTACGTTCACGTGGGACAAAGCTACCGTTCGTGGCAGACGGTGGAGGCTCCGGATGACGTACTCGTCGTCTTGTAGAGAATTTCTTGTTCTTCAGGCACCAAAGAGGCACGCTTCAGATGGCGCTTTAGCGTGCGCTGCTGTCGCCCATACTCTATAAACGTGATCCTATGAAGCACTGCTCTGTCATTGTCAGCGCGCGTCATCGGCACATGGTGCGTTTTCTCCAGACAAGAAAACCCTCGGAGAGGAGGCAGAGAACTCGAGGTTGGACTCCTCCCCGATGAAAGATATGGTGTGTCCCTCTGAAGAGGCCAGCCACCTATTGGTGGTATCTCAAGAGGGGTGAAAGCCTCGCTAAGGGAGGATTCCCTCATGAAGCATCCACGTGGAGGCCTCCTCTACTGGGCAAGTCGTAGGCACGTGGCGTGATGGTTCGCGGGGTTGACTTCCTCGATCTCCACAACGCCTGGAATGTCCCATCGTCATAACTGTTCTGGCTTCATGCCATTGAGCAGCTAAATTGCTATCGAATCTCGTCTATCACCGAGAAGTGGTCGCTCTTTGTTTCTCTTTTTGCCCGTCAGGAGACGGACCGGCATAAAGAGGAGGAGGCTCCTGATGGGGTATAAATGCTAGGCGCTCCACGCCGTGCTGAAACCAAACTGGTAAGTTGCCTTCCTTGCATGTTTCCCATATTGTCCGCCTTAGCATACGTTGATGAGAAAAGGAGAGTGCATGGCTGGCGGTTGGCGAGGCCGTGCCCCTGCGGTGAACAAGGACATTCCCCTACGGCGCAGCTCTTGTTGCGCGCCGGCGAATGTGAAGACGCCAAAGGGATCCGGAGGCCACGGTCGAGCAGGCTCGCGTGGCCATCGACGCCGCAGAGTGCTCACCCAGCATGGTCGCAATGGAGCGGCCGATCCTCTCCTCCACTGGGAGGAGTGCATACGGATAACGGAGCACACATTCTTGGTGGGGATGTGTGATTGGCTCCGTAGCCGGTTGCGGCTCCCGGATTCCTTCGCGAGAGCCATCGACCGCAACCCACCGAGGGTTTGTGGCTTCAGATGATGGCTGCATCAATGGTCCCTGGTGGTTGGCCATCAACTCCTTCAGCTGCTTGATGCTGACGCGGGTGTGGAAAACCATCCATAAGTAAGAATAAGCTTATGTGAAGCTTGTGGAAATGGGTCATGAGAAGCGAGCCCCGACAAACCGCCGATATCGCGCTACTGGTAACAAGACTAAACGCGTAAGAGTTTGGCATGCTGCTAGTAACAACATATACTCCAAGTAGATCCCGTCCCCGGCCATCCCTCCCGCTATAGCGTCCTCGATCTGACCCGCTCATGCGTGGTGTCGCTCGGAGGCAGCAGAGAATTTTGGGAGGATGCAAGCCCGCCCGCACCCATCCCGTACGGATTTCTGGCCCGAATCTCCACCGATTCCCCCATCAACGCACCATTGTTTTGTCCCCATGGACGGAGATGGAGGCGGTGAGGAGGGCACCGGGGGACGGAGATATGGGCGGAGCAGAGCGCAACAGCGGATGGACATGGACGCGCGGGCTAAGGGCGCCGGCACCCATCCGCGCCTAGCCTTAAAGCCCGAACCACGCGCCACCGGTCTGCCTAGCTCCTGTGATAGGCGGCCCGAAAGGTTCTCCCGGGTGCCTGCCTCCATGCCGCCCGCGATCCCAACCTACAGGTCCCGTAGGTAGCTGCCTCCGATAGGGAGCGGCTCGTCGGCAACTAGGGGGAGGAGCAGGGCTTCGGTGGTGTAGATTCCGTGCGGTGGCGAGGGCAAGGAGCCAGGGTGGCGACGGAGCAACACCGGGGGCGCAAAACCGGCGCAGTGGATGATGGACGGCGTGGGCGATACCATGTCGCTGACGTGCGTGGGCTGTGAAAAGTGATCCCGCGGTCGGAAGCAGTAGTGGAAGCCGTCCTTGTCAGGCGCGTGGAGCGCGTGGCGGCGTGGGTGGCGCGGGTCTGCCGGCGGCGGTAAATAGGGCGATGTTGCCGTGGTCGGGGGTCCGGTCGATTTGGGATACGAACTGGAGAGAGAGCGCGCGTGCGGGGCGGGTGGATGGATTTTTCTTTTCTTCTTCGGAAGAGGGGCCACCGTACTAGCATAGGTAGGGTGCTTTTTTTTAATCATTAGGTGGAGAAGGAGCGGACGGAACGGCGTTAAGTAAATCAACCGCGGAAACTGCTCTATAGAGTGATCTAATGGCTGGTTGTGGATGCGTAGCTAGCTCCTAGGGTAGCCCATATATGGTCGCGCTATTTGACACCCAGGGTATAGAATAGTTATTCTACACCCACCCTCTATCTCCGCAACCGTATATAATTTTTACGTCACGTAAATTTTGTTGTATTCCTTATGTCGAGTAGAATGTAATAAAATATATCCATGTCATAAAAATATTATTTACCTGACGTTACAAAAATATAACAAAAATAGACATATTTATGCTATTTTTATGATTTTTATGTCGCTATGAACCATTTTTTTTTAACTTTTTACGCCAATTTTTCTATTATGGATCAACGTGAACGTAAATATGTACATACGTGATATAATAATTGACTAAGCAACATAAAATAAAATTATGGGTGCAAAATAAGTTTTCTGCACCCTGGGTGCTGAATAAGGTGTGTGTACCATGGTGCCCATGCTCCTGTACGAAATGATGTAAAATTTCTACATGTGTACATTGTATATACCTTGAATACCTATACCTTGGGTTTGTATGACAATATACACTTGGGTATACATATCTAAGGTATCTACATACATTACATACCTACAATACGTATACACAAGTGTACGCATACCTGTCAGTTATTTATATATACATATAAGTATATATATATATATTTTACGTTTGTATACCCAAATATGTGCATACCTAGGGGAATATATACGTACTACATACCCAAAGTATACATACCCGAGGTATTTATGATTTCTATATACCTAAAATGTACGGTATTTGATACCGGTGCCCATGCTCCTAGGAGCCCCATTTGGGCTTCCTATATATATATATATATATATATATATATATATATATATAATTACATTGATAGGAGAATAACTAGAAACTAGTTAGCATTATTATTCTTGTACTCCTCCCAATCTTCCTCTGTGATAGCAGGAAATCTTAATTGCACCACGGCGAATCCGTTGTTGCGCGACCTCGTATTACAAGAATAGAAGGCTCTTGAGAACTTGCTAAGGGTGATTTGGTTCATAATATTCGAGCTTTGGTTGTAGTCGTCGTAAATTGGCAGGGATGTGTACCTTTGGTGGAGCCTTTGAAGGAGGAGGTTGAACAAACGAGGGTCGTTTAGACTATTTAGGTTGATGTTGTATTCGTCTCAAACAATGGATGCACAAGTGTTGATGTATCCCATTGCGACGTGCAACAAGCTAGTAGGAAGACCAAGCTCTGCGTCCACCTTGGTATCCTCTTTACTTCCAGCCATCTACAAACAAAACAACTTGTGGTAGCCGCAATCATCACATCTGTTAAGTATCTCATTTCTCGCATCGCCAAAGTTGAAAGGACAGAAACACTTCCAAGATTCATGAAAGCCATGGCTAGGGCAGTTCTAGTTGATTAAAAAAATCATACTAGGCCATGAAGAAAGACTACAACAAGAATTAGGGTCCAGATGAGTTTGTTGCTATAAACCCTGATTCTTTTCATAGCCTTTCACCATGACCCAATACGCAAATTTTGGAATCAACTAAGCCCTAGCCATGCTTCATGAATCGTGAACTTATCTATCCCCTCTCGGCTTTGAGTCTACGAGATGATATATTTAGGATATCAATAAATAGATCATTAATCGCCTCATGTTAAATATATCTCATCTCCCGTATCGCCTAAGTCGAAAGGAGAGAAACACATCATATATTCACATAGCTTGGCCAGGGCCAGTCTTGAGATACACTGCGAAAAAAACCAGGGTCTGCGAACCGTGATTCGTTTCGTAGTTTTTCATTAAGACAAGCACCGAGCATGCTATGTGAATCATTAACGTATCTATACCCTTTCGGTTTGGGCGCTACGAGATGAGACAATTAGGATATTAGTAAACAGATCATAAATTTCCCCATGTTAAATATCTCTCATGTCTTATATCGCCAAAGACGAAAGGAGAGAAACACTTCTAAGACCCATATAGCTTGGCCTGGGCCAGTCGTAGAGATAGACTACGAAATGAATTAGGGTTCACATTAGTTTGTTGCTGTGAACCCTGATTCATTTTGATGTCTTTTTCTACAGTGAACCCCAGCCAAGCTACATGAATCGTGAACTTACCTATGCCCTCTTGATGGTGCAGGTCTTGCACTCGTTGGGAAACCCCAAGAGGAAGGTATGATGAGCACAGTAGAAGTTTTGCCTCAGAAAGAAACCAAGGTTTAATCGACCCGTAGGAGGAAGGACTAACTTCAGAAGGTTGAAGCAGCTGAGATAGCAGGGCACACTACCTGTTCATAAGCAACTTGGAACCTACACAAAACAATAAAATCACTTTGCCCCAACGAAGCAGTGAGGTTGTTAATCTCATCGGTTTTGCTGAACACAAAGAGGTTAAATGTATGGTGTGGAAAACAATATGAAAACAGTAGCAACAATATGAGAGCAGTGGACGCAGTGGTTGTATTATCAGTATGAGGAAAATGGACCGGGGTCCAGAATTCACTTGTGGTGTCTCTCTGTGAAAGATAAATAACATGTGTGGTGTAAAAATTACAGCTGGGCAATTGACAGAAATGAAGGCGGCACCATAGTTGTAACATCCCAAGTATGAAAACCTACCATTTAGAATGTTTGATTTCTTGTTATTAAAGTATTGCATCATGTCATCATGTTTATTTCCTTGTTTGCATTTGTTACTATTTGTTTTGCATCTGTTCTTAATTGTTTTCATAATTAAACTCAAACAATTTCAAATGTTTATTTCATACTTGCTCTGTTACAACCCCTTTTAAATAAAGAGTTCAAATAAAAACAACCAAATTGTTTTCATTTAATTCCATATTGCTCACTTGTTAAATTGATGGTTTTAATCAAACAATTAAATTCCAAATCACTTTTAAAATTCAAACCAACTGCATCAAACAGAACCACTTTGAATTTATGAATATTATCTAAACCAATCAACTAATTTAATCAAATTACACATAGGGTTCACCCTATTAAAACTTTGTTTTCAATAATGTTTACTCAATATAAAAATTCATTCAAATTTGGTTTAAATCATAAACAGCAAGCAAACTTGAAAACTTTTGGAAATAAAAGTTAGTTTTTGTTGCTATTGGAAAAACTAAGCTAACCATATTTTTTCCAAATTTTTACTAACTAAAAACCCCATCCTTTTCTTCCAATTTGTTTTCTGAAAAAAAATAATAATAAACAAAACAGAAATTGAAAAAGGAAATTTACCTGCGCAGAGGGGGGGAACCATTTTGGCCCAGCCCACTTACCTCGCGCAGCTGGCCCGGTACCCCTTCGGTTGCCGCCCCCGTCTCCTGTTTCAGGTACGGCAGCATCTCCGCCGTGCCACGTCGCTGTACGGCGCCCACCGACGGCCAGGAGGCGATCCCGAGGCCTATAAGACCCCTAGGGCAGCGCGCCGCAAGCCCTAATCCCTAGGTTCCACTTCTTCCCCGCGGGCGCCGCCGTTTTCCCCTCGCGGCCACCTCTCCCACCTCTCTGCCACCACCTCGCCGGAGAACTTCTCTGAACCCGCCATGTCCCCGTCCACCTCACCGCTCCACCCTCCCACCTAAGCACGGGGATCAAACCGCCACCCTTCCAGCTCTCGTTTGGACACCGCCGCGGGCCCGTGGACGTCGTGGATCACCGCCGCCATCTGCGACATCGCCGCCGGCCGCGAACCCCCTCGAACCTCTGCAACATCTGCAACGGTGGTGAGCTCACCGTGCCTCCATCCTCTCTCGCCCTCTGCACGTTGCACGCATCTGCACACGTCCTGCACCACCAGATCGCATCCAGCACACGCACGACACCACCGCTCGCCGCCGGCGTCCCTTGTTCTGTCAGGTCCAGTCTTGCGCGTGTTAAAAATTCAGTTAACGCGCGTTGTGGAACGATATCCTCACTGCGTTTCGGTTACTGACAACGAACGTGACACACCGCACTGGTCAGGCACAGCGCGCGCAAGCGAGAGGTTCAGGGTTCGAGCCCCTGGCCTCGCACGGGATAAAATCCCAACCTTTTTTCGCCCGCAGCGCTGACAGGGAGGGCCCCCTGTCAGCCTCCCTGGTAGCCACGTAAGCACAGCGAGGCCCTGGGCCCCCTGGCAGTGTCTGGGGTAGCCCTGGGTGCGGTAACAAACGTTTTTTTTAATTCTCTGTTTCAAAAACTGGTCCTTTAAAATTACAGAATGGTCCCTCAAAGTAATTTGATTATAACTTTAGTTTTATAACTCCAAATACTGAAAATAAAATATGTGTGCTGGTCTAAATTAAATTGTCTACCTTTTGGAAACATTTGTTTCCTGATTTGAAATTTCAAAATGCAATTCAAATTTGAATTCAAATAATTCAATTGCAATTTGATAAAATTCATAAGTAATTCATACTAATTCCAAATAATGCAAATAAAATATGTTTTCCATGCTATTTCAAATAAAATTTTCCAATATAAATTTTGTTTCATGGTTTGAATAATTTAAATTGCCTAAATAATTTAAACCTTGTTTAAATTATTTAAATTTGATAAAATCATAACTTGCTCAAATTAAATTATTTTTAAACATGCAAAATATGTTTTCCAACTAGAAAAGTATAAAATTTTCAAATGTGAATTTGAATTTATGTTTTGAACAAATAAAATTCAAATAATATTCAAACTTGTTTTAAATTCATTTAAAACTTGTTTAATATTGTTTAAGTCATAATAAATTCATCTTAACTCCTTTTTCAAAATTTGAAACATGTAATCCAACTAAAATTTGGTATTATTTTCAAATATGAATTTTGTTATTTCTTTTGAACATTTTAAATTGATGAAAACAACAAATGCTTGTGTGACATGTTTAAGTAATCCAAACTTTCCAAACTTAATAAATGATTTCCAAACTTGTTAAATTCCTTTACCACTTGCATCTATTGTTGTTATTTTGTTGTTATCATCATGCATGCATCATGGTAATAAACTTTCACATGGTACTAATATGTAGATCATTTGTTCCCACTTAATTCATGGACCTTTTTCCATATGCACTCCAATGGCATATGTGTCCATTTAAATTGTGTGACCATGTCACTTAGTTTATTTTGATGCATCTATTAAAATGACATGCATCATCCCATGATTGTGCACTATGCCATGATATTGATTGTTTATATTTCTTCCTTGTTTGTTTGCTTCTTCTCGAATAGACGACGACGTTGAGACAGACGATCTTTACAGCACCCCTTCTGAGGATCTAGCTCAGTACCCGGCTGCTGAGTTTGCAGGCAAGTTATCACTCACATGAATCACTGTGTTCCTTTCAACATTGGTTACCGATACTTTCCGTTGTCTATTTCTGCTAGCCTTAGTAGTAGTTGTTTCTGTTACGAACCTATCACATGAATCCCTTAACCCTGATATTGCCTCACCACCACTCCTACAACCCCATTGATTGAGCCAGTGTCTTACTAGCATGCTTAGGTTGTTTTGCTCGAGTCTGTTACCCGTTACTTTCTATTATTATTATTTTTCCTTATGTTCTGGGGGCTCGATGTTTAATCAATCAATCATGCTAATGTTATGGTTAAATAATAATTTGATGAGAAGGCACCGGCAGGAGGCCCTGTGTGGTTTTGAGGCCTGCTAGTGTCGACCCTAATAGGAAAAGGGTCTTATCTACTGATCCATGATGAGCGCACTACCCGCATGTGGGAAGCGAGTATGGGCGCCCCCCTCAATTTGATTCGATTCGCATCTCGTCCAAATCGCCTCATTTAGTTCGTGTTTTCCATTTGCCGCATGCATGTTTTTGCGAGCCCAGCGCAGGGTGGAACTTTTGTAGTCGGCATATAGGGGGACACGGTCTTAGAGTGCTATGAGGGTCCCTTTTCTTCGGGGCTTGATTAGCCGTGCGCCCAAGGTGCTTTGGGCTTGATGCGAAGAAGAGTTGAGTTGTGTTGAGTGCCCCGCTTGGTGGGAGGCATCCCATCTGGCGGGTTATTCATACGTGTACGGCCTAATTGGTGCAACCCTGCAGGGATAATCTTCTCGAGAAGCCGTGTTTTCCGCAGTTATGGTTAACTTGGTGAAAGTACTGGCTAACAAGTACTCAGGACAACTTAAACCTAATGATTCACAATCTCACCCCCAATGATTAACAACATGACTAGTAATAGGATTATTGACACAAAAACTTGATTCATCTTTAATCCTACTGTGTGAGTTATCCTCGGATTGCTTCTTTGGATAAGGGGCGAGATCCAGGATGGGTTTGTTTGAAGTTATCTTTTAGTTGGTTACAACAATCGATCTTATCTCCTTTCTGTTAGCCGGAAGTGGTAGAATCTCTGTAGTTGGTTAGCGCAGCCAGTTGCAGCATCTTTTATATCCCCCTTCTTCCGTTGAACCCAAGGCATCTGTGCTTGGTGTTGACGGGCTACACTTTGGTGAACTGTGAGTCTTGCTTGCCAGTACTTGGATGTACTGACCCCTTTGGGGCTGTGGTTTCCGCAGACTACGCTTACGAGGATCCAGGTGACGGCTACTACGTGGAGTTTGACGAGGCTGCTGACGAGTAGGTAGCGGACCCGGGCAGGATCCGAGACTACGTGGATGGGCTCCGTCTTTATTTCAGTTTCCGGCTTCTTAAGCCTATTTGGATTTGTCTGTACTCAGACCCTTTGGAATGCTTCCGCTGAGATGTAATGATGTTATGTTGGGACATGTGTCCTCTGGATGATTGTATTTGCTATCTCTGCTCTAGTGAGAGCTATTTGCAACTTATTTCAATCTTTTGTGTCTTAGAGATATGTTGTGCTATCATTCTGTTTCCAACCGTTGACGTACCATGTGTGTATGGTATGAAGTACGTCAATGGTAGTGTCCTGATTTATATGGGATAGTTTACGTCGACGCTGAACAGATAGGGGTTGGTTGTCACACATACGTGTGTTGGCCTACTCGTAAGAGGACGCGGGTGCCGGTAAGCCCCGTAATCCAATCTACTACTGTTCAACGGAACGGCGAGTATCCTTTAGAAGTCCGGGTGCGACAATAGTGCATATGCAAGACCTAAATATTACTATGTGATTCATGCGGGCATTACAAAAAAAATACATAGACCGTTATCCAATTTCATCTATGACTAATAATCCACCCTTCGAATATCATCCGAACGGTATTAAGTTGCAAGCAACCGATAATTATAGTAATAAAAGTGTGTAATGTAAACAATAACATCATTCTTATACAAAGCATTGTTGTTTTCTCCCTAATGGCAACAGCACATCCTCACTCTGTCACATTTCTGTCACTTGAGCACAGATGCAAATGAGGCATGAACCCACTATCGAACATATATACTCCCTCTTGGAGTTACTAGCATCTACTTGGCCAGAGCATTTACTAATAACGGAGAGCATGCAAGATCATAAATAACATATGCATGACGATAACATGATAGATTGATAATCAGAAGACATAGCATTCAACATTCATCAGATCCCAACAAACACAACATGTAGCATTACTTAAAGATAATCTTGATCATGTTAAGCAGCTCACAAGATCTGGACATGAAGAACAAAGTGGAGAGAACAACCATCTAGCTACTGCTATGGACCCGTAGTTCAAGGATGAACTACTCATGCATCACTTCGAAGGAGGGCATGGTGGTGTAGACCCATCCGGTGATGAATTCTCCTCCCGGCAGGGTGCCGGGGAAAGCTCCAGAACCCTCCCGATCTCGGGATGACGATGATGGCGGCCTCGGGTGTTTTTCAGGACGAAGTGGGATATATTTAGGGGTTACGTCTCGGGGGGGATTAAATAGGAGAAAGGGCAAAGGCGGTGGAGGCCTGGGGGCCCCACACCACCCCACGGCGCGGCCAGGGCGGGGGCGCTCTGCCCTATGGTGTGGGCCCCTGAGGACCCCCTTCGGGTCTCTTCGGGACTCCGTGGAACCTTAGGGAATTCTAAAACTTCTAGGCTTCGAATTTTCCAATTATGAGAATATTTCCAAAATAATATTTCTTGAAACTAAAAACAACAGAAAAAAAGGAAATGGCTCTGTGGCATCTTGTCAATAGATTAGTCCAGAAAATTGATAAAAATGACATAAAGTGTATAGCAAACATGTGGGAAACAACATGGAACATCAGAAATTAAGTATACGTTTATGACGTATAACCTCTCTGCTTTGAGGCTACAAGATGAGATAATTAGGTTATCAATAATCATCGAAATATTCTAAATAAAATTCATCAATGTGATATGAAGGAGAATGCAACATTGCCAGTCATAGAAGTTGTCCGGTCTGGAATTTCACCGGGAAAATTCTGTGACCGCCAATGCAACATACTCCTTATACCCATCGATGAATTTTAGTTAGAACATCACTAATTATATTGATCCTATATATGCAACACCGGCGGTCGATCGGTCATCTATCTAAATAAACATCATTAATCTAACACTAACACTAGATGATTATCCAAATACACTAAAATCATGTTGGCATAGGTACAATCTAAAGATAAATCTAGCATAGATACAATATAATCCTAAATTTATCATATATACAATCTAAGCATAAATTTAACATCATGTTGAAACATCACTAAATCAAGGATAGATATGTAGAATCTAACCCTAAACCTAAATATGGAATATAGAATCTAAACCAAAATATAAAAGGATCGGAGCGGGCATGGGAGGGGATCCAGGTGTGTATACCTTCTCCGTTACTACTGGGAGGACGACGGTGACGTGGGGCGGGGAGGGCGACGGGGATGCGCGGAGGGGAGGGCATGGGGAAGGCAACGGAGTAGGGAGATGCATGGCGGGGAGAAACTCAGCGTTGGCGCTCTCCGCCTGGCCATTGTTGCACAGGTGAGCTACAAAGGCGTCGCAAACTTCGTGCCAAGGTTGGCACGATAGGACTTGAAGAGGGAGCTGGTGAATTGTGTGCCATTGTTAGTGATTATGCGGTTGGGGAGACCGAAGCGGCACACCAAGCTCCCGATGTACTAAACTTCGTATCTTTCCTAGATGTCCCGGACTAGCTCCACCTCCGCCCACATGGTGAATTTGTCAATGGCGACGACGTAGAGGTAGAGGTAGGCCTCGAGCACTCATAGGAATGGTCCTAGTATGTCCAGCCCCTGATGCTTGCGTTGGGATACCCCAAGAGGATGGTGTGATGAGCACACCGGTAGGAATTTTCCCCTTAGTTAAGAACCAGGGTCATTAATCTAGTAGGAGAAAGAGGACCTTCGTAAGGTTGATGCCACTGACGGTGGTGCTGGTGCTTCACCGGTGTCAGCAACAACGTGGAACCTACACACAACAAAACAAAAATACTTTGCCCCAACGGTACAGTGAGGTTGTCAATCTCACCGGTCTTGCTGAAAACAAAGATTAGACATATAGTGTGGAAAACAGTTGTATGCTTGCAGAAAGTAGAGAGAGCAGGAAATTATTATGTTTTGTTTAACAGTGTGGAAAATGGACCGGGGTTCATAGGTTCAGTAGTGGTGTCTCTCCATAAAAATAACATGCTGGGTGAACAAATTACAGCTGGGAAATTGACAAATAAAGGTTGCACCGTAGTGCGCAATATAACATGATGATTACTATGATATTTAGTGCGGACATTACAACAAGATACATAGACCGACATCCATCTGCATCTATGACTAATAATCCACCCTGAGGTTATCATCCGAACCCCCTTGGGTATTAAGTTGCAAGCAACTGATAATTGCATTAAACAAAGTGTGTAATGTAAGCAATGATTATACACGCGGTACTCTCACCGCTGTTTTCTCCCTAATGGCAATAGAACATCCTCCCACTTCACGTTTCTGTCACTCGAGCAAGGCAACAAGGAGGCATGAACCCACTATCAAGCATAAATAGTCCCTCTTGGAGTCACTAGCAACTACTTTGCCAGAGCAACCACTAGAAACGGAAAGCATGCAAGATCACAAATAACATATGCAATAAAGACTATAATCAACTTGGCATAAGGTCAATATTCATGAGATCCCAACAAACACAGCATATTGAATTACATAAGATCAATCTCGATCATGATAGGCATCTCACGAGATCTAAACATGGAGTCATATGAGGAGGAGACAACCATCTAGCTACTGCTAAGGACCCGTAGTCCAGGGATGAACTACTCACGCATCACTCCGGAGGAAGGCATGGTGATGTAGAAGCCTCCGGTGATGATTTCCTCTCCGGCAGGGTGCTGGAAAACAACTCCAGAACCCTCCTGATCTAGGTTTGACGGTGACGGCGGCTGTGGAACTTTTTCGTGAATTTTGATCAGGTATGTAGGGTTTTCCATCCGGGGGGATTAAATAGGTGAAAGGGCAAAGCGGTGGCGCTCCAGGGGCCCCACACCCGTAGCTGGCGCGGCCAGGGGGGACCCACGCCAGCCCATGGTGTGCCCCCCCGTGCTTCCCCTCTTCGACTCCTCTTCGGTCTTCTGGATGCTTCTGGGGAAAATAGGACTTCCGGGCTTCGAACTTTCCATTTACGAGAATATTTCCAGAACAACTTTTCTGAAACTAAAAACAACAGAAAAAAGGGAACTGGCTATGTAGCATCTTGTCAATAGGTTAGTCCAGAAAATCGATAAAAATTACATAAAGAAGGGAGAAAACTTGTAGCAATTGGCATGATATCATCATTGAGCATCAGAAATTAGGGATACGTTTATGACGTATCAAGCATCCCAAAGCTTAGTTCCTACTCGTCCTCGAGTAGGTAAACGATAAAACAATAATTTCTGAGGTGACATGCTACTAATATAAACTTGATCAATCTAATGTAAAAGCATATGCACGCTGAGATCATAAAACTTTAAACACGTGCATGATAAATAAAACTTTAATAATAAAGCATAGCAATTACTTTGCATAACGAAGAGTAACTCAAATAAAGGATCATGAATAATAATGCAAACAAAGGTGAACGTTTGTTTCAGGCATAGAGAAAGCATGGCAAAGTGATATTTCGATAGTCCTTAAGAGTGGGGCAAAACAAAAATGCCAGGACACCTATAAAGTTCAAGAGGAAGACTAGAAAAAATAATTTAAGAACAAATGGGACAAATGCACATAGAACTCAGAATGGCAAAAAAATGATCTCTCAATTGTGCATAATATTAGAGGATGGAGACTCAATATAAAAGTAAAAGAAAGGCTCTTCGCAGAGGGAAGCAGGGATCACTCATGTGCTAGAGTTTTTTTATTTTATTAAACAGAGGTATTGAAAACATTTTTTATTAGAAAGGTGTATGCTAGTGCAACGAATGGTAAACAGAAAATACAATACGTCACAAGCCAACTAGATTTCACAAGAGCGGCTCCCATATGAAGGATTCACCTAGGTAGAACGTCATCCCTTTTTTATCTTTTGATTACACAATAATGCTTTGACTGGTAAATCAGGGGCAAAAATAGTGAAGAGAATTTGTTTGTATTAATTTGGGGCTGGGCACCCCGCTGCCAGCTCTTCTATCATTTGGATAAGTGGATGAAGCCACTAGTCCAAGGTGTGAAATCCAATTAACAAGTGAGATAAAGATTCTCTATCGACGTCCTCATGAGCAAAAACAAGAACACAAAGCAGGAATAATTTTGAAGGTTTTAAAGGTAACACATGAGAAATTTACTTTTGAATGGAAGTTAAATACCACATGTAGGTAGGTATGGTGGACACAATGGGAAAAACTTAGGTTTAAGGGAGTTTGGATGCACGAGTAGAGATCATACTCAGTACATGTGGAGGCTAGCAAAAGACTGGGAGTGACAAATTAAGAGAGAATAAGAGCCATAATCATGCATAGCGACATAAGCATCATTAAGTAAAAATAAGCGGTATCACAAGTTCAAAAACTAAGTGGTCATGGAGGCTATTTGTGACTGGTTTGTAGTCATAAACATGGTGTGAGCATGCGCCAAGTCAACCAAGTAAAACATTCGAAAAAGAATACCATATATTGATACTTTACTATGAAAATAAAAACTCATGAATCTATCAATACATATTAAACACTCTCAGCTATTTGAGGCTATTCATACTATTTGAGGCATGAAAAAGTTCTAGCCACAGTCTATACAAGCTTCTACTAGTACCGTCCGATGCTAATGGGTGGCTTACAAAAATTGAGCATTTATGCAATTATTTAGTTCTAAAGATTGTGAAAAAATCCCGAAAGTATTTTACCTAAAATCCTGGAAAGGGTCAATTATGTGGAATAATACTATGTTGATTGCTAGCCGTTGGATGCTAGTCAACTTTTTTGTCTACACCTATCACCGGTGTCGGAAGGGGGTAGACCACTGTTATTTTTTGCTTGGTTCTGTTAAGTTGTGTCGTGGTGGTGTCACGGCAGATGCCATAGGATGGCTAAAGATGTGGGGACGATGGACGCTGGAGGCGCTCGGGGAGGGATCACGCAGCGAATAGCCGCGTGAGTATGAAGCTAGCACTGCAAACAACAAGATCTACCCAGGTTCAGGGCCCTCGTGTGGACGTAAAACCCCTACTCCTGCCTTTCTCTCTTTATATTCGTGTCTCACCGAGTAGCCACAGTACAAATGATGATTACAACCGAGTAGCCACTCTCCTCTCTAGATGACTGTAGCCCTTAGTCGTGTCGTCCCTCGCGCAGGAGGAGGCAGGGCACCTTATATACTGGTGCCCAGCCGGATACAACCAAGATGTCGACATAGTGTGCACACTGTACACTTCCAGCTTCCCGCTGACAGCTTTGGCTTCCAAGTTTGTCTCCGTGTGTAAAGTCGTTCCGCAAGACCGAGAAACTGATCTGTTATCACTGACACTGTCACGGGGTAGGCCCCCCTATCCTGCGATGCCCTGCTGACACCCTGGCGCGGATAAGCACGCGCTCTGCAGATGAACAGTGCCCTAGTACGGACCCAGGATACGCGGGATCCTGTGTCAGAACGGCTCCTTTGACTTCTGGCCCGAGTAGGAGACCTCCATTTCTACTCGGACGACTTCCTCTACTCGGAAGAGAACAACTTCCTTGATTCTTCCTCCTGGCCATCAGTGTGTACGGCCGAATAGCAGTCGACCGGGTAGCGAGTACCGGGTAGCCAGCTACTCTTCTAAATGTCTCTTCCGATCTTGCCCTTAGCACTTGCCTTTACCCTACTCGGGGGTATCCCCTCGACATTAGTCCCCGAAGCTGGTAGAGTCCTGCGAACTTGTTCACTGGGCTCTGCCAGCTTAAAAACCAATCTTGCCTTTGAGCCTTAGGTTGCTGAGTAGAACCTCCGAGTAGCCCTTAATCTTGTCTCGAGCTTCCTCTTTTCCGAATAGAACCACTTCTCTTCTCTGTCGCCGAATAAAAAGACTTAGCGAAATTTCCAATCAGATTCTCTGCATGGCAGAGCAAAATCTGGCTTTTCGTACTGCAACTCGGCACGTGTCACGCTAACACACCCCCGACGCCTCGGTGCCCGGGATCTGACAGGCCACGCGCCCAGTTTTCACGGCCTGGGCCCACTAGCCCGTTATGTCCCATCAAGCGCAGTAATTACCCATGATCACGTCGTGGGATCAATTGCGGCTGTTACGCGCGCGTCCTGCGATGTGTGCGTTTCTAACCGGCCCACACACCCCACGCCGCACGATCTCTGTGCATAACTGATCCCACTACCTCCGACTGTAACGGCAACCCGAGGGGAGGTATAAATACCCCCTCGGTAACTCCTTCTTCCCCTTCCTGCCTTCATTCTCTCCCTGCCTCTTCGTTTCTCCGCCGCCACCAAGCTCTTCGCCGCCGTGCACCTCACTGCGCCGCTGCGAGCTTCACCGCGCCGAAAGGCCACCCCTTTCCATCAAATTTCACCCGATCTCCATCAAATTTCATCTCCAGCCTGATGGCTCACGACGACGACGCCCGCGCCGGGTGGGCTGGGTCCGACATCACGGCAGACGACTGCCAGTGGTTGGTGAACACCCGGCGAGTTCCTTCTGGTGTCCGCTGCCGGCATCCCGACGGCGAGCTTGTCCCCACTCCAGAGGCGGACGAGCACGTGATGTTCCTCGCGCACTTCGCGCGGGGATTCGGGCTGCCCGTGTCGGACTTCTTCCGCTCCTTCCTCAACCACTTCGGGATCCAGCCGCACCACGTGCCGCCGAATGCGATGGTGATGCTCGCATACCACGCCGTGGTATGCGAGGCGTTCCTGGGCGTGCGCCCCACGCCGATGACCTGGGCGCGCTACTTCTTCTTCAGGAAGCAGAGCAAGCCCAAGCCGGGTAGCACAAATAGCGGCCGCGGCATGACCGAGACCGGCAGCGCCATGATGGTGCAGCGCAGCGGGACCAGCCATCCGCGCGTCAAGGGCCTTGACTCCGTGCGCAAATGGCAGAGAACCTTCTTCTACGTGAAGAACATCTCTGCCAAGGAAGGCGAGACCCCGGTGGACCAGATCAATCTCCCCCGGTGGACCAACTCGACTCCTAATGGGCAGAATTGGGGGTTCAAGCCCCCTCTAGAAGGCGACATCAAGCAGATCAACACGCGCCTCGCCCAGCTGAAGGAAAAGGGACTCAAGAACGACGACCCCATCGCCTGCTGGATTTCCAGGCGAGTGCTCCCACTGCGGCGCCGCACACACCTCATGTGCTACATGGGCGGCAACAGAGATTGCACCCGGACGAACACGTTCGAGCTCAGCAATGCGGATGTGGCCGTCTGGGCGCGCTCCATCATGAGCACCGGCCTCAACGACCACTGGCAGTACGGCTTTGTGCCGTACAGCCGCACGAAGCCAATCAAGCGGGTTAGTACTTCTCATCCTGTTTCCTGCATACTGATTCCGAGTAGATAGCCTTCTTAGCTTGGTGTGCTTAGTATCCGCAATCTGTGCCGAGTAGGACACTTAGCCGTATCTCTTTAGGCTTCATGCGCTTTATGTTTGCACTACATGCCGAGTAGGACACTTAGCTGTATCTTCTTAGGCTTCATGTGCTTTATGTTTGCACTACATGCCAAGTAGAACACTTGCTACTATCCGTTAGGCTTCATGTGCTTTGTGTTTGCACGCCTCGTTGAGTAGGACACTTACTCTATTATGCTTTGTGCTTGCATCCCGTCCCGGGTAGAATCCCTTACGCTACTCAACTGATTCATGTTGCTTTCTTATATCTCCAGCGTCTTGCTCGCCAGCTCGCTGAGAGCGAGGAGCGCTTCGAGGCCAACTGGCACGAAGATCGAAAGGAGGACGACGAGGTCTCCTACGACACCGCGGACACCCTCTGTATCCCTCATGCCGTCCAGCCGGGTAAGCATCATGTCGACGCGTCCATTCGGGACTGGTCCGAAGACGACGACGAAGGTGACCGAGTTCACCTTTTTGGTCACGAGTAGCGCAACTTAGTTTCTTTCTGTTTCTCAATTGTTTTCTTCTCCTCAACTCTACAGATGATATTGATGCTGAGGAAGAAGACGAGGACGCCCTCGACGTCGATCCGCTTGCGGTTGCTGCTCCCACCACTCGGAAGAGGGCGGGCAGCGGTGCCCAGGAGCCCCCTTGGCAAGAAGGCCAAGAAGGGCGAGAAGAAGACCAAGAAGGTCCCTGGGAGACGTCCACCCCCTTCCCGCGCAGGGTAAGTTACTTTCTTCTAAGTTGCATTCCGCTGTTGCTGCTATTCGGTTTCTTCCTTCCCTCTTCTTTTTCTAAACTTCCTCTTCTCTTCAGCGCTCCTTTGGACGCTGATGCTGCTGCTGCTGCCACTAAATCCAAGAAGAGATCTGCCATCGACATTGACGAACTCATCGACCTCTCTGATGAGGACGAGACCACGGCACGGGACGGGGCGCGTGCGCCCTCTCCCGTGAAGGGTGAAGACGAAGACGACAGCAACGTCCAGGGCATGGACACTGGTACCCAGGACGCCGAGCAGGAGCAGCAGACCCGCGCGGAACAACAAGCGCAGGATGCTGCTCACGACGAGAGACCCCCTTCTCCCCCAGCTGCCACAGCTGGGGAGAATGCAGAACCAGCCACCGAGCATCAAGATCGTGCCGCCCTTGAGCGGCAGGAAGAGAGCCCGGAGCAGCAGGACACTGAAGCTGCTGCCCTTGCTGCCCGAGATGACCCCGCGGACCAGCCGCGGGTAGACGAACAAGAAGACGTACAACCAGATCCCGCTGCCGAGCAGCGGGTTGAGACAACTGCGGTGGAGCATGATCCGCAGAGCCAAGCGCAGCCGGACGCGACGCCGGGTACCCAGCCCTCTGCGCCGCCTACCCAACAGGCTGCTCCTCCTACTGCGCCAAGCTCCCCGCCCGTGAAGAAGACCAAGACCACAGCCAGCCCTCCAGCCAAGCAGACCACAAAGAAAACTGCTTCCGATGCAGCCGAGAAGAAGGCTGCTGAGAAGAAGACTGTTGCGAAGAAAGCTGTCGAGAAGCAAGCTGCCGAGAAGAAGGCCGCCGAGAAGCAAGCTGCCCAGCCAGATGCCCCCGTCCGCAGGAATCCCTCGCGTGGCGCTGCTCAAGATTCTGTCGTGATGCCGCCACCTAAACCAACTGCGAAGCCTGCCACGAAGAGTGGGCAGCTCACCATCGGTGCTTCCGACAGCGCTGCAGGCGCAGCCGCGGGATCAAGCGTTCCAGATCCGCCTGTCTTCCCGCCTTACATGGTGCAGATGAGCAAACAGTATGTCATTGGTCTGAACAAGACCGAGAAGCAGCTCGCTCACACAAAAGGAAAATAGACCCAGGCTGTGGATTCCAAGCTGCCGGCCAAGGACAAGGCCCTTTCAATTTTATCGCACGAGATCCAGGAGTCCGAGGTGGTGTCCAAGGGGCTCGAGCAGATAATCGACCGGGTAGGCTTTATTGACGCCGAGTGGAATAGCGCGTTCCTTGGCAACGAGTCCTGGAATGGCCTGGCCTTGGGCAAGCTGGACCACTGGCGCACCGACTGGAACAAGGCGGACATGGGCTACAATCCCATGACCATCTCGTCCGCCACCAGCACTCTTGCCGCGAAGCTGTTCGTCCACCGCAAAGCTGCAGAGGACCTCGAGCAAACCTATGCGGTAAGTTTTGCTTGCCTGTTCCGAGTTGCACTTTCCTTCTCTTCTATTCTTCTTCTTCTTCTTATCCATCACCCAGTCCCCGAGATTCGGCCGAGTAGACGGGTACTCAACCGAGTTGCCGTCTTCTCGGGTCAAATCTTCAAAACATTGTCTAACTCCTTTTCTTTCTGCTTCTCAGAATAGCCTTTTGAAGAGAACGACCCTTTATCGGCATCTGCTCTGGAATCATAGCATCGCGAAACGACGCCTTGAGGCCTACGAAGCGGAACGCAAAAGTGATGCTGTGACCGAGAAGGAGGCCCTAGCTCGTACCCTTCAACTTTCTGAGCTCGAGAGTAAGCTTCTAGCTATTCGGTTCATGCGTTTTGTGTTTACGCCCGTTTTTGCTTTCTGCTCTTAACTCCTTGTACTCTGTAGGCAAGATCGAGGCGCTGACAGATGAGCACAAGCACTGTCACGTCTTTGTTGAAAATGCCGAGACCACCATTAAGAAGTTGGAAGGTAAGTTGCCGTCTTCTCGGCTTGTTCTCCTCCTTCTTCTCTGCTATTTGCTGACCATGCCCTTCTCCTCCGCAGAAGATTACAAGAAATTTCGTGAAGAGCGTCTTGACTGCGTGAAACCCGCCAAGGTGCAGCAGCAATTGGAAAGCCAAGCCGTAGAGCTCAAGAGCCAACACACCACCGAGCTGGAGCCGCTGCAGGTCCAGTTAAGGGCTGCCCTTCAGGACGTCATAGACATAACCGCCGAGAAGGAGACGGTGGAGGCAGCCGCCAAGGCTAAGCAAAGGGCCCCTGAGATGGAGTGCGAGACGCTGAAGAAAAGCAACTCGGATCTCATGCTCCAATTGGCCCAGTTCCGGAGGGTCGAAGAGCGGCACGCTGCTGATGAGGAGCCATGGAAGAGGAAGCTGCAATCGCTACTCTGCGACCTGATTTCCTTCTTCTTCTCTGTTGACCGATTTGCATCTCTTTGCTGCTTTCTTTTCTAATCTTTTTTGATAGCATTTTCAGAAATTTTCCCCGATCTCTGCTCGGCTTGCAAACCTGCCCTGTCAAAGGCCCAAGACGTTCGAGTAGAGAAGGGGCTGCCCATGGATACCAAGGCTTCAATCGAAGACAGCTTCACGAATATGCAGGGACAACTTCAGCGCCTTAAGGGCTTGGGCACAGATTTGACGTCTACCGCCTTCAAGCTCCACGCTTTGTTCTGGCCCAAAGAGCCCTTGCCCTCAACTATCTGTGCGTTTGCCGAGAAGCTGAATGGCGTTAAGGCCGAGCTGAAGAAGTGGCGAGCATCCGGAGCTCGGGCAGGCGCTGACATGCTGCTCCTCTTCATCTGTAGCTGGCAGGAGAACCTTAACCTCAACACCATTCTTGAGATGAGGCAGGATTCGAAGTGGGAGAAGGATCCCGATTGCGTGACTCGCCGCCAGACAGTCGCGTACGAGGTCACCTCCTATGCAGATACCGCTCGCTTCATCGATGGCCTCACCGAGCCCGACACGGATGTGGAAGGCGAGGGCGAAGACGAGGATGAAGACGATGACGAGGAGGCCACTGAGTCAGACGGGCTGAGCTTCTTTGATAGCCCTGGCGCTGATGACAAGTCCGGGAAGGGGAAAGGCGCGGTCGTCGTGGATAGCGACGAGGAGGCCGAAAGCGAGAAGATGACTATCGACACCGCGGCACTTGAGTTCGGCTCTTCATCAGGCGTGGCCCTTGACGACACGGCGTTACTCTGCACCCAATCTGCTGCCTCCACTTCGGCGACGGACCTCATCTCGGTGGCCACAGCCACTTCTGATCAGGCTGCCACCAACCCAGAAGCGGATGCCGCGAAGACCGATGTCGCCAACCCGGAAGCTGACGCTGCCAAGGCCAACTCCGAAGCTGATGCCGCCAAGGCCAACACCGAAGATGCTGCTACCTCCACCTGATTATGTCCCGCAACACTTATGCTCGAGATTTTTATCAAATCCCCGGAATGCCGGGTGCAGATGTACTCAATAATTATCCTTTGTATCGCTACTTAGCTTTTATTCCACTTGAAGTTTTTATACTTAGTAATTTGAGCAGCTTTGGCTTGATGCCGGGTTGCGTTATCATGCGAGTCCCCGAGTTGCATATCTCATTCACTCCTTCTTTTTATCTCAGCTCTTACCTGCAACTTGTTGTCTTTTTGGTATTCGAGTCACAAGAGTTCGAAGTTGGAGTTTCAAATACTTAGCCGCTTGGGAACGGTCATAGTAACGCTACCCACCACATAGCCGAAAAAGTTAACAACAAACAGTAAAAAACACTCTATTCGGTTGCCACACGCGTCCTTCCCTTTGCAATTTTTCATGTGTTCATTGACTCTTTGGCTTGTTCTCTGGCTTTCCATGAAGCCGGTTTGCGGACAGCAACAGAGTCGCAGAGTGTCCGGTGAGTATAAACACACTACTTTGTATGATTTTGGAATTCTAAGCGTAGCAACCGAGTAGACAAAGATACGACAGAATAGAAACACTTTCAGATACGACAAAGATACGAGGGCAGTCCCCGAGTTCAATTTCAGATTGCAGAGTAGAAGTTTAACTCGGATAAGAGAATACATACACACTTTTGCTCATGAATGAAAGCGACGAAGTAGAGCTACATTCCAAGGGCGTTTGGATTCCTCCCCAGCTTTATCCGGCCTGTTCTTCTGTGATGATTGCGCATCTACAAGGTAGTACGCATCATTGTGTAGAGCCTTGCTCACAATGAACGGCCCTTCCCACGGAGGGGATAGCTTGTGAATCCCGGATGTGCGCTGCACGAGCCTAAGGACCATGTCTCCTTCTCGGAAAACCCTTGGGTTTACTTTTCGGCTATGATAACGCCTCAGGTTTTGCTGGTAAACAGCTGAACGTGACAGAGTAAGCTCTCTTGCTTCTTCTAGCAGGTCAACATCGTCTTCTCGAGCTTCTCTCGCCTCCGCCTCAGTGTAGAGGGTTACTCGGGGGGAGTCATGCTCTAAGTCGATTGGCAACACGGCCTCAGCCCCGTAGACCAAGAAGAATGGCGTGTAGCCGGTTGACCGGTTAGGGGTAGTCCTTAGACTCCACAACACCGCTGGCAACTCGTCTAGCCAACACCCTTTTGTTTTCAGCAGCGGCTCAACCAGCCTTGGCTTTATGCCTGCAAGCACCATGCCATTTGCTCTTTCCACCTGCCCATTGGACGCGGGATGCGCGACAGACGCGACATCTAGCCGATGTGCTTATCTCTGCAGAATCTCACCATGGCTCCCTCAGCAAAGTTAGTGCCGTTAACTGTCATGATGCTGTGCGGGTAGCCGTATCTCAGGATCACATCCTTCAGGAAACTCACAGCAGTAGCTCCATCACACTTCCAAATAGGCTTCACTTCAATCCACTTGGTGAATTTATCAACCATGACCAAGATGTGTGTCATGTTGCCTCTAGCCGGTTTGAAGGGACCAACCATATCCAGACACCAAACAGCTAATGGCCAAGTGATGGGAATTGTTTTCAACTCGGAAGCAGGCATGTGGATCTTACTTGCGAATCTCTGGCAGCCATTGCATTTCCTCACGATATCTTCAGCTTGCTTCAAAGCAGTGAGCCAGAAGAAGCCATGCCGAAAAGCCTTCTTGACTAGAGCCCGAGAAGAGGCGTGATGCCCGCATTCCCCTTGGTGTATTTCCACCAGAATCTCTTCTCCTTCTTCTGGTTCCACAGAACGTTGCAATACGCCAGTGGCACTTCTTTTGTGCAGCACTTCTCTGAATATGGTGTAGCCCTTGGATCTTCTCTGAATTTGCCTTGAGGTCACCTCATCATCTGGTAGGGTGCCGTCCTTGAGAAAGGATAATATGGGCACGGCCCAACTCGGCGTCTCCCGCGCGGGAAATACTGATTCGTCCACTTCCATTGGGATAGGCACTGTTCCGTCTTTTTCTGTGTTGGGGTTGACTCTCTACAGCCCAGAACGGTTTGCAATGACTTCTTCAAGGAATGCGACAGTCCCCGAGCTGAGAGGGGCAGTCCCCGAGTAGGGAGGACCAGTCCCCGAGTAGGGAGGGGCCGTCCCCGGGTTGCAGGCGCCAGTCCCCGGGATGGAGACTGCAGTCCCCGGGTCTCCTTTTGCACATTCCCAGTCAATCTCCATTGGAACTGCTTCTTCATCAGGTAGGGAAGGAACGAAGATAGACTCCGAGTTTGGGGATGGCTTGATGGATGGATTTCTCAAATGCTCCAAGGCAATCCCAGCCGGGATGTACTGCCGAGAAGACCCCAACTTGGACAGCTCATCGGCTGCTTCATTCTCTGCTCGGTGGATGTGTTGGAACTCGCAACCTTCAAAGAATCCTGTCATGGTTTGGACCAGGAAGCGGTATGACGCCATGTTGGCATCCAGAGCATCCCAAGTGCCAGAAACTTGCTGCACAACCAGATCCGAGTCTCCATAGCATATGATGCGCTGCACACCAACTTCCTTTGCTACCTTCAAACCGTGTACCACGGCCTCGTACTCTGCAACATTGTTGGATGCCTTGAAGTGGATTTGCATCACGTATTTGAGTTGATCTCGCTTGGGTCACGTAAGCACCACGCCAGCACCAAGGCCCTCCTTCATCTTGGAGCCATCAAAGTGCATCTTCCAGTAGTTGGATACCGGAGTAGGAGGCTCATATTGCACCTCAGCCCAATCCACTAGAAATTCTGCCAGGATCTGAGACTTGATGGCTTCTCTTCTCGCATATGCGGGAGCGTACGCGGCCAGCTCGATTGCCCACTTGGCTACTCTGCCACTCGCTTCCTTGTTGCCCATGATATCCGAGATGGGAGCTGAGCTCACCACTGTGATGGGGTGTTCTTGGAAGTAGTGCTTCAGCTTCTTGGCGCCCAGGTACACGCCGTAGGTCATCTTCTGGTAGTGTGGATAGTTTTGTTTGGAGCTGGACAGCACCTCACTGAGATAGTATACAAGCCTCTGCACACTTTTGCCTTCCTCTTCTCGCTCTACCACGATCACCACGCTTACCACTCGATTGGTAGCCGCAATGTATAGCAGCATTGGCTCCTTGGGCAGCGGACTAGCCAGGATGGGAGCGCTACCCAGCATTGCCTTTAGCTCTTTGAATGCCACATCCGCTTGCGGTGTCCAGACGAACTTGTCGCTTTTCTTCATCAATTGATACAAAGGCAGGGCCTTCTCGCCCATTCTGCCCAAGAACCGGCTCAGAGATGCCAAGCAACCAGTGAATTTTTGCACATCCTTCAGGGATCTCGGCAAAGACATGCTCTCAATAGCTTTTATCTTTGAAGGATTGGCCTCAATGCCCCGACTGGATACCAAGAAGCCGAGTAGCTTGCCAGCCGGGACGCCAAAGGTGCATTTACTCGGGTTCAGCTTCATCTTATACTTGCGCAAGTTAGCGAAAGTTTCCTCGAGGTCACTAAGCAGAGTATGTGTTTTATTCCTTTTGATGACAATGTCATCTACGTACACCTGCACATTTTTGCCGAGTTGATCATGCAAGCATTTCTGCATGCATCTCTGATAAGTGGCACCCGCATTCCGCAACCCGAAACACATGACACGATAGCAATAAGCCCCGTACGGGGTAATGAAGGCAGTCTTTATTTGATCAGCAGGGTTGAGAGCTATCTGGTGAAAACCAGAGTAGGCATCTATGAAAGACAACAGTTCACAACCAGAAGTGGAATCGATCACCTGATCGATGCGAGGTAGCGGAAAGGGATCCTTGGGGCAGGCTTTGTTCAAGTCGGTGTAGTCGACGCACATGCGCCATGCGGTAGCGGCCTTGGGGTCCTCCTTCTTCTTCTCAACCATGACCGGGTTGGCTAGCCAATCCGGATGCAGTACCTCCATGATGAAATTGCTTATCAGCAATTTGGTGATCTGGTCACCGATGGCCTTCCTTCTTTCATCTCCAAAGCGGCGCATAGCCTGCTTCACTGGTTTGGCGTCAGGACGCACATGTAGCGAGTGCTCAACCAACTCCCTCGGGACACCTGGCAGATCCTCATTGGACCAGGCAGACACGTCCCGATTCTCACGGAGGAAGTGGATGAGCTTGCTTTCCTATTTCTCCCCCAACCCGGAGCCAATGATGGCAACTCGGTCGGGAAACTCAGGGTGAACCTGGACCTTCTTTGTCTCCTGAGATGCCTGGAACGCCGTCCCGTGTTGGGAACTCGGCATGCCAGGCGCACCAGCTTGCGCGGATTGCGCCATAGCCACCACCTCATACATCTTCTTCTTCTCGGCAGCTATCACCATGGATTCCGCCAACTGAGAACCAGCAGAGGCACACTCCATAGACTAATTGTAATCACCAGAGATGGTGATCACGCCATTGGGACCAGGGATCTTCATCTTCAGATATGCAGTGTGAGTAGAGGCCATGAACTTGCTCAGAGCAGGCCTGCCGAGTAGGGCATGGTAGGGGCTCTGGTGATCAACCACCTCAAACTGCAGGCTCTCTGTGCGGCAGTTCTCCCTGGTGCCGAATAGCACATCTATCCATACTCGGCCAATCGGATTGCAAGAGACTCCTGGCACAATGCCATGGAAAGTGGTCTTGCTGGGTAGCAGCATGTTCTCGGCCATACCGAGCTTCTCAAGCATGTCTCTGTACACGATGTTGATGCTGCTGCCGTTGTCGATCAGTACCTTGCTGAACCTCACGTTCTTCTCGGGACCCAAGAAGGTAGGATCCAGCACTAAGGCGTAGCTACCCGGGTTGGGCATCACCTTAGGATGATCCGCTATGGACCACGTGATCTCTTGGTTGCACCAATGCATATAGTGAGGAACAGCAGGGATCACAGCGTTGACCTCCATGGCACGCCTGTGCTGAGACTTCTTGTCGACAGGCTTAGAGGTGAAAATCATATAGCTCTCGTGGTGCTCCTGATACCGATTGCGGTCTCCGCCACCATTGTTGCCGTTGTTGTTGTTACCTTGGTTGTTGTTTTTGTTGCTGTTGCCTCTGTTGTTGTTGCGGGTGTAGTATTAGTTGTTGTTGTTGTTGTGGTAGCCATCGTTGTTGAAGTAGCGGTTGGCTCCTAAAGCCACCTTGTTCACGTTCTCCCTTCTCGGAAAGGCTGGAGGTCGAGCAGCGGGTGCGCGAGCAGGCTGTACAACGGAATTTGCGGCTGGCAGAGGAGGAGGAGGAGGTAGGCCCTCGTTCTTGATTTCTTCCCACCAACTGCACTGCCGAGTAGTGTGGTTGGCGGGTCTTGCGGGATGCCGAGTGTGGAAGCTGCATGGGCCATCCTTCATGTCCTTGAAGACAAAGTTTGGTGCCGGACCCGAGTTGCCGCTACCCTGCTGGGAAGCGCTGTATGGCTTCTTGTTGCCTTGGCCCTTATTCTGGTTCTGCCCGTACTGGGCTCCAGCAGTTTTTGGCCTCTGGCTACTCCCAGCTCCGGTTGCCACAGCATTCACCTCCTCAGGATCGTACCGGGTATCAATCCTGTCACCTCTGCGCTTGTTGCGGAACTCATTGCGCTTGCTGGTGTTGATGTTTTAGTTCCTTCTCGGCTCAGCAGCATCAAGAAGAGGCTGAGTCGGGTCGCCGAGTGCGTACTGATCCGCAATCCGGATGGTCTCAGCAAGAGTGTCGTGGGATTATCACGGCAGATGTTACCGGGGGTAACTGATCTTGGGGCAAGACGACACAGGCGTTTGGGAGAGGGTTTAGCTCAGAGGAAAACATGATGGAACTCGATCTGGTAGCCGGCAATCAAGTCGCCGAGTCTCCGATCTCAATGTATTAACTCGATCTTTCGTATACACTGTATGCTCGATATTGAACGGTACTACTAGGGTTCTTCGATCTCTCAACTAGGCCTAGGGGTCGGTTTATAAAGCACCCGTACCCCCTGGCTTACTCTCCAAGGCGCACCCTGAATCCTACCCGGACACCGCATACAAACTCTAACTTTCCTTTACCGTAACCCACAATCCGGGTTACGAGGCCTACAAACTTGGGCCTTCCAGAAGTTTCTTTACCCTTAGCCGGATCTTGCGCAGCGTCCTTTGGGCCGGGTTATGCCTTGGAGTTGGCCTACCGGGTTAGCATCCCTCCATCAGTAGTCCCCAGAATAGCTTGGGCTTCACGGATACTTCCTTGAAGCGCTTGCTATTCCCTGAAAAGACATCAAATGCCCAAATGCATGAAGGCCGGGTTAAAACGCTTCAATAAACAGCTAGGCCCAACTCCACAGTGGCCATATAGTAACCCGGCTCCTCTCCAAATACCCGGCTTAGCTTTCCGGGTCTAAGCCCTGATAAAAGTGTCAAGATCCTGCACTTTACTCGATAATTGATCTTGATATTATGAAGAATATCTCTTTCTTATTTCTACCCAGATATCACGTTCAACACTTAAAGCGTATTTCGCAAGACTCAAACAGATAGCCGTTACTCCGTAATCCCCGGCTCCCGCTCGCGGAACCAAGCTTATCCACATGAACCATTATAAATATGGTCGCAGGGGTAACCCTAACCCCACCGGCTCACTTCCCCCCATTCCTCTTTCTTTCTTCCTCCGCGCTCAAGTTCACAGGGCGCCACCACGGATATCCCGCGCGCATCACCGGAGCCTACTGGCCGCCGGCTATGCTCCTCCTCGGCACACCCTGCACCGCCGCCAAGATCCGCCGCCAAACCCCCGACCGGCCTGCCGGGAATCGCAAAGGGGCATCAATCTTGCGCTATTTGCCTTCGTCGAGCTTCGCTTCGATCTCCTCCAGTAAGCCTCTCATACCCGTTAACTGGCCTCCGCAATTTCTCGATTTCTTCAGATTAGATCTAGGTCAACCCGCCGGTCATTTTCCCGGTCATGCCGAATTAAGTTACTTGTACTCACTCTAGTTCATCCAATGGATTAGATATTAACTTTGTGTTACTCCCCTACTGCCCATAGCTGCTAATTTTGCCACAAATCCAGAGATAGAATCTCTAACCTGGGCTCGGGCCGCCCAATTTTTCCGCCCTCACCTCTATCATCCGGAAAATCTTCCCTTTTCCGACTCCCTTTATTCGTAATAGGTACCCGTGTAACCATCCATCACCCTCAAACATTCTTTCAATGCATAAGCCTCCATGATTTTTATAATGACGCTTGATACCCGGATAGCTTGAACCTTGCTCCACGAAATGACACCCGGATACTATGTAACTTCTATATTGTCTCAATGCCACTCACCAATACTTGACCAGTTTAAGGTTTCCGGATCTTATTCCTTGTATCCTTCTACCTTGTGCTTTGCAGGTCAATCACATGGCTCCCAAAAAGCAGGGAAAAACTCCAGCCAAGGCCAAGACCACCAATTCCATATCCGCCAACTGGGCGCGATCTTCGGTCACCAAGGCCAAGTTAGAAGAACTGGCCGAGTTAGGGGTTCTACCCCCTCAAAAGGAGATCCACTGGAGGGTGCCGGGCAACGAGACCCGGCCTACCCCGGCGAAGGACGAGGTAATATGTTTCGTGGAACACGTGACCCGGGGCTTCCGTCCTCCGGGTCACCCTTTCTTCCGCGATATTCTAAGCCATTATGGCCTTCGCATTTTTGACATAGGGCCTAATTCTGTATTAAATATCTCCCACTTCATCGTTCTCTCCGAGTCATACTTGTGCACTCCGCCAAGTTTGGCTCTTTTTGTCGAGCTTTTCCAGTGCAAACCGTGCCGCGAAAGCGGTGACGGGGCACTTCTCGCTTGCGGCGGGGTTTCTATCCAGCGCCGCAAGAATTCTCTGATGCCACCCCTCACTCTCAACTCCCACGTCAAACACTGGCAACTCTCGTACTTCTACTACCGAGACACCTCCCCACCCGGTCAAAAGAAACTGCCGGGTTACTCGGAAGGCCTTCTCGATATCTCCGAGTCTTTTAATGCCTTTGCCCCTGACTCGGACAGGGAGGCCATCCGGCCTTTATTAGCCAAAATCTCTGTTCTGTCGGCCCAAGCTCTCATTGGGCTTAACCTGGTGAAAACTTGGGTCGATTTCCGGATCCAACCCAACTCCATCCGCACTAAGTTAATGTGCGAGTATTCAGGGCACGCTACGGACTCGATCCGGTACTCCACCCACAGCTTTGCAGCCGGAGATACCAACAAAACTATCAAGAGCTTCTTGACAGAGAAGATGGAGGTAATCCGGAACATAGCCGGATTAGAACCCTTCACTCGGGAAAACCCAGCCCCCAAGGTAAAGACTCAATTTTCATACTCTTTCTTTCACACCTTCCACTCGATATGACTAATAACCCTTATTCTTATACCTTCCTCCCAGGCCGATGATCCCTTTTGGAAGATTGAAACTCCTCCTAACTCCGAAAACCCAGAGGAGCAAGAGGAGGGCATTAACTCGGATGAAGGTGCGTTTCGAACTTCACGCAATTCCCTTGAATTCATCATGTCCCGCTCTTCATTTTCCAACTGGGACCTTGATAACTTCCAGAGTCAGAGGACAAGGATGAAGGAGAAGAGACCGACGGCAAAGTAGAATCCGCCAGTGACGAGGAGGAAGTAGAGCCGACAGTCAAAGTCGGATCTAAGAGGAAACCCCGAGGGGCCGCCCTCCAGGTTTCATATCGCCTCCTTGCATTCAATTCGTGTTCCTTTGATGATATACATGAGCTAACTTGACGTTATTCCACTGGCCATATTTGAAGGAGTCGCCGATGACCAAGCGCAGAGCGACTCGAAATAACCCGGGTGATGATGCTCTTAACCCGGGTATTTCATTGTCTCCAACTCGGCGCGCTGGTATTTACCCTATCCTTTCTCGGACGAAACAATTTTCCTGAATCATTCCCTTATGAAATCTTGCTTGATACTTTTCAGTTTCCCCCGGGTCCAGCAGCGAATTCCCTTCGGACTTTGCGGTGAATACCGGGTAAAATCCCTTTCCTGATGTTCTATCACATCTTCGTCACCCTTTCCTGATTGTACACTAACTGCTCACTCATACTATATATAGGGCCACGGTCGTTATTAGCGACCAAGAGGATATGGAGACCGACGACCCGGGTAAGGGGAGCCTGGCTGATAAGACAACAGCCGCGTCTAGCGGCGAAGAACAAGCGTCACCAATAAACCCGGCCAGACAAGAAGCCGAGTATCCGATAGCCTCTCATGCAAGCAAGAAGGGCAAAACCGCAACTCTGGGTGCAGGAGAGGGAGCATCGGATTCCGACATTCGAATGACCCGGAGGCCGCCTTCTGCTAAGAAGAAAACTCCTTCTCCGAGGTTCCAAGGCCCCGGGTCTTCTAATACGGGTAATGATACCTTTGATGAGCTGATGAGCGCTCTCCTCAATATGAAGACGTCAGAGAGCAATATTCTGGAGCGCATGGCCGCCGAGCACCAGGTAACAACACTTGATATCTCATAGTATACACTTAGTCCCCAAGTTCCGAGCATAACTTTGTTGAACTTATGGTTGGTACTTTATTCAATAGTCGGCTTGCCATGATGCCCGACTGATACTTGTGCCCCTTGTTCTTTACAGGCACAGATGACCCGGTCTGACGAAGTTTTGCTCAAGATCGAACAACTTCTTCTTGCAGAGGTGAAGCGTAGGGAAGCCCTTGAGGCTGACATGGAAACCTTGAAGAAGGATGTTTCTAAATACAAGAAGAAGTGCACTACTGCTCAAACCGCACTGAAAAAACTATCGGACCAGGTTACCGATACCTATCGCATCTTGCTTAGTAAGTATTTGCCGCCGACTGACTTCATGACTTTACTTTATTATATGATACTCGGGATTACTGATACGTTCTTCCTTTGTTTCAACTGTAGGTGCCAACCTTGCGGCCCCAGAGGAGGATGCCATTGCCAAGGCTAGAACCTTAAAGACTGTGCTCCGGACTTTCTTTGCCGGCACGAAGTTTATACTGGATGCCGTGAGGTGGCCTACTGAGGTATATCCGGGTGAAGAAAATCTCATCCAAGCCTGCTCCACTGTGCCTGCCTGGATTGAAATCTGGAAATGCTCGGCATGCCGGATTGGTATGACCCGGGCCTTTACCCTGGCCAAGGCTTACTTTCCGAAGCTTGACCCGGCAAAGGTAATATCCGGGTTTCCAGAATTCAAGGCAGATGGTTCCAAGTTTACACCCAAGGACTTCAAGGCCATACAGTCCGCAGTGCGCCACTCGGCCACCACTTTGGCCGATAGTATGAATCTGAACACAATTATGAGCGCATACGATGCTGAAGGCAAAATCGTTACAGAGGACGCACCCCTGCCCTTTGATGTTTTGGAGAAATGGGCTGCTGACTCGGCCAGGAAGAGGGAAGAAACTGCAAAGAGAGAGGACGAGTTAAGATCAGGGCCAACCACCTCTACACCAGCTGTTCTTCCGCCTGTCCGTCCTGCCTTGAAGAATCCGGGTGATGATGCCGATAAAGCCAAAGAGCAAGTCCAGGAGCAAGACCCGGAGGCCAAGGGCAAAGACGTGGACCCTACTCAGGAAGCCGAATAGGCAGTTACCATCGAAATACCTCGATAGTCTGATACTTTTGTTCGAAACAAGTATTCTTTTGACGGTGCGCCTGTGCACCCTTGATACTGGTGTCGCAACTTGTAACGCACTTTAATTCTGTGATGCACTTCGTGCCTTTCTAGGCGGTTTGATGAACTTGATACTTGTCTATCTTATTCCTGATAATCCAACTTTCTATTAATTTCTTTTTATTCCCCTCCTTATTTCCGAGTACCGTGAGTTTTGACAGGTGGACTTTTCTTTAAGTCCCCAAGTCCCCACGACTCAGACATTGGGGTCTTTCGAACTTAGCAACTAAATAACTTGATCCCGCTTTGAAACCCACAGTCCCCAAGGCCCGAATATCCGAGTCTGTGGTGTGTGGTCTTTTCGAAGAGAACAAACTTATTGTTGCCAAGACGAAACCCGGAATTATTTCATACAGATACTGAAGTTATACTTGATAAACGTTGAGTTTCCAGCTATTAGCCTTGTACTCTGCATAACTTGTGGTTTAGATGACCCTTTTGACTATCTTGTACTGTAAGCCGGCTTTCGCGTGGATACCATGTTGTTACATCTATACGAAAACAGGGTCAGGCAAGTCCCATTGGGCTTCATGGCTGATTGTAATCGTAAGCGAGCAAATCATGCCACTTTAGTGCGAGTCACATCGAGCTTAAGTAAGAAAAGTCAAGAAAATTTGGCTCCTTTGTCCGGTTATAAGATTGCAGCCGTACTCGTTTGCGAGTAATCGGCCCTTATAACTCATAGGCATCAAGGCCGGGTCTTTGGGTTTGTGGCCGTGCTATTTAAGCAATCCGCCCCCGAGACCTATATATATTCAACATACTTAATGATACTGATGTATTGGTAGCAGTGGATACTACTAACCTGAAATTGAAGTAAAGATCGTAACAACATGGGACTTGATAACCATCTCTTTATTGATACGAGAAAATTTGGATCAGCAGGCCGCCTCATTAAAAACCTTCCAGTCCCCTTAGGTACCCTGGGTAGGAAAAGAGCGCGTCTGAAACCTGCTGCCTTTTACATTGTTTTTTTAGTTCTTCTTGGGAACCGGTCCCGGGCTGACGTGACCGATACACATTCTCCATTTGCTGGACTTTTTCATGATGAGTACCGGGTTTACTAGCCAACCCGGGTGAGGTGTTTCCATAACGCGGCTGGTTGCGAGCGGCCGTGCGATTTCTTCTCCTATGGCAGATTGTTTGGGGGAATCATCCTTGACAAAAGCCACCATCTTAGCATCTTGTGCTGCCTTGGACTTTGCTCTTTCGCCTTCAGTACTCGGCCTTTTTGATATGGTTCTGTCCTCTGGGTCTGCTTGAGGCCGATAATGCTTGAGCTCCTCTTTTCTACAGGCTTGCTCGGCCATTGCTGCGTCTCCTTCATCGCATTCAGCTGCTATGTCTCGATTTCCATGTATGGTAATGGTCTTCTTAGGACCCGGGATTTTTAGCTGTAGATACACGTAACACGGCCTAGCCATGAATTTGGCATAAGCCGGCCTTCCGAATAACGCGTGATAAGGACTGCGCAACTTGACCACCTCAAAAGTGAGCCACTCAACTCGATAGTTATCCTTTGATTCCCCGAAAGCTACCTCCAATGCGATTTTTCCCTCGGGGCACGCTGAATGACCCGGCACTATCCCATGAAAAATTGTTGAGCTTTTTTGTAGCTGAGACTCCTTGAGGCCCATGCGTAAGAAGGTTTCCCAATACAGTATATTGATGCTACTTCCACCATCCAGCAAAACCTTTTTCAGCTCATACCCATTGACCTGCGGTGCGACCACTAATGCTAAGACTCCCGGGTGTTCTACTCTCTCCGGGTGGTCCCTTCTGCTCCATGTTACATCCTGTTCTGACCATCTCAGGTATCTCGGGACGGCCGAAGAAACTGAATTGACCGCTTGTTTCAGTATCTTTTTGTCCTTGTTAGAGCCTCCTGTGGTATGCACGTGGTATTGACCCAACTGTTTGGGGTTAGCCTGGAAACCTCCTGCTCCCCCCTTGGTTATTACCTTGATTTCCAGCTGCCGGGTTATCGGCTGGGGGTGGGCCGTTGCCCGGGTTTCCACCTGGACCCGGTCCTCCTCCCCGTCCTGCACCTCGCATGGCTCTGTTCACTTCCTCGTTCTTCCATCTCTGTAGGTCGGCGCACTGCTCCAAGGAGTGGTTAGCTGGCCTACCGTTCCTGCTGTGCTTCGGGCATGCCATTCTGAATATGTCCCAATTATTACTCGGCCTTGGTGGTCCTTGATAGTTTCCTCCATTGTGATTTCCAGCATTGAAATTTCCTTCTGCCATGGGTCTGGAAGATCCAGCTTCAGTATTGGCGACAAACTCGGCGCCTCCTTCAAACGGACGCTTGTTCTGGCTGTTGTTACCCGGTGCTGATCCGTTGCCGGTTCTTCCGTTACTACTTGTGTTTGCTTTTGCTTTTTTATCATCAGTTTCCTCTTCCGTAGTGTCCGTTGCGGCATGTTTGTTGCATGCATCCATCAATTCTCCCATTGTAACCTCCGAAGCATTCCGACTAGATTTCATGCGAGTTAACTTTTGTACTAAAGGTGTGTACTTGCAGGTCTTTGCCATAGCTTGCAGCGCATCCTTGGGCTGAATATCCGTAGACGCATGAAGAATTTCCATAACCCGGCGGACCCAGCTGCGTGCCGATTCTCCCTTCTTCTGAACACATCGCTCTAAGTCGTCAATAGTGAATAATTTTCTACACGTCCCGTGAAAGTGCTTGATAAACGCGGTTTTCAATTCTTCCCATGACTTAATAGATCCTTCCGGTAGATTGGCGAACCATAACTTTGCTGCTCCCTCTGACATCATTAGATACATGAACTTGGCTTGAAGATTCTCGGACGCATTGCGAATCGACATGGCCATCTCATTGCTGCTCAACCATGTTTCCGGATCCATAGTCGGCTCATAATTTACCACTTTACCCGGTTCTTTGAACTTTTCCGGGTAAGGTTCAGCTCTGATGCTATCAGAAAGACACTTAGGCCCTGCAAGAATGGTTGAAGCTGGTCTCACTCGGGAAACATGTGATCCTGCAGGGGGTACAGCTGGTTGCGGTACCGCTGGTGGCGCATGTGCCGCAGACCCGGCCACGGCTCTCCTGGCCCTGGAACTATCTACGATGGCCTGTGCTGCTGATGCTGCTGGTACTGCCTGAATGTGTGGAGGAGGCGGCATTTGCTGCTGCTCTTCCGTCCGCCGTGCCGAACTTGTTTGGACGTTTCCAGCGTTACCTTGTTGTTGACTGACATACGGCGTCCCATGCATTCCACTTCTGTGATCCGGGTAATTAACCTGTTGCGCTATCGCGGTGCGCAGCATATCTATCGCCCGCCGGGTCTCCTCTGCGTGGGGTGACTCTCTCACGGGGATTTGATTTAGTGCAAGCGTTGCCGCGTACACGTTGTCCATGGGATTGTTGTAATGACCTGTTGGTGTGCGAAAACGTGATGGTGGTGGTGGTGGTGGCGGTGGTACGGTATTGCCTGCAGTGACTCCAGTCTGTGGTGCAAGTAACCCGGACTGCGTATCTACCGGTTGTGCTCCTCCGGTTGTCGGCTGAGGGGCGGTTCCTTGATTTGCCGCTGGAATCGGCTGATCCTGAGGCGTGATAAATAGTGCGGCCGGGTTTATGACTCCTCCCAATGCTGGTAATCTAGTTTGATGCCTTTGATGTATTCTAGTCGTTTCCTCTCGGAGCCGAGTTTCCAGTGCATCCAGCTCGCGTTGCCGTGTGGCCATCCCTTGCCTTTCTGCTTCTACTTGCCTTCTCTGCTGCTCCAATGCACGACGGGCCACGTCCAAATCCCTGACACGTTCCGCCGCGTTCTCTGGAGTAATAACTGTGGCAAGAACCGTCGGATCTAGGATCAGATTGTTGTCGAACAAGGCCGGGTGTTGAGGGTTGGAAGGGCCCGCTCCTGGTGTCCGGTTTCCTAGGAATCCGAACATGTTCGCGTGTAGCTCGTTTTCCGACGCTTGACTGGTAACCGATGCCGACTCTCCGTCAACCTGGGCCAAAACCGTGTTTCCGTTAGCCGGCCCCTGCTGCCGGGTTAATGCTTGGGCTGACCAGGCCGCGGCCGCGGTTACGGCATCTTGGTTGAGATTGGTCGCGGGAGCCGTGTAAACAGCGACTCGGCGTATGATGCTTGGCACGAATTCATGCTGTTCCCCTTCGCTGTTATTCTCCTTATACCGGTTTTCCAGCAAATCCAGGATGGACTCAGTATCATCCTCTCTTTCGATCCGGTCGCGCGGGGTCCATGCCGGTTCCTCCGGCTGTTCCCACTTCGCGATGGGTTCTTCTGTCGGATATGTCGTTCCGACTGATTCTTCTTCATCTGATTGGATAGAAGTGGCCTCCCCTGACACAGAATCAGATCCAAAATTGTCAGGGATCGAACCAGAAGTACATACCATACCAATGAAGACGCTGATCCGGCCGATTGTCACGACGGATCCGGATTCGAGGTGATCCGACTCTGGCCCCCAGCCGGAATCGTCCACCATCTTTTCTCCTTTGTGGTCGATGTAGATCTCGCCGACGACAAGATTCTCCATGTTCTTCCGAGCTTCTCCCGTGATGTAAACACCTTTGGACGCAGGCCCCACGGTGGGCGCCAACTGTCGTGGGATTATCACGGCAGATGTTACCGGGGGTAACTGATCTTGGGGCAAGACGACACAGGCGTTTGGGAGAGGGTTTAGCTCAGAGGAAAACATGATGGAACTCGATCTGGTAGCCGGCAATCAAGTCGCCGAGTCTCCGATCTCAATGTATTAACTCGATCTTTCGTATACACTGGATGCTCGATATTGAACGGTACTACTAGGGTTCTTCGATCTCTCAACTAGGCCTAGGGGTCGGTTTATAAAGCACCCGTACCCCCTGGCTTACTCTCCAAGGCGCACCCTGAATCCTACCCGGACACCGCATACAAACTCTAACTTTCCTTTACCGTAACCCACAATCCGGGTTACGAGGCCTACAAACTTGGGCCTTCCAGAAGTTTCTTTACCCTTAGCCGGATCTTGCGCAGCGTCCTTTGGGCCGGGTTATGCCTTGGAGTTGGCCTACTGGGTTAGCATCCCTCCATCAAAGAGTACTCGGCATCTCCCTCTGGAGCCTTTGCCACAACATGCTGCCATGCATGCAGCCCTGGGCAAACCAAGTGATGGCCTGGGCCTCATTCACACCCTCACAGGTCTTCCTCAGAGTACTCCACCGAGTAAGATACTCTCGGTCTGTCTCCTCTTCCCGCTGCCTGCAAGCGGATAGCTGCTGCGGCCTATTCGGCCTCCGGTAGGTGCTGGTGAAGTTGCTGATAAATGCCTCCGCGAAGTCAAGCCAGCAGTTGATGCTGTGCTTCGGCAGGTTGTTGAGCCAAGTTCTTGCCGGTCCCTCGAGCATCTGCGGGATGTATCGCACGGCCCATCTCCGGTTGCCGCCTGCAATGTGCACGGCTGTGACATACTCATTGAGCCAATCTTCCGGCTTGGTGCTGCCGTCATAGCACTTGGTCCCCCTGGCGAGCTGGAACTGCTTCACGGAGGGCTCCGTCATGATGCGGGGGCCAAAGCATTCTGGGCCAGGTGGCCCCTTGCTCTCGAGTTCCGCCGATAGAGAAATCCGGTCCAGCTTGTGCCTGGCATCACTGGGCTCCAGCACGCGCTCGCCCACGCGATCCAGGATGTCATAGCCAGCCAACCCCATTGCCGAGTATCCATCATCGTATCTGTCCACCTGCACGACTGCAGGTTGCTCCACCAGGTTGGCGGCTGGTGCGACTGCACGCGGTTGCTGCCTCTACCGAGTAGGCTGAGCAACTGGATGCTGAGAAAGGCCTGGGCGCTCTCCATCTCGGGCCTGGCTTTGAGCTTTATGGGCTTGATAGCCTGCTCCTGCAGCGTTGTGTTTTTGACCGGACTGTCGCGCCACAGCGTGCTGTTTTGCGGCGACAGCCGGGTCGTACACCTGCATCTGCCTATCTCTGCCGGAGTGCCCACTCCGCTCCTTCTCGCGACTGGGATGCGGTGATGAGGCCTGATCGTTAGATCTAGTCGCATGCGAATGCACTACTTGAGAAGCTCCAGCACCTGTGTTGGCTTTCCGGAACTCCTCGTTCTGCCTAGCAGCCTCCAGCACTAGCTCATTGAGCCTCTCTTGCTGCCTCACGCGCGTGTCGCCAGCGAGATGCGGCAGCTCAGCAGCTCTAAGGGTTTTGGCGGGGGTGTTGTATCTGGTTCTGGTGGTGGCGGTGTTTTGGCTAGCGGCTTGGCCAGCAGTTTCACCAACTGCTGTCATCTCGGTGCCTAGGTTGCGGCGTGTAGCGCCTGCCTTGGAAGGCCTCCTCACTACTGGCGTAAAGCCGTGAGCCCGGTTGTACTCGTTCTGGTCCAGGTTCAGCTCAAGCCTAACCTTATCCAGCTCCGCCTGCTCGGCGAGCAACGCCTGGCGCTGTTGATCGAGCTGCGCCCGCATGGTCATGAGCTCGAGCTCGGTGAGAGGCGGCATGCCCATTCGCACGGCGGACGCAGGTATCTTCGGAGTAGTGGAGGGAGGAAGGTTGCAGTCCTTCTCGTAGGGCTTGTGGGTCTTCCCGCCAGCACTCGGGCCAGCGAGATCCTCGATGACGCCCGTAGCGGCAGCAGCCGCGCCCTTCCCGGTATCAGCAGCAGGGCCGGTCGCCATCACCTCCACGCTGTCCGCAGAGCGGCCAATCGGCCTCCCGCACGCAGCGATGACAGCAGGGGGATCTTCCGCGACATGCACCTCCCCGGGGTACTCGCGGTTGATGACGGTGGCGACGTAGACGAGGTGCGCGCCGAAAGAGAGCACCGAGCCGCCCTCCGGCATGGCCCTGCCGCTGAAATCGCCGGCGTTGTCTTTGACGAAGTCGAAGGAGCCGAATCTGTGGACGAGGCCACAGACCACGCGCTCTCCGGTAGCAGAAATCGACCCCGTCCGAACGGAAACTCCAACCAGCGCCGCTGGTTGCCCCACGGTGGGTGCCAACTGTCGTGGTGGTGTCACGGCAGATGCCATAGGATGGCTAAAGATGTGGGGACGATGGACGCTGGAGGCGCTCGGGGAGGGATCATGCAGCGAATAGCCGCGTGAGTATGAAGCTAGCACTTCAAACAACAAGATCTACCCAGGTTCAGGGCCCTCGTGTGGAGGTAAAACCCCTACTCCTGCCTTTCTCTCTTTATATTCGTGTCTCACCGAGTAGCCACAGTACAAATGATGATTACAACCGAGTAGCTCTCCTCTCTAGATGACTGTAGCCCTTAGTCGTGTCGTCCCTCGCGCAGGAGGAGGCAGGGCACCTTATATACTGGTGCCCAGCCGGATACAGCCAAGATGTCGACATAGTGTGCACACTGTACACTTCCAGCTTCCCGCTGCCAACTTTGGCTTCCAAGTTTGTCTCCGTGTGTAAAGTCGTTCCGCAAAACCGAGAAACTGATCTGTTATCACTGACACTGTCACGGGGTAGGCCCCCCTAACCTGCGACGCCCTGCTGACACCCTCGCGCGGATAAGCACGCGCTCTGCAGATGAACAGTGCCCCAGTACGGACGCAGGATACGCGGGATCCTGTGTCAGAACGGCTCCTTTGACTTCTGGCCCGAGTAGGAGACCGCCATTTCTACTCGGACCACTTCCTCTACTCGGAAGAGAACAACTTCCTTGATTCTCCCTCCTGGCCATCAGTGTGTACGGCCGAATAGCAGTCGACCGGGTAGCGAGTACCGGGTAGCCAGCTACTCTGCTAAATGTCTCTTCCGATCTTGCCCTTAGCACTTGCCTTTACCCTACTTGGGGGTATCCCCCCAACAAGTTGGGCCATAGTTACATGGATAAACCCAAATCTAGATCTACTTGTAATAAGATTTCCTCCAGTTCGCCTGAAGAAACTATAGCCATGATGGGGGAAAAGACGGAACTGCCATTCTGGCCCCTCTACGTGAGCCGGAAGGGGGTTGAAAATGGAACTAATTTCTTGGTTTTGTTAGGTTAGCAACAAGGAAAACACAATACAATGGTAGCGCCCACCTCTTGGCAAAATTTCCCCAGTTTTGTCAGATCCGGGACTTTCGGGCTTTAAGTAGTCCTCGGACATGCTGAGAGAATCCGACGCTAGTGAAGTGCGCCCTAACACAGAGAACGAGGGAATCTTGCGCATCTAAGACCCCTGACACACTCTAACACACATTGTATGACATACGCTGGGATTTGGTTGCATTCGGATGATCCGGAGCCCCCTCTCTGGAGAAACCATAGCCCCGTTGGGAAAAAAAGAAAAATTGTCGTTCTGGCCCCTCTACGTGAGCCGGAAGGGGATAGCAAAGTAAAGACTCAATTTTCATACTCTTTCTTTCACACCTTCCACTCGATATGACTAATAACCCTTATTCTTATACCTTCCTCCCAGGCCGATGATCCCTTTTGGAAGATTGAAACTCCTCCTAACTCCGAAAACCCAGAGGAGCAAGAGGAGGGCATTAACTCGGATGAAAGTGCGTTTCGAACTTCACGCAATTCCCTTGAATTCATCATGTCCCGCTCTTCATTTTCCAACTGGGACCTTGATAACTTCCAGAGTCAGAGGACAAGGATGAAGGAGAAGAGACTGACGGCAAAGTAGAATCCGCCAGTGACGAGGAGGAAGTAGAGCCGACAGTCAAAGTCGGATCTAAGAGGAAACCCCGAGGGGCCGCCCTCCAGGTTTCATATCGCCTCCTTGCATTCAATTCGTGTTCCTTTGATGATATACATGAGCTAACTTGACGTTATTCCACTGGCCATATTTGAAGGAGTTGCCGATGACCAAGCGCAGAGCGACTCGAAATAACCCGGGTGATGATGCTCTTAACCCGGGTATTTCATTGTCTCCAACTCGGCGCGCTGGTATTTACCCTATCCTTTCTCGGACGAAACAATTTTCCTGAATCATTCCCTTATGAAATCTTGCTTGATACTTTTCAGTTTCCCTCGGGTCCAGCAGCGAATTCCCTTCGGACTTTGCGGTGAATACCGGGTAAAATCCCTTTCCTGATGTTCTATCACATCTTCGTCACCCTTTCCTCATTGTACACTAACTTCTCACTCATACTATATATAGGGCCACGGTCGTTATTAGCGACCAAGAGGATATGGAGACCGACGACCCGGGTAAGGGGAGCCTGGCTGATAAGACAACAGCCGCGTCTAGCGGCGAAGAACAAGCGTCACCAATAAACCCGGCCAGACAAGAAGCCGAGTATCCGATAGCCTCTCATGCAAGCAAGAAGGGCAAAACCGCAACTCTGGGTGCAGGAGAGGGAGCATCGGATTCCGACATTCGAATGACCCGGAGGCCGCCTTCTGCTAAGAAGAAAACTCCTTCTCCGAGGTTCCAAGGCCCCGGGTCTTCTAATACGGGTAATGATACCTTTGATGAGCTGATGAGCGCTCTCCTCAATATGAAGACGTCAGAGAGCAATATTCTGGAGCGCATGGCCGCCGAGCACCAGGTAACAACACTTGATATCTCATAGTATACACTTAGTCCCCAAGTTCCGAGCATAACTTTGTTGAACTTATGGTTGGTACTTTATTCAATAGTCGGCTTGCCATGATGCCCGACTGATACTTGTGCCCCTTGTTCTTTACAGGCACAGATGACCCGGTCTGACGAAGTTTTGCTCAAGATCGAACAACTTCTTCTTGCAGAGGTGAAGCGTAGGGAAGCCCTTGAGGCTGACATGGAAACCTTGAAGAAGGATGTTTCTAAATACAAGAAGAAGTGCACTACTGCTCAAACCGCACTGAAAAAACTATCGGACCAGGTTACCGATACCTATCGCATCTTGCTTAGTAAGTATTTGCCGCCGACTGACTTCGTGACTTTACTTTATTATATGATACTCGGGATTACTGATACGTTCTTCCTTTGTTTCAACTGTAGGTGCCAACCTTGCGGCCCCAGAGGAGGATGCCATTGCCAAGGCTAGAACCTTAAAGACTGTGCTCCGGACTTTCTTTGCCGGCACGAAGTTTATACTGGATGCCGTGAAGTGGCCTACTGAGGTATATCCGGGTGAAGAAAATCTCATCCAAGCCTGCTCCACTGTGCCTGCCTGGATTGAAATCTGGAAATGCTCGGCATGCCGGATTGGTATGACCCGGGCCTTTACCCTGGCCAAGGCTTACTTTCCGAAGCTTGACCCGGCAAAGGTAATATCCGGGTTTCCAGAATTCAAGGCAGATGGTTCCAAGTTTACACCCAAGGACTTCAAGGCCATACAGTCCGCAGTGCGCCACTCGGCCACCACTTTGGCCGATAGTATGAATCTGAACACAATTATGAGCGCATACGATGCTGAAGGCAAAATCGTTACAGAGGACGCACCCCTGCCCTTTGATGTTTTGGAGAAATGGGCTGCTGACTCGGCCAGGAAGAGGGAAGAAACTGCAAAGAGAGAGGACGAGTTAAGATCAGGGCCAACCACCTCTACACCAGCTGTTCTTCCGCCTGTCCGTCCTGCCTTGAAGAATCCGGGTGATGATGCCGATAAAGCCAAAGAGCAAGTCCAGGAGCAAGACCCGGAGGCCAAGGGCAAAGACGTGGACCCTACTCAGGAAGCCGAATAGGCAGTTACCATCGAAATACCTCGATCGTCTGATACTTTTGTTCGAAACAAGTATTCTTTTGACGGTGCGCCTGTGCACCCTTGATACTGGTGTCGCAACTTGTAACGCACTTTAATTCTGTGATGCACTTCGTGCCTTTCTAGGCGGTTTGATGAACTTGATACTTGTCTATCTTATTCCTGATAATCCAACTTTCTATTAATTTCTTTTTATTCCCCTCCTTATTTCCGAGTACCGTGAGTTTTGACAGGTGGACTTTTCTTTAAGTCCCCAAGTCCCCACGACTCAGACATTGGGGTCTTTCGAACTTAGCAACTAAATAACTTGATCCCGCTTTGAAACCCAAAGTCCCCAAGGCCCGAATATCCGAGTCTGTGGTGTGTGGTCTTTTCGAAGAGAACAAACTTATTGTTGCCAAGACGAAACCCGGAATTATTTCATACAGATACTGAAGTTATACTTGATAAACGTTGAGTTTCCAGCTATTAGCCTTGTACTCTGCATAACTTGTGGTTTAGATGACCCTTTTGACTATCTTGTACTGTAAGCCGGCTTTCGCGTGGATACCATGTTGTTACATCTATACGAAAACAGGGTCAGGCAAGTCCCATTGGGCTTCATGGCTGATTGTAATCGTAAGCGAGCAAATCATGCCACTTTAGTGCGAGTCACATCGAGCTTAAGTAAGAAAAGTCAAGAAAATTTGGCTCCTTTGTCCGGTTATAAGATTGCAGCCGTACTCGTTTGCGAGTAATCGGCCCTTATAACTCATAGGCATCAAGGCCGGGTCTTTGGGTTTGTGGCCGTGCTATTTAAGCAATCCGCCCCCGAGACCTATATATATTCAACATACTTAATGATACTGATGTATTGGTAGCAGTGGATACTACTAACCTGAAATTGAAGTAAAGATCGTAACAACATGGGACTTGATAACCATCTCTTTATTGATACGAGAAAATTTGGATCAGCAGGCCGCCTCATTAAAAACCTTCCAGTCCCCTTAGGTACCCTGGGTAGGAAAAGAGCGCGTCTGAAACCTGCTGCCTTTTACATTGTTTTTTTAGTTCTTCTTGGGAACCGGTCCCGGGCTGACGTGACCGATACACATTCTCCATTTGCTGGACTTTTTCATGATGAGTACCGGGTTTACTAGCCAACCCGGGTGAGGTGTTTCCATAACGCGGCTGGTTGCGAGCGGCCGTGCGATTTCTTCTCCTATGGCAGATTGTTTGGGGGAATCATCCTTGACAAAAGCCACCATCTTAGCATCTTGTGCTGCCTTGGACTTTGCTCTTTCGCCTTCAGTACTCGGCCTTTTTGATATGGTTCTGTCCTCTGGGTCTGCTTGAGACCGATAATGCTTGAGCTCCTCTTTTCTACAGGCTTGCTCGGCCATTGCTGCGTCTCCTTCATCGCATTCAGCTGCTATGTCTCGATTTCCATGTATGGTAATGGTCTTCTTAGGACCCGGGATTTTTAGCTGTAGATACACGTAACACGGCCTAGCCATGAATTTGGCATAAGCCGGCCTTCCGAATAACGCGTGATAAGGACTGCGCAACTTGACCACCTCAAAAGTGAGCCACTCAACTCGATAGTTATCCTTTGATTCCCCGAAAGCTACCTCCAATGCGATTTTTCCCTCGGGGCACGCTGAATGACCCGGCACTATCCCATGAAAAATTGTTGAGCTTTTTTGTAGCTGAGACTCCTTGAGGCCCATGCGTAAGAAGGTTTCCCAATACAGTATATTGATGCTACTTCCACCATCCAGCAAAACCTTTTTCAGCTCATACCCATTGACCTGCGGTGCGACCACTAATGCTAAGACTCCCGGGTGTTCTACTCTCTCCGGGTGGTCCCTTCTGCTCCATGTTACATCCTGTTCTGACCATCTCAGGTATCTCGGGACGGCCGAAGAAACTGAATTGACCGCTTGTTTCAGTATCTTTTTGTCCTTGTTAGAGCCTCCTGTGGTATGCACGTGGTATTGACCCAACTGTTTGGGGTTAGCCTGGAAACCTCCTGCTCCCCCCTTGGTTATTACCTTGATTTCCAGCTGCCGGGTTATCGGCTGGGGGTGGGCCGTTGCCCGGGTTTCCACCTGGACCCGGTCCTCCTCCCCGTCCTGCACCTCGCATGGCTCTGTTCACTTCCTCGTTCTTCCATCTCTGTAGGTCGGCGCACTGCCCCAAGGAGTGGTTAGCTGGCCTACCGTTCCTGCTGTGCTTCGGGCATGCCATTCTGAATATGTCCCAATTATTACTCGGCCTTGGTGGTCCTTGATAGTTTCCTCCATTGTGATTTCCAGCATTAAAATTTCCTTCTGCCATGGGTCTGGAAGATCCAGCTTCAGTATTGGCGACAAACTCGGCGCCTCCTTCAAACGGACGCTTGTTCTGGCTGTTGTTACCCGGTGCTGATCCGTTGCCGGTTCTTCTGTTACTACTTGTGTTTGCTTTTGCTTTTTTATCATCAGTTTCCTCTTCCGTAGTGTCCGTTGCGGCATGTTTGTTGCATGCATCCATCAATTCTCCCATTGTAACCTCCGAAGCATTCCGACTAGATTTCATGCGAGTTAACTTTTGTACTAAAGGTGTGTACTTGCAGGTCTTTGCCATAGCTTGCAGCGCATCCTTGGGCTGAATATCCGTAGACGCATGAAGAATTTCCATAACCCGGCGGACCCAGCTGCGTGCCGATTCTCCCTTCTTCTGAACACATCGCTCTAAGTCGTCAATAGTGAATAATTTTCTACACGTCCCGTGAAAGTGCTTGATAAACGCGGTTTTCAATTCTTCCCATGACTTAATAGATCCTTCCGGTAGATTGGCGAACCATAACTTTGCTGCTCCCTCTGACATCATTAGATACATGAACTTGGCTTGAAGATTCTCGGACGCATTGCGAATCGACATGGCCATCTCATAGCTGCTCAACCATGTTTCCGGATCCATAGTCGGCTCATAATTTACCACTTTACCCGGTTCTTTGAACTTTTCCGGGTAAGGTTCAGCTCTGATGCTATCAGAAAGACACTTAGGCCCTGCAAGAATGGTTGAAGCTGGTCTCACTCGGGAAACATGTGATCCTGCAGGGGGTACAGCTGGTTGCGGTACCGCTGGTGGCCCATGTGCCGCAGACCCGGCCACGGCTCTCCTGGCCCTGGAACTATCTACGATGGCCTGTGCTGCTGATGCTGCTGGTACTGCCTGAATGTGTGGAGGAGGCGGCATTTGCTGCTGCTCTTCCGTCCGCCGTGCCGAACTTGTTTGGACGTTTCCAGCGTTACCTTGTTGTTGACTGACATACGGCGTCCCATGCATTCCACTTCTGTGATCCGGGTAATTAACCTGTTGCGCTACCGCGGTGCGCAGCATATCTATCGCCCGCCGGGTCTCCTCTGCGTGGGGTGACTCTCTCACGGGGATTTGATTTAGTGCAAGCGTTGCCGCGTACACGTTGTCCATGGGATTGTTGTAATGACCTGTTGGTGTGCGAAAACGTGATGGTGGTGGTGGTGGTGGCGGTGGTACGGTATTGCCTGCAGTGACTCCAGTCTGTGGTGCAAGTAACCCGGACTGCGTATCTACCGGTTGTGCTCCTCCGGTTGTCGGCTGAGGGGCGGTTCCTTGATTTGCCGCTGGAATCGGCTGATCCTGAGGCGTGATAAATAGTGCGGCCGGGTTTATGACTCCTCCCAATGCTGGTAATCTAGTTTGATGCCTTTGATGTATTCTAGTCGTTTCCTCTCGGAGCCGAGTTTCCAGTGCATCCAGCTCGCGTTGCCGTGTGGCCATCCCTTGCCTTTCTGCTTCTACTTGCCTTCTCTGCTGCTCCAATGCACGACGGGCCACGTCCAAATCCCTGACACGTTCCGCCGCGTTCTCTGGAGTAATAACTGTGGCAAGAACCGTCGGATCTAGGATCAGATTGTTGTCGAACAAGGCCGGGTGTTGAGGGTTGGAAGGGCCCGCTCCTGGTGTCCGGTTTCCTAGGAATCCGAACATGTTCGCGTGTAGCTCGTTTTCCGGCGCTTGACTGGTAACCGATGCCGACTCTCCGTCAACCTGGGCCAAAACCGTGTTTCCGTTAGCCGGCCCCTGCTGCCGGGTTAATGCTTGGGCTGACCAGGCCGCGGCCGCGGTTACGGCATCTTGGTTGAGATTGGTCGCGGGAGCCGTGTAAACAGCGACTCGGCGTATGATGCTTGGCACGAATTCATGCTGTTCCCCTTCGCTGTTATTCTCCTTATACCGGTTTTCCAGCAAATCCAGGATGGACTCAGTATCATCCTCTCTTTCGATCCGGTCGCGCGGGGTCCATGCCGGTTCCTCCGGCTGTTCCCACTTCGCGATGGGTTCTTCTGTCGGATATGTCGTTCCGACTGATTCTTCTTCATCTGATTGGATAGAAGTGGCCTCCCCTGACACAGAATCAGATCCAAAATTGTCAGGGATCGAACCAGAAGTACATACCATACCAATGAAGACGCTGATCCGGCCGATTGTCACGACGGATCCGGATTCGAGGTGATCCGACTCTGGCCCCCAGCCGGAATCGTCCACCATCTTTTCTCCTTTGTGGTCGATGTAGATCTCGCCGACGACAAGATTCTCCATGTTCTTCCGAGCTTCTCCCGTGATGTAAACACCTTTGGACGCAGGCCCCACGGTGGGCGCCAACTGTCGTGGGATTATCACGGCAGATGTTACCGGGGGTAACTGATCTTGGGGCAAGACGACACAGGCGTTTGGGAGAGGGTTTAGCTCAGAGGAAAACATGATGGAACTCGATCTGGTAGCCGGCAATCAAGTCGCCGAGTCTCCGATCTCAATGTATTAACTCGATCTTTCGTATACACTGGATGCTCGATATTGAACGGTACTACTAGGGTTCTTCGATCTCTCAACTAGGCCTAGGGGTCGGTTTATAAAGCACCCGTACCCCCTGGCTTACTCTCCAAGGCGCACCCTGAATCCTACCCGGACACCGCATACAAACTCTAACTTTCCTTTACCGTAACCCACAATCCGGGTTACGAGGCCTACAAACTTGGGCCTTCCAGAAGTTTCTTTACCCTTAGCCGGATCTTGCGCAGCGTCCTTTGGGCCGGGTTATGCCTTGGAGTTGGCCTACCGGGTTAGCATCCCTCCATCAAAGAGTACTCGGCATCTCCCTCTGGAGCCTTTGCCACAACATGCTGCCATGCATGCAGCCCTGGGCAAACCAAGTGATGGCCTGGGCCTCATTCACACCCTCACAGGTCTTCCTCAGAGTACTCCACCGAGTAAGATACTCTCGGTCTGTCTCCTCTTCCCGCTGCCTGCAAGCGGATAGCTGCTGCGGCCTATTCGGCCTCCGGTAGGTGCTGGTGAAGTTGCTGATAAATGCCTCCGCGAAGTCAAGCCAGCAGTTGATGCTGTGCTTCGGCAGGTTGTTGAGCCAAGTTCTTGCCGGTCCCTCGAGCATCTGCGGGATGTATCGCACGGCCCATCTCCGGTTGCCGCCTGCAATGTGCACGGCTGTGACATACTCATTGAGCCAATCTTCCGGCTTGGTGCTGCCGTCATAGCACTTGGTCCCCCTGGCGAGCTGGAACTGCTTCACGGAGGGCTCCGTCATGATGCGGGGGCCAAAGCATTCTGGGCCAGGTGGCCCCTTGCTCTCGAGTTCCGCCGATAGAGAAATACGGTCCAGCTTGTGCCTGGCATCACTGGGCTCCAGCACGCGCTCGCCCACGCGATCCAGGATGTCATAGCCAGCCAACCCCATTGCCGAGTATCCATCATCGTATCTGTCCACCTGCACGACTGCAGGTTGCTCCACCAGGTTGGCGGCTGGTGCGACTGCACGCGGTTGCTGCCTCTACCGAGTAGGCTGAGCAACTGGATGCTGAGAAAGGCCTGGGCGCTCTCCATCTCGGGCCTGGCTTTGAGCTTTATGGGCTTGATAGCCTGCTCCTGCAGCGTTGTGTTTTTGACCGGACTGTCGCGCCACAGCGTGCTGTTTTGCGGCGACAGCCGGGTCGTACACCTGCATCTGCCTATCTCTGCCGGAGTGCCCACTCCGCTCCTTCTCGCGACTGGGATGCGGTGATGAGGCCTGATCGTTAGATCTAGTCGCATGCGAATGCACTACTTGAGAAGCTCCAGCACCTGTGTTGGCTTTCCGGAACTCCTCGTTCTGCCTAGCAGCCTCCAGCACTAGCTCATTGAGCCTCTCTTGCTGCCTCACGCGCGTGTCGCCAGCGAGATGCGGCAGCTCAGCAGCTCTAAGGGTTTTGGCGGGGGTGCTGTATCTGGTTCTGGTGGTGGCGGTGTTTTGGCTAGCGGCTTGGCCAGCAGTTTCACCAACTGCTGTCATCTCGGTGCCTAGGTTGCGGCGTGTAGCGCCTGCCTTGGAAGGCCTCCTCACTACTGGCGTAAAGCCGTGAGCCCGGTTGTACTCGTTCTGGTCCAGGTTCAGCTCAAGCCTAACCTTATCCAGCTCCGCCTGCTCGGCGAGCAACGCCTGGCGCTATTGATCGAGCTGCGCCCGCATGGTCATGAGCTCGAGCTCGGTGAGAGGCGGCATGCCCATTCGCACGGCGGACGCAGGTATCGTCGGAGTAGTGGAGGGAGGAAGGTTGCAGTCCTTCTCGTAGGGCTTGTGGGTCTTCCCGCCAGCACTCGGGCCAGCGAGATCCTCGATGACGCCCGTAGCGGCAGCAGCCGCGCCCTTCCCGGTATCAGCAGCAGGGCCGGTCACCATCACCTCCACGCTGTCCGCAGAGCGGCCAATCGGCCTCCCGCACGCAGCGATGACAGCAGGGGGATCTTCCGCGACATGCACCTCCCCGGGGTACTCGCGGTTGATGACGGTGGCGACGTAGACGAGGTGCGCGCCGAAAGAGAGCACCGAATGGCCCTGCCGCTGAAATCGCCGGCGTTGTCTTTGACGAAGTCGAAGGAGCCGAATCTGTGGACGAGGCCACAGACCACGCGCTCTCCGGTAGCAGAAATCGACCCCGTCCGAACGGAAACTCCAACCAGCGCCGCTGGTTGCCCCACGGTGGGTGCCAACTGTCGTGGTGGTGTCACGGCAGATGCCATAGGATGGCTAAAGATGTGGGGACGATGGACGCTGGAGGCGCTCGGGGAGGGATCATGCAGCGAATAGCCGCGTGAGTATGAAGCTAGCACTTCAAACAACAAGATCTACCCAGGTTCAGGGCCCTCGTGTGGAGGTAAAACCCCTACTCCTGCCTTTCTCTCTTTATATTCGTCTCACCGAGTACCACAGTACAAATGATGATTACAACCGAGTAGCTCTCCTCTCTAGATGACTGTAGCCCTTAGTCGTGTCGTCCCTCGCGCAGGAGGAGGCAGGGCACCTTATATACTGGTGCCCAGCCGGATACAGCCAAGATGTCGACATAGTGTGCACACTGTACACTTCCAGCTTCCCGCTGACAACTTTGGCTTCCAAGTTTGTCTCCGTGTGTAAAGTCGTTCCGCAAAACCGAGAAACTGATCTGTTATCACTGACACTGTCACGGGGTAGGCCCCCCCTAACCTGCGACGCCCTGCTGACACCCTCGCGCGGATAAGCACGCGCTCTGCAGATGAACAGTGCCCCAGTACGGACGCATGATACGCGGGATCCTGTGTCAGAACGGCTCCTTTGACTTCTGGCCCGAGTAGGAGACCGCCATTTCTACTCGGACCACTTCCTCTACTCGGAAGAGAACAACTTCCTTGATTCTTCCTCCTGGCCATCAGTGTGTACGGCCGAATAGCAGTCGACCGGGTAGCGAGTACCGGGTAGCCAGCTACTCTGCTAAATGTCTCTTCCGATCTTGCCCTTAGCATTTGCCTTTACCCTACTTGGGGGTATCCCCCCAACAAGTTGGGCCATAGTTACATGGATAAACCCAAATCTAGATCTACTTGTAATAAGATTTCCTCCAGTTCGCCTGAAGAAACCATAGCCATGATGGGGGAAAAGACGGAACTGCCATTCTGGCCCCTCTACGTGAGCCGTAAGGGGGTTGAAAATGGAACTAATTTCTTGGTTTTGTTAGGTTAGCAACAAGGAAAACACAATACAATGGTAGCGCCCACCTCTTGGCAAAATTTCCCCAGTTTTGTCAGATCCGGGACTTTCGGGCTTTAAGTAGTCCTCGGACATGCTGAGAGAATCCGACGCTAGTGAAGTGCGCCCTAACACAGAGAACGAGGGAATCTTGCGCATCTAAGACCCCTGACACACTCTAACACACATTGTATGACATACGCTGGGATTTGGTTGCATTCGGATGATCCGGAGCCCCCTCTCCGGAGAAACCATAGCCCCGTTGGGAAAAAAAGAAAAATTGTCGTTCTGGCCCCTCTACGTGAGCCGGAAGGGGATAGCAAAGTGGAACCAATTTCTTGGTTGTGTTAGGTTAGGCCCAATGAACACCCAAGACAATTTTAGGTCCTACCTTTTGGCAAGATTCCCCTAGTTCCGTCAGATCTGGGAGTTTCGGGATCTAAGTAGTCCTCGAACTCGCTAGAGAGAATCCAACGCAGGTGAATCCCTAACAGTGGGAGCGAGGGAATCTTGGGCATCCAAGACCCATGCCACACTTTAATTAACACACATGGTATGGAATACCATGGTGTGTTTGGTGGCATTCATACGATCTCGAGGCCCCTCTCCAGAGAAACCATAGCACCGCTGGGAAAAACATGGAACTGCCGTTTTGGCCCCTCTACGTGAGCCCGAAAGGGGTAGAAAAGTGGAACAAATTAGTTGGTTGTGTTAGGTTAGGCCGAAGTAACACCCAATAAAATGGTAGGTCCCACCTCTTGGCAAGATTCCCCCCGTTCCCTGAGATCCGGGAGTTTCGGGCTAAGTAGAACCCGCGAAAGAGAATCTGACGCCGGTGAAGCCATAACACAGGGAGTACGGGAATATTGGGCATCCAATACCCATGCCACACTCTAACACACAAGGTATGGAATACCGTGCGATTTGGTGGCATTCAGAAGATCCGGAGGTCCCTCTCTAGAGAAACCATAGCCCCGCTGGGAAAAAGACGAAAATGTCGTTCTGGCCCCTTTACGTGAGCCGGAATGGGGTAGAAAAGCGGAAACAATTGCTTGGTTGTCTTAGGTTAGGCCCAAGTAACACCCAAGAGAATGGTAGGTCCCACCTCTTGGCAAGATTCCCCCATTCCGTGAGATCTGGGAGTCTCGGGCTCTGAGTAGTCCTGGAACCCGCGAAAGAGAATGCGGCGACGGTGAAACTATAACACAAAGAGTGAGGGAATCTTGGGCATCCAAGACCCATTCCACAATATAACACACATGGTTTTTCATACCCTAGGATTGGGTGGGAATTCAGACGCTCAGGAGCCCCTCCCCGGAGAAACCCTAGGTCTGCTGGAGAAAAAGAAGAAACTGCCGGTTTGGCCCCTCTACGTGAGCCGGAAAGGGGTAGCAAAGTGGAACTAATTGATTGGTTGTGTTATTTTAGGCTCAAGTAACACCAAATAAAATGGTAGGACCCACCTATTGGGAAGATTCCCCCTGTTCCGTCAGATCCGGGAGTTTCGGGCTCTAAATAGTTTTGGAACCCGCTAGAGAGAATCTGACGCCGACGAAGGCCTAACACACAAAGAGAGGGAGTCTTGGGAATACAAGACCCATGACACACTATAAAACACATGGTACGGAATACCATGAGATTTGGTGGTATTCATACAATCCAGAGCCCCTCTACGGAGAAACCCTAGCCCCGCTAGGAAAAAAGACGGAACTGCTGTTCTGGCCCGTTTACGTAGCCGGAAGTGGGTAGTAAAGTGGAAGTAATTTGTTGGTTGTGTTAGGGTAGGGACAAGTAACACCCAAGACAATGTTAGGGCCCACCTCTCGGCAAGATCCCCCCTGTTTCGTCACATCCGTGAGTTTCGGGCTCTGAGTAGTCCTTGAACCCGCCAGAGAGAATCCGACGCTGGTGAAGCCATAGCACACCGAGTTAGGGAATGTTGGGCATCCAAGACCCATGGAACACTCTAACACACATGGTATGTCATACAATGGGATTTGGTGGCATTCAGACGATTCGTAGCCCCCTCTCCGGAGAAACCATAGCCCCGCTAGGGAAAAAGATGAAACTGCCGTTCTGGCCCCTCTACGTGAGCTAGAAGGGGTAGCAAAGTGGAACCAATTGCTTGGTTGTGTTAGGTTAGGCCTAATGAACACCCAAGACAATGGTAGGGCCCCCTCTTGGCAAGATTCCCCCGCTTCGCTGGAACATTGATATGTTGACAAGAAGTAAATCTTTTGGTCTACACCTATGACTAGCGTTGGAAGGGGGTAGACCAGAATACTATTTTGCTTGGCTGTGTTAGGTTCGACCAAAGCTACATTACCAAAATCTAGCTATACTTTTAACAATATTCCCTCCGGTTTGCCCGAATGGGGGAGCATCGACGGCTCGAGACTTATAAGTGTAGTGCATAACCTTCCTATGTGATGCCGGTGAAACCAGTCACACCTATGGGTAGTATACTGGCCCCTCCCCACCTCGATCCCAGCACACGTTTATAAGTATTGTTAGTGCTCCACCATGGTTTACGTAGGATTCCGACACTTTAGAGCCCAACGCTTCACTAGAACGTTGATATGTTGACCAGAAGTCAACATTTTGGTCTACCCCTATGACCACGTCGGAAGGGGGTAGAACACAATACTATTTTTCTTGGTTGTGTTAAGTTAGGCCATAACTACATTCATAACCAAAATCTAGCTATACTTTTAACAACATTCCCTCTGTTTTCCCCGAAGGGGGGGGGGGCATCGACGTTTTATAACTAAACTGGAGTTGTACATATATATTAGTAAGTATAGATCATTACATTCTAATTAAAAATACGGCGGGAAATATAAATTATGCCTAAACTATCCTACACGCCGATCCGGCCGTCCTCCTTATCGTCGCTCGCTGCCATGCAGGCCTGGTCATCGTTCGGCGCCATGGAAGGGCCAGCATCATCGTCGTTCGCTGCCGGATCGGGGCGGGCCGGCCACCTGTGCAAGACAGCGCCGCCTAGCCCTGACTTGCACCCCCATCCGGTGTAACTACGCTGCAGCGCCTATCGTTGTGTGCGCGCGAGCGGGTAAATAGCCGCTGCAGCGCCTCCGCGTCCTCTACCCGGGCGCAGTGTGCCTAAAGTGCCTCTCTTCGTGACCGTGCGGTATTGAAATCCTCGTACGGCGCACTTTGGGCGGCCATGAACGAGGCGGACTCGTCCTCCCTCTGCGCGATGAGGGCCTGCTGCTCGCCGGACGCCGCATTGGCGTTGAGCTGCTCGTAAGCCTGCCGCTCGGCGTCCATGAGGGCGCGGGCATGCTCCTCCCTCCAGGCGGTCTCGATGGAAGCCTGAATAGCGGCAGCCTCGGCGGCTGCCCCCGCCTCCTTGAACCCCGATCGGACCCGGTGAAACGCCTCCTCGTTGCGCCATGTGGCGAACATGTTGTACGCCACCACTTGGTCAGGCCACAACGGAGGGCGCTGCTCTCGTTCCTGCGCTCTCCTCCTGCTGTGGCAGCTCCGACTTCTCCTCCCCATCCGCCTCCTTGTTGTACCCCCAATTGAAGGGGTCGTCGCCACTCCCGTCGTCGTCTGACGACGGGTCTAGCACACGGCGCGCCGCCTGCTGGGTGAACTTCACCCACAAAGTATGAAGGCGGCGCGGCTTGGTATCGTCGATAGAAGGGAAGCCATGTGGTGATGGGTGAGATTATGGCGAGGACATGTCGGCAGTGGTGGAGCCAGGACTCAAACTCTGTGTAGTCGATGTGAAATTGTGTAGTCAAATACACCTTTTTAAACACTTTTTTTTGCATGATCTATGCTCTATACCATTGAGAAAAGTTGTGTAGTCGGTGCACGCGTCGGAGCACGCGTCCCGTCGGAGTAAATGTCGGCGACATGCAAACCGGAATGACCCTGGCGCCGCTTGGGGAGCCGGGAAGGCTGCATACCGTGTTAATGCTAGGAATACGGCAGAGGCGAAGCACCATCCCGCCGCCTGGTGCATGTCCACTGGTACAAACAGGGGCTTTTGTCCCGGTTTGTAAGGCCCATTCATCCCAGTTGTGCAACCGGCATGGGGCAACCGGGACAAATGCCCCTCCCCCATTGGTCCCGGTCGTGCCAGGACCTGGGATGCATGGGGCTGACCACATGGCAGGTGCACTGGAATCTGGCCCAGGCCATTCGTCCCGGTTCTTAACACGAACCGGGATGAATGCCTCCTCTTCCGCGGCAGCACTTTCGCCATTTTCTCTGCCGCGGCAGAGTTTTTTTTATATTTATTGTTTTCCTTTTTATTTTATGTTTTGCGATCAATTCGATTGTACGATACCCCTGTCACCATGCACTGATAAGGAGCCTTGGTGGCCCCTCCCCGGACCTCCCGGATCCCAGGAGAAGAGAGGAGCCCGGTGACCCTTCCCAGACTCCCCAGATCCCACGAGAAGAGAGGAGGCTCGGTGGCCCCTCCCGGACCTTCCGGATCCCACGAGTGAATAAGTAATACATATATATAGCAAAAGAAGGAACACTTATATTACAGAAGCTAAGTATATCGATCATATTACATGACCGATGGAATGAATTACGAAATCAAATTCATTCCCAAGGGGCGCTATAGTACTCTCCATTTACATTTAGGACCTCTGCATCTAAGAAGCCCGCAATTTCCTCCTGAATTGCTCGTATGCGGTCCCTTGGTAGAAGACCGTGCCGGAGCCGTTCGATCTAATATAAAGAAGAGTGGTCAATATATATTAATGAAACTAAGTAACTAAAATAGATGGTAATAAGAAAAATTGACGACTAATATACATGAAGTTTGTTGAAATCTCTGCCATATAAAGAAGAGTAGACGTCTGACGAATGAACTCGCAGACGTAGTACCCACATAAGTGATTCCCATCTCCCTGTTGCAAGCACTTTACGAGAACATGGTTTCAATCAAAATAATAATCAACCAGCCATGATAATGGTATCGAAACTAGAATCAAGGAGATGCGCGGATCTAGATAGTAGTACTTCTTTGCACAATATCAAATGTAAACTCTGATTTCCATTCACCCCTAGTCTTTTTTGTGAACCTCATCCAAACGCTGCCTGAGAAAGAAAAAGAATAAAAAGAGTTAGTAATTACTTCATATCCGAAAATGAAACAAAGTAGTCTATATAGTGCCATATATAAAGATTGAATTTAATAAAGATTGAAATTACCTCTAGATCATTTCCTGCAGGTCCGCCCAGATCGCTAGGGGTTTACGTTTTGGGTCCATTACAAGTACTTTTCCTTTGTCAACTTGCAAGATTAGTAGAATATAGTGGAAGCTGCGCACGCATAACTCATCAATTATACACTGAACATCGAGTAAGAAAAACAGAATGTGTACAAAACAATAACACTCACACGAAGTTTTAAGGAAATAGTATTTCCCGTCGGCGTTGTTGAAATCTTATTGCCCTCAGAAGGTTATCTTCTGTATCCTTGGGAAATAGCTCAAAAGTCTTATGATTAGCAAAATGTGGGTCAATGAACCCAATATCATAGATTTGTCCTCTTTTACATTCGAGAATCTTTATTCTGCAATTATAATATAATGAGTGTACTATATATATGAATATGCAATGAACGAGGTGAGCTAGCTAGAGAATTAATTAGAGAAATAAATACTTATAGACAATAGACACTAACAATAGATTTGTCGAGGCTTGCTGCTGGAATAACTGAAACAATTCGGAAAATTGAATCAGAACCAGTCCATCTCCATACCCGTAGTGCTCGTCTCTAACTCCGAGCACTATCCAGTCCTGAGATTTTTGACCGGCTTCCATATACCAATTATGCACTCTTCGCATTTTGGTTGGTAGATTCTTTACCTCCTCGGGTTTGACGAGAGGATTCCCGTGCTGGTATTTGTACGCAGATTCAGAAGCGGGGAAGTACTCTACTGTTTGCATATAGTCAGCAATGGACAAACCCGCAGCAGCTGCCCCTAGTCTGTACAGTTCTATAAACTCCGGATCAATTTGCTCGTCAGCATTAGTGCTCGGCCCCACCTATATACGTATTGGAAATCACTTTGAGCGGGGAGATGAATTCTTTTTTCTGCTCTCCGAGCTGGGCAACTGATTTCCCGCTTTTCGCGCTTGCGCTACTACTCTTCGTCGACCGCACCATTTCCTGGTGTGACTTCAGAATAGAGCGGTCATAGTCAGATGACAGACTCGGCTCGGGTTGATGAAGAGTCTTCACCATATTCCACACTCATTCTACATCTTCTTCAGTGTCGGGGAAATCTTCCTTTTTCTGCTCCTTCGGCTTCGATTTCCACGCCTCATATTCGTCCTTTGCGATTTTATGGGTTTGCTCAGGAGTATAGTCATAAGGTAACTTGGGTAACTCCTTTGGTACCTTTGGGAGGGGTGACCGTTGACGTTTGGGTGAACTTTTACAACTCGGCAGAAACTTAGTGGGCGGAGAAGGTTGACGCGGCGGCGTAAGCGACCGCGCTGGAGACGGCATGCACGGAGTAGGCGACCGCGCTGGAGCCGGCATGCACGGCTCACGCTGGGAATGGTGCGGCCAGATTTGGGCTTTTTGGTGCGGTTTATCGTTTGGATTTAAATGGACTGGGCTCTAATGGACTGAAAAAATAATGGGGCGGTGCAGTGCGGCTTGACCAAAAAAACGGCGTGGACAGGTGCGGTCTGGCTTGAGTTCGAACAGGTCCAGGCCACGGGTTCAACCCGCACAAGACCCTGCGGACTGCCCCGGCTCATGTGTGCACTGGTAGAAAATAGGCCTATAGTCCCGGTTCGCCAGGGCCAGTAGTCCCGACCGAGCAACCGGGACTAGCTATGCGCGACTAAAGACCCCACCCCCTATAGTCGCGCCGATTACGAACCGGGACTAAAGGCCCGTCCACGTGGGCCGGTGGCGGAGCCGGGGCGCGGAGGACCTTTAGTCCCGGTTGGCAACATGAACCGGGACTAGACTTTATTTCGTAATTTTTTTAATTCATTTGGGTTTCTAATTATTTTTCACACCAATTTTTCTCTCCCTTTTTTTCACACTTTTTTTTTTCAGAATTTGTATTATTTTCTTAGTGTCTAACTACAATTATCTCTAGTCAAATTACTTACTCATGGTCAAACTTCCCGCTCGGTCACCCATCCTCCCACTACTCTAGCACTAGCACGCTTAACTTCCGAGTTCCATACCGTCCCGCATCCAAGTGTTTCACACGCATGTATGTGATAGTAGTATCATATCAATCTTATTAACATGTTGGTCGATGCCACATTTCTTTATTGTTTGAATTTCAAATAAATCTTTTAAGAAACAAAAGTAATAATGTAATTAATAATTTTGAATAAATAAATAAACATTAACTTTTTAATTTGTATTATTTCTAAAAATACAAATAATATATCAAAAAATTAAGAAAAATAGAACTAATTCATTTTAAAATCTTAAAAATACAAATAATATATAAAAAAATTAAGAACAATAATACTAATTCATTTTAAAATCTTTAAAAAAAATAATATATCAAAAAATTAAGAAAAATAATACTAATTCATTTTAAAATCTTAAAAATACAAATAATATATCAAAAAATTAAGAAAAATAATACTAATTCATTTTAATACTGGATGAGTTTGGTATTGACTAGATATATGTTTTCCTGGCTTAGATTAATTTTTGGTGAACAGATATATAGAAACTGTAGTTTTTCTGTTTTGTTTTCTTGATGTGTTTTTGTTTGTTTTCTTGATGTGTTTTTGTTTTTGCTTGTTTTGAAACGTGTGTTTGACATAATATAGAAATAGTATAGCTAGGAATTAATATAGAAATAATATCCATTACACTTTGCAACACTTTGCAAATTTTTCCAAGTCATTTAAAACTAGGAAACAAAAATAGTTTTATGAACAACAAAAGACAAGTGATAATTAAATCACAAGTAAAATACGAGTAGAGACATCACAATCATGAATAGAACACAATCATATCGCATTCATAACATAGAGTCTCACAATAGTAAGATATCCATTACGTACTAAGATATCCATTACATGCATATATCGAACACATACATCTATGGCTCCGTCGAGTAGATGCGGAACAACTATGGCTGCATACTTGACGTTCGTCCAGTCCAGTGGGGTCTTCTCCCAATACCAGTGATTCCTCGAGGGGAAACCAGACTTCATGGTTTCGTAGCCCTCGTGGACGAAGGCAGTTGCCATCGGAGCCATCCCGGTCTTGGGCCCGGGCAACTCATCGAAATGGATAAGATCCTGAAGATCAATGTAGTGATCTTCAGATATCACAATACCCAAGCGCATCAATTTCTGACGGTCTTGAGTTTTGTCAACGCTGCAAAAGTCATACCCCTTGTTGACAAGAAAATCAACAAGTGCCGGAGAATGCTTTGAACTACTGCAACAACAAAAATTTGATACGTGTTAGATATGTTGCAACACATGTATTCTTCAGATGCAACAAACAAATCGAAGATGCAAGATTGTACGTGTGCGTTACCTTGACCATTGGAAGACCAAAACGGCCTCCTTGAACGCAATCTGGATGACGGCAACATCTCGTTGATCCGCCGTATACTCCAGATCAAGCCCGAAAAACCGGTGTTCATCGGGAGAGGAGAAATAGAGATTGGTCAAATGCCCAAGAGCACCGGGGAGCCTCTCGGAAATGTTGGTGTAGCACACGTCGAGACGCTTGCCGCATGGTGTGGGAACACGGAGTCTCTGCCAAACTTCAGCCATGGTGCTTGGTGGAGGAAGATCGAAGAGAGGGAAGAGAAGAGAAGAGAGGAAGAAACAGAGACTCGGACGCGCACTGTAGCAATGGCGCCTTTCTGCCTCGCTCGCGGAATAAAAACCGCCGCGCGGGAGGCGAGCAGTTTGTATCTTTAGTCCCGGGTGGCCAGGCCAACCGGGACTAAAGACTCAATAGTCCCGGGCGGCCAGGCCAACCGGAATTAATGCCCTCCACGCGCCTCAACGCGCTTCCGAACCCGCGACGCATGACCTTCTGTCGCGGGTCTCCTCCCGACCCGGGACTAAAGACTCATTAGTCACGGTGCGCGACGTTTGGGGACTGATGGGGGCGTATGGAAGGCCTTTTTTCTACCAGTGGTGCCTAGCTGCCAGGGTTCCACCGGCGGCCCCGCGGCCGGCCGGCCGCCGCCGCTGTCATCCCGCACGTCAGCCGCTGCGACGTACCAACGACCTGCACCTGCATCGCTGCCGCCGACCTGCACCACCATCGCTGCCGCCGACCAGCATCGCCATCGCCGCTGCCAACGAAGGCAGTCGATGACCTGCCCCTTGCTCGGCCTCTTCCTGCCTCCAGGCCAGCCACTCTCTCTCTCTCTCTCTCACGCATTTGTCTGAATTCTTTGCTTGCTAAATCAAAACAAATCCCCTTTTCTTGCAGAGCCTGATAGAAGCTTTTGTCTGTTTCTTTAGATTCTATTTTCCGTGTAGAATAAGCATGTAATTGAGAGGTGAAGGAAGATGTAATTCGGTGCCCACCGAACGTTGTTCCACTCGGATTCCGGCCACTGAGTCTGAAACAAAGATCACAACAGAATTGGCCTCTCTCAGATTGATTGTTGGTTTTATCTTATACACGGGTTGTCAATTAAATTGTTCAGAGTTTGTCCAAGGATGAAATATGTAGTCTGCTACTCATTTATTCATGTACACAGGAATTGTTACGGTTTTAGGGAGGAGAGAGGGAGGGAGTGGCTGACAGCACAAGTTTGGGTAAAATAAATCAAATTTACCAGTATTTTTTGGCTGAATTCTGGAGTAGGTCTTATGTTTGGAAAGTTTACCAAAACTAGACACCTTTACCTGATTTTGGAGGGGCCTTTGACTATGAATCTGAAAGTTGGCTGATAGGTGAGGTGTTCAACAATATATTACCCTTCGTCAAAAAGAAAAGGCTGAGGTGTTCTAAACCGTGTTAATGTAAGAGGTGATATGGTTTCAGGTTTATTGATTCTTACCCGTTTCACTATATTATACATCTGCCATTGACTTTTGGTACTTTCACCTAAGAGTAGGTAGGTCACTGACAAGTAAAACGATGTATAGTCATTGCAACATTTCCACTCTGAACTCCTGTTTAATTGATTTAAATATAATGGTTTGCAGAAATATCAGAAATTTATTTCCTACAGCCTTGTGACATTGAATAATTATCATATATGAATTGAACAAATAATGATTTATGTATAGTCATCATACTAAGCACTTTGATATATCTTTGCAGAAATCTTTTCAGGAACTTCTTCGTAAGCAGAACAGTGACCGTGCAATCTGGGAGTTTCCATTTGCTGTAGCTGGTGTGAATTTAATTTTCATGCTCATTCAGATGCTTGCCAAAAAAATTGTCCTTATCAAATATAGTGGTTCAGTTTACTAAACTATATCCTGTGGAGATTTTGATTTTGGTTTTTCTGTCCCACTAGCTAGTAACTGAAACCTTAACATGGCTTGTACGTTGCAAGGCTTGAATTGCTAAACCACCGCAACCAGTATCCTCATACCGCTAGAGTTCCTGGCAAGGAAATATGGTCACATCGCCGTATGTGTTATATTTTGTCTGATATATATTAATTACCTAGTGCTGCTCTCTAGGATTTAGGACTAACAGTTCTTCCTGATGTAGACTGAGGTGATCTTCTTCAAGATAAATTTTCTTGTAATCTGATATGATAATCAGAAAAAACTGCTATTTTCCTTTTGTTAACTTCCTGTCTAAAATACTCAGTGTTCTTCTTGCAGGAAAGCTCATAAATGAAGTTGTCCAATCACAATGAAATGGTGACGAGGAAGATCGACGGCCATCAACTACCCATTAGATGCTCTAGACCTATTTAGTTCTATTTCCAATTTTTTCTTTAAAACCTGTCCTTTATGATAAGAAATTATTCCCTATGAGCTTTTTGTATATTTAATGTGTGAAGATGTAAAATTTTCTCGCAATTTGGTGTGTATATAATTCCCAGCAGTATTTACTTTATGATGTACGTATATTCAATGATTTTACAGATATGCTGGAGTATATTAACTATATATTTTCCAATTTTGGAAATTGCAAAGGTAGCTAGATGGACTAGCTTTGATGATGTGACTGTGAGGCTCGAAGCATAGGCACTTGCATGCCTCTTGGAGAACCAGCCCTCAGCGCAGTCACAGCATTACGAGCGGAGACTAGTCATTAGCTATTGATCTGATGGAGAACCAGCCCTCAGCGCAGTCACAACATTATGAGCGGATGTGGCCGCCGGACGAGTCCAGTGCAGCTATGTGCACAAACCATGGGCTGAACCCGCGGGCTAAGTCCACACTTTTCGTCTGGTGCGGTGCGGATGCGGCCGAAAGCATCACGTGGTGCGGTGCGGTACGGATCAACAATGTTAGTTTTTTGGTTTGGGCTGGTTTGGGTTATTAAGGCAATATCACTCAGTGTGGGTTGGATTAGGTGCAGGATTTGCCCCGTTCCCAGCGTGATGCACGGCGGAGATGACCGCGCTGGAGAATGGTGAGAAGTCGATGGCCTTGCCGTCTGATTTGGAAACACAATGCATTCCTTTAGCCATAGAACGGTCAACTTCTTGGCTTCTCTGAGTTCAGTCACCTCTCCGTCTTCACCTTCAGGGAATTCAAGCTTCACCCGCTCGAATCCGTTGACAACTTCATCGACCCCAACAACAGCGTAGCCCCGTGGAACCAGAAGAGTATGGTGAGTTGGTTCGCTACCAATTGGTGAGACATAGCCGACCGCCGCCTTGATGGTTATATTGACGACCATCACGTGGACCTCACAAGTTGTCATCTCCGTGATATCATCCACCGGGTGCATCATCACCCTCGAGCTGCGTGGACGCAACACTGCTTTTCCGATGATGAGAATGTGCGGCGCCAGTAGCATCGACTTCACCTTCTACCATGTGTGGTACGCCGGTAGACACTAGCTGCTGGCTAAGTGTGTTAATTTGCTCCTGCTGCTTCATTGCTACCTCCTGCTGCCGCTTCATCTGTTCTTCAAGTTGACGCCTCCAGTTTGCCTGACTCGCTGCTTCAGCTGCCCCCGCGTCCTTTTTCCGTGACGGCTTCTATCAGGATATTTCTTTTTGCTGTCGTCAAACCCAATACTCCACAAAGGAGTGCCTTTTGTGCCTCGTGTACGCCCTACATGTTCCTTATTCTTGAGGGCGCGTGTGAGCTCGTCATTCTCTCTATCTGGCACGAACCTCCCCTCTTTAACATCCTTTATTGCGCTTCTAAGATCTTCTATGGGTAGAGGATTCTCTTTATTCCTTAGGTTATAGATTGCTTTTCCTTCGGCGTCCAACTTGCCCCAATGCCCGTAGAACTAAGACCTTGTCCGCTCGACCCACATGAATGGCTCGGGAGTGATCCCCTTCTCAAGCAGGTCGTTCTCCCATTTCTCCCACTTGGGCAGGGAACCCTTGTAGCCAGCTTGCCCCATAATATGGTGATATACCTTTTTGGCAGCGTTTTTCTGATTTGTTTTTGACATTTCCTTTGCATGATCTGACAACTTGTACTTCACAAAATCTGCCCATAAGGGTTTTATTTTCTCATACCCTTGAGTGAAATCCGGAGTCTTGCCCTTCTTAATAAAGTCAAGGTTTAATCTTTTCTTCCAGTTGCTGAATTGCTGGGCCATCTTTTTCAGAGTCCACTCCTTGACCTTTTCTACTAACTCAAGATTCTTTTTATTAACATCGGCTTCACCATCTACCTCCTCATTCTGATCCGCCTCATTCTCGTCCACCTCCGGCAAGGGTAAGGTGAAATTACACATGATCTTTTTGAAAAGATGATCTTTGGCTAATTTGCTGAAAAATGAAATTCCTTGTCTCTACGGATCTTTTGGCTCATTCCACTCTTGAACAGTGATCGGGATGTGATCCCTAACTAGCACTCTGCATTGCTTTACAAATTTTTGGGCAACATCAGCGGGAAGCTCGGTTGCGCCGTCTGCTGCGATCGTTTCGATCCTATATCTTTCTGTATCTTTCAACTTCTTTGCTGCGCCTCGTTTAGTCTTTTTTACGGTTGATATGCTTGAACCGGATGGCTAAAAATATAAAGAGTGTTAATACATGTATATAGAAAACGAATGCTTCATTAATTAACATATCTATATGCACCTCGGAGCCGGTGTTTGTAATTTGTACGGCTCCACCGGAGCCGTCGGGTTCTCCCTCACCGGAGCCGTCGGCTTCTCCCTCAACAGAGACGTCTCTTCGGGTGAGCTCCGGATCTCCCTCACCGGAATTGTTCATCCACTGGCTCACATCGGTCTCTCCCTAGGGCCCGACGATTAAACCCCTAAGTTTTCCGCATCTTCGTCTCTTGGCTTCATACTTTTCTGCAAATACACAAAATTCCGTACGTCAAAATTTGATGCTACACTAAGTATAATTCCCTAAGTTAGAAAAAAGAGTAACTATATATGTAATATAGTGAGATCCGAACAAAGTTAGACCCTTTTGTGCACATCCATAACGGCGACATTCTTCATAACCCCGGACGGGATTTCTAAGGAATGTCACCATTACGAATGTGCACCAAAGGGTTCAACTTTGTTCGGATCTCACCAACCATATTACATATGTGACGTTATTTAGTTCCAAAGAAATCCAGAAACCCTCGCATTCGTTCCTTTCCCCGGATCACCACCGCCTGTAGTACCTCTTAACAGGAACAAGATGGTCATCGGTCTGTGCGCCTCATAACAGTTCCAAAAAAAATTCTAACACTAAGTAAAATACCTAAAATTTTCTAACTTAGTGAACTTTTTCTAACTTAGTGAAATTTTCTAACTTAGTGAAATTTTTCTACACTAACTTAGTGAAATTTTCTAACACTAATTTTGTGAAATTTTCTAAATTAGTGAAAATTTTCTAACTTAGTGAAAATTTTCTACACTAACTTAGTGAAAATTTCTAACTTCGTGAAATTTTTCTAACTTAGTGAAATTTTCTAACTTAGTGAAAATTTTCTAACTCAGTGAAAATTTCTAACTTAGTGAAAATTTTCTACACTAACTTAATGAAAATTTCTAACACTAACTTAGTGAAATTTTCTAACTTAGTGAAATTTTTCTACACTAACTTAGTGAAAATTTCTAACTTAGTGAAATTTTCTAACTTAATGAAATTTTTCTACACTAACTTCTAACACTAAATTCTAACACTAAATTTGTAAGTAAAAATATTCTAACACTAAATTTCTAAGTAACAATTTCTAACACTAAATTTCTAAATAAAAATTTCTAACACTAAATTCTAAGTAAAGAAATTCTAAGTACAAACACCTAAATTCTCTAACACTAAAATTTCTAATTTTTCTAAAACTAAATTCTTATGTTTGTAACAGTAAAAAAATAGTAAAAACAAAAGCACTAAACAAAAAAATTGTTCTCTGTTTCTTACCACTAGTGGAGAACGGGGCTTTTGCCCACTGGCGAGCACCCCTTTCGCCCTGGCTCGGCCACCACCTGGTGCAAAAGACTGCAGAGGTGGGGCCGGGGAGAGCAGGGCGCGTGGTGCGGGGGTCATTTGCCCCGGTTGGTGGCTCCAACCGGGGCGAATGGCCCTAAATGAGCAGGACGCGTGCGGGCGCGTCGTGGGGGATCTTTTGCCCCGGTTTGTGGCTCCAACCGGGGAAAATGTGCCCCACCTAGATGAAAAGTTGTTTATTTATTTATATATTGCTCTTTAGTTAATAATTTCAATTTCATTAAGAAAAACTAACCAAATAAATGGAAAATGAAAATTAATAGAATTCTTTTTTTTAATCCAAATTTTTTCTATTTTTATAAACAGTTCCATGCCAGCGTTCTCCACTCCTCATGCCACTCACTTTTTGTGTGTAGTGTGCTCACTTGGTTTTCCCTCATATGCACAAGAGGTGTTCGATGAAATGCCCGAGAGAATAATGCCATCTGAGCTCGCAGAAAACAAACATGTAATATTGTTAGACTATTGTGTAATAATGTATCAAACCTGTACGGTTCATGTACTTGGATTTAGTCCACCTCTGTTTTCCACATGTTTTGTATCAACATCACTGTCGGGCGTGTGAACTGGAGGATTTGTAGATATATCGAACAAAACAAACGGTGTCGCCACCATATAGCCCGACCGTGGCTCATGAGTGCATATATGCATATCAAAAACACGGTCAGACGTATGATGGCGAATCCGGATGATTTGTAGTCGGTCGATGAACTGCACGATGTATCAAACCTTAAATGGGGATGTAGAACAAAACAAACGGTGTCGCCATCATACAGCCTGACCGTGGCTCATGAGTGCATATATGCACATCAAAAGCACGATCGGACGTATGATGGCCAATCCGGATGATTTGTAGGCGGTCGATGAACTACATAATGTATCAAACCTTTTGTCAAACCTTAAATAGGAGAAGTAGAACAAAACAAAGGTATCGCAAGAATACAGCCCTACCGTGGCTCCTGAGTGCATATATGCATATCAAATGCACGGTAGGACGTATGGTGGCGAATCCTAATGATTTGTACTCGGTGGATGAACTGAATGATGTATGAAGGGACTCTGAGAGGTGGGCTATATATAGGGTCCTCTGGCTCACAAAGTGTTGTGCTAGGGTCTCGATCCAACGGTTAAGAAGCGCTCGACAGAAACACCTCTGATCCAACAGCTAACAAACGCTCGAAACAAACACACCGTACCCCTGATCGAAAGGCTGAGACAAGAGCTCGAAAGAATTACACCCCTGATCCAACGACTCACAAGCGCTTGAAAAAAGCACACGATCCGTGTGATTCTTTTGATTGTTCCTAACAAAACCGTAACCCATTAGTCCCGGTTGGTAAAACGGGCCGGGGCTAGAGGGGTATGTTTCTTCTCACTATATATATGTATGCATGCATGGCCACAATTGGCATAAACACATATAAACTCACCACTCTCCCATGGCTTCTACCGTACCCACTCTAACCTTCCTGCAGGTGGAGGCACTTTCCGCCTCGAACTACCCCTGCCTGCCCGGCTACAGCGTCCCCGCCGGTTGGATGCTGAGCGCCGGAGGAGTGCCGGTCCCTCCTGTTCCTCAAGGTGTGGCGCGTCGGACGACCATCCCGAACCACTACTACCACAAGATCACGCCAGAGCAGCGGAGGAATCCCAGTTGGAATCCCGACTACCGCCCTACTTGGGAAGCCTTCTTCATTAATAGACGTGAGAGTGCGCTCGCCAGGTACGAGGAGAACGGCCCGCCTCCTTCGAACTTCAACGAGGACGGTCGTCATCTGTGGTGGGGCCGCGGACGGACTCTTCATAGCGTCATGAACTACATCAGGGCCGGCGATAACCCCCGCCTGCGCTACCCTCACACCCAGTCCTGACGTCGTGATCCTCCGAGGGAGTCCAGAGCACCGTCCGACGATAGTGACGACGACGGTGGCAACTACGATGACTACGAGTCGGAGTACTATAAGCCTAGGCAAGAGTATGACTAGCAGATCAGATCCAGTTTGCCATTATGTACTGACTTGCTTATCTAGATCTATGCTCCCCGTTTAGGTTTAGATCCACTCTTTCCACTATGTACTGCCTTTTTTATCTATCCAAGATGCATGTTTGTGTGCAATATGGGCTAATGATAACAAACTATGCCATGTGTTTGGCCATAACACCTGTCGTTTCAACCGAAATCCTAGAATGTTAGGAGGAGATAGCAAGTTTTTGTGAACACTTTTTCAACAGAAACGTCGTATTCCAAGTTTATTATTTTTGGTGGATACTAGAACATATGTAATGATACAGAACTATGTCATGTATTCCACATTAATTATTACACATCACCAACAACATCCCTATCTAGTCTTCTGAATTTTCTTCGTGTAGAGATGGTCCATGAACCCTATGTCCCTTGCTTATGATCGCTTCGGCTGTAACCATGGAGCATCTTGATTATTTAATGGGATGGTTTGGTCAACTTTCACTATTAAGGGAGGAATTTCAACAAACTTATTATAATCTTCTGACATGTCTGTCTTGTCCTCGATTCCCACGATGTTTCTTTTCCCTGAAAGAACTATGTGACGCTTCGGCTCATCGTATGATGTATTTGTTTGCTTATTTTTTTTCTTTTTTCGGTCTGGAGGACATGTCCTTCACATAGAATACCTAAGCCACATCATTGGCTAGGACGAATGGTTCCTCATTGTAACCAATATTGTTGAGATCCACTGTTGTCATTCCGTAAAGCGGGACTACCTTTACCCCTTCTCCATTCAGGTTGACCCATTTGCATTTGAACAAAGGGACCTTAAAACAAGGTCCATAGTCAAGTTCCCATATCTCCTCTATGTAACCATAGTATGTGTCATTTTATCCATTCTCGTTTGTTATATCAAAGCGGACACCACTGTTTTGCTTGGTGCTCTTCTTATCTTGGGCGATCGTGTAAAATGTATTCCCATTTATCTCGTACCCTTGAAAACTCCCAATAGTCGAAGATGGTGACCCGGCCAACATGTACAACTGATCTCCAACAGTGGTGTCATTTATAAGATGTGTTTGCAACCAACTTCTGAAAGTCTCCATGTGTTTGCGTTCAATCCATGAGTCATCCTTCCCCGGGTTTGTGGAGCGTACAATATTCTTGTGTTCCTCGAGATACGGAGCCACGAAGGTGGAATTTTGTAGAACTGTGTAGTGTGCTTTAGTGAAAGAATGCCCGTCCCAGGGTATGTTTTCTTTCCCAGTGTTCCTTTTCCCCTCAGTCTCCCCTCATGCCGCGATTCAGGAACACCAATCATCTTAAGGTCAGGAATAAAGTCAACACAGAACCCAATGACCTCCTCTGTTCTGTAGCCCTTCGAGATGCTTCCTTCTGGCCTATCACTGTTATGAACATATTTCTTCAAGACTCCCAGGAACCTCTCAAAGGGGAACATATTGTGTAGAAATACCGGACCGAGAATATGAATCTCTTCACATAGGTGAACCACGAGATGAGTCATAATGTTGAAGAAGGATGGTGGGAACACCAACTCAAAACTAACAAGACACTGGACCACATCCCTCTATAATCTTGCCAGAATTTCTGGATCGATTACCTTCTGAGATATTGCGTTGAGGAATGCACATAGCTTCACAATGGGTACTCGAACATTTTCCGGTAGAAGCCCCCTCCATGCAATCGGAAGCAACTGCGTCATAATCACGTGGCAGTCATGAGACTTCAGGCATTGAAATTTTTTCTCTGCCATGCTTATTATCCCCTTTATATTCGACGAGAAGCCAGACGGCACCTTGATACTGTAAAAGACTTCAAAAAATATTTCCCTCTCTGCTTTGGTAAAAGCGTAGCTACATAAGTAATGGCATTCTGTATCTGTGTGCTTGTTGCTTGGGTCTTTCATACGTTGCTGGTCCTCCCGTGCTTCTGGCGTATCTTTTGACTTCCCATACACGCCCAGGAAGTATAACAGGTTGACGCAGAGATTCTTTGTCACGTGCATCAAGTCGATTGAAGAGCGGACCTCTAGAACTTTCCAATAGGGTAGCTCCCAAAGTATAGATTTCCTCTTCCACATGGGTGTGCGCTTATCAGGGTCGTTCGGAACAGGTTGGCTGCCATCACCCTTCCCAAAGATTATTTTAGGTCCTTGACCATATCGAATACATCATTACTACTATGGAGGTCAGGCTTGTTCCGGGTTCTGCCTCACCTCTGAAATGCTTACATCCTTTCTTTCTTACGGGGTGCGTGATCGGAAGAAATCTACGATGCCCCAAGTATACAACCTTCTTACATTTATCCAAATAAACAATGTCAGTCTTATCTAAACATTGTGTGCATGCATTGTATCCCTTGTTTGTATGTCCGGAAATGTTACTAAGAGCAGGCCAATCATTGATGGTTATGAAAAGCAACTCCCGTAGGTCAAATGGCTTTTGTTCGTTCTCATCCCACACACGTACCCCCGGTTTGCGCCACAATTGTAAGAATTCTTCCACTAATGGCCTTAGATACACATCAATGCCGTTGCCAGGTTGACTCAGGCCTTGGATGAGAACTGGCATCATAATGAACTTGCGCTTCATGCACAACCAAGGAGGAAGGTTGCTGATACATAGAGTCACGGGCCAGGTGCTATGACTGGAGCTCTGCTCCCCAAAATAATTAAAGCAATTTGTACTTAGACCAAACCATAAGTTTCTTACATCTCCTGTAAATTCCGGGAAATATCTCTCGATCTTTCTCCACTGCGATCCATCGGCAGGGTGTCTCAACTTCCCATCTTTCTTACGGTCTTCTTTGTGCCATCGCAACAAACTAGCATGCTCTTTGTTTCTAAACAGACGTTTCAACTGTGGTATTATAGGAGCATACCACATCACCTTTGCAGGAACCCTCTTACGGCGGGGCTCGCCGTCAACATCACCAGGGTCATCTGGTCTGATCTTATACCGCAGTGCAGTGCATACCGGACATTCATCAAAATTCTCGTACTTCTCACCGCGGTAGAGCATGCAGTCATTAATGCATGCATGTATCTTCTGCACATATAATCCTAGAGGGCAGAGAGCTTTCTTTGCTTCGTACGGACTCTCAGGCAATTCGTTATCCTTTGGAAGCTTCGGCTTCATTAGTTGAAGTAAACTCTCAAATGCCTTGTCAGTCACACCGTTCTGTGCCTTCCATTTCAGCAACTCCAGTGTGGTACCGAGCTTTGTGCTGCCATCTTCGCAATTTGGGTACAACAACTTTTTGTGATCCTGTAACATGTTGTCTAGCTTCAACCTCTCCAATTCACTTTCACAATCTTCCCTTGCATCAGCAATAACTCGGCCAAGATCATCATCGGGCTCTTCTGATGCCCGTTCTTGATCACCTCCTTCTTCTGCATTGTCTTCCATTGCAGTATCACCGTATTCAGGGAACAAAGGATCTTCTTCTTCTTCTTCATTATCTTCCATCACAACCCCTCTTTGTTCGCCTCAGGGATAGCGAGAAATGCATTCAGGCCTGCCATATACTCGGAAGTGCGTCGGTCACCGTACATCCATCGTTGCCATGCATCCGTCTGCATCGTATAATTATGTTTATCAAAAAACATTACAATAACATCTTCAATAGATAAATGACCATAGTTTACTAACCTCGGTCGAAGATACCATTTTCTGTGAGCTTATGTGTGGTTCGGGTATTTCGTCGAACACCTTGTGTGCACAGTAAAATAACACACACTAGCACCCACCTCTCTCGCTCCTCCAAGGAAAAAAATAACAGAGGGAAGGGGGCTGAGAGCCAGTATATGTAGGGGAAGGGGGCCATTCGTCCCAGTTTGAGGAATGAACCAGGACCAATGCCCTTGCACGTGCCACGTGGCATGTGGCGAGGCATTGGTCCGGTTCATGCCACAAACCGGGACAAATGCCGGCTAAGGAACCCGGACCAATGCCCTCAGGCGAATTTTGCTGTCCCGAGCGCGCAAACCGGGACCAATGCATAGCCTTTGTCCCCGATTTTAATGCAACCGGGACTAATTCCTTTTCTAGACCTGGAAGAAAGGTGTTATTTCCACTAGTGGTCGCGTCCCGTTGTCGCCATTACGCGCGGCAGGTTAACCACCACCTGCACGACGCCGTGTGCATGTCCAAGGTGATAGGGATATAATAGAGGTCCATAAAATTTATGATACTCCTTTTGATCATGATTTTATGAGCTTCACTTATATTTGCAATTATGATTGCTATTTTATGAGATGCTATGACAATTATGTGCTGTTTTCCTGCCAATTTCGTGGTCACATGTGTTGTGAAAATTTTTATGAGCTGCTATCAACCAATGCACCCCATTATAGATATATGTATTGTGCATACACGTTGTTCTTTTTGTTTATTCCACTTTCAGCATACAACAAGCCGAGGACGTCTTGTCTTGAAGAAAGGGAGGATGATAGGGATATAATAGAGGTCCATGAGGTTCATTCATGCTTGAGTTGGAAAGAAATATTGAGCCTCACTGATGTTTATTATAAGGTGAATTCTTTCCTAGTAACAAATAATGTTGGTGTTTATAAGAATGTTATACTACCTAATCCTATGAATTTATGTATGATTAGGTTTAGTAATAACACAAATATGGATGGAGAAGAGGAAGAAAGGATCAAGAGAAGGAGGCGTGGAAAACAACAACAACAAGGAAATAATGTTTCAGTTCGGACTGCCAGAAGTCCCGAATTTGAAATAGTCATGGATTCTTCATACGGACTCCAAATACAGCAAACGAGCACAATCCGATTAGGAAATTTGATGGGCTTTCCAATAGATCCGGGCCCATCAACAAATTCGACTCGTGCAAGCCGTGGTGACCGAAACACCCTACCCCTCATATATACCCCTTGGGGCGAATTAGATAGGGAGACTACGTTAAAACAAAAAACCCAGACTTCTAGAATGTATTGCTTGAAGCATTCATCTTGAATCATATATCTTTGCAAATCTGAGTGTATTCTGCTGTTCCACTGGGAATAAGGAGAAACAGGACCACTTCTAGTCGGTGGCTACGTGTGCAAGAGTGTGGAGTCTCGAATATCCAAAGGGGTTAAGTGATGTTGCAATTGGTAACAGGGTTTAGCCAAAGGAGGGAGCGAGGTATCACATTGGTTATCAATTTATCAAAGAGTTCACTGAGAAGATCGGGCTACCCCTTATCACAAGGCGTGTGAATGCAGAGGCGTGTTGGCACGTAACCACATGTTCGTCACCTTGGCTACATACACATGGTAGTTGTGTTGGATCGTACCATTATTTGTCGTGAACTTGGCAAATATTGGTACCACATTTCGCAAGGAAACACGTGCCATATCATTTTGTATGCGTACACGTATAAAACGGTATCCTCTTTTCTACACGTACGATAGAGCCTTTGATATTCGCTGACTTGGTGGGGTGAGCTTTGTGCTGAATTTGGGTCACTGATTGGTGGCCTCGCGGCGTCCCAGGCCCCCCTTGCCAGTGACTAAATGTCACATCATTCTATGTTGACTAAATCAGCCGGCGCGTTCCCACCATGCATGCGCACACGACATGGCGACTAGTCGCAACGGGGCGGCCTCGAAACGACACTCTATATATAAAGCTCATGCCGCATCGCCTCTCTCCCCCATCAATTCTCCCCCAATGTTTAGCAAAAAACCCCACTCCGCATCGTCTCCCAGCGCTCCTTCTCTCCCAACTGCCGAGCGCACAACCGCGAGGCAGTTCCGCAGAATGGAAGGTTCGCAGCAGGAGAACGATGGCGTCGTCCCTTCTGTTGTCGTCGCCGCAAGAGCCGCCCATGGCGGTTCCAGTTCGTCGCAGTCGCAGTATGTCGTCGCCGCCCCAGGTTCGTCGGCCGGCCATGGCGCTTTGAGTGCACCGCCTTCTCTTTCCACGGTGGAGGCGCCTGCTGCTTTCCCTCTCCTGGCAGATCTGGATGATCCCTACGGGGATCGCCAGGCGTTCGACGAGGACGTCAACGACCGGGACCCTGAGGTATCTATGTCCAGGCCGGCTTAGTTTATTGTCAAAGATCCTGCAGGGTTTGTGCATGACTGCACGCAAGTTCGTGCTTCTAGTGTTTGTAGTTGCATGTATACTTTGGGTTTTTTTTTTGTAAAGTTTGGACTTCTGGTGTTTGCGGTTGCATCTGTACTTAGGGCTTCGAGGTTTTTTGTATTCGGGATTAAAAGGTTTTGTAGTTAGATCTGTAGCTAGGGGTTCGAGGGTTTTTTGTACACGCAAGTTCATGATTCAGAGGTCTGTTTGCATATGTACTTAGATACCAAAGGGAAAAACATTGCAGAAAAAAGACATGTACTAGACACTAAATTGACAATATAGATGTCCTGAATATAGTTGTCCTGTTGTGAAACTAATAACATCTATGCATGAATCTTTTTAAATGAGTTTCTATATAGAGTTATGGATGATCAAATATAGATGAGCTGCTGGAGTTGATTCAGAGGTTGTAGTTGCATCTGTACTTAGGGGTTCGCAGGTTTTTTGTATTTTAGGGATTCAGAGGTTATAGTTACATCTGTTCTTATGGCTTCTAGTTTTTGTGTGCATGTTAGCATGCATATGAGTTAGAGATTCTACGTTTTTTGGAAGCATTTTCAATTTGTGGCCTTATTTTTCCTCGCAGACACTCCTGACACATTATGAATTTGTTGCAAAATCACATATTGTACCCCCGTGCATGATAATTACTTGATCTAGTTTATGTATATAATTAAAAAAACGATTCTTGTATGATATTTTTTTATCTAGTAAGGTATAATAACATGTCCTGATTAGAATATTAATCTGTTGAATATTATCTTAGATCATCAATGAATTCCTGGTGTGTTATTATCTGTTTTTATGTATTAGTTCACCAAATATATATAGTGGAAACTGTGATGTTGTATAAAATTCGACAAATTTTTCTCAACATTGATGTCCTCTTTAGGGCGCATATGCTAAATAAGTTACTTGATGAAGTGTATGCAAATAAATGAAGAACTATTTCTTTATGTTCTTTGTGATCTGGTTAGGTATATTACTCTTTTGCCAATAAGATTGTGTTGCTAACTTTTGTTTTATTGCAAATTTGTAGGAAGAAGATCTGCAAGTCGGCTCGGATGAGGACGATATGGCTGCGAAGAGCAGACATGTCCTAAGGAAGCTGCAGGCGGGCACCAGTCGGTACCGTTATTACGGCAACTTGTTCTGCCTTTTCTGTGCCAGAAGGATAGCCAACGATCGCCACAGCTTGATCCGACATGCCGTCGGTGTGGGAAATGGCTCTGAGTATCGTGCGCCCCATGTTAGGGCCAAGCACGCTGCCTACGGCGTCTTCCTAAAGAAGCTGCTTGCGCATGATATTCTCGCAGGTCTTGCAGAACCTCCTCCTCGGCCTTACTCCAACGATGCCAGGAGGGCCATGAATGCTCGGAAGCGGCATAACATGATGTAGCTGCTGCTGGTGCGCTCGTTGTTGCAGCTTGCATGTTGTGTTTGTGTTACCTCTTACTTTTGGTAGTGTCGTCTGGTGTATGCGTAGTAAGCACTTTTAAAGAACCTCTTTCATGTTGGTATGTAAGAACCTAATATGTATATTATACTAGTATATGTTCTTAACCCGATCATGTTTTAAGGATGTAAGAAACTTATTAGGCATGATTTAGTAATAAGTGGATGTGACAACTCATTGATCCGGTCGATCAATGAATTGTCACATCCCTTTACTACTGGATCATGCTTAGTAAGCCAATAGTTGGTGCAACATCACAAATGTGAGTAACAAGACTCGATCTTTGGTGTGTGGAAATGAGTCAACCCCTCCCCCCACCACTAGGCATTGTCTTATTTTTCCATAATTTTCTAACTAAAATAAAGAAGAATCCGAAGAAGTAGAAGAAAAATGCGATCAGATCCTAAAACTCTTTTCCTTTTGGTTCTTTTTATTTTTTATTTTCAATCTGAAAAACAAGAATAAATTATGACTAATAGCCGCGCGGGAAATCTCCACGGAAACAACCTCACGCATGGTCCCACTTGTCGCACCCTGGCTTCTAAGGGATACTCACCGTACGAACTGGATAGTAGGTGCTTGGATTATGGGGCATAACTGCTCCCACGTCCCAGCTTCCTGGTAGGCCTGCGCTTATGCGCGACAACACAAGCCCTACTATTCCACCGTCGATGTAAACTATCCATTAGGAGTCATAGGCACTACTGTCGACGTACTTCATAACAAGCACGCACTGTACGTCAACAGCTTTGAACGAATGATTATCACAACTTATCTCTACGACACAAAAGATAGAAATAAAGTTGCAACTGGCCTTCACTAAGGCAGAAATAGCGAATACAATCATCCAGAGGACACATGTCCCAACATATCATCCATTACAACAGCGGAAGCAATCAAAGGTGTCTGGGTACAGACAAATCCAACAGGCTTAAGAAGCCGGAGAAAATAAAGAAGACGAAGCCCATCCACGTAGGTCCTGGATCCAGCCCTGGTCCAGCTAACTACTCGTCTGCAGTCTCGTCGAACTCCACAAAGTAGCCATCCTGGTGGTCATCGTAGCCGTAGTCGTACTCTGCGTAAACCACAGCCCCAACGGGGTCAGTACATCCAAGTACTGGCAAGCAAGACTCACAATTCATCAAAGAGTTACCCGTCAACACAAGCATTGATGCTTGGGATCAACGGAAGAAAGGAGTGATATGAAAGTTGCTGCTGGCTGCTCTAACCAACTACAGAAAATAACTACAAGTTCCGGCTAACAGAAAAGATAAGATCGAGGATTGTAACCAACTGAAAGATAACTTCAACCAAACCCATCCTGGATCTCGCCCCTTATCCAAAGAAGCAATCCGAGGATAACTCACACAGTTGGATTAAGATGAATCAAGTTATTTGTGTGAATAACCTATTACTAGCCAAATTATTAATCATTGGGTGAAACATGATTGATCATTATGTTGAAGTTGTCCTGAGTACTTGTTAGCCAGTACTTTCACCAAGTAATCCATAACCGCGGAAAACACGGCTTCTCGAGAAGATTATCCCTGCAGGGTTGCACCAATTTGGCCGTACACGTATGAATAACCCGCCAGATGGGATGCCTCCCACCAAGCGGGGCACTCAACACAACCCAACTCTTCTCCGCATCAAGCCCAAAGCACCTTGGGCGCACGGCTAATCGAGCCCAGAAGAAAATGGACCCTCATAGCACTCTAAGAACGTGTCCCCCTATATGCCGACTACAAAAGTTCCACCCTGCGCTGGGCTCGCAAAAACATGCATGCGGCAAATAGAAAGCACGAACTAAATGAGATGATTTGGACGAGATGCGAATCAGGTCAAGTTGAGGGGGGCGCCCATACTCGCTTCCCACATGCGGGTAGTGCGCTTATCATGGATCAGTAGACAAGACCCTTTTCCTATTAGGGTCGACACTAGCAGGCTCCAAAACCTCTCATGGGCCTCCTGCCGGTGCCTTATCATCAAATTATTATTACCATTAGCAATTAACAGGATTGATTGATTAACATCGAGCCCCCGTTACAAGTAATAATATAGTAAAAGTAGTAACCGACAACAGACTCGAGTAAAAGCAACCCTAAGCATGCTAGATAATACTAAGGCACAAACAAAGGCTGTAGGTATGGAGGTGAGGCAGTATCATTGGTTCAGGGTATCATGTGATAGGTTCGGAGAACAAGCAACGATACATAGGGCTAGCAATAGTAGACAAAAGGATAGTATCGACAACAAGTGTGGAAAGGAACTCGATGATTCATGTGAGTGATAACTTGCCTGGCAGCTCAACAGCCGGGTACTGAGCTAGGTCCTGGGTAGTGGTGTCGTAAGGATCGTCGGTCTCAACGTAGTCGTCGTCTAACCGAGAAGAAGCAAACAAACAAAACAGGAATGTAAACAATCATTGCCATGGCATTGTGCACAATCAATATGATGCATGACAAGTTAATAGTGCAGCAAAATAAACTGACTAACATGATAGCACAAATTGAATGGACCCATATGCAAGGGTTGCATATGGAAAAGGATCCATTTAAATAATTGGAACAAATGATTTACAACTATTTATTATGTGAAAGTTGTTATAATGATGCATGCATGATGATGATGACAAGATAACAACAAATAACAATAATAATTGCAATTGTAATGAGGGTTAACAAGTTAAGAAAAACAATTATTAAGTTTTGGAAATTATTGGTTACTTAATGATGTTAAACAAGTAGTTGTTGTTTTCATAAAGTTAAAGGGTGCAAAAAAAATAACAAAATTGATATTTGAAAAGGTTATCAAATTTTAGTTGGATTACATGTTTCACATTTTGAAATTGGACTTAAGATTAATTAATTATGAATTAAACAATATTAAACAAGTTTTAATTGAATTTAAAACAAGCTTAACTATTAATTGAATTTTATTTGTTCAAACCATAAATTCAAATTCACATTTGAAAAGTTCACACTTTGGTGGTTTGAAACCATAATTTGCATGTTCAAAAATATTTTATATTAAGCAAGTTATGATTTTATCAATTTTATTTGAATTAAACAAGTATTAAATTATTTAGGCAATTTAAATTATTCAAACAATAGAACAAATTGTATATTTGAATAGCACATTCAAAAAGGTGTGAAAAACATATTTTATTTGAATTATTTGAAAACAGCATGAATTAGTTATGAATTATTTCAATTTGCATTTGAATTATTCAAATTTGAAATTTAAATGAATTTTGAAAACTCAAAACAGAACACAAATTGAATATTTGGAAAGATTATGAAATTTGGATAGGAAAACATATAAAGTTTGCATTTGTTGGATTTATAAAAGGAAAGTTATTGAATTTCAAAGTTTGGGTTTAATTCTGTTTATTTAAAGAAATTTGGGATTTTTGAATTGCGCAGAAAAAACGTTTGTTACTCAGCCTCAAGCTACCCCCTGCCACTGCGCAGTGGGCCAGTGACAGCGTGGCACTGCGCAAGCGCTGGCGTGGCCACGGGGTCGCTGACAGTGGGCCAGGAGCAGTGGAAACAATTCCACAAAAAAGTGGGGCGTGCGGGCTCGAACCCGTGCCCTGGCGCTGCGCGCAAAGGTTCAGTACCACTGCGGTGTTCGCGTTCAGTTGACAGAGGAAGCGACGCTGTGAGGATATTGTTCCAAGCCAGTTTCTGAACTTAACTGACGACGAAACGCAAGCACGACTGACAGAACTGAAACTCGCCGGAGTGAAACGAGGCTACGGTGCTCGATGCCATCGATTGCGTGGATGTGCAGATGCATGGATGCGTGCGTGTGCATGAGATACAGAGAGGAAGAGGGGAAGATGGGCACCGCGTGCTCACCGTGAAGTCGCCGTGGTCGATCTCTGACGGCGAAGAAGAAAAACCGCGGCGGAGTCGATGACGGCGTCGCGGATCCACTGCTCCTCCGCGGCTGCTCCGGTGTCGAAAACGTAGAGGACGAAGAGGCGATCTCGTTCCAGGGGTTGGGTGGCTACGAGAGGGTAGGAGGCGGCGGCGCCATGGCTGGATTCAGAAGCGGTCGCCGGCGATGAAAGTTTCAGAGAGGGAGGAACCGAGAGAGAGAGCAGGGATGGCGGCGCGGCGCGAGGCGTAGCTAGTACCTAGGGTTAGGGTTAGGTGCGGGAGGTGCCCTAGGGCTCTTATAGGCGCCAGGAGCTTGGCTGCCGCCGGAGCCGCGCGGGGTTGCGGTGGCTCCGCTCGATTCGTCGCCGTACGGGGTGACGAAGGAGGAATAGGAGGGCGGCACGAATCTTGGCGCGGCCGAAGCGGTAAGTGGGAGGTTAGCTGGGTTGGTTCGCGCGCGCGCGTAGGGCTAGCGGGCTGGGCTGCGTTAGGTTAGCTAGCTGTCGCCCGTTTCTCCTTTTATTCTTTTCTGTTTTATTATATTTTTTTTTGCTGAAACAGTTTGTGGAATGATTTGTTAAGGTTTTGGTTAAAGAAAAATCCAGAAAAATTTAGTTAAGCTTTTTAAGTAATTAGAAACCATATTCCAACTTTGGATTTCAAAAATTTAGTTTTAAATTGATAGTTTGCATTGAACCCCAAATTTAGAGGAATTTTAATATTCATAAACCATTAATAGATCATGCAGTTGAAAAGGGTTACCCCTAGGGTTTTTAGAATGGTTTAAAGAGTGCAATTGTTTGGTGAGTTTTATGGTTTCAAAAGATACTGAATTTTAAGGGTTGATTTGAATTGGAAAATGATTTGGGTTTGATGATTTGAATTAATTGATTGGAATATTGGTTTGATTAAAACCAACAATTGAGCAGTGATCATAATTGAATTATTTGGAAAACAATGAAAGGTTTTGTTTTGCAATTCCTTGTTTGAAAAGATTGTAACAGACAAGTGTGAAAACAAGGTTTGATTCATTATGAAAACAATGCAAACATAAGTAAAACAAATGCAATGAGATGATGACATGATGCATTGCTTGAAAGTAAACAAGAAATTGAACCACTAAGGGATGTTTTCATACTTGGATGTTACAAAACGCCCCCCCTTGAAGGAATCGCGCCCCGAGATTCCCTACTGAGAAATGAACAGGTCCGGATACTTCTTGCGAAGATCCTCTTCGGTCTCCCACGTTGCCTCTTTATCGGAATGATGCGACCATTGGACTTTCAAGAACTTGGTGCTCTTGTTGCGAGTCTTACGCTCGGTCTCATCGAGAATACGAATAGGGTGCTCCTCATAAGATAGATCATCTTGCAGCTCAATGGAATCATGATCAACTGCACGATCTGGATCCTTGAAGCACTTCTTGAGTTGTGACACGTGGAACACATCGTGCACTTTGGATAGTTTTTCTGGAAGTTCAAGACGATAAGCATTCTCTGCACGTCTTGAGAGGATGTTGAAAGGGCCAATGTATCTTGGTGCAAGCTTTCCTTTCACACCAAAACGATGAGTGCCTCTGAGGGGAGTTACACGGAGATATGCCTTATCACCAGGTGCGTAGACCATATCCCTGTGCTTGCTATCATAATAGCTCTTCTGACGAGACTGAGCAATCTTGAGATTGTCACGAATGATACGAACTTTCTCCTCGGCTTCCTTAACAATGTCAGGGCCTAAAAGTGAACGTTCACCAGCTCCAGACCAATTGATTGGACTCCTGCATCTGCGACCATACAGTGCCTCAAATGGTGCCATGCCTAGGCTTGCCTGGTAGCTGTTGTTGTAGGAGAATTCAGCATATGGAAGGCAATCCTCCCATTTCATGCCAAAGGAGAGACCACATGCTCTGAGCATATCCTCGAGAATCTGATTGACTCTTTCGACTTGCCCCTGAGACTGAGGGTGATAAGCTGTGCTGAACAGAAGTTTGGTGCCCAAAGCTTCTTGAAAGCTTTTCCAGAAATGAGAAGTGAAAATACTTCCACGGTCTGAGCTTATTTCCAATGGAACACCATGAAGAGGAACAACCTTTGCTGTGTACAGCTCTGCTAACTGGCTAGCTGAGATAGTTTCCTTTACAGCATAGAAGTGAGCAACCTTAGTGAGACGATCAATAACAACGAAGATTGCATCGTTGCCCTTTTTGGACTTTGGAAACCCACTAACGAAGTCCATTTCAATCATGTCCCACTTCCACTCAGGAATTTTCAGAGGTTGGAGTAGACCTGCTGTCTTCTGATGGACTGCCTTAACACGTTGACAAACGTCGCATTCAGAAACGTATTGAGCAATTTCACGTTTCATGCCAGACCACCAATACAGAGTCTTGAGATCCTGGTACATCTTTGTACTTCCAGGGTGAATGGATAGAGGAGTTTCATGAGCCTCCTTGAGAATGATATCCTTGAGACTTTGAATCTGAGGGACTGAATGCGTCCTTCGAAGAACACAGTTCCTTTGTCATCAATTGAGAAGGACTTGAATTTATCACTTCCCTCCTTGATTTGCTCTACCATCTTCTTGATTTCATTATCACGAAGTTGTTCAGAACGAATCTTGTCCTCGAGAGTTGGGCTGGCTGTCAAGCTAGCAAGGTATCCTTCAGGAACAAGACCAAGGTTCAGCTTCTGGAATTCTTCATGAAGTGGAGGTTGGCTTTCCATGATCATGAGATTATTGCAATAGGATTTGCGACTGAGAGCATCGGCCATAACATTAGCCTTGCCTGGAGTGTAAGAAATGGTGAGATCAAAGTCTTTAATCTTCTCAATCCATCTCCTTTGCCTGAGGTTCAGATCTGGCTGAGTGAAGATGTATTTCAGACTCTTATGATCGGAAAAGATTTCAGTTTTGTTACCCAACAAGTATTGTCTCCATTTCTTGAGGGCAAACACAACTGCTGCAAGTTCAAGATCATGAGTGGGATAGTTTTGCTCATGTGGGTTCAACTGACGTGAAGCATAAGCCACAACTTGACGTTCTTGCATAAGAACTGCTCCTAGGCCTTGGAGAGATGCATCACAGAATATCTGGAAAGGTTTGGTAGTGTCTGTGCCAACTAGAACAGGTGTGGAAGTGAGTTTAGTCTTCAGGAGGTTGAAACTCTCATCACATTGTGGAGTCCAAACGAACTTTTTGTCCTTCTTTGTGAGATCAGTGAGAGGTTTGGCAATCTTAGAAAAGTTTTGGACGAAACGACGGCAATAGCTAGCCAAGCCAAGAAAACTTCTGACTTGCTTTACCGTCTTAGGGGGTTTCCAATCAACAATTGCCTTAACCTTTTCAGGATCAATGGCAATGCCTTTGGCAGAGATGATATGACCAAGATATGCAACTTCTGGAATCCAGAACTCACATTTGGAAAACTTGGCATACAGACGATGCTCGCGAAGTTTCATGAGAGTGAGACGAAGGTGTTCTCCATGCTCTTCCTCGGATTTTGAGTAGACTAGAATGTCATCGAGATATACCACAACGAACTTGTCGAGGTATTCATGGAAGACAGAATTCATGAGTCTTGAGAACGTTGCCGGTGCATTGGTGAGACCAAAGGACATGACGGTGTATTCATATAGACCGTACCGAGTGGTGAAAGCTGTCTTAGGAATATCTTCCTTTCTGATCTTTATCTGATGGTACCCCATCCTCAAGTCCAACTTTGAGAATATTGAGGCTCCAGCAAGTTGATCAAAAAGATCATCGATACGAGGAAGTGGATACTTGTTCTTGATGGTTTTCTCGTTGAGAGGACGATAGTCAACCACGAGTCTTTTTGTTTGATCCTTCTTGGCAACAAACAGAGTTGGGCAACCCCAAGCGGAGGAACTAGGCTGAATGTAACCTTTGTCCATGTACATATCGATTTGCTCCTTCAACAATTTCAGTTCAGGAGGAGCTATCTTGTATGGATGCTTAGAGATTGGAGCAGTACCTGGCTCAAGCTCGATCACGAACTCAACTGCTCTGTCCGGGGGCATCCCTGGCAACTCTTCTGGAAAGACGTCAGGGAATTCACAAACCACCGGAACATTTTCAATTGCAGGAAGGGGTTTGGCATCGAGGCTGAACAGCTGAACAGAACTTGATCCATATGGAGAATAGACTATCTGGCCTGAAGTGTGGGAGAGAGTTATTGACTTTTGAGCACAGTCAATTTTTGCTTTGTGGGTCTTCAACCAATCCATACCCAGAATGACATCAATGTCAGAATTTCCCAGCAACATGAGTGAAGCAAGGAATATGCAACCTCCAATTAGGATCTCATTGTCCATGCTTATCTTGGAAGTCAACATTTGCGGTCCCGGAGAGTGAACAGTCATTTGATTGCTTAGCGGAACCAGAACTAGGTTGTATGCTTTTGCAAAAATCTTTGACACAAATGAATGCGATGCTCCGGTATCAAATAACACTTTAGCTGGAATAGAGTTTACGGGTAATATACCGAGAACGACGTCAGCAGCTTCCTCAGCTTTGTCGGCCTTGATATGGTTCACCCTCGCGTTCCTCCCGACAGGCCTGTTGTTGGAGTTGAAGGCTTTAGCCGGGGGAGCACGAACCATAGCCTGGTTGGTGTTGGGGCGAGGAGGTAGGGGTAGCTGCTTCTGAGTGCACTTATCAGCATAGTGTCCAGTATCCTTGCACTTGTAGCAAGTGACGACACGAGAAGGACCTGGCCTTGGCTGCCCCATCGGAAACCTCTGACCCTGCATCTGAGATGGGTTGGGTGGGCGGGGACCAAAGCCTGGAGAAGCTTGGGCATTTGGAGCCCGAGTGACAGCACCATTTGGCACCCAGATGCGGCGCTTCTGCGGAGGGGTGGTCATGTTGGAGGAGGAACCACCCTCACGCGAGTGCTTGCGCGACTCTTCGAACGCCTTGCGCCCATTCTCCTCATTGAGCGCGGTGTTCACAAGCTCCACGAAGTCCTTGCACTTGATGTTGGTGAGAGCGTACTTCAGTTCCGGGTTAAAACCTCGGCGGAACCTTGCCATCTTCTTGGCTTCAGTGGACACTTCGTCACCAGCGTACCGAGCGAGACGATTGAACTCGTTCTGGTAGCCGAGAACGTCCAGCTTGCCCTGTCTGAGAGAGCACAATTCCTCACGCATCCTTTCCATGAGACCATCCGGGATGTGGTGCTTCAGGAAGGCATCCTTGAAACATCCCCAGTTGATAGGAAAGCCAGCTCTCATGGTCTGGTAGTTCTCCCACCAAGTAGCTGCCTGACCCTTCAGTAGGTAGGTGGCATACTTGACCTTATCCTCTTCCGCAACATGAGCAATCTCCAGAGCTCTTGCTACGTCACGGATCCAGTCATCAGCATCCAGGGGCTCACGTGTTGCCACGAAAGCTTTTGGGCCCAAGCTGAGGAAGTCCTTGATGGTGACCCTTGGAGCATTCTGGTTGTGGTGCTGGTTAGCCTGGATCTGGGCCATCTGTGTCACCACTTGGGTCATCTGAGCCAACAGTTCCCCCATTGGTGGTGGCGGAGGCGGGTTGTTCCTGGTTGGAGGCATCCTGAACAGAAATTCATTTTAGCACAACAACAGAAAAGGATAGACTTGGTAACCGAAAGATAGATTATTCCGACGCATGAATAGATAACCAACAGGTACAACATCACATGTTCAAATACATCAGAATATCCAACAGACCAATACATGGTTCGAAAGACAAGGATAACTAAACATAGCTAGGAATGGATACAACGGTACTCCCATGCTCATCACGCAGGACGGCGGTGAGTAGTACGACGAGAGATACGGTGAGGAGGAACCCCACGGAAGTAGGTATCACGACGATCCATGTAGATAGGAACTGCTCTGAGAGCAACTCTCGGTGTGGTGAAGTAGAAAGCGTCGTGTCCCTGTGCTCCATAGCGGGGAATCCCTGTGTAACCAGCTCCGAGGTCGAGAAGTGGGCCTCTGATCGGCTCGTAACCTCCAGCATCTGGCAGAGGAAAACCCAGTGTCTGCTGGAAACGTGCAAAGCGCTCGTCTCCAACGAATTTTGTGGTGTACGTCGCCAGACGCGTCAACGCGAGGTAGAGCTGCTCCCTGACTGAGGCTAACTCCTGAGAGAGTGCGGAAGCAACTGCGTCACTATGCCACACGAACTGGGCAGTGGTGTGCAGCCTGGAGCTATGAAACTCGTAGGTATCCAGGTTGCGGTGGAGGGTGAAGTGAACTCCCGCTGCCGTGATGTAACCACGGGGGATGTGACGATAGATGGAATCATCAAACCCCCAGTAGTCAGCACGGAGAACGGTGAGACTCACGTATGCTGCCTGCTGCACGGCCATATCCACTGTGGAACCTACTGCCTCGTAGCGGTGGGCAATGCTCATGCCATCATCCGACAGAATGTAGACGATGGCCCGGTAGAAAGTCTGGTCGAACTCGCGCTGGTGCTCGTAGACCTGGTACTCTGGTGCCCAACGGAACCCCAGATAGGTAACCATGTCTCTCAGCATCTCTGGAAAACCGGCGGTGCTCTCACAGCGAGTCATGCGAACCACCTGCGGGTAGTAGCTGAGACCCATCTGCAGATGGTTTGGAAGGTTTTGATTAGACTCCGGTAGATGAAAAAGGATGTGGAAAACAACAACAAGGTTTGAACGGACGAAAGGTTCTTCAGAAGGACATGATATCGAAGCAACATCGGGAAAACAAGACCAAAAGTCCTGAGGTACTAAGGAGAACCCAAAACACGTGAAATCCTAACTTGAAAGTTTAGGTAAGAACAGAAAACAACGTTGCACTTCCTTACCAGAAAGGGTGGGTGGGTGGGGAAAGAAGAAAAATGGCAGAATTCCTACTCTCACGTTTCATTTTTCCTATATAGCTACAAAATAGTTTCTAGACTCAACTGCGACCAGTAAAAAGGGATCCTATAGGCAGACAGGCTCTGATACCATTTGTCGCACCCTGGCTTCTAAGGGATACTCACCGTACGAACTGGATAGTAGGTGCTTGGATTATGGGGCATAACTGCTCCCACGTCCCAGCTTCCTGGTAGGCCTGCGCTTATGCGCGACAACACAAGCCCTACTATTCCACCGTCGATGTAAACTATCCATTAGGAGTCATAGGCACTACTATCGACGTACTTCATAACAAGCACGCACTGTACGTCAACAGCTTTGAACGAATGATTATCACAACTTATCTCTACGACACAAAAGATAGAAATAAAGTTGCAACTGGCCTTCACTAAGGCAGAAATAGCGAATACAATCATCCAGAGGACACATGTCCCAACATATCATCCATTACAACAGCGGAAGCAATCAAAGGTGTCTGGGTACAGACAAATCCAACAGGCTTAAGAAGCCGGAGAAAATAAAGAAGACGAAGCCCATCCACGTAGGTCCTGGATCCAGCCCTGGTCCAGCTAACTACTCGTCTGCAGTCTCGTCGAACTCCACAAAGTAGCCATCCTGGTGGTCATCGTAGCCGTAGTCGTACTCTGCGTAAACCACAGCCCCAACGGGGTCAGTACATCCAAGTACTGGCAAGCAAGACTCACAATTCATCAAAGAGTTACCCATCAACACAAGCATTGATGCTTGGGATCAACGGAAGAAAGGAGTGATATGAAAGTTGCTGCTGGCTGCTCTAACCAACTACAGAAAATAACTACAAGTTCCGGCTAACAGAAAAGATAAGATCGAGGATTGTAACCAACTGAAAGATAACTTCAACCAAACCCATCCTGGATCTCGCCCCTTATCCAAAGAAGCAATCCGAGGATAACTCACACAGTTGGATTAAGATGAATCAAGTTATTTGTGTGAATAACCTATTACTAGCCAAATTATTAATCATTGGGTGAAACATGATTGATCATTATGTTGAAGTTGTCCTGAGTACTTGTTAGCCAGTACTTTCACCAAGTAATCCATAACCGCGGAAAACACGGCTTCTCGAGAAGATTATCCCTGCAGGGTTGCACCAATTTGGCCGTACACGTATGAATAACCCGCCAGATGGGATGCCTCCCACCAAGCGGGGCACTCAACACAACCCAACTCTTCTCCGCATCAAGCCCAAAGCACCTTGGGCGCACGGCTAATCGAGCCCAGAAGAAAATGGACCCTCATAGCACTCTAAGAACGTGTCCCCCTATATGCCGACTACAAAAGTTCCACCCTGCGCTGGGCTCGCAAAAACATGCATGCGGCAAATAGAAAGCACGAACTAAATGAGATGATTTGGACGAGATGCGAATCAGGTCAAGTTGAGGGGGGCGCCCATACTCGCTTCCCACATGCGGGTAGTGCGCTCATCATGGATCAGTAGACAAGACCCTTTTCCTATTAGGGTCGACACTAGCAGGCTCCAAAACCTCTCATGGGCCTCCTGCCGGTGCCTTATCATCAAATTATTATTACCATTAGCAATTAACAGGATTGATTGATTAACATCGAGCCCCCGTTACAAGTAATAAGATAGTAAAAGTAGTAACCGACAACAGACTCGAGTAAAAGCAACCCTAAGCATGCTAGATAATACTAAGGCACAAACAAAGGCTGTAGGTATGGAGGTGAGGCAGTATCATTGGTTCAGGGTATCATGTGATAGGTTCGGAGAACAAGCAACGATACATAGGGCTAGCAATAGTAGACAAAAGGATAGTATCGACAACTAGTGTGGAAAGGAACTCGATGATTCATGTGAGTGATAACTTGCCTGGCAGCTCAACAGCCGGGTACTGAGCTAGGTCCTGGGTAGTGGTGTCGTAAGGATCGTCGGTCTCAACGTAGTCGTCGTCTAACCGAGAAGAAGCAAACAAACAAAACAGGAATGTAAACAATCATTGCCATGGCATTGTGCACAATCAATATGATGCATGACAAGTTAATAGTGCAGCAAAATAAACTGACTAACATGATAGCACAAATTGAATGGACCCATATGCAAGGGTTGCATATGGAAAAGGATCCATTGAAATAATTGGAACAAATGATTTACAACTATTTATTATGTGAAAGTTGTTATAATGATGCATGCATGATGATGATGACAAGATAACAACAAATAACAATAATAATTGCAATTGTAATGAGGGTTAACAAGTTAAGAAAAACAATTATTAAGTTTTGGAAATTATTGGTTACTTAATGATGTTAAACAAGTAGTTGTTGTTTTCATAAAGTTAAAGGGTGCAAAACAAATAACAAAATTGATATTTGAAAAGGTTATCAACTTTTAGTTGGATTACATGTTTCACATTTTGAAATTGGACTTAAGATTAATTAATTATGAATTAAACAATATTAAACAAGTTTTAATTGAATTTAAAACAAGCTTAACTATTAATTTAATTTTATTTGTTCAAACCATAAATTCAAATTCACATTTGAAAAGTTCACACTTTGGTGGTTTGAAACCATAATTTGCATGTTCAAAAATATTTTATATTAAGCAAGTTATGATTTTATCAATTTTATTTGAATTAAACAAGTATTAAATTATTTAGGCAATTTAAATTATTCAAACAATAGAACAAATTGTATATTTGAATAGCACATTCAAAAAGGTGTGAAAAACATATTTTATTTGAATTATTTGAAAACAGCATGAATTAGTTATGAATTATTTCAATTTGCATTTGAATTATTCAAATTTGAAATTTAAATGAATTTTGAAAACTCAAAACAGAACACAAATTGAATATTTGGAAAGATTATGAAATTTGGATAGGAAAACATATAAAGTTTGCATTTGTTGGATTTATAAAATGAAAGTTATTGAATTTCAAAGTTTGGGTTTAATTCTGTTTATTAAAAGAAATTTGGGATTTTTGAATTGCGCAGAAAAAACGTTTGTTACTCAGCCTCAAGCTACCCCCTGCCACTGCGCAGTGGGCCAGTGACAGCGTGGCACTGCGCAAGCGCTGGCGTGGCCACGGGGTCGCTGACAGTGGGCCAGGAGCAGTGGAAACAATTCCACAAAAAAGTGGGGCGTGCGGGCTCGAACCCGTGCCCTGGCGCTGCGCGCAAAGGTTCAGTACCACTGCGGTGTTCGCGTTCAGTTGACAGAGGAAGCGACGCTGTGAGGATATTGTTCCAAGCCAGTTTCTGAACTTAACTGACGACGAAACGCAAGCACGACTGACAGAACTGAAACTCGCCGGAGTGAAACGAGGCTACGGTGCTCGATGCCATCGATTGCGTGGATGTGCAGATGCATGGATGCGTGCGTGTGCATGAGATACAGAGAGGAAGAGGGGAAGATGGGCACCGCGTGCTCACCGTGAGGTCGCCGTGGTCGATCTCTGACGGCGAAGAAGAAAAACCGCGGCGGAGTCGATGACGGCGTCGCGGATCCACTGCTCCTCCGCGGCTGCTCCGGTGTCGAAAACGTAGAGGACGAAGAGGCGATCTCGTTCCAGGGGTTGGGTGGCTACGAGAGGGTAGGAGGCGGCGGCGCCATGGCTGGATTCAGAAGCGGTCGCCGGCGATGAAAGTTTCAGAGAGGGAGGAACCGAGAGAGAGCAGGGATGGCGGCGCGGCGCGAGGCGTAGCTAGTACCTAGGGTTAGGGTTAGGTGCGGGAGGTGCCCTAGGGCTCTTATAGGCGCCAGGAGCTTGGCTGCCGCCGGAGGCGCGCGGGGTTGCGGTGGCTCCGCTCGATTCGTCGCCGTACGGGGTGACGAAGGAGGAATAGGAGGGCGGCACGAATCTTGGCGCGGCCGAAGCGGTAAGTGGGAGGTTAGCTAGGTTGGGTCGCGCGCACGCGTAGGGCTAGCGGGCTGGGCTGCGTTAGGTTAGCTAGCTGTCGCCCGTTTCTCCTTTTATTCTTTTCTGTTTTTTTTTTTTTTTGCTGTAACAGTTTGTGGAATGATTTGTTAAGGTTTTGGTTAAAGAAAAATCCAGAAAAATTTAGTTAAGCTTTTTAAGTAATTAGAAACCATATTCCAACTTTGGATTTCAAAAATTTAGTTTTAAATTGATAGTTTGCATTGAACCCCAAATTTAGAGGAATTTTAATATTCATAAACCATTAATAGATCATGCAGTTGAAAAGGGTTACCCCTAGGGTTTTTAGAATGGTTTAAAGAGTGCAATTGTTTGGTGAGTTTTATGGTTTCAAAAGATACTGAATTTTAAGGGTTGGTTTGAATTGGAAAATGATTTGGGTTTGATGATTTGAATTAATTGATTGGAATATTGGTTTGATTAAAACCAACAATTGAGCAGTGATCATAATTGAATTATTTGGAAAACAATGAAAGGTTTTGTTTTGCAATTCCTTGTTTGAAAAGATTGTAACAGACAAGTGTGAAAACAAGGTTTGATTCATTATGAAAACAATGCAAACATAAGTAAAACAAATGCAATGAGATGATGACATGATGCATTGCTTGAAAGTAAACAAGAAATTGAACCACTAAGGGATGTTTTCATACTTGGATGTTACACCACTCGCCAGCATCTACGCGCCAAATCTCCACCACACCGCGCTCCTCGCCCACTCGGCTACTCCTCCACTGAAAGCAACCTCCACAGAAAACCTCCACTTTGCCCTCCCGCCCAAAGGGCGGCTTCCACGGCTTCGCCTTCCCCCGTCGTCGGCGTCGTTCTCAAACAATGACTGGTAAGCCACGGTTCCCTCCCTTCCCCATCATAAACCAAAAGATGCGATGTAGGTTAGATGCTGGCAGATCTAGGTTTGATACCGGCGGATGTAGGTTAAATGCCGGCGGATGTAGGTCACCGTTGATGTTTTAAGTTAACACCGGCCATGGATCTAGCTCACACTACCGTTACAGGGCCCTCGGAGATCGTTTCCCCCACCCAGATGGAGATCGATCTGAACAAGGCCTCGGAACTTGCAAAGCCCATTGTTATTCAGATAGCCGAGGTAAATAGCATATAAATTAGTCCTGTAGCCAAATGTTCTCTTAAGATTCATCTATCTCCTTTCGCCTTCGTCGACACTTCTTTGATTTTTATTCTTTTCGTATTTGGCTATAGGACCACAATGCAGACTATGACTTCTGCAGCATGTCGCGTACTGAAATTCAGAAATTGGTGCATCAGTCGGTTGAGACAATTCATAAATCGGTGCAGCAGTCAGTTGAGACAATTGAATCTCATCGTCTCTCTGAAGTTTGCAAGCTGGCTGATGCTACCAGCGCTGAGAAGCTAATCTGTTTCATCTGCTGCGAGGACAGGCTGGACAGGGCAATGAAAGCTTCAAAAATGCTAGCACTCGAGTTTGAACTTCGGGAGCAAAAGAGAAGCTATATGATCATGCACGGCTTGGTTACTAAGCTTGATTCTAAGCTGAAGAGTGCGAAGAAAACTTTGAAAGTAGCCGAAGAGAAGTGCGACATGCTCCAGAGGGGAAAAGACACCCTGTTGGAAAGTGCGAAGGAAACCAATGTGAAGTTGAGATACATTCTAAGTTTCTTGCAAGATTATGGAATGAGGTAAAACTACTTTGCTCTTTAATTAGATTATGTCAACTTGCAATGCTTGCCAATGAGTCTAGCTGTTATTCATTTCCCTGTTTTGTTGCATGTGTCGATGATTAAACTGTGTAATGCTAAAATCCAAAGGATTACTCCCCAGTACCTAGTAGCGTTTACACGGACATTGTTTGTTCATGCTCCCTGGTCCTGTGGAGCTTGACCCTTTGGACTTTTTTTGCAATGCTTGTATGAGGCTTGCTTATTTTATGTTCATTATCTGTTCTATGTGCCGATGATTAAACTCTGCACCTTCTCTCGGTGAGATATTGACGCTTACCTAGTGTTGTGTACAACTACATTTGTTCTGCATCTTCCTTGGTAAGTGTTCGATGATCTCATTGATTTCTGTGTGCTTCTTTACTATGAGGCCCCAATTATGATTTTGTCTGTAATACATGAGCCATATTAGTTCAGCATATTCCTTGGAAATTTTTAGTATGATTTCATTGATTTGTGGGTGCTTCTTTACTATGAGGCCCCTATCTAGGCTTGGTTCTCTGCCGATGATTAATATGTAGCAATGTCTCCAACAGTTGGCGTACCATAGAAAAAAGAGTGTCATATTTGTGTTTGATCAGAGTGCCGATGATCTCATCAAGATCGAGTGTTGTGTACAACCACATTGGCACTAGTAGGAAAACCCCTACCAGTGACGAACAAATATGGCTTACCGCTGGCGAATCCCTGTTCGCCAGCGCTACCTCGCCAGTGGTAGCAGGTTACCGCTGGCGAACATCGCTTCGCCAACGGTAGTATATGTTACCGCTGGCGAACAGATCCTTGTTCGCCAGCGGTAGCTCCTTTGTTCGCCATCGGTAGCTGTTTGGTTCACCAGCGGTAAGTCTTCCAGGTTTGTATTTTTATTTTCATTTTCGTATAACAGTTTGTATATTCTGGTATTATACTATACAGGTGGAAATACATTCAATTTATGTAATTTATAAAATTCACACATATAAATCACTCTTAGATACATATGCATCCATCCATAATGAAATTAACACATCGATAACGAAATTAACACATCGATAACACATCGATACATATGCATCCATCCTTCTCATATGTATGAATACACATTGATGATCTCAATAACACGTTTATGTCGGAAGATTTCGAACCCAAAATATAGTCATCTAATTAGTTTAACGATTACAAAAGTATGACATCCATACAACGTACGCGCGATATAGAGATCAATCGCAAATAAGACTATATATGCGGTCCGCCTCCGCTTGCGATCTTTTGCTAGGGCCAGCGTGCCGTCCACTTCTTCATCTCTCTGTAGACCAAGATAAAAGCATTAGACCGGCAAAGGAAATCACAATTTCTTATTAGGAGCAATTCGTAACGAATCGAATACATACCGTCGATTATTTCTTCCTCGATGTTGTGATCTTCTGTTTCTTCTCCGGCGGGAACGGAAGAGCACCTTCTAAAGAGTTGAATGGTCTGTCGTCAGTCTGCTCTAGCACACATTGTCGCAACTCATTGTTAGATGGTGGGGAGTTCCAGTGGAAGACGGAGTCTTTAGTTACTACATCCTTATAGATGATTGTGCAGAGCTTGCGCTGCATGCGACCAAAGTTTTGTCTGAATTCAGCATCAGACCATTCGACGATGCTGCGAGACCATTTGTCCACAGCAGACATGTATTGTTGACTATGTTGGTCCTTCACGATCTCCGTCATGTGTTGATTGTGCACAGCTTGCGCTGCATGCGACCAAAGTTTTGTCTGAATTCAGCATCAGACCATTCGACGATGCTGCGAGACCATTTGTCCACAGCAGACATGTATTGTTGACTATGTTGGTCCTTCACGATCTCCGTCATGTGTTGGATGAGGTACCATGCCTCCATATGGCCGCATGGCGCCTGCTTGGGGCAGGGAAACTCTGTTCTGTGTCTGAACACATATTTGCCTTGAATTTGTTTCTTCCTGTCGCAGAATCCTTCCCCCCTAATGTAGCCGTCCAAAGCATCATTCAGAACAGACTTGATGAGGGAATAGTTCTTCTCCTGCATCCTACTCCCGGAGTCGAGATATACTGCGTGCGCGTCTCTCGGGTAGCGCATGATGAGGGTGCCGTATTTGTTTCTGCGCAAAACAGGAGAGTCCATATATATAATCCTCAAAAATTGTATATGCGCAAACTTATGGAAAGATGGGAATATAACTTACTCGGGAAAGTAAGGCACGAGGGTGATCCTCTTGTTCATATGGTTATTGAGCAACAGTTGTTGGAGGTACTTTGCCGCTTTTGCCCTACCCTTGGGGGTGTTCAAGTACATGTCGTGCATGTAGTAGGGGTCTGGTAGCCAGATGTTTTTGACATTCTCTATGGATAGTTGATGCGCCAAACTGAGCGTAAACAGACGGACGATTGACGAGTGGAGGGATTTCATGTGGAACATCCAAAAAATGTCGTCAAATCTCACGATGATCTTGTTTGCGTTGCCTTCAGTGACAAATCCCACCGTAGATGGCACCTTTGCGACCAAAACCGGCAGCGTTGGATTTTTCTCTTTGAGAAGCCTCGTCTCCATAAAGTGAACACCGTCATGGACGCTAAGCATATCACCTGTCAGAAAGGAGGCCAACCTCGGCGGAAGCATCGGTTTGCCCAACTCATGGATATGATGCCAGTCGTGTATGGGTATCCTGTCCAATACCCGTTCTGCCTGCGGCTTAGACTTGGTCCCCTCCACCGGTTGGCTCATCGATGCAACGGCAGGAACCTTCGTAGTTCTTTTCCGTGCATACTTGATCTTAGGCTGATTCTGATGAAATACATCTGCTACAGCCTCTTTGAGGGCGTCCTGGCTGATGGCTTCTTGTTTCTTGCTCGGGGGCTGCCGGTTCTTGAGTAGAGAAAAGACGTTTTGTGCATCGATATTTATCCGCTTCCTCTGCTGGCAAGAGAAGTTTATCAAGATCATCCAGGCCGGACGCCCCCTCGTAAGGATCATCCAGGCCGGGCGCCCCCTCGTAAGGATCGTCGACGAGGTAGTCATTGGGGTTCTCATCTTCAACATCGTCGCCGTCGTGTTGCACGGACTTTGCAGGTCAGAAATCCTTGTGTTGGCTCGGGTGCCCCGACCCCTGGACCGGTGTTGGAGTGTTGACAGGAGTATTTTCCAAACGAATTAGTGATATCGGCTAGGTCAATGGCCAAACCAAGCATTGCTCCAGGTTCAACTCGCTGTCGGCTGCGGGTGGTTGGTTCGGAGGATCGAGAGCACCGCAACCAGGGAGCACCCGACTTAATGTCACTCTGAACACGTCCTCGGGCATACGAACGCCGTGGGATACGCGGTTGAGAGGTGTTATGATTTTTCCTTTCGCCACGTCCTTTAACTCGCCGTTCACACGAAGGAGCAATGTGCATCCCGTCTCGTCGGCCTGCGAAACGTCGCACGATCGTTGTTAGAGACTGAGGCCGTCACGAATCAATTCATAATATATAATTAAGCAGTGGACGTTGAATTACTGTGAGGGCATTGAGCTCGGACAAGGGGGATGGACCGCTAAGTGTTGGTGGCGGCGTTGAAGAGACGTGGCGGAGCAGCGACGGATCTTTGCGACCTTCCGGCCGAGGGTTGGGGGCCGTCTCGTTCTGCGCAGCAGGCGCCACAATGCGGGCCACATTCTGCGCAGCAGGCGCCACGACGGGGGCCACGTTCTGCGCAGCAGGCGCCACGACGGGGGCCACGTTCTGCGCCGCTGGCGGCACCATTTGGGCTATGTTTATCTCGGGGAGTGGCCCTTGTCCTCCACTGTAACACCTGGGGTGTTTGCCCTAAGTTAGAAAATTGGTTGTTTTCCTTTTTGGCATTGCATCACATGCATCATCTGCACCTTGTTTGCAAACCAATTCAAAAACAAAACAAAAATTCAAATCCAATTAAAAAATTTCAAACAATGCACCTGTGTTTTTCAAACTCAAATTGTTTTTCAATATAAGTTGATTGGAATGAATTTTTCTTGGTTATTTCAAAAACCATCCTTTATGAAACCCTATTTGAAATTCAATAGCAAATTCAAATCACACTCACATTTTAAAGTTTTGAAAATAAAGTTCACAAACCTTGACATTACTGTTTTGTAATTCAGTAAAAAAATTAACTCATAAAATGAAAACCCCAAAACCTCTCTCTTTTTCTCTCTATTTCTTTCTACAAAGAAAAATGTGCAAACAGAAAAAAATAGAAGCAAAAAAAAATGAGCCAGGGGAGGCAGGCCAGCCCAAAAAGGGCCAACCACCTACCACCCTGCTTTTTCTCCTCTCCACCCCAAGCACCCAGCCCACCAGGCCTCTCTCCCCCTCCATCTTTGGGCCCAGCCCTCCTTCTTCTTCCCTCCGTACAGAGAGACACGAGGGTGTCGCTGTCACCTGCTCCTTTCCCCCACCGAGCCATCACCTGCCCCCCTCCGATAAAGCCACCTCTTGGCCAGCACACGAACCCTAGCTTCCATCTCCCCCCTATTTTTTTTCCTCCCCGCCGCCGCCATATACCTCCCTCGCTCATCTCTGTTTCTGTCCTCCCAAATTCACTGAGAAAACTAGCGCCAACAACCCTCACCGCTCAATCACCATGGAAAACGGGAGCTCCACCTGAGTGCGGGAATGGAACACCGTTGTCCTCTGCATCATCTACGCTGAAGTTGCCGAGCAGGAGCTGTCCCAGAGGGTCCTCGTCATCGGTTACTTCGACCGCGACCTCGTCGCCTGCAACCGCCGATTCTGCTTCCGCGGCTTTCCGGCGTGAACGACGACGTCGAGCACCCCCGGTGAGCCACTGCCGTTCCCTCCTGGTTTTCTCTTCCTTGTTCGTCGCTCTATCCTCAACCCCGATCGGCAACACGCTTGGCATCGATGGCCAACCATGGACTCACGTACATGGCTGCACGGAGGCATAGCACATGCTACCCTCTCCATGTGCCCGATCTTCTCGCTCCCGCACCGTGCACACACACCTGGTCCACATCCAGCTGTTGTTCCCCAACCTTTGGAGGTCGCACCTACGCGATGGGATCAGCAGCGCTCGCTGCAGATCGTCCTTGTGCCTGCTGCTTCGGAATTCTGACGACTGAATTTTTCATGTCAAGTTCAGTTAACGTCGACATCTTGTATCATCTACAGATGGATCTGTTAGACATCATACTAACGTAGCTATCCCAGTGGTTGTGCCCCCCGATCTGCACCCGTCAGATCTCTGGATCAAATCCCATCTGAGGTGAAAATCTGCTTCTTTTATTTTTGTTCCGAAGTCTGCACCTGCTGCTGTACGAAATTCAGTTAAAGGGCTAGCGTTGTTCATCTAAAGAACGGTGCATCATCAAATCAGCAACTCGATCCAGGCCTAGTGGCTTTGCACTGTCGGATGGACCTTCAGGTCACGAGTTCAATTCCTATATGAGGCAAACTGTTTTTTTTTTTCAGTTTCCAGCCTGCAGCTCTGTTGTGTTAAATTCAGTTAACAACACCTCTTCTGGTTCAAGTTTGGTCAGCATCACTTTCCATCACAAGTCCTTTGCTAGCCTAGTGGCTCTGTTCCCTGTATCTCAGCAAAAGATCAAGGGTTCGATTCCCCCCCGGCGCAAAGCCACCTCCTTTTCTCAGCCTTTTTCTTTTTTCTCTCGAATTCCAGAAAACAGATCTGATTCTTTAATTCTAAAATCAATAAAAAATTGAATATTGCTCCAAAGTCAATGATTCAAGTTTCTGTGGATTCATAATCTTGTGCCCTTTCCGTTAATGTCAAAATTGCAACATGTTTCTGTAATAATTTTTGCACTAAATAATTAAATACAGAAAATGCAATAAAAATTTGAAACTTTGGAATTTCATAACTTGAGTTCTGTCCATCCAATTTGAGCAAACTTGGGCTCTAAAAATTTGTCTTAACAAACTCTAGACATTGGTATTTTATTTGGTCACAATTGAATTAATTTTGAGCATGTTTCCTTTTGTTTACTAAAAAGGGCAGAATAAGAATGCTTATGAAAAATTGCATAATAAATTCAATAATATCCCAAAAATTATGTTTAATAGCTCAAAATGTTCAGTGAAACATTTGCTACATGTTTTCAACCTTATCAATACAATTTGTTTACTGTTTTTCCTAATTAAAAGTGGTACAATAATTCAATGCTTTAATTAGACCTTTTAAAATGCAAAATTCATAACATGGGCAATTCAAATCCAATTCCAACATGTAAAATATGTTTTCCATGCAAAATTGAATAAGATTTCCAAATATAAACTTTGTTTTCTGTTTTGAATAAATTAAATTGCTGAAAACAACTGTTTCTTATTTAATGCATTTAAAATTGTCCAATTAATAACTAATTCATTTTAATTCCTTTTTCAACAAATGAAATATGTATTCCATCTAAAATTTTGTGTTCTTTCCAAATATGAATTTTGTTATCTGTGTTGAACAATTAAAATGGGTGAAAACAATGAATGTTTGTGTAACTCACTTAAGAAGCCAAATTTCATAACTTAATAAATAAAATTGCAAACTTGGTAAACAACATATCAAACTGAGGCTATTGTTGTTTTCTTATTGTTTTCATCATCCATGCATCATTCTAATCAACTTTCACATGATGGTTATTTGTAGATCATTTAATTCAACATTAATTCATGGGCTTTTCCATATGCAATCCAAATTGCATATGGGCCCATTTAAATATGTTTACCATGTCAACTAGTTTATCTTTGATGCATCCTTAAACTTGTCATGCATCCATATCTTGATCATGCTGGATCTTTTGCCGTAGAAGTAATTGTTGCATCCGGTGTTTGTTCTAGTTCGTTGCTTCTTCCCGGATAGGACGTTGAGTTGATGTGAGCAACGACAAGTTCTGCGGATGTACCTCTACTTGCTGGATTCCAGGCAAGTATACTCACTTGCTACCTATGGCTTCCTTTCATCACTTGTTACCGTTTCTTTCCGTTGTTCTTATGCTAGCCTTACGATCCGATGCTTGTGTCTCGATCCTTTCATATGTTTACCTTGCAGCCATGATATAGCCTTCCTTCCACTTCCTATTACCTGTTGCTTGTTTACCCTGTTGGCCCTCGTGTCGTAGTTGCATGCTTAGTGCTGTTTGCGCTCAAGTCTCGTTGTCCGTCTTATCACCTGTTTAGTTGATAGTTGGGTTTCAACTTAATCAACAACATGTTAATTTTTTGGGTAATAATGATTTGATGATAAGGCACCGGCAAGAGGCCCGGCGTGGTTTTGAGGCCTGCTAGTGTTGACCCTAATTAGGAAAAGGGACTTGTCCATTGATCCATCATGAGCGCACTAACCGCATGTGGGAAGCGAGTATGGGCGCCCCTCGCAATTCTGATTCGATTCGCATCTCGTCCAAATCGCCTCATTTAGTTCGGGTTTTCCATTTGCCGCATGCATATGCAGGTGCGAACCCTTGGCGCCAGGGTGGAACTTTTGTAGTCGGCATTTAGGGAGACACGTTCTTAGAGTGCTATGAGGGTCCCATTTTCTTCGTGGGGCTTGATTAGCCGTGCGCTCAACTGCACGGGGTTCTTTGGGCCTTATGCGAAGAAGAGTTGGGTTGTGTTGAGTACCTCGCTTGGTGGGTTGATCCCCCGTCTGGCGGGTTATTCTTACGTGTACGGCCAAATTGGTGCATCCCTGCAGGGTTAAATCTTCTCGAGAAGCCGTGTTGTCCGCGGTTATGGATGACTTGGTGAAAGTGCTGGCTAACAAGTACTCAGACAACTTACACTTAACGATAATAACTTGACTAGTAATATAGATTACCTCTACCATAAAAATGAATGTCACCCTAATCAACAGTGTGAGTTTCCTTGTGTTGCTTCCTTAGTAGGGGGTAACATTGGATGGGTATTGTTTGGTGAGTAGTTATAGTTGGTTTTGTCGCGCTATCTTATCCCCTTTCTTTTAGCCGGGTGTTGTAGCGAGTCTCTGTAGTTAGTTAGTGCAGCCCGCTGCCGCTTCTTTGCAATAATCCTTTCCTTTCCGTCGTACCCAAAGTAATTGTATCTTGTGATGATTGGTTACGCTGGTATCTTGTGAGTATGGTTTATCCACTTGCCAGTACTTAACCGTACTGACCCACGAATCCTTTTCGTGGCTGCATATTCCACATTGCAGTCAACAGGTTTGAAGTCTGACAACGTTAGCTTGGGAATCCCTCCGGCTTGGCCTGGGCAGGGATTGGACGCCATCGGTTATCTTCAGGACTCTTAGTCCAATTTGTATCTTGTCCGTAGTCGGACGTTATGTTGTTTCTTCCGCTGTGATTTGGATCTTTGTATTGTATCAGTTGTATCCTTGACTCGTTTGAGTCTTCTTGTATATACCTCCTCTGTTGTTGTTGTGGATTATTCGTGAACTGTTGTAATGTTATCACAAGTGGCAACCTGGAATCGGTTATTATGTGGATTTTGGCGGAAATGCTGAAATCTGCATAGTGCCCGATCCCGGGGCGTCACATCCACCTACCATCCACGACGCTAAGGACTGAGCGACGGACGCACAGATGGTAGGGAGGAGCTCATTGAGCCTCTCGTTCACAAGCTCGTTGACCGTCTTCTCCGGGGCCTTGTTCCGCTCCTTTCTCTTCTCCTTGGTGTCCGGGTAGTAGTGTGCATGCCGATGACCCTTTCCGAGGCCATGCACATGGCCACGATGCGGCTTCTTGTCAAGGGGAACTCCCTTCATCGCGTTAAGCGCCCTAATAAAAGGGGTGTCATACGGGTCCTTGTTCGTCGTCGCCGAGGACCCCCCGTCAGATTGAGATAGGCGTTCTTTTTCTTCTTCCTCGAGATACTTATTTTCGAGCATTTTGACCTTCTCGTTCAACACAAGATCGCCGGGCTTTTTGGGATCTTCCCTATAATGGGCCCTGACAAAATTTCTCACCTGAGGGTCGGTGATCTTGTCAAACGGGTTCGGACCTTCTCTCTTCGCATCCTCCTTAGCCCAGACTTTCTGCTTCCCAAGGTAACCCCGGCTTCCGAGATTGTGAGGGCCAACGTTCTTTTTTCGCTGCTCTTTCCCCCATTTACTCACCGCCGCCCTTTACGATTTGAGTTCGTCGATCTTGAATTGGGCCAAGTCTTCGTCGGAAATGGAGGGCCACATATTATGGATCTCATCGAAACCCTTACCCTTCGCAATCATCTCCCGCAAACTGGATCTCCAAGTCGTAAACGTTCCCAGTGCTAACGAGTTGACCAGATTCTTCTTCAGGTCCAGGTTGTCGTAAGGATCCGGGAACTTGTACCTCGTGTGCAGCTTCTCAATCAGCAGGGCGTCCATAGCCTTGTTTTCTTTATCTCTGAGGTGCTCCATATTAACGTTGCAAAAGTCTCGAGCTATGCAACCTATCTGGTTTCCATAGCCCTTAGAGTAACTCTCCGGCTCGAGGGGAGCACCGCTCTTGGGGTCCACTACCGTGAACTCTTCCCGGATGGTGGCGAGCATGTTGTGCCGCCTTTCTTTGCGCTTACGCGATGCCTCGCTACCGGAGGCGGTATCCCCGGTGCCAGTACCGGTTTGGTCACCTTCTGCGCCCGATGTATCGGTGCGCGGCTCTAGCTCCTGGCGAACGGTTTCGTCCATATCGTCGTCTGCATCGTCGCCCTGCATCTCTAGATCCGGGTGCGGATCTACGGGTTCTCCTCCGGCGCTAAGCATAGAAAGCCACGCTTCGTCGTCCCCGTGTCCGAGACCAGAACCACCCGCCTCGTCGTTGTGAGCCATATCTAATGAAGGAGAGAAAACCCGAAATAAGTTCAACAAATCCTACAATTTAGACGATGTATACCCCATATGAGTCCAAATTTCTCGGACACTCTAAGTTGTGATATTTTTAGCAAAGATCATGCCAAAAATCACGGAAAATTTTGGCATGACCTTTGCTAAAAATATCACAAATGGAGTACCCAAATTTGCCGGAACGGAAATTAATCAACATTCCGGCAAATAGGGACTCACGTGGGGTACCTGCACATAAAATCCCACCCCTCATATTTTCATCGTCATCCACACGAAGGTGGGCACATATCCATACGAAAACACCATCTCCACCATCCATCACCACCACCCATATCACCACGCCATCCATCACAACCATCCATCACCACCATCCATACACACCATCCATCACCACCAACCATCACCAACCACCAAAAACAATTGTGACATAACATGGGCACAAAACTATGATTTCTGTTAAGATATATAAGCACATGGGCACAAAACATCTGAAAACAACAATTTCCTTCACAACAATTAACCAAAAGCGAAACAAGTTTGTTCTACAAACTTTGCCGAAATACTTTGTAAAATTCAGCACATGGTCTCTATATCAAATGAGAGTAGCACAATAAGTGGCACAAAAAATTAAGTTGTTTAAGGCCCCCAAAATTATGGTTTTCTCCACAGCAACAAATGAGAAATTTAACAACTTTGTTCTAAAAACTTTATCAAAATGATCTCCAGTTTCTACCAGTGCCTCCTTATGGTAAATCATAACTTTCCACCAAATATCATGTGGTTTTGAACTAGTTAAGTGCCTCAATTAATTATTGGAAGTTAATTGCAGAAATAAAATGAAAACAAGTGTGTTTTAAAAATATCATCAAAATGACTTGAAATTTCTACCATGGCCGTTTATTGCCAAATAAGAGTGACACACAAAATTTTATAACAAGTGAAGTTTCTTAACTGCCCAAAGTAATTAAATTTAAAATTTGGCAGAATTGAAAGTAGAACAAGTTCGTTCTACCAAACTCATCCAAATGATCTCAAAATTTTACAGGAGGGAGTATATGAAATTTATGGTGTAGTGTACTACTGTACTTACTAGTGCAATGTTCTCTGTTGCACAATGCACACAAGGGAATGTTAATAAAAAACTATGGATTCATAAATTGAACTATAACTTCCATACTATGTAACCAGTAGAACAGTGATGCAGCCAGTAGAAAACAGTGATGCAGCCAGTAGAAATTACCTCAGATTTTCTTGCAGAACGTGCGTCGAACACCTTGTGTGCGTGGGCAGAAGAGGGGGCAGCAGCAGGGTAGAAGGGGCGGCGCCGCTGAGGAGAGAGTGCGGCGGCCACAGGGGAGGAGGGCAGTGGACGGTGAGGGAGGAGGAGGGAGTGATCGCCGGTGAGGAGGGCAGTGGCCGGTGAGGGAGGAGGGCAGTGCACGGGGGCAGTGGGCAAAGGAAGCCGCGCGCGAGGATAGGGAAGGGAGGGGCGAGGAGAGGGATGGAGGGGCACGGTGGTGTTGGGCTCGCCGGAGGGCCGTGCTCGCCGGTGATCAGGGAGAGGGCAGTGGCCGGTCGCGTAGTGCTCGCGCGATGGAAAAACGACTAAGTGTTGATCTTCCGCGCGCAGTAGTGCTGGAGAGAGGGGAGGGGGCGGGGGGCCCGCGCGTAAGTGAGAGGGGATAGATTACCGCTGGCGAACACTGCTGCTGGTTCGCCAGCGCTATGCCCATACCGCTGGCGAACAAAGGTTGGTTCGCCCAAGGTAACATAGCGCTGTCGAACCAGCAGCAGTGTTCGCCAGCGCTACCTCTTTTTTTATTTCTTTTTTTTCTTTGAATTTATTTACTGTATTATTTTTTATTACTTTTTCTCTGAATTTATTTATTGTATTATTTTTTAATAGTTTTATTTGTTTAAATTATTCAAAGACATTTAATTTATAATTATTCAAACACATTACAAATTAATTTCAAACACATTACAAATAATAATGTTTTATTTTGTTTTTTTATTTGTTTAAATTATTCAAAGACATTTCATTTATAATAATTCAAACACATTACAAATTAATTTCAAACACATTACAACTAATAATGTTTTATTTTGTTTTCTTTATTTGTTTAAACTATTCAAAGACATTTCATTATAATAATTCAAACACATTTCAAATTAATTTCAAACACATTACAAATAATAATGTTTTTTTTTGTTTTTTTTTTAATTATTTAAATACATTTCATTTATAATAATTCAAACATATTACAAATTAATTTCAAACACATTACAAATAATAATGTTTTATTTTGTTTTCTTTATTTGTTTAAATTATTCAAATACGTTTCAGACCAGTTGATCCATGCATATACATAGTTTCGTCGCATACAATTGGCAGACAAATACATACATAGTTTCTCAGTGTTTGATCTTTTTGCCTTTTTTGGTCGCAGTTGCATAATTTAACCCCACATTATGGCTTCTTCTTCTGAATGGAAGACCATGCCTAGGTAGCGTAGTTCTGCTTCTTCTTGTTGTGTATGTTGCATGACTATCATCATCATCTTCTTGATCATCGTCAATATTTGGGTCGCCGAACGTATCGAACTTGTCCTCATCAACGACTCCATCAATTCCGATGATATTTCTTTTCCCTCTCCTCACGACAACACGGCTAGGCCTTGCAGGGTCTGTTATGAAGAAGCATTGGGACACATGCTTAGCTAATACCCAAGGCTCATTTTGCGCTGTGACATTCGCGCTTGATGAGGTTCCGGCTTCGGGAATAACCATGGTTGTAAAGTATTGGTCTTCTTTTCTGACGGTCGACATCCTAGCCCATCTGTCGCGGAACATAGGCACCTTCTCTCCAGAGTAGTTAAGCTCCTATATCTCCTCGATCCTTCCGTAGTATCTTAAATTTTTGTCACCGGTGTAGGATTCCATCGTTACCCCTGAGTTTTGATAATCAGAAGTTTTGTCTTTCTCCTGTGTAGAAAGTGAACCCGTTGATATCATATGCTTGAAACGTCGCTAGGTTGGGAGCTGGGCCATGTGCCACGGCGTACAATAGTTTATTTTTCGCACAATCCCTTGGCGGTGGATTAGCGACGATCACATCTTTAAACCAACGCAAGAAAGTGGAGTTATGCTCTCTGATTATTTCTCCTTCGGTCCTCCGCTTGCCTTGTTCACTGTACTTTTTCATAATCGAGCTCTTGTGTTTTTCCACCCAAGTATCGACCATGTCAATGTGTTGGAGAGCTACTAAGTTTGCCCTGTTAAAGTCGGTGCGTCGACAAGCCCTATCCACATGCACTTCTCTACGTCCATTTTTGTGACCTACTCCATCGAGCTTGCCAATGTGCTTGTTTCTAGGTAGACCAACAGGGTCCTCCACGTCCATATGATTCGTGCACAAAGAGATGCACTCTTCGGTGACAAAGCCTTGAACGATTCTTCCATCCGGACGGGCTCTGTTGCGAACATATCCTTTGATGACCCCATTCATCCTTTCAAACGACATCATATTATGCAGGAACAACGGCCCGAGATGGATGATATCATCCACGATATGGACCAACAGATGAACACATATGTCAAAGAATGATGGTGGAAAGTACATCTCAAGCTCGCATAGTATCACGACAATCTCTTCCTGCAGCCTTGAGATCTGCTTCCCCATGATCGACTTTCGAGTTATCACGTTGAAGAAGTTACAGAGGCCAAACAGGGTTTCCCGGACGTGCTTGTCCATTATTCCGCAGATCGCAACCGGTAGTATCTGCGTCATCATCACGTAACAGTCATGAGACTTCATCCCGCTAAACTTTTGTTTCTGCGCGTCGAGGAATCTGCTTATTAGCCCTGAGTAACCGCTAGGGACTTTGACTCCGAGAGGGCACATCATCAATTTTGTGATCTCGTCCGGACTAAGAGTGAAGCAGGAGGGGGGGCAGTAATAGTCATTCCTCTTAACCCTTTTGGCCTTGCGACGCTCCGTCTCCTCGTCACACGATTGATCGTCGTCGTCATCATCCGGGCGTCCCCCTGAAGATCTACCCTAATACCAAAATATTCCAGGTCGTTTCTTGCTTTCACCCCGTCTTTGGTCCTCTCCGGCATTTTGATCAGTGTGCCAAACAAACTTTCAAATACATTCTTCGTGATATGCATCAGATCAAGGCTGTGAGGCGTATCGAGAATGGGCCAGTATGGCAAGTCCCAAAACACCGACCTCGTCTTCCATACATCCAGAAGCGTTTTTAGCGCCTTTTGCTTCTTTCCCGGCTCTAGGCATTCCTTCCAATCATTCAGCAACTTGTAGATTTCTTCGCAGCACCTCTTACGTGGAGGTCCATGGAGCTCATCCTCACCGTTAAAAAGGTCTCCTCGCCTTCTCGACGGGTCTTTGTTGGGTAGCCACCTTCGATGGCCAACGAAAACTGTTTTCGAAGACCCAGGATCTTTCGGAAGTTGCATAAACGTTGGGTCATCCATGCACCTCACGCAACTGTTATGTCCGTGGCACACCTGGTCCGCCACATATCCGTAGCCGAGTAGGCCGTAAACCGTACAGAGTAAGACAACTCTCATTGGGAAATATTGTTCACCGAAGGCGTCCCATGTGTTCACCCCTTCCTCAGCCCATAGCGTGTCCAGCTCATCTTTAAGCACCTTCAGGTATAGATTGATGTCGTTGCCTGGTTGTTTCGGCCCTTGAATTAGCATATAAACACGGGCCAGGTGCTATGGGTGCTGCTCTGGTTGCCAAACGGATTGAGTCTGTCGGTGCTCACACCCAACCTGATGTTCCTTGCCTCCGCCCCGAACGTTGCATATTCACAGTCAATTGCTTTCCATTGACTTGCATCTGAAGGATGTGTCAGAATTACTTTTTCAGTCCGATTTGGATCTTTCAAAACTTTGTTCCTCCTTTTCGCGTGCCAGCGCATGAGCTCTGCTTCCTTGCGGTCCGCGAAATACCGTTGCAGACGGGGAATGAGCGGAAAGTACCACACAACTTTTCGAGGAGCTTTCTTCTTCCCTTTCTTGTATCGAGCGGCGTTGCAAACTGGACAAATGGTTTTGTTCGCGTCCTCTTTCCGATAAATGTAGCAATCGTTGATGCACACATGGTATTTTTCTTGAGGTAAATCAAAGGGGCACACGACTTTCTTGGCCTCGTCGCAACTTTTAGGACAGGTGTTTCCCTCTAGAAGGACATCGTGCCAGTATTGCAGGCTTGCATCGACGCTTATGTAGCTCCATTTGTATCTCGCCTTCATCTGCAGAACATCGAGGGCCACTCTCAGGCGGGACTCTCCCGGACCGCAGCCTGCATACAACGGTGTCTTCGAGTCTATCTCTAGTTGCGCCAGCTTTGATTTCTCTCTAGCAGCAGATATCGAATTAGTCGTCTTTCTCAAAAGCAGTTCTTTCAGATGAGGGTGACGCACAACTTCCGTTAGGGGTGTCCCTGTGTCCTTGTGATCTTCTTCCACGTCTTGTTCAGCATCTTCTCCATGATCATGTGCGGGGTCATGAGGCTGATCTTGGTCCTGTTGTAGTTCTAGTCGATCGTTGTTATTCTCCTGTTACACATCATTTCCTACCACCGCCGCCCCATGGACTTCATCATCTTCATCATCACTTACCCACTGACTGTTATACCCATCCATGAAACCATACCTGAGGAGGTGACTGAGCAAGTCTCCGGTAAAGGGATTGAGCAAGCCCCCTAGTTTGCACTTTCGACATGGACATCGTATCTCCTTGCGGCCATTTTGTAACATGTCTTCTGTCGCGTGTCTCAAGTAACTATTCACGACACGTTCACTCTTAACGACCACCATTATATGTCGCCTGCACGAGAGCGCGCCAATATAATTAATATTAGAACCAAACATAATATATATATATCGATATTCACGAAAAAAATCGGCATGACCTTCCTACAAATTGGAGGTTAGAGGAGTGCCAAACTTTGCCGAGACGGAAATGAATCAACATTCCGGCAAAGTGGCAACTCATTTTCATATCCAAAATTTCACTTCATGTCGTATTCACGAAAAAATTCGGCATGACCTTCCTACAAATAGGAGGTTATCAGGGAGTGCCAAACTATGCCGAGATGGAAATGAATCAACATTCCGGCGATAGTTGGCTACTCAATTTCATTCCACAACAAATTATACACATTTAAAGTCTCCATCACACGACCATATTTGAATCCAGTGAAATTTCACACATATAACATATCGCGTGTATCCGTACAAGATTCATATACAAACTTATTTAATTATATATTAGCATTCATCCCACCTCAAATGAATAGATGGCTACACGATGATATACGGAGAATTATGGAGCTTTGGAGAGAGAGGGGGTGTAATTCTAGATCTAGATGCCTAGGAAGGGAAAACTTTGGGTAGAAATGGCGTTAGGAGGGAGATAAACATATATACACCAACTAAAACAATTTTAGTTGGTTCAAAAGAGAGTGCAAGGGTGGAGAAATTGGCATAAATTCGAGCTAGAGAGAGAGAGGAGGGGACAAGGTGGAGAAGGGAGAGTGGAGAGGGGAAAGTGTGGGGGTGGACCACTTATGCCTTATCTGCCCAGGTTACCGCTGGCGAACAGGCAGCGCTAACATGCGTACTGGGCCCACATGTTAGCGCTGGCGAACAGGAAGGGCTGTTTGCTAGCGGTAGTAATCTTAGCGCTGGCGAACACCCAGGCCTGTTCGCCAGCGGTAGTTCAAGGGAGGTGCTGGTGCGCGCGCAGGTGGGTCCCACTCTTAGCACTGGCGAACCATCTGGCTTGTTCGCCAGCGGTAGTATGTGTAGCGCTGGCTAACCCAAAAACATGTTCGCCAGCGATAAGCTGGTGGCTATAAGGCTTTCCCTACTAGTGTGGTTCTGCATCTTCCTTGGTAAAATGTTCGATGATCTCATTAATTTTGTTTTGTGCTTATTAGTATGAGGCTACTTTTCTGCATCTTGTTAGTGTTAAAATGAAGAGGGGTTTCGGAGTGCATGTAACCGGGATGATCGCACGGAACAGACATCGAAGAGGGTAAGGAGTCAGTATATTAGTATTAGTACTTGGGTATCCATTGTTGCAAATGTAAAACCATGTCAATTAATTTCCAAATCGGAGTGCATTTTATAATTTAGATCTCCTATATATTCGGTAATTTGGTTGACACTCGCCATGTGGGATACCCGATCACCTCTCCTCTCCACTCGCAAACTGTGGATAATACAGTGGCTCCCCATACGGGCGCAGAACGCTCTCCTCTCTACTCCCAAATTGTCCGTCTGTGCCACACCTCTCTACTCCCCTTCGTGATCCACCGGTACCATGTCTAGCCGTCGCGAGGAGGGCCGCCAGTAGCATATCCACAGGTACTTTCCCTGGCGCAACGTGCAAGGTGCGGAGCATGCGCGTGCCCGCGAGGCATACCGGCGTGAGGTGCATCAGGCCAATTCGTCCCACGCACCACCACCTCCGGCTCCACCCATCGCACCTACGTTCGTCGAGGAGGAAGAAGAGGAGGAGTATCTCGTCGTCGAGTTCTACAACGAGGCCCTGTAGTGGCCCCACATGCAGGCGGAGATTTTAGCGTCCTTAGAGAGTTTCGCGGCACAAGAGCGCTGTCAAGACAGGCTCGCCCGGCTTTTCAGTGTCAAGATAGAGGCCGACACCGCGGAAGCGATCCGCCATTCGATGCATAGTGAAGATGCGGCCGCGCTAGCGGTGGCGAGGCGGCGCACCCTTGGCTAGGATGCTAGGTCCAGTGTCTATCCTTTCCTATTTGTGATTTGTTTCAGAAACGGCTCTTTCACTGTAATGTTAACTGTGATGATTTCTAAGCTTATGTGCATGCTTAATTTTGAAGATTATGTGCATGCTTACTTACCGTGGATGACAAGTGGGGTCCAGGCATCAACTGGTCGGTCGTAGTCAGTCAAAGCAGGCAAACATGGCAGGATCACTACCAAATTCCGCGCGGTCTGTGACGTTTCAATACCGTTGCGGATGGGCTGCAAACCGTCGCTAACGGCAATCCGCGACGGTTTACGCGACGGAGTGAGAACATTCCTGATCGACTGTCACAGACGATTCTGCGACAATTAAATGAACACTAATCCGTCGTAAAGTCCGCGACGGAAATTCGACTGTCGCGAGCTACTGTCCGGCCCAGCACAAGGCCCAACAAGAAGCGACGTTTTTTTCATCGCAGCGTGTGCACATGTGGCATCGTACTTTACGTTACCCGTTACGGGCTCCGCTTACATCAGTTCTACCATTCCCGACGTCATCATTTTCTTGACATTTTAAAACGCCGCGATTGCAAATACCGTTACCTCCTTTTATGACGTCATTGATCCCGTTTTATGACGTCATAATACGTGCGACGTTCATTTTCTCGTCGCGGATTCAAGCACTATAGATGTGCCATGTGGCGCTCTCATAAAGTTCCACATATACGCTTATTATCGACGAATTTATAACGTTGTCCGATGGTGAGACGTTTTAGTTCGTCGTAAGACGTCGCGAATCATGAGCCATCACGTGGATCAACATGGCATGCCCACGTCGAAACGTATCCGTGACGTGATTTTCCGTCGCGATTTTCGTCCAGTAGTGTGCCGCCTCGTGGACCTACCATATAGTACCACGTGTTCTCGTATCCGTAACGGATCGCATCCTTCGCCAGCTGCTCTGGTGACGTCATCGTGCATCGACATTTTTTCCCGTCGTGGTTCGAAAGGCCGTTTAGCCGGTGCGGACGAATTTGAAATTCTAGCGCTGCTAGTTTTCACAGAAAAGCACACGCAAAAACATGCAGCAAATAAGACTGGTTACAGTCTCACAAGGGCCACCCGGAGAGGCATCAAAAGCCATCTGCAATAGTTCACTGCCTCACAAGGGCCACCAGCAGAGACATCGAATGCCATCTGCCATAGTTCACAGCCTCACAAGGGGCACAAGAGAGCTCACCAAGGGCACCTACCAAAAAGCCACCAAAATACATCACGAAGGGAAACAATTTCATATCAGCTACCCAATTTGCCAGCCGCAGGGTTGTGTTGGGGCTTAGGAAGTGGCATACCCAGTAGCCCATAAAGAATGACATTGGATCTATGTTGAGCCTGGGTATACTCTTCAGAATGCTTTCGAATGTCATCCAGTTCTTGTTGGCGGGCGATCCTGTCTGCATCAGCCTGATCCCTGGCTGCCTTCAGCTCCATGACAAGTTCCTGATTCGTGCTTATCTCACGGTTAAGCTGACGCTGGAGCTCAAGCTTTATTTCTCTAAATCGGGTGGTTGCCACGCCTATGTTCTTTAGGAACGTAGGCTTTCACTGGCCCTGCCCGAGCACCTCAGCGACAACTTCGGCGGCAGACAGAGGTGGCCTGACAGTGCCCCCGACAAAGCTGGCGCCATCTTTGCTTACATTTCAACCTAAAAAGCATGCAAAAGGACAAGATGAGATAGCAGCTGAACTAGCTCATAAGGAACATTGATATGAAATATAAGATGACAAGCATACGTAAGCTAGAAGATGACAAGCAATTAAACACGCATGTACATTACTAGCGACAAGCGTAGATAAATTAGTTGACGAAAAGGATGTACACAACATAGTTGGAAACTATGCTGAAATGACAGCACGCTCAAGTGCATATTTTAACAGATGTATCTTATGATGTTGGAATGACAAGGGATCTGCATGTACAAGCATATATGCAACAGCAGCCGAGCAAGCTTTTTTTGTAGATAAAAGGCATTTTATTGTCCAGCTTTGTCTTAACAAAGCTCAGAGTTTGCACAGAGTTGATTACACGCGTTGCGGCATACATCTTAGCCAAAGTAGCTTTTAGGGGACATAGATGATGGAAAACAGGCATCCGAGGAACATAGATGAAAATAGCACCCAACAAGCATGTACAGAACATAGATTAAAATAGCAGATGACAAGCAAGTTAAAGCATGCGTGTGCATGAACTAGCAGATGACAAGCAAGTTAAAGCATGCATGTACATGAACTAGAAGATGACAATCATGGGTGAAATAGCTGATGACAGAAGTTTGCAGCAGAATTCACAAAGGGAAGGTGCCCTACAAGAATCTATTGAGGTAAAATGTTGATTACAGAGATGTGAAGAATTCTGGGGGGCTTACAATTGCTTTTTTCACAGGCGAAGGGTATGTTCCATCCACCTTGTTTATGTGCGTAGCTTTGAACTGCATCTTGATCCTTGTCGCAATAAATCTCATAGCTCCGAGAACCCGTATGAGCAGGGTACATGACATAGCCTCTGCTTGCTGCAGCTTTTAGACAGGCCGTCTACACAAACAAAGTATGGAGTATTAGCAACAATCATGGTTATAGAATTGATGCAATAGCAGTTCGAGTGAGCAAAGACACATACCCGTTTCTTGGTTGAGCTCCAGCTGGCCAGTAAAACTTTCTATTCAGCATCGCCAACCTTCTCTATTGGTAGAGCTTTAGGCAAAACCTTACTCTTGTCTTTGACGCTGTCCCACAACTCCTTCTTCAGAACATGACGGCTGTGCTTTGTACGGCTCTGGAGATGCATTTCAAGAGAGGACACGATATTGGGGTCATTGAGGTCCATCAGAAACTTTGACTGAAACTAAAGAAATAGCATACTTCAGTTTTATGAACAACAATGGACAAAACTGGAATCAAGAGTTAAAAAACTTACAGCCCCATGGCCAGCAAAGGCTTTAAATATGCCAGGCACTTTCTTGTACTGCTTCCAATGGAATAAGACTGGGACAACCTCCTTGGCTGCAATTGAACATGCAGTGGTATACATGGCACTAATCTTATCGTTAGCTGGCCTAGTACATCCAGGAGGAATAACTATTCTGATCCTCTTTCCTCTGGATATCCTGTCCAGCCCCTTTCCCATGTTTATTCCCCTTTCAACCCCACCTCCACCACTTATAGTGATGTCTCCAGGTTGATTATCTAAAAAGTTGTGGCCGCGCTAGAGTTAGTGTTCTGCATTTCAGATTTAATTCTGGAAATGGATAGCATAGTTCTGCAACATGTTACCTTCCTGGCATAAGTGATGCCCATCTTCAGGGTTAGAAACCAGTGCCTCAGACTGGGCATCTACCTCCTCGACTTGGGAACCTTGCCCATCATGTTGGAATGGTGGGAGCTCGACTTGGGAACCTGGCAGCGGGCCAACGAGAAGATCCTGCCCGTACTGGGTGTGTGTCTCCTCGTGGTGGTCAGCTGCATCCTTGTATTGGGCAGCTTCCAGATGGCCATGGGCAACTGTCTGCTTGTTTTGGGCAGATTCCTGCTGGCCAAGTTGGGGAGCTTCCTTCTGGACTTGGGGAGCTTCCTACAGGACTTGGGGAGCTTCCAGCTCGAGCGGGGCGGTTGCCTTCTCGGTCACCACAGCTACCACCTTGGTTTGGACCGCAACTGGCTGCTTGTGTTCGACATCTGCCATCTTGTCATTGTCAGATGGCTTCTTGGGGGGCTTAGATGGCTTCTTGTTCACGGGTGGTGGTGGAAACTGCCGGTGCAATCTTCTGGGTATTTTTATCTCTTGTCGGAGTAACAGGTGATGTGTTGTCACATATGTCAGCACGGACACGCTTCTTGCCAGTCAAGGAGTTGCCACCTGGAGGCATCTGCCCTCTACCAGATATCGTCTTCACTTTGAGTTTCCTAGCCTGCACAGTTCACATGTACAGATCAGTGGGGATGGTAGCACAACATATATGTAAATGCAGTAATTAGGCCACCAGTCCCACACGAGATAAGTAAGTAGCACCTTCACTGCTGAGCTATCATGAATGGGTGTTGAGCTAGAAGGTAAGGTTTCAGCTTCTTCAGTGAAGTCTTCCTCCCCTCGAGGATCATAGTTGGATCAAGAGCTTTCCTTCTTGCTATTTTTAGGGGAGAGTACGGTCGGGCTTGCAAGATCACGTGCTAGTATACTACCCAGCCGCGGATGGTTTCTCAGGATATTATTTATCCGTGTTTCGTCAATGGATTTTACAGGTGGTTCTCATAAATCAAGAGCTCAACGTAAGCTACAAACATCACACTAGATACTATAAGAACCCATTAAAGCTACAGAGTAAGATTTGGTTTCTTTCATGGAGTGATGTTCTGACATATAGTGCTGGTGTTGATTGTTCTGTACTACTCCCTCCGTTCACTTTTATAAGGCACACTACTTACCATTTCAATTTTAACAACATACATAGTAAAATGAGTGCATCTATTTACAAAATAAGCAAATTTTGACCATAGGAACTCATCAAACATAAAGAAGCACATAGCAGGCATTTTTTATGATATCATGAACTAAAACATAAACAAAAATGTGCGGGGAATAAGCATCAAACATGCTGAAATGATTATCTAGAGATCGCCTCGGGATTTAGGTGCTTTTTCTTACTGCTTGCCATGGATGAAACAATCTCTCCAGGAGTCAAGGTGGCAGGCCTTGACGAGATAGTTGCCTTCAGGTTAGTGACGAGGTGACAGACCTCGACGAGGAAGTTGTTGCGAGGTTAGTTATGTGGTGGCAGACCTAGATGTAAGGTGAGGCTGGTGACGAGGTGGCCGAACTGCGAGCTGGACAGCGAGGTGGCAGATCTTAACGGTGACCTGGAAGGCGAGGTGGCAGATCTGGCGACGAGGTGGCAGATCTGGCGGCGAGGTGGCAGAGCTGGAGGCGAGGGGGCGAGGTGGCAGATCTGGCGGCGAGGCGGCGAGGTGGCAGAGCTGGCGGCGAGGTTGCAGAGCTGGCGGCGAGGCGGCGAGGTGGCAGATCTGGTGGCAAGGTGGCAAATCTGGACGGAGACCTGAACGACGAGGTGGCAGAACTGGACGGCGAGGTGGAAAAGCTGGGCGGCGACCGGCGAGTTACATGGCGAGGTAGAAGACCCGCACGGGGGAATGTTAGACCGGGACGGAGCTACGCAGCGAGGTGGGAGAGAGGGACGGAAAGCTACGCGATGACTTGTGGTAACGGGAGGGAAAGCTACACGGCGAGGACGCGAGGTGGGAGAGCTACGCGCGAGTTCGTGTGGGCTTGGACAGAAACATTGCTGGCCGTCGGATGCATGATAGCTGACTTAAACAAATTGACAATCTATGCAATTGGTTATCACATGACTATGTAATTAAATGACTATGTAAGTAAAAGTGGGGAATGTCAGAATCCCGCCTAAGACTAACAAGATGTAACCCTATCATATCTATACAAATATTATGAGAGCTCCCCCCTGTTACGACAAATCCGAGACTTTCAGGCTCTAAATAGTCCTGGAGCCCGCCAAAGAGAATCTGACGTCGGTGAAGCCGTGACAAATAGATTGAGGGAATCTTGGGAATGCAATACACATGCCACACTCTAACACACGTGGTATGGAATACCATGGGATTTGGTGGCATTCAGACGCTCTAGAGCCCTCTCCTGACAAACCGTAGCCCCGTTGGGGGAAAAGGCGAACTGCCCTTGGCCCCTCTACGTGATCCGGAAGGGGGTAGCAAAGTGGAACCAATTTCTTGGTTGTGTTAGGTTAGGCCAAAGGAACACCCAAGATAATGGTAGAGCCCACCTATTGGCTATATTCCCCCCGTTCCGACAGACCCGGTAGTTTCGGGCTCTAAGTAGTCCTGGAACCCGCTAGAGAAAATCTGACGCCGGTGAAGCCCTAACACAGAAAGTGAGGGAATCTTTGGCATCCAAGACCCATGCCACACTCTAACACACATGGTATGTCCTACAATGTGATTTGGTGGCATTCAGATGCTCCGGAGCCCCTCTCCGGAGAAACCCTATAGCCCCGCTGGGGGGGAAGACGGAACTGCAGTTCTGGCCCCTCTACGTGAGGCGGAAGGGTACCAAAGTGGAACCAACTGCTTGGTTAGTCCCAAGGAACACCCAAATCAATGGTAGGGCCCACCCTATTGGAAAGATTCACCCCACCCACCCCCCTCCCGTTCCGTCAGATCCGGGAGTATTGGGCTCTAATGTAGTCATGGAACCCGTTAGAGAGAGAATCTGACGACGGTGAGCCCTAATACGGAGAGTGAGGGTATCTTGGGCATCCAAGACCCATTCCATACTCTATCTAACAAGAATGGTATGGCGCATACCATGTTTTGTGGTAGCATTCAGAAGCTCTGGCATCCCCTATGCGGAGAAACCCTAGCCCCGTTGGGGCAAAGGCGGAGCTGTCGTTATGGCCCCTCCACGTGAGCCGGAAGGGGTAGCAAAGTGGAACCAATTTCTTGGTTGTGTTAGGTAAGGACCAAGGAGCACCCAATGCAATGGTAGGTCCCACCTCTTGGCAAGATTCCCCTCGTTCTGACAGATCCGGGAGTTTCGGGCTCTAAGTAGTCCTAGATCCCAGGAGAGAGAATCTGACACCGGTGAAGCCCTAACAAAAATAGTGATGGAATATTCGGCATCCAAGACCCATGCCACACTCTAACACACATGTTAAGTCATACCATTTGTTGTTGTGGCATTCAGACGCTCCGGAGCCCCTCTCCGGAGAAACCCTGGCCACACGCTGGGGAAAAAAGACGGAACTGTCGTTCTCTCCTCTCTAATTATATGAGCCGGAAGGGGATAGCAAAGTGGAACCAATTGCTTGGTTGTGTTAGGTTAGGCCCAAGGAACACCAAATACAATGGTAGATCCCACCTATTGGCAATATTCCCCACGTTCTGTCATATTTGGGAGTTTCGGGCTCTAAGTAGTCCTGGAACCTGCTAGAGAGAATCTGACGCCGGTGAATCCGTAACACAGAGAGTGGGGGGAATGTTTGGCATCCAATACCCATGCCACACTCTAACACATATTGTATGGCATACTATGTGCTGTGGTGGAATTCATACGCTCCGGTGTCCCTCTCCGGGGGAAACCCTAGCCCCGTTGGGGAAAAAGACGGAACCGCCGTTCTAGCCAGTCCGCGTACATGAACCTGAAGGGGATAACAAAGGGGAACCGATTGCTTGGTTGTGTTAGGTTAGGTCCAAGGAACACCAAAGTCAATGTTAGGGCCCACGTCTTGGCAAGATTTCCCCCGTTCCGCCGGATCCGGGAGTTTCGGCTCTATGTAGTCCTGGAACACGCTAGAGAGAACCCCACGCTGGTGAAGCCCTAACACAGAGAGTGAAGGAATCTTGGTCATACAAGACACTTGCCACACTCTATACCAAACATGTTAAGGCAACACACATGGTATGACATACCATGTGCTGGCATTCAGACGCTCCGGAGCCAGATCCGGGAGTTTCGGCTCTTAGTAGTCCTGGAACCCGCTATAGAGAACCCGACGCCGATGAAGCCCTAACAAAGAGAATGAGGGAATCTTGGTCATCCAAGAAACTTTCCACACTCCATATCAGACATGGCATGGAAACACACATGGTATGGCATACCATGTGCTGGCATTCAAACGCTCCAAAGCCCCTCTTCGGAAAACCATTGCCCCTTGGGGGAAAAGACGGAACAACCGTTCTGGCCCCTCTACGTGAGTCGGAAGGGGGTAGCAAGGTGGAACCAAGTATTTGGTTGTGTTATATTAGGCCCAAGGAACATCCAAGTCAATCGTAGGGCCAACCTCTTGGCAAGATTTCCCCCGTTCTGTCAGATCCGGGAGTTTCGGGCTGTAAGTAGTCGTGGAACGCGCTAGAGAGAATCTGACGCTGGTGAAGCCCTAACACGGAGAGTGAGGGAATGTTTGGCATCCAAGACCCATGGCACACTCTAACAAATATGGTATGTCATACCATGTGCTGTGGTGGCATTCATACGCTCCGAAGTACCTCTCCGAGGAAACCATAGCCCCGTTGGGGAAAAAGACGGAACCGCCATTCTGGCCTCTCCACGCGCGTACATGAGCCGGAAGGGGTAGCAAAGTGGAACCGATTTATTGGTTGTGTTAGGTTATGTCCAAGGAACACCTAATTAAATGGTAGGGGCCACCTCTTGGCAAGATTTCCCCCGTTCCGCCAGATCCGAGAGTTTTGGCTCTAAGTAGTCCTGGAACCCGCCAGAGAGAACCCGACGCCGATGAAGCCCTAACAAAGAGAATGAGGGAATATTGGTCATCCAAGACACTTGCCACACTCCATATCACACATGGTATGGAAACACACATGGTATGGCATACCATGTGCTGGCATTCAGACGCTCCGAAGCCCCTCTTCGGAGAAACCATATCCCCTTGGGGAAAAAGACGGAACTGCCGTTCTGGCCCCTCTACGTGAGCCGGAAGGGGGTAGCAAGGTGGAAACAATTTCTTGGTTGTGTTTTATTAGGACCAAGGTACACCCAAGTCAATGGTAGGGCCAACCTCTTGGCAAGATTTCCCTCGTTCTGTCAGATCCGGGAGTTTCGGGCTCTAAGTAGTCGTGGAACCCGCTAGAGAGAATCCGACGCTGGTGAAGCCCTCACACAGAGAGTGAGGGAATGTTTGGCACACAATACCCATGCCACACTCTAACAAATATGGTATGGAATACGATGTGCTGTGTTGGAATTCATATGATCCGGAGTCCCTCTCCGGGGAAACCCTAGCCCCGTTGGGGAAAAAGAACGGAACCGTCGTTCTGGCCTCTCCGTGCGCGTACATGAGCCGGAAGGGGGTAGCAAAGTGGAACCGATTTCTTTTTTGTGTTAGGTTAGCTCCAAGGAACACCAAAGTCAATGGTAGGGGCCACCTCTTGGCAATATTTCCCCCGTTCCGCCAGATCCAGGAGTTTCGGCTCTAAGTAGTCCTGGAACCCGCCAGAGAGAACCCAACGCCGATGAAGCCCTAACAAAGAGAATGAGGGAATCTTGGTCATCCAAGATACATTCCACTCTCCATTTCACGCATGGTATGGAAACCATAGCCCCTTGGGGAAAAAGACGGAACTGCCGTTCTGGCCCCTCTACGTGAGCCGGAAGGGGGTAGCAAGGTGGAACCAATTGCTTGGTTGTGTTGTATTAGGTCCAAGGAACACCCAAGTCAATGGTAGGGTCAACCTCTTGGAAATATTTCCCTCGTTATGTCAGATCCGGGAGTTTCGGGCTCTAAGTAGTCGTGGAACCCGCTAGAGAGAATCCGACGCCGGTGAAGCCCTAACACAGAGAGTGAGGGAATGTTTGGAATCCAATACCCATGCCGCACTCTAACACATATGGTATGGAATGCCATGTGCTGTGGTGGCATTCATATGCTCCAGAGCCCCTCTCCGGGGAAACCCTAGCCCCGTTGGGGAAAAAGACGGAACCGCTGTTCTGGCCTATCCGCGCACGTACATGATCCATAAGAGGGTAGCAAAGTGGAACCGATTTCTTGGTTGTGTTAGGTTATGTCAAAGTAACACCAAAGTCAATGGTAGGGGCCACCTCTTGGCAAGATTTCCCCCGTTCCGCCAGATCCCGGAGTTTTGGATCTAAGTAGTCCTAGAACCCACCAAAGAGAACCCGACGCTGATGAAGCCATATCAAAGAGAATGAGGGAATCTTGGTCATCTAATACACTTTACACACTCCATATCACACATGGTATGGCAGAACACATGGTATAACATACCATGTGATGGCATTCAGACGTTCCGGAGCCCCTCTTCGGAGAAACCATAGCCCCTTGGGGAAAAAGACGGAACTATCGTTCTGGCCCCTCTACGTGAGCCGGAAGGGGGTAGAAGGTGGAACCAATTGCTTGGTTGTGTTGTATTAGTCCCAAGGAACACCCAAGTCAATGGTAGGGGCAACCTCTTGGATAGATTTCGCTCGTTCTGTCAGATCCGGTAGTTTCGGGCTCTAAGTAGTCGTGGAACCGGCTAGAGAGAATCTCAAGACGGTGAAACCCTAACACAAAGAGTGAGGGAATGTTTGGCATCCAAGACCCATGCCACACTCTAACACATATGGTATGGCATACCATGTGCTGTGGTGGCATTCATACGCTCCGGAGTCCCTCTCCAGGGAAACCCTAGCCCCGTTGGGGGAAAAGACGGAATCGTCGTTCTGGCGTCTCCACGTGCGTACATGAGCCGGAAAGGGGTAGCAAAGTGGAATAAATTTCTTGGTTGTGTTAGGTTAGGTCCAAGGAAAACCAGAGTCAATGTTAGGGCCCACCTGTTGGCAAGATTTCCCCCGTTCCGCCAGATTCGGGAGTTTCGGCTCTAAGTAGTCCTGGAACCCGCCAGAGAGAACCCGACGCCGATGAAGCCCTAACAAAGAGAATGAGGGAATCTTGGTCATCCAAGACACTTGCCCTAATCCATATCACAGTTGGTAGGGAAACACACATGGTATGACATACCATGTGCTGGCATTCATACGCTCCGGAGCCCCTCTTCGGAGAAACCATAGCCCCTCGTGGAAAAAGAAGAAACTGGCGTTCTGGCCCCTCTTCGTGAGCCGGAAGGGGGTAGCAAGGTGGAACCAATTGTTTGGCTGTGTTATATTAGGAAACGAACACCCAAGTCAATGGTAGGGCTAACCTCTTGGCAAGATTTCCCCCATTCTGTCAGATCCGTTAGTTTCGGGCTCTAAGTAGTCATGGAACCCGCTAGAGAGAATCCGACGCCGGTGAAGCCCTAACATAGAGAGTGTAGGAATGTTTGGCGTCCAATACCCATGCCACACTCTAACAAATATGGTATGGCATACCATGTTTTGTGGTGGCATTCATACGATCCGGAGTCCCTCTCCGGAGAAACCCTAGCCCCGTTGGGGAAAAAGACGGAACCGCCGTTCTGGCCTCTCCGCGCGTGTACATGAGCCGGAAGGGGGTAGACAGGTGGAACCGATTTCTTGGTTGTGTTAGGTTAGGTCCAAGGAACACCAAACTCAATGGTAGGGGCCACCTCTTGGCAAGATTTCCCCCATTCCTCCAGATCCGGGAGTTTCGGCTCTAAGTAGTCCTAGAACCCGCCAGAGAGAACCAGATGCCGATGAAGCCATAACAAAGAGAATGAGGTAATCTTGGTCATCCAAGACACTTGACACACTCCATATCACACATGGTATGGAAACACATGGTATGGCATACCATGTGCTGGCATTCAGACGCTCTGGAGCCCCTCTTCGGAGAAACCATAGCCCCTTGGGGAAAAAGACGGAACTGTTGTTATGGCCCCTCTACGTGAGCCGGAAGGGGGTAGCAAGGTGGAACCAATTGCTTGATTGTGTTTTATTAGGCCCAAGAAACACCCAAGTCAATGGTAGGGCCAACCTCTTGGTTAGATTTCCTTCGTTCTGTCAGATCCGGGAGTTTCGGGCTCTAAGTAGTCGTGGAACCCGCTAGAGAGAATCTGACGCCGGTGAAGCCCTAACACAGAGAGTGAGGGAATGTTTGGCATCAAATACCCATGACACACTATAACAAATATGGTATGGAATACCATGTTCTGTGGTGGCATTCATACGATCCGGAGTCCCTCTCCGTGGAAACCCTAGCCCCGTTGGGGAAAAAGACGGAACCGCAGTTCTGGCCTCTCCGCGCGCGTACATGTGCCGGAACGGGGTAGCAAAGTGGAACCGATTTCTTGGTTGTGCTAGGTTAGGTCCAAGGAACACCAAATTCAATGGTAGGGGCCACCTCTTGGCAAGATTTCCCCCGTTCCGCCAGATCCCGGAGTTTTGGATCTAAGTAGTCCTAGAACCCGCCAGAGAGAACCTGTGGTGACCCAGCACACCACTGCATGTGTAGTGCGCAAGTCGGTGACATAATACTCACAGAAGGACTTATCCGTGAATATTACATCTCTCAGAGTGGTACAACAGAAACACAGCGGGTCCAGGTAAAACTATAGGATACAAACCTCATTACAAAATCTTGAGAATCTCCTTAATGAATCAAGAAGACCTCCTGCAAAAGAAACATCAGAAGAGGCAATTCGAAGCTCCGAGCCGGAGAAGAACTCTAGCTCAGAACTAATCCACTACGGCTGATGTCAGCCCTAATCTAAGGCTAGTAAATGCTAAGTCCAAGAATGGACTCTACCTACACCTTGATAGCTTCTCCTCCATCAGCGTTGTTGGTGATGATGCTTTACTGGCTAAGTAGTATAAGACTCCACCTAGCTTCATAAGGTAAAGATGGCTTCACGATGGCGACTTCCATAGGCTTCAACTCTAAGCAAGGGGTCAAACGGGATAGAATGAGTAACGAGCGTTACTCAGCAAGTTCATGATATGTAGTGGGTGGTTGATGCACTAACTACAGCTTTAGACTCGAAAGAGTCATAAAGTAATGCAAGGTTTTGTAAAACTTTCTTCAAGAGGTTGCTTTTAATTCTGAAAACTATGCCCGCCAGATCTTCACAGGGTTAGAACTTTCATGGAGTTGCCTTTCCTGCGGCGTTCGCAGCTCCTTCCCGGAACAAGGGGTAACATGTCACATCCTTTTACACTCTGCAGAGGTGCGTTACTTTACCCATGGACGACCAAGACCATGTTGCACAACCAGGCGATCGTTCCTGTCCACGCCCACTCAGGTGTGGGGCCCGGTAGTTGGTCCAAGCCAAACCGTGCTTCTCCGCACAACGCATGCCCACCCATTTCTGCCAGTAGGTTGAACGCCTGATTCCACCCCTCACGATGGAGATCTACGCGCCCCTGGCAGACACTCATAGACCCCAGAGTCCGTGGGACGTAAGGGCTCCCACCCATGTGCATGTAGTCCCGCAAGACCTACAGCGTACGTCTCTGGCGCGTCCGTTGACATGCGAACGAGAAAAGTATCACGGTTGACTTACTCCCCCCATAGAAGATCCATGGTCAACGCGAATTTACGGCGCAAGAATCCTGACGGCAGTTGTTGTTAATTCCTAGGTAATACGTTCCCATGCAGATGGAACCTTCCTTTGACCTATTCATCTTACCATGGTTCCATCCGCCCACCAAACAGAACACTACCACTCGGGTAGTCATTCAATTAGTCATATTATTATAAAAATAGGATCATGCATTCTTTTGAGACTCGGTGATAAGACGATAGGGTTTTTGCAATTAGTTTGTTATGAAGTACTGCAAAGGATATGAGCAAGTGATGAACTTGCCTGAGATTGAAATAATGACAATAATAATCCAGGTCTTCGGGGTTCAAGGTCTCGTAAGAAATCCCGACATCTGAAAGATAGCAAAGTAGTCCCGGTAAGGACTACAGAAAACACTGGCAAGATGATACATGCATAGTAATGAGATGCATCGCGAAATACCCTGGAAAACACCCCAGCTTACAAGTGTAAGCCACGTTTGATACGGTATCGAAATCACACACGTTTTAGGTGAATGGTTTCATTATTTGTGGTGATGTGGTTATTAGTTCTTTTAGACTTACATGTGTTTCACTTTTACTTATCAAACAATTGTTATCATGTTTAGTTAGTAGTGGTTATTACTTGGTTAGGCAATAAGACAATGACATATGGAAAAGAACTATTGAAAAGATAACAGTCACCTATTATTTTATGTTCAAAAAAATGTAGAGCATATGATCAAGAGTTTAATTGAAAATGATGGTTTAATATAACTAATTCTATCATCACACAACTCTTTATTGACTTGTGATGCTAGGTTTATTAGGTGTGAAAACATAAGAGTTTTATGAATAAGGAAAACAATCTGTGGCAGTTATTTCTGTTATAATAGGATATTATAGAATTCCATTATTCCAACAGAAACAAGTTTATAAGTTAAACAAAAGGTTTTATGTTTGACATATTTGGATTGGAAATTATTTTCTCTTCAATTTGATATAACATTTTATTTTCTGAAAATATTTGAATAAATTATTAATTTCTCAATTTTAAATGAATTAAATGACTAAGCAAACTATTGCACACATGAAACTTGATCAAATGAACTTACAAACATCATAGATGAGTTGTATTAGTCATTTTAAGCATTTTGGTATATAACTTGTATTTTTCTGATTTTTTGAATTATTTATTATTTTTCTTTATTTTAAATGATTATTTTAATTAAAGAAAATGTTTAATTTTAAACTTTATAAAATATCTTTGAAAAGTTGATAAACATTTAGTTTATATTTTTCTGATTAATTTGGTATATTGTTTATATTTTTCTGATAAGTATTTTAAAAGATATTGATTTATTAATTTTAATTGATTTTCTGTTTATAATTGACAGGTGGGGCCTACCTGTCATTTTGATTTTTAAATTAAAAATAAATAAAAGAAAAAGGAATTTAGTATTGACGTCATGGTGATGTCACAATGACATCACCAGAGGAGAGGATTTCCCAATCCGGATGCAATCCGTCGATTCAGTGCGAATTGACGAATGTTCTCACCTCCATTCAATAGAGGAGCGCACGGGGAGTCGATAGGTGGCAGCGCCGCTGCCTAGTGGTCACCGGAGTGACCACGGCGAGCAATGGCGCGACGGCGACATACGGTCTCCGGCGAGGAAACGATTTCGACTGCAATTAAAGGAACGGAGGGCATGGTGAGGTGCATAAGCTCACCCTGAGTGCAGTGGAGCAAACGAGGAGGCTCGACGAGGTCGGAATCGCCGGTGGCGTCGAGGATTGGCCGGCGGCCGGACTTTGAGAAGACGATGCAATTCGACGAATTCGGGCCATCCCAGCTAGCGTAGCTGCTCGAGGAGGAAGAGGAGGTCACGACGGTTCCATAGGTAGCCTCGGTTGGTCCTGGAGCGGCCGGAATCGACGACAATGGCCGGCGGCCGTGGCATCTAGGGTTAGGGTTTCCCGGTTCTTGTTCATACAGAGAGAGAGACGGATAGCGAGCGAGAGGGAGAGGAGATGAGTGAGCTCGATGAGGACGTCTCCGTGACCTTATCCATGCTTGAAGACGGCGGTTGGGAGGTGGCAGCGGATGTGCCACGACATCGATCTCCTCTGCCTTCTGGCAGAGGAAGAAGAAAGGGAAACAGAAAAGGCGATTTTCAGTAACCCCCTCTATTTTCCAGATTTTACACCTTAGTCCTTTTGTCTTATAACTGAACTAAAAACACTTGTTTTCAGGGCCTTTCTGTGAATAGAAAAATTAATAAAAAATATATTTGAATTCCTTATCAAATTCTACAACTCACCATATTTTGTTTTGGTGAATTTGAAGAATATTTATATTTTTTATTTAGATGCTAGATTAAGTGATTTTTTGTTGTTTTCCCTCTATTTAATTTATTAGATGTCTTAAAATCTATTTTAGGCATGAAAATTATATCCACACAAAACACATGGGGTCCACCAAGTGGTGTGTTCCCATTGGAACCTCTAGATACAAATTCCTTATAGAAAGTATTTAAGTAAAATACTTGGTGCTGGTTCTATGTACTGTTATGAAAATCATTTAATTTGGAATTATATTCCATGTCACACCAAATGATTTTAAAGGGGTAAAGGAACTTGTTTTCCTTTTATAATACTATGTTATTTTAATAGCTAAAACTCTTTAGCAATTGTGGTTGACATTTTACTTAAGTGTGTATCAATCAGATTTGTTATTTTAGGTACATGATCAATTGGAAAACATGTGTGGCTTTGAAATCTTATTTACTGGTTTTCCACATAGGTTCTAATATGGATGTTATCTCATGTTTGTTTTGGAACATGTAGTCATCTACATGATTAGATGTAGATGAAAATTTGTTATCATCTGTTAGTCTTACAAAAGGAAAAGATTTGGAAAACAAGGTATTAATCTTGTTTTCATCTACCTCCACATATCAAAACATGTGGATCTAATGACTTGTTATTATCCCATACTTTGTAGTTATTTCCATTAAAGATGTTATTATGAGTTCCTTATCTCTGATGAGCTTGATAGAGGTTAATGATTCTCTATTACCTCCTAATGACTCACTGGATAAATTCTTGTGCTCCCTTACTGATGCAATGTTGCTTCTTGTGGTCTTCTGTTGCTTGATGTTCTTCTCTCTAGTTACCACTAGCCTTCTGTTATCACTTTTGTCCATTGCAGGTAGTATCATTTCTTGGATTCAATCTTCCACTATCTCACCCTTGTGGTGAGAACAAACAGTTATTCTAAACAAAGATTTTACTTAGATGATTATATTGTGGTTTCTTGTTTCCTTAGTGTTATTCTTTCTATTGATTAATGATAAAAGAAGTGTAGGTGTAGTTTATGTCATTAGTTAGCCTTAAGCATATAAGAAGAATCTGTTGACAAGTTTGCAAGGCTTGTCCCCAAATGACTTTTCATATACAAGAGACTGAGATGTACTAGGTTATTCAATATTCTGTTTGTTGGTGTATGACACTCAATGGTTTGAGTATACAAAAGTGGTCTGTGAACAAGGTAATTAGTCTTGTTACCAAACTACTTCTATATAACACTAACATTGGAGTATCACACAATTTCAAGAGGGTTAATATGATCATATCACTATATAAGAGTTTCCAATTACTCTTATAGTAGCTTAGAGTAGCACTTCTAGCACACTCTAAATAATCTTCTTGTAGATCTTCTGGTGGTGGTTCCTCTCTTCTTGTGGTTGCTTCACTTGTAGAATGACTTAGAGAAGATTTGGAAACAAGATAGGATGGTCTTGACAACATAACAAGATCTAGATTAAGAGTTAGTTCATGCTTTTATTATCCTTCCATATACTTCTTATTTTATTTCCCAAATTATATGTAATTATATCATATAGGATTTATTTACTTAGTTACCAATTCAATTCCTCTAATAGAGGTTATATCTTGTTATTCCTTAGTTGTATCCAGAGAAACTCCAGTGGTAGAATTGTTGGATTTGAGTTGAGGTGTGAAATGCTTATGGACTGATGGGTTAATAGGAAGTGGATCCAATGGTTCATTGAGGTGTTGAGATTTCATATGTTCACTTGTATAAAATGAATGAGGCAATGAGCATGTAAAGCTTATTGGGTTTTAATGACTTATGTCATAGTTGTCATTTGTTTTCTCTTGTGTCATGATATTACTTTTTATTCATCACTTTATTAACTTTGTCATTCATAATGCAGATATAGAGATTTGGGAATATCATGTGTGATGATCAAGTTTTAGAAGTAGTTTAAGAAGATTAATTTCTTCTTTTAGATACTTATTTTATGGTTGAGGAGATATGTACATATTCGATAAATATGTTAATAAAATTATTATGTCATTTCCCACTTGTGGGTTTTGATTTAACACTTGTTTGTATCACTTGTGTTCTATTGAAACTTTGTTATCTACTTGTGAAGGTTAACTTAGTAGTTACTAAATAGTTTGGAAAGATATGATGTGAATGGTTGATCACTTAAGGAGTTAGTGTTTTACAGAACCTAGAATATTTGTTGATGATATTATTCCATCAAGCATTTTTAGCTTGTAGAAATTAATTGATAACTTAGGGAGTTGTTGTTTTATAGAAGATCACATCTCTGTTGATGAGATGGTTCAATTATGTGTTACTCATTAGTGAAAGTGTGCTCAGCATTTATGAGATTTGGATTCTCACCCCTCTTTGAGTTCTAGATACCTAGTGAATTATCCCAAGTCACTTATAGACTTGAGGTTTAGGTGGTTGAGAATTTGTGTTGGTCACAACCAATTATGGTTTGGGTAACCAGATGATTTAGTTTGTAGAGATACAATGTTATAAAGATCACTCCAAATGAACTCCTGACTAGATGAACTAGACCTATTCCATCATGTCAAGTGAAACTTTGTCACTTTGATTCGTTTAAACTTTCGCGCCAAAATTTCCCGTACTTTTAGATGCATGCTTTGCAAATGCACATATTAAATTTAGATCCTTATAACCTCCCAAACACTGGGATGTTACAGTATCTCCCCCTTAACAAGAACTTCGTCCCGAAGTTCAACCTCTCTTACGTAAAGATAGGTAGAGAGAACTTCTGTAGACCGTTGATTCTTCACATCTATTTCCTTGTGTTGACCTTGGCATGTGTATCCTCTTGTCTGGATTGTTCACCTTCCACTGTCCTATATGATAATCTAATAGTATGCCAGTTGTTAGGACAACTCTGTCTTGTTACTAGGCCTTCCTAATGGTCTCACGAAGAACACATGGTATTTCCACCACATAGTGGATACCAAGTTTCATTCTCCGATGATTAGGTATGGTTTCCCACCTCTCAGAACTTTCTGAAGAACATTTGGTACATTCACCAGGTGATGAATAACCAATAAGATTCTTCCGGTATACTGGATATCGTCTATGGTTAATACTCCATTTGTTTCAATCTAATGGTCTCAATATGAAGATTTCTCAAAGAAACTTGTACAAAGTAGTGTACACTCACTTAGACTCAATTATTAGTGAAAATATCTTCGAGTTTCCTCGAGTTTTAACTCTTTCCTAGAGATGACTATAACCTATTCCACTAGTTACTTCCTATGGTCCTTCTATATCTTTGGGTTTTTGACTTCTATGGGACAATTCTATAAGTTTATTTATCAACTTCTACATGTTTCCTTCTAAGATATAACTACCCATGTTATTTTCCTGGCATGATTTGTGGTAGCTCACCATGTGTTGATGTAGTAGCTCACCAACTCCAAACAAGATGTGAATGTGGTCCATTCCCATCAGTGGCTTTATTGTTTTCTGCCTTCTTGCCTTCCTGGTCTTCTAGAGCTGTTGTGATTGTTTCCATCTGCTGATTACTCAGATCGCTCTCATTCTAATCCTTTACCCTCTAGACCAGTAACATCAAGATAGAACTCAATGTCTGCACATGCATTTGCACATCAAGTTCCAACTTCATGTACAGATCTAGTCAATCAAAGATCCAAATAAGATCCAATAAATCCCAAATGCAGTTATCACTCATGCATCAAAAGCCTGTGAAATAAAAGTAGTTAGAGTAAAACATCTCAAGTACCAAGGCTCTTAAATGCTATACACTACAAGTAGGTATATATTACCTTGTAATCCTATTCTACACAACCACTCTTTGCCTAGGTAATTACTACAATTGCATGCCTTACTGCAAAGGAATAAACCAAGACAAAATGACCCTAAAGTAGTTGTTGTCTAACTTGGTTCCATATAGGACTAAATATCATGTCAATTGGAATACTACATTCTGATTATGATAAGCTGCTCATGGCATCTGTTGATCCTTCATATTGTTGATCACATCATAGGAGTAGTAATGTAGCTTCCATCAATGCTTATGCCTTCTCCTAGTTCTATATTATGCTATACTATAATTTTAATCACCTCTAGACTTGATAACTAGGGATATGGTATATACCCCATAGTTACCATGGTTTATAATAACTATTAAGGATTCTCAACATCCATTCTTGATGACTCCTATACTAACTCAATATCATGTTCTACTCCATCCTATACATTCATAGAATGGGGTAATCACAACTGTGACTTAATCATCTCTGACCATGTGAGAACTCTCCTTTTCACAATAGCACTAATACATGCTAAACTTCTAATTGTTCATACCTAGGTATAAAGAAAATAGATAAGTAGATTTACTCAGGTTGAGTAAGAATAATTCTATACAAGCATGACTATATCATTCTCAAGTGAATGATCTTCATAGTTGTATGAAAGGTGGTTCAGCTAAGATGGCTTCCTATAGACTTTACCAACCTACAGATCTCCTAAAAGGTTTTAAATCTAAGGTCGCTTCGCTCTGATACCACCTGTGGTGACCCAGCACACCACTGCATGTGTAGTGCGCAAGTCGGTGACATAATACTCACAGAAGGACTTATCCGTGAATATTACATCTCTCAGAGTGGTACAACAGAAACACAGCGGGTCCAGGTAAAACTATAGGATACAAACCTCATTACAAAATCTTGAGAATCTCCTTAATGAATCAAGAAGACCTCCTGCAAAAGAAACATCAGAAGAGGCAATTCGAAGCTCCGAGCCGGAGAAGAACTCTAGCTCAGAACTAATCCACTACGGCTGATGTCAGCCCTAATCTAAGGCTAGTAAATGCTAAGTCCAAGAATGGACTCTACCTACACCTTGATAGCTTCTCCTCCATCAGCGTTGTTGGTGATGATGCTTTACTGGCTAAGTAGTATAAGACTCCACCTAGTTTCATAAGGTAAAGATGGCTTCACGATGGCGACTTCCATAGGCTTCAACTCTAAGCAAGGGGTCAAACGGGATAGAATGAGTAACGAGCGTTACTCAGCAAGTTCATGATATGTAGTGGGTGGTTGATGCACTAACTACAGCTTTAGACTCGAAAGAGTCATAAAGTAATGCAAGGTTTTGTAAAACTTTCTTCAAGAGGTTGCTTTTAATTCTGAAACCTATGCCCGCCAGATCTTCACAGGGTTAGAACTTTCATGGAGTTGCCTTTCCTGCGGCGTTCGCAGCTCCTTCCCGGAACAAGGGGTAACATGTCACATCCTTTTACACTCTGCAGAGGTGCGTTACTTTACCCATGGACGACCAAGACCATGTTGCACAACCAGGCGATCGTTCCTGTCCACGCCCACTCAGGTGTGGGGCCCGGTAGTTGGTCCAAGCCAAACCGTGCTTCTCCGCACAACGCATGCCCACCCATTTCTGCCAGCAGGTTGAACGCCTGATTCCACCCCTCGCGATGGAGATCTACGCGCCCCTGGCAGACACTCATAGACCCCAGAGTCCGTGGGACGTAAGGGCTCCCACCCATGTGCATGTAGTCCCGCAAGACCTACAGCGTACGTCTCTGGCGCGTCCGTTGACATGCGAACGAGAAAAGTATCACGGTTGACTTACTCCCCCCATAGAAGATCCATGGTCAACGCGAATTTACGGCGCAAGAATCCTGACGGCAGTTGTTGTTAATTCCTAGGTAATACGTTCCCGTGCAGATGGAACCTTCCTTTGACCTATTCATCTTACCATGGTTCCATCCGCCCACCAAACAGAACACTACCACTCGGGTAGTCATTCAATTAGTCATATTATTATAAAAATAGGATCATGCATTCTTTTGAGAACAAGTGATATTATGATAGGGTGTTTGCAAATAGTTTGTTATGAAGTACTGCAAAGGATATGAGCAAGTGATGAACTTGCCTGAGATTGAAATAATGACAATAATAATCCAGGTCTTCGGGGTTCAAGGTCTCGTAAGAAATCCCGACATCTGAAAGATAGCAAAGTAGTCCCGGTAAGGACTACAGAAAACACTGGCAAGATGATACATGCATAGTAATGAGATGCATCGCGAAATACCCTGGAAAACACCCCAGCTTACAAGTGTAAGCCGCGTTTGATACGGTATCGAAATCACACACGTTTTAGGTGAATGGTTTCATTATTTGTGGTGATGTGGTTATTAGTTCTTTTAGACTTACATGTGTTTCACTTTTACTTATCAAACAATTGTTATCATGTTTAGTTAGTAGTGGTTATTACTTGGTTAGGCAATAAGACAATGACATATGGAAAAGAACTATTGAAAAGATAACAGTCACCTATTATTTTATGTTCAAAAAATGTAGAGCATATGATCAAGAGTTTAATTGAAAATGATGGTTTAATATAACTAATTCTATCATCACACAACTCTTTATTGACTTGTGATGCTAGTTTTATTAGGTGTGAAAACATAAGAGTTTTATGAATAAGGAAAACAATCTGTGGCAGTTATTTCTGTTATAATAGGATATTATAGAATTCCATTATTCCAACAGAAACAAGTTTATAAGTTAAACAAAAGGTTTTATGTTTGACATATTTGGATTGGAAATTATTTTCTCTTCAATTTGATATAACATTTTATTTTCTGAAAATATTTGAATAAATTATTAATTTCTCAATTTTAAATGAATTAAATGACTAAGCAAACTATTGCACACATGAAACTTGATCAAATGAACTTACAAACATCATAGATGAGTTGTATTAGTCATTTTAAGCATTTTGGTATATAACTTGTATTTTTCTGATTTTTTGAATTATTTATTATTTTTCTTTATTTTAAATGATTATTTTAATTAAAGAAAATGTTTAATTTTAAACTTTATAAAATATCTTTGAAAAGTTGATAAACATTTAGTTTATATTTTTCTGATTAATTTGGTATATTGTTTATATTTTTCTGATAAGTATTTTAAAAGATATTGATTTATTAATTTTAATTGATTTTCTGTTTATAATTGACAGGTGGGGCCTACCTGTCATTTTGATTTTTAAATTAAAAATAAATAAAAGAAAAAGGAATTTAGTATTGACGTCATGGTGATGTCACAATGACATCACCAGAGGAGAGGATTTCCCAATCCGGATGCAATCCGTCGATTCAGTGCGAATTGACGAATGTTCTCACCTCCATTCAATAGAGGAGCGCACGGGGAGTCGATAGGTGGCAGCGCCGCTGCCTAGTGGTCACCGGAGTGACCACGGCGAGCAATGGCGCGACGGCGACATACGGTCTCCGGCGAGGAAACGATTTCGACTGCAATTAAAGGAACGGAGGGCATGGTGAGGTGCATAAGCTCACCCTGAGTGCAGTGGAGCAAACGAGGAGGCTCGACGAGGTCGGAATCGCCGGTGGCGTCGAGGATTGGCCGGCGGCCGGACTTTGAGAAGACGATGCAATTCGACGAATTCGGGCCATCCCAGCTAGCGTAGCTGCTCGAGGAGGAAGAGGAGGTCACGACGGTTCCATAGGTAGCCTCGGTTGGTCCTAGAGCGGCCGGAATCGACGACAATGGCCGGCGGCCGTGGCATCTAGGGTTAGGGTTTCCCGGTTCTTGTTCATACAGAGAGAGAGACGGATAGCGAGCGAGAGGGAGAGGAGATGAGTGAGCTCGATGAGGACGTCTCCGTGACCTTATCCATGCTTGAAGACGGCGGTTGGGAGGTGGCAGCGGATGTGCCACGACATCGATCTCCTCTGCCTTCTGGCAGAGGAAGAAGAAAGGGAAACAGAAAAGGCGATTTTCAGTAACCCCCTCTATTTTCCAGATTTTACACCTTAGTCCTTTTGTCTTATAACTGAACTAAAAACACTTGTTTTCAGGGCCTTTCTGTGAATAGAAAAATTAATAAAAAATATATTTGAATTCCTTATCAAATTCTACAACTCACCATATTTTGTTTTGGTGAATTTGAAGAATATTTATATTTTTTATTTAGATGCTAGATTAAGTGATTTTTTGTTGTTTTCCCTCTATTTTAATTTATTAGATGTCTTAAAATCTATTTTAGGCATGAAAATTATATCCACACAAAACACATGGGGTCCACCAAGTGGTGTGTTCCCATTGGAACCTCTAGATACAAATTCCTTATAGAAAGTATTTAAGTAAAATACTTGGTGCTGGTTCTATGTACTGTTATGAAAATCATTTAATTTGGAATTATATTCCATGTCACACCAAATGATTTTAAAGGGGTAAAGGAACTTGTTTTTCCTTTTATAATACTATGTTATTTTAATAGCTAAAACTCTTTAGCAATTGTGGTTGACATTTTACTTAAGTGTGTATCAATCAGATTTGTTATTTTAGGTACATGATCAATTGGAAAACATGTGTGGCTTTGAAATCTTATTTACTGGTTTTCCACATAGGTTCTAATATGGATGTTATCTCATGTTTGTTTTGGAACATGTAGTCATCTACATGATTAGATGTAGATGAAAATTTGTTATCATCTGTTAATCTTACAAAAGGAAAAGATTTGGAAAACAAGGTATTAATCTTGTTTTCATCTACCTCCACATATCAAAACATGTGGATCTAATGACTTGTTATTATCCCATACTTTGTAGTTATTTCCATTAAAGATGTTATTATGAGTTCCTTATCTCTGATGAGCTTGATAGAGGTTAATGATTCTCTATTACCTCCTAATGACTCACTGGATAAATTCTTGTGCTCCCTTACTGATGCAATGTTGCTTCTTGTGGTCTTCTGTTGCTTGATGTTCTTCTCTCTAGTTACCACTAGCCTTCTGTTATCATTTTTGTCCATTGCAGGTAGTATCATTTCTTGGATTCAATCTTCCACTATCTCACCCTTGTGGTGAGAACAAACAGTTATTCTAAACAAAGATTTTACTTAGATGATTATATTGTGGTTTCTTGTTTCCTTAGTGTTATTCTTTCTATTGATTAATGATAAAAGAAGTGTAGGTGTAGTTTATGTCATTAGTTAGCCTTAAGCATATAATAAGAATCTGTTGACAAGTTTGCAAGGCTTGTCCCCAAATGACTTTTCATATACAAAAGACTGAGATGTACTAGGTTATTCAATATTCTGTTTGTTGGTGTATGACACTCAATGGTTTGAGTATACAAAAGTGGTCTGTGAACAAGGTAATTAGTCTTGTTACCAAACTACTTCTATATAACACTAACATTGGAGTATCACACAATTTCAAGAGGGTTAATATGATCATATCACTATATAAGAGTTTCCAATTACTCTTATAGTAGCTTAGAGTAGCACTTCTAGCACACTCTAAATAATCTTCTTGTAGATCTTCTGGTGGTGGTTCCTCTCTTCTTGTGGTTGCTTCACTTGTAGAATGACTTAGAGAAGATTTGGAAACAAGATAGGATGGTCTTGACAACATAACAAGATCTAGATTAAGAGTTAGTTCATGCTTTTATTATCCTTCCATATACTTCTTATTTTATTTCCCAAATTATATGTAATTATATCATATAGGATTTATTTACTTAGTTACCAATTCAATTCCTCTAATAGAGGTTATATCTTGTTATTCCTTAGTTGTATCCAGAGAAACTCCAGTGGTAGAATTGTTGGATTTGAGTTGAGGTGTGAAATGCTTATGGACTGATGGGTTAATAGGAAGTGGATCCAATGGTTCATTGAGGTGTTGAGATTTCATATGTTCACTTGTATAAAATGAATGAGGCAATGAGCATGTAAAGCTTATTGGGTTTTAATGACTTATGTCATAGTTGTCATTTGTTTTCTCTTGTGTCATGATATTACTTTTTATTCATCACTTTATTAACTTTGTCATTCATAATGCAGATATAGAGATTTGGGAATATCATGTGTGATGATCAAGTTTTAGAAGTAGTTTAAGAAGATTAATTTCTTCTTTTAGATACTTATTTTATGGTTGAGGAGATATGTACATATTCGATAAATATGTTAATAAAATTATTATGTCATTTCCCACTTGTGGGTTTTGATTTAACACTTGTTTGTATCACTTGTGTTCTATTGAAACTTTGTTATCTACTTGTGAAGGTTAACTTAGTAGTTACTAAATAGTTTGGAAAGATATGATGTGAATGGTTGATCACTTAAGGAGTTAGTGTTTTACAGAACCTAGAATATTTGTTGATGATATTATTCCATCAAGCATTTTTAGCTTGTAGAAATTAATTGATAACTTAGGGAGTTGTTGTTTTATAGAAGATCACATCTCTGTTGATGAGATGGTTCAATTATGTGTTACTCATTAGTGAAAGTGTGCTCAGCATTTATGAGATTTGGATTCTCACCCCTCTTTGAGTTCTAGATACCTAGTGAATTATCCCAAGTCACTTATAGACTTGAGGTTTAGGTGGTTGAGAATTTGTGTTGGTCACAACCAATTATGGTTTGGGTAACCAGATGATTTAGTTTGTAGAGATACAATGTTATAAAGATCACTCCAAATGAACTCCTGACTAGATGAACTAGACCTATTCCATCATGTCAAGTGAAACTTTGTCACTTTGATTCGTTTAAACTTTCGCGCCAAAAATTTCCCGTACTTTTAGATGCATGCTTTGCAAATGCACATATTAAATTTAGATCCTTATAACCTCCCAAACACTGGGATGTTACAGAACCCGACGCTGATGAAGCCATATCAAAGAGAATGAGGGAATCTTGGTCATCCAAGACACTTTACACAGTCCATATCACACATGGTATGGCAGCACACATGGTATGGCATACCATGTGATGGCATTCAGACGCTCCGGAGCCCCTCTTCGGAGAAACCATAGCCCCTTGGGGAAAAAGACGGAACTATCGTTCTGGCCCCTCTACGTGAGCCGGAAGGGGGTAGCAAGGTGGAACAAATTGCTTGTTTGTGTTGTATTAGTCCCAAGGAACACCCAAGTCAATGGTAGGGCCAACCTCTTGGAAAGATTTCGCTCTTATGTTAGATCTGGGAGTTTCGGGCTCTAAGTAGTCGTGGAACCGGCTAGAGAGAATCTCACGCCGGTGAAACCCTAACACAGAGAGTGAGGGAATGTTTGGCATCCAATACCCATGCCACACTCTAACACATATGGTATGGCATACCATGTGCTGTGGTGGAATTCATACACTCCGGAGTCCCTCTCCAGGGAAACCCTAGCCCCGTTGGGGGAAAAGACGGAATCGTCGTTCTAGCCTCTCCACGCGAGTACATGAGCCGGAAGGGGGTAGCAAAGTGGAATAAATTTCTTGGTTGTGTTAGGTTAGGTCCAAGGAAAACCAAAGTCAATGTTAGGGCCCACCTGTTGGCAAGATTTCCCCCGTTCCGCCAGATTCGGGAGTTTCGGCTCTAAGTAGTCCTGGAACCCGCTAGAGAGAACCCGACGCCGATGAAGCCCTAACAAAGAGAATGAGGGAATCTTGGTCATCCAAGACACTTGCCCTACTACATATCACACTTGTTAGGGAAACACACATGGTATGACATACCATGTGCTGGCATTCATACGCTCCGGAGCCCCTCTTCGGAGAAACCATTGCCCCTCGTGGAAAAAGACGAAACTGGCGTTCTGGCCCCTCTACGTGAGCCGGAAGTGGTTAGCAAGGTGGAACCAATTGTTTGGCTGTGTTATATTAGGAAACGAACACCCAAGTCAATGGTAGGGCCAACCTATTGGCAAGATTTCCCCCGTTCTGTCAGATCCGTTAGTTCCGGGCTCTAAGTAGTCGTGGAACCCGCTAGAGAGAATCCGACGCCGGTGAAGCCCTAACATAGAGAGTGTGGGAATGTTTGGCGTCCAATACCCATGCCACACTCTAACAAATATGGTATGGCATACCATGTTCTGTGGTGGCATTCATACGATCCGGAGTCCCTCTCCGGGGAAACCCTAGCCCCGTTGGGGAAAAAGACGGAACCGCCGTTCTGGCCTCTCCGCACGCGTACATGAGCCGGAAGGGGGTAGAAAAGTGGAACCGATTTCTTGGTTGTGTTAGGTTAGGTCCAAGGAACACCAAAGTCAATGGTAGGGGCCATCTATTGGCAAGATTTCCCCCATTCCGCCAGATCCGGGAGTTTCGGCTCTAAGTAGTCCTAGAACCCGCCAGAGAGAACCAGACGCCGATGAAGCCCTAGCAAAGAGAATGAGGTAATCTTGGTCATCCAAGACACTTGCCACTCTCCATATCACACATGGTATGGCAACACACATGGTATGGCATACCATGTGCTGGCATTCAGACGCTCCGGAGCCCCTCTTCGGAGAAACCATAGCCCCTTGGGGAAAAGGACGGAACTGTCGTTATGGCCCCTCTACGTGAGCCGGAAGGGGGTAGCAAGGTGGAACCAATTGCTTGGTTGTGTTGTATTAGGCCCAATAAACACCTAAGTCAATGGTAGGGCCAACCTCTTGGCAAGATTTCCTTCGTTCTGTCAGATCCGGGAGTTTTGGGCTCTAAGTAGTCGTGGAACCCGCTAGAGAGAATCTGACGCCGGTGAAGCCCTTACACAGAGAGTGAGGGAATGTTTGGCATCCAATACCCATGACACACTCTAACAAATATGGTATGGAATACCATGTTCTGTGGTGGCATTCATACGATCTGGAGTCCCTCTCCGGGGAAACCCTAGCCCCGTTGGGGAAAAAGACGGAACCGCAGTTCTGGCCTCTCCGCGCGCGTACATGAGCCGGAAGAGGGTAGCAAAGTGGAACCGATTTCTTGGTTGTGTTAGGTTAGGTACAAGGAACACCAAAGTCAATGGTAGGGGCCACCTCTTGGCAAGATCCCCCATTCCGCCAGATCCGGGAGTTTCGGCTCTAAGTAGTCCTGGAACCCGCCAGAGAGAACCCGACGCCGATGAAGCCCTAACAAAGAGAATGAGGGAATTTTGGTCATCCATGACACTTTCCACACTCCATATCACACATGGTATGGCAACACACATGGTATGTAATACCATGTGCTGGCATTCAAACGCTCCGGAGCCCCTCTTCGGAGAAACCATAGCCCCTTGGGGAAAAAGACGGAACTGCCGTTATGGCCACTCTACGTGAGTCGGAAGGGGGTAGAAAGGTGGAAGAAATTGCTTGGTTGTGTTTTATTAGGCCCAAGGAACACCCAATTAAATGGTAGGGCCAACCCCTTGCCAATATTTCCCTCGTTTTATTAGATCCTGGAGTTTCGGGCTCTAAGTAGCTATGGAACCCGCTAGAGAGAATCTGACGCCGGTGAAGCCCTAACAAAAAGAGTGAGGGAATTTTTGGCATCCAATACCCATGCCACACTATAACACATATTTATGTCATACCATGTGCTCTGGTGGCATTCATACGCTCTGGAGTCCCTCTCCGGGGAAACCCTAGCCCCGTTGGGAAAAAGACGGAACTGCCGTTCTGTCCTCTCCGCGCGCGTACATGATCCGGAAGGGGGTAGCAAGTTGGAACCGATTTCTTAGTTGTGTTAGGTTATGTCCAAGGAACACCAAAGTCAATGGTAGGGCCACCTCTTGGAAAGATTTCCCCCGTTCCGCCAGATCCGGTAGTTTCGGCTCTAAGTAGTCCTGGAACCCGCCAGAGAGAACCCGACGCCGATGAAGCCCTAAAAAAGAGAATGAGGAAATCTTGGTCATCCACGACACTTGCCACACTCATATCACATATGTTATGGCATACCATGTGCTGGCATTCAGACGCTCCAGAGCCCCTCTTCGGAGAAACCATAGATCCTTGGGGAAAAAGACGGAACAGCCTGGTTGTTCTACGTGAGCCGGAAGGGGGTAGCAAGGTGGAACCAATTTCATGGTTGTGTTGTATTAGGCCAAAGGAACACCCAAGTCAATGGTAGGGCCAACCTCTTGGCAAGATTTCCGTCGTTCTGTCAGTTCCGGGAGTTTCGGGCTCTAAGTAGTCGTGGAACCCGCTAGAGAGAATCCGACTCCGGTGAAGCCCTAACACAGGGAGTGAGGGAATGTTTGGCATCCAATACCCATGCCACACTCTAACACATATGGTATGGCATACCATGTGCTGTGGTGGCATTCATACGCTCCGGAGTCCCTCTCCGGGGAAACCCTAGCCCCGTTGGAGAAAAAGACGGAACCGCCGTTCTGGCCTCTCCGCGCGTGTACATGAGCCAGAAGTGGGTAGCAAAGTGCAACCGATTTCTTGGTTGTGTTAGGTTAGGTCCAAGAAACACCAAAATCAACGGTAGGGTCCACCTCTTGGCAAGATTTCCCCCGTTCCGCCAGATCCGGGAGTTTCAGGCTCTAAGTAGTCGTGGAACCCGCTAGAGAGAATCCGACGCCGGTGACGCCCTAACACAGAGGGCGAGTGAATATTTGGCATCCAAGACCCATGCCACACTCTAACACACATGATATCGCATACCATGTGCTGTGGTGGCATTCAGACACTCCGGAGCCCCTCTCCGGAAAAACCCTAGTCCCTTGGCATACCATGTGATGTTCTTTCGAATGTCGTCTATGTACGTACCCCTCGAGTGTGCCTACATGCCCACAAAACTTGAAGGTGCCAAGCTTCCAATACAACGTATAGTACATGCTTAAAAGGTTGGCTAATCCCACGCGTGGGAGGAGTGAATGCAGTTTGCCGTCTCCACTTCCACACGCGTTCCAGCAGTGCAGTTGCAACTGAGTTAATATCGCCACTTTCACACGCCTGCATTTTATCTCTTCTTCCCCCTCTCGATCCCCACGCCGAAATCAGTTTGCTTCCTCCTCTGCTTCTCACCAACGATGTCGTCTTCACCGATCTCCCCTGCGTCTAAGAAGAGGAGGATCGATGATTCCCTAGCAGCCGGGTATTTGTTTAAACATACTTTTTGATTCCACCTTTTGCATTCTTTGATGCATCTTCTTACAAAAGTTCCTATAGGGTCGGTTGTTCCACTGAGAAACCTGGTTCAGTCCTGGACCACACTTTCCTTTCGAGGCAGGTTCTAGATGCCAAGGACACCATGGGGCAGATCGAAATACGCAACCAGGACATAGCCAGGACCGCGAAAGAGATCTTCGCGAATTCCAAGCGGGAGATGAAATATTATGCACTCGAGCTGGAGCATAAGCAGAGAGCTTTGAGGGCTGCTACCAGCATGACTGAGATTCTGCCGGTCCACCATGACTTGGGTAGGAAGACGGAACAACTCTGGAAAAAGATTCAGATGCAAGTCCAGGAAGCTGATCTCATCCGTGGCAAGATCGAAGTGCTGGCCAAGGAAGCAGGGGAGCCCGGCTAGATCTAAATCGATTTGCTCCTACGTGAGCGTGTTTGGGGCTTGTCCCAGGTAGTATTTGTGTTATGATTTTATTTCAGTTTAATTAAGACTAACTGTGTACTGCCATCCAATGTTGAAGTTTGTGACCAAACATATATTGAAGTACTCCCCTCTGTTCACATATAGTTTGCGTTCTTAGCAAATTTTGTTTTTTCAGATTTTGTTTTTTGAACGTACAAAAAATTCCAAGGAGAGGCTCCCACGAGTTAAATTAGAAAGAAGCCAACTCTGCACGCAGCTTGTTTGCATGCATTGGTCGTGGATGCATCCCATGATACATGTGATCCAGCTGTCAATGACTCAAAGTCAAGGAAAGGTCCGGCCAGAGGTTAGTCAGAGAATCCGCGCCGGTTGTGCACGTACACACAACGAATATGACCTACGTGGCAACGCACGTACGTTTCGTACGTGCCAACGTACCGCTGCGTACGTGCAGTTCGTGCCAACGTACATCTGCGTGCGTGGGTTCGTGGGTGGATTCCTCGTCTTCTCCCCCCTCTTCGTCTCCCCCACCCCGCTCTATTAATTAGGGTATCACCTCCCTCCGCTCGTTTGTTTATTTCTTCCCTAGAAACCAACCGTTGTTCTTCTCGAAGCGAAATCAGTTGTCCCTCCGCCGCTCGTTCGTGCCGACGATGTCGTCTTCTGCTGCAACAAGGTATTTGTTTCTTCTCCTCGAAGCTAAAACATTTTTTTTCCTCGAATAAAACAATTCTTCTTCCTTCATTTCGATTCCACCTTTTCAATTCCTTTGGATTTATTTCAACATCTGGTTCCCCTTCGTGCATCGCCGGTGGTTCCAGTGTCCGCACCGGATCGCCATCGCTGTTGGGGCCGGTGGGCGTCGTCGATTCGCTCAAGACCCATTTGGAAGAACTGGACAAGGAGTTAGAGAATCTGGAAGAGTAGTGTAGGGAGAATGGTTGCAAGGCTAAAGCAGCTATTGCCTGCTATCAGGAGGCAGAAAGGGAGGCGTCGGAAAATTGCCGTGAGCTGAATGAGAAGCTGATGCAAAACATCGACCTACTGAGCACGGTCTCATTCCTCGAAAACAAGATTGAGCTGAAAGACAGGGAAATTATTCTCCTCCGCAGGGAATTCGAACTGGCCAAGAAAGGGGCGTTCCTCCCAGAGCGGGGCTTCAAATTAAGCTCCATTGCTCCTGCGTGAGCGTGTCTGGGGCCTGTCCCAGGTTACTTGCTATCCATTTCTTTCAGTTTAAGACCTGTTGTGTGTGCACTGGTAAGTTTATCGCAGATTTGTGTCGAACTATGTTTAAGTTGTGTTTACTAATTTTATAGTTTATCTCAATAATTTGTTTCTTAATAATGCTCAGGAATATTTGGAGTACGTTTGAAAGTAATCACTACAAAGGAGATAGTTTGCAACAACAGTTCTCATGAGATAGTTTGGTAGGACAACAAAAGACAACATTTCTGGTACTACTACAAGCTTATATGAGATAGTTTTGGTAGGACAACAAAAGACAGCATTTCTGGTACTAATACATCTATACACGAGAAATATACATCCTAATTAATTAAACAATTTAACACAAGTTCTGACCACCAAACTAGCTGATAAAACAACAACACAAGTTTGTTATCATTCTCTAAAATTACTCAGAAGTTCTCACCAACTACACTGCCAAGTTCACTGCCCCCATCGTCCTCCTGTGATTCGACCTCGCCGTCCGCATCGTCACTGACCACCTCTACGACCAGCCTGATATAGTCCTTTGTCACCTTTACCTGTATGACGATGTGATCATCTATATGCAATCGCGATTGAACAGCGAATTCAGACTAGCCCTCAGTGAACTTGAAGTAATAAGGTTCTTCTTCTTCATCAATGTGATATGAACCCAACACTTCGTTGTCTCCACCAGCTTTCATGCATATACGAGATTTCCCGTCTCTTGGAAGTATATACCCATTTATGCATTTCAAAGGGACATCCTGAGCAAAGTACATTTAAGACTGATATCAGAAATGCATAGATAGCTAAATGACATTTTTTTCAAATTAAGCACAAAAAGAATGAACATGTAATTAACTAACCAACTCATTAAGTTCTTCTTGATCCTGCACCCTGTGCACAAAAAACTGAGGGACTATAATGTGCTCCCCATTTTCCAGGTCCATCTTATTCTACTTGTAAAAAGCCCAGGGTTACCGCATTCATTTCAGAACCACTGACCTCACATGGGTACTCAAATAGGCTCTTCCGTAGTGTCATCTTGCAAGATGGTATGATAGGACGACACTCTGGTCGCAAAGGAAAAACACGTGAATGTGCAATTACATAACCAAGGCCATCTTGGAAAGTTTGAAACATATATATTAACTAGATAGTAAATTAATGTGTAAGGATAACAAGCCAACATATGCAATTACATATCAGGATCTAGAACCCAAGCTTTGACCTCATTGTTTGCATTAATTACTCAAACGTCAAACATACCGAATAGATCATCATAATCAAACATCACAAGATCGTTCGGTTGAATGTCATAAGCTTGACAAAATGCTGTCCAATATGGTCCAAATATATAAGTCATTCCAGGGCCACGTTCCACGTAGAAGTGGTATTCATTGACAATGCAGACAATCCATGCCTTATGTGGACCAACAAAAAATTGCTCTATATGCTTATGGAAAGAACAAGGCAAATCCTACATAGTACACATATATACAATTTAATAGAATAAGCACACATATAATCGTCAACAAATCAAAAGCTCAGGAACAACATAATTGTAGTGTCAAGGATACTTACTGCCGCTTGATGAAAAAAATCTTTAGACACCCTCATGATCACTCTAAAATTCAATAATGGCAGTTCACTGCCGGCGAGACACATGTCAGGTTCATGAAAACATAACTGACATAGGTTTTGAGCCATTCGTGATTTTGAAACATAAAAAACAAGCGTATTAATTAGAACACAATACATGATACAGCTACACAAATAACATCACTAATGATCTGCATAAATACTACCTAGGCAAATGACAATTGGTCAAGATAATCACTCCTAAATTTAGCAATTAATTAGGAAAGACCAAATATGCTTAATAGTACTAAATCAGCACAATCTGCAGAAACCCCTGCAAAATACTAGTACTAATTAGTACTCCCCTCCATTCTGGTAAGCCTTTCTAGCAAGCTAGTTTATGGAACGGAGGCAGTAGTACTACTTTTACTGTTCATCCGCCATGGCCGGCAAAAAAACCCAGTAGATTCAAACCGACGATGACCGCGGATGAAGACGGTGCTTACGGATGGTGAAGAGCATCGTCGCCAGTGTTTTGCTGACCCTTTGCGTCGTCGCCGATGATGACCCCAGCGGCGGATTCAGCCACACGTACCGCTGCATGCATGCATGCAAAAATGTGAGACTCACTCTCCTCGCGCTCGCCATGCGCGCGGAGGAAAAAGAAAGGAGATGGGAAATGGAAGAACCTCGCGGCTTGTGAAGAAGAACGGCGGCGGCGGCAGCGGTCTTCTCCCCGTGGAGAAAAACGGCGGGTTTTCTCTCACTGGAAGGGGATAGACTGCTCTCTCTCTGCGTCTGTTTGGCTATTAACTGAAGTGGAGAATAAAGTCGAACGAAAATCAACCTGTGGCAGTCATATGGGGCCAAAGGGAACATGTGGAGAACCCACGAAGATCCCGTTGCCGCCTTGCCAGCATGCGAAGCTAGAGGGGCTGGCATGTGGGACCCATCACTGCTCAGACCAAAATCAGGTTCGGAAACTAGATCAAGTTCTCTCCACCCTTGGCTGTGGCGGCGGCGGTGGCGTACGGTGCTCTCCACGGAGCTCACCCCTTCCGTCCTTTTTTCTGGGGTCGTGCAAGCCGCCAGAGGCTCATCCTGCCGCCCCACCACCGCCCCCTCGGCGGCCGCCGTCTCCTCGCCCGCCCTCCACGGCTTACGTCGCTGATGCTCCCCTTCCGGCCGCATTCCCCGCGCACGCCTGTACTATTTGACTAGTTGGGGCTGCCCTTCCGGCCGCCTCCGCAAGCCAAGGTAAAGAACCCTCCCATCCTTGTGCTACTTGCAAAGAAAGTAAGAATACGTAGAACTGTTAATTGTTCTGCCAATTGATTAGTTTGCTCATGTTCTGTTATTAGTTTGTTCATGGTTCGTGATTTGATGTTTGTTAAACTCGATTAGTTTGTTCTGCAAATTGAGTATCCTGTTATAAAAAATGAGTACCCCCTTTCAGACAAATCCAATAATAGGTTGTTTATCTCTTTAACAGATGGATAGGCATTGGATTTCAAGTGGTAGACCATGAACCCCTCCATATGTTGATGGAATCAAAAAGTTCATAAGCTTAGTCAAGGAGATAAACGGCGATAATTGTCGTGTTCGATGCCCATGCACGAGGTGCCTAAATATGAAGATGCAGCATTTTGGAGTGATGACCCGGCACTTACAGAACCACAAATTATCCAGAACCTACCTTCGGTGGATACATCATGGAGAGCCAAGTGATATCGTGATTATTGAAGATCCTCCACGTAATGATGGCAATGGTGGTGATGAGGATGATAATGCCGGTCATGGGAATCATAATATGGATATGGATGACGAAGATGAGGCAAATAGAGAAGCCGATGAAATGGAAGCAATGTTGAAAGACCTCACGGGAGCAAAAACCCATGAAGGAATAGAAACTGAGGTCGAAGGTGGGTATGATAAAGTAATTGAAAAATTGTTGGCAGAGTCACAGCCCGCTTTACCCGGGAAATAAACACGTCGGTAGGCTGGCATTAATGATAAAGCTACTTCATCACAAATCATATTACTGGGTCAGCAGTGCTGCTTTTGATGCTTGGATGCGTATATTTGCCAAGGCAGTTCCGGACGGCAATACACTGCCCAAATCATATAGAGAAGCAAAAGCTTATATGAAGGAGCTGGGTCTTTCATATGACAACATACACGTGTGCCCAAACAACTGCATACTTTTCAGAGGGGATTATGCTGATATGGACAACTGCCCAGAGTGTCAAGCATGGAGGTGGAAGTATCCGGAGAGAAAGAGATCTGCTGTTAAAGTGTGGCGTTATTTTCCTTTGGCACCAAGGCTGAAGAGATTGTTTGCTTCAAGGAAAACAGTGGAGAACATGCAGTGGCATGCGTTAAAGAGGAAGCCTGAAAAGGACATATTGACTCATCCGGCTGATGGTGTAGCGTGGAAGGATTTCTCAAAACATTTGCGGGCGATCCTAGAAACATAAGGTTCGACATTGCTTCTGATGGATTCAATCCCTATGGAACCATAACCACAAGCTACATCATGTGGCATGTGTTTGCCGTGCCATACAACCATTCACCAGAGGAGTTCAGTGATCCATCACACCACATGCTTTGCTTGCTAATCCCTGGCAAATCAAGTCCTGGAAAGGACTTTGGTCTTTTCATTCAGCCGTTGCTTGAAGATTTGCAGGACCTTTGGAAGGGTGTGCGGACTTATGATTCATTTTCTAGGGAAATGTTTGATCTTCGTGCTGCGGTACTCTGGTGCATACACGACTACCCATCTTGTGGCACTATGTCTGGGCGTACCACTCAAGGCTATGTTGCATGCCTGCATTGTGACAAAGATCCTCTATCAATGCCCATAACCAACAAATTGTGCTACATTGGGCACCATCGTTTCCTCCCCCATGACCACTTGTGGCGGGGAAAGACATACCTTCAAGGTAAATTTTTGTCAAGAACGAGCGGCCAGAATCATTTACTGATAAAGAGTTAGAAGCTGAGCTGGAGAAGGTTAGACATCTAAAACCAGGAATTGGTCCCCAGAGCATCAGCAAGAAGAGGAAGCGTGGAGAACCTACACCGATCTGGAAGCGTAGGCTTGGTTGGTGGGACTTGACTTACTGGCCAAAGTTGAAACTTTGGCATAATCTCGACGTGATGCACATCAAAAAGAACATATTGGACAACATCCTTGGCACCGTCCTTGAACTGGAAGGAAAGAATAAGGACACCATCAATGCCAGGAAGGATCTTCATAAACTTGGCATTAGAAAAAAAATACAGCTGGATCCACCGGTAATGCCCCTGGACGTGGACCCGAAGAAATATAAATGTGTAATGACATATGGAAGCTATAACCTAAGCAAAGATGCGAAGACAAAGCTATGCCAGTTTCCATTTGACTGTACATATCCAGATGATTTTTGTTCCAACATGTCCAAGTGTGTCAACGTACAAACACGCAAGATCTCGGGACTTAAAACCCATGACTGCCACATCATGTTGCAGAGAACATTATCTGCTGGGCTGCGGGGATTATTGAAAGACGATGTCTATCGGGCGATAGGTGACCTAGGCAAAATTTTCAAGGACTTGTGCAGTAAAAGGTTGGGAAGAAGTGTTCTGCTCCGTCTGAAAGCTGAAATCCCAGTAATCTTGTGCATGCTTGAAAACATCTTCCCGCCGGCTTTTTTTGATGTTATGGTCCACCTGACTATGCATTTACCTGACAACGCTTTGCTCCGAGGCCCTGTGAACTATGGGTGGATGTATCCAATCGAGATGATTTTGTGTACTTTGAAGAGATATGTGAGGAACATGGCCCATCCAGAAGGTTAAATTGCAGAGGCGTACATTGCCTCTGAGTGCTTGACATTTTCCTCTAGATACTTGAAAGAAGATATTAAGACAAGGTACAACCAACAAGGGATATATGAGGTTCAACAAAAAGTTGAACAAGAAGAATCATCTTGTGACGTGTTTGGCCATGGTGCGCGTTTAGTTGGAGCATATAGTGCGATCAATCATGATAGCACTGAGACCCTGTCAACAGAGATTCATAGAATGGCTTGGTATGTCCTAAACAATTGCAACAAGGTTACAGGCTATATCCAGTATGTTCCCTACATCTGAATTTTAGGTTACCCTACACATTGTATACCCCATATGTACCGGAGTTTAATAACTCTTCATGGTTTGCACAAAGTTCAGAATACAGCTGGAGGAAGAAGGGACACCTGATGTCGAAGTTACGGTTGACCAGGATTTTCCAAGATGGTTCAAAGAGCTTGCAAGTTTCCTTTTGCATTTCTCTTTGAACTTTTGCATTTCATTGCATGATTTTGACCATATTGTTTTTCTTATTTTTTTGTGGTACACAGATGATGAACAAGGCACGGGAAAGACCAGAAGTTCGTGAAGATGAGTTGTTCGCATTGGCACTTGGCCCACACAACAAAGTTAAAACATATTCAGTTTGTCATGTGAACTTAGTTCGGTTTATCACTGCTGAGCGTGAAAAAGTCAAGAAAACGCAAAACAGTGGAGTCATGGCTGCTGGAGATCACAGCGGGGACGCAAGAGAATTTTATGGTGTCCTCAAGAAAATCAAAGAGCTGACTTATATCTCTACCGAGAAACATAAACGGACAGTTGTTCTGTTTGGCTGTGACTGGTATCGTCTTGAAGAAGGCGCGGGCATGGGCAGGTTTAAACTCGAAAAGTATGATAAATTGTTCAGGAGCATCAATGTAGGGGGAGAACACTGGCGAATAGTCCAAAAATTTGAGCATAGGCGGACCTTTGATGGGTCCGAACATTAGAAGGACAAAGATGAGGAGGACAATGATAAGGAGGAGAGGCCTAGTATTCTAGCACATCAAGATGTCGAAGTCTCTGACAATGAGGATGTTCCCGCTGACCCAATATCCCATCCTTCGCCTCCGCTACTCTGGGACACACTGACATGGCTCCCCGCATCCTCTCAGCAGATGAGATTTGGGCTTATATCAAAGATCGGAAAAAAGTGTCTGTGCAGCATAAGGAAGTTCAAGTACAAGATGGTGACGCTGAATTATAAGTTAGTGAGGATGAAGTAGACGACACATATGCGGAGTATGACAGTGATCCGGGTGCACTGACCGCAGATGAGACTAGTGTTGCATGCCTGTGGGCAAGCTTGTGTCGAACTGATTTTGCATGCTTTGTGTACATGCTTTTGTTGAACTGATGCGCATGCCTGTTTGCATGCTGTGTGTTGAACTGTTACGCATGCCTGCTTGCATGCTTGTGTTGAACTGATGTGCATGCGTGTGTGTATGCTTGTGTTGAACTGGAGTGCATTCTTGCATTTTTTTTTGAATTTTGTTTGTTTGTGTGTGTGTGTGTGATTTTTAGCTATATGTCTCGTATATGTCAAAACCATAGCATTAAACATAGAGTACATACAAGTGCGAACATGATATTGCTCAAGTGCTACCATTATCCAATTATCTTCCTTACATTGCTAATATGCCATTACTCAACTGCCAGGCATCATCATGCCAAGACACATTGCAAATAAAACTGAAAAAACCCAAATCATCAATAGATTGTGGCCAGAATCTTGAATCTTGCGTTCATGAGCAGGTTTTCCAGCAGCTTCATCCGCACCTTCTTTGTGTACCCCTTGCCGCAACACCTGATCTAGCTTCTGCCTCAGTGCACTTATCTCTTCCTACAATGTGCTATTCTCGTCCTTCTCTCTAAACACTGCATTACGCAGTTGAAGAACCACATGTTTCCACAACCATAAGTAATCATGCCATGAGAACTTTCCACAACCATAAGTAATGCCATACTTCTGCAACCAAAATAAGATAAAATTTAACCAAAAGAAAAATCTTGCAACCAAACTGAAACTAAAGCACGAATCTTTACCAAGCGTCTTTGGCATTTCAGGAATCTCCGGCCTGGATTGCGGTCGGTCCAAGAAATCCACATGGCCATCTTCAAACCGCACAGACATTTTGTTTCATTGGAGTGGTCCAAGGCCACCGGAGTGTATAGGATAGGTTTGCGGCGGCGAGAAGGAAACCCCCCTTCGTGCGACGAGCACGAACTCTCGCCGCTAGCGGCCATGCTTTCCCTGCGCGCCATGTGAGACAGGGGAGACAGGGAAGAACCCTAGAATCGCCAAGGGAGAAAGAGGAGAGGGAAATTTAGCTGCGCGCCCTCGTCAGCGGCAGCGGTATGGTAATGGCGGAGGATTTACAGCAGCGGTGGAGCGGCAGTGGCTTTGCCGAGGGGTGTGGTCGAGTTATTTAATTGGTACATTCAGCTGTGTCAACGGCTAAATTGGGTCCCACAGTACCAACGGCTACAAACGGTGCACACGGCCTGAAGGTGGGTTCAGGCACCAAGGGCGTGGTCGTAGCTAGTCAAAGCAGTAACACAGGGCAGGATGTGTGGCCTCGCTGAAAATTTCGCGACGTTCTACGTGACCAGACATGTTTCGTCGAAGGCAACTAGGCTCTTAGTGGGCTAATGTGCCAGAGACAAAAATCTGCGACGTAAAACTAGCAAAAAGTCGAGCAAAACCAGTCCGCGACGGACCAATCCAATACGTCGAGAGCAAACTCCAGTTTTCAGCCATTCGCGACGGAAACGCTCGACGTTGTCAACAAGTTCCGCTCAAAACGTTCCGGATCGCACGGAATTTGGTAGTGGATGTTTGTCCCCAAGAAAAATTCGCGATATTCTATGTGACCAGGAAAGTTTCGTCAAAGGCAACTGGGCTCTTAGTGGGCTACTGGGCCGGAAACGAAAATCCGCGACGTAAAACTAGCAAAAGGTCGAGCAAAACCAGTCTTCGACGGACCAAACAAATACGTCGAGAGCAAACTCCACTTTTCAGACATTCACGACGGAAATGCGCAACGTTATCAAAACGTTCCGCTCAAAACATTCCGGATCGCACGGAATTTGGTAGTGGTAGGGCCATTGTTTCCGCTTGATGGTCTTCAACACACCATTGATTAGTCCATTCTGCATCGAACTCTGCTAGAGAGCCTTCCTTGATCGTCTTGGTGGTGAGTAATTGCAGCTGGACAGGTTGTAGCTCGACCATCCATTCCAAGACACGCCCTGTGGCGTTCGAGTTTCATAGGATTTTCTCCATTTGAAAGCAGAGAGAACTTTGATGGGGTGCCTCTCGAAGTAGTTGCCTAGATTTCTTGAGGTGACGAGGAGCACTTAGAGGAGCTTCTGCTGCACGGTGTACCTCTCTCGAGGTCAAGAATCACGGTGCTGATGAAGTAAACGGGATGCTCGACGACGGTGGTTGTAGAGGGACTGGTGTCGGGCTCCTGAGGTTTGGCTTGTTCCATTGAGGCTTGGGGGGCTTCTCCTGGAAGAGGTCTTGTTGCGTGTCGACGCTTTCTTAGGGATGGACATGTGTAGCTTTCTTGTCAAGGGATGATGGGTTGGACGATGCCGTCCTTTTCTTGAGTGGGGTGGTGCTTCCCTTCTTGCCATGAGAGTGGCACTTGCTATTTGAGGCGTGGTTGCTAGGTAGAGGCGCAGGGGCTCATGAGGTCGCTGGGCGACTAAGACGGGCGGGCCGGCCAGATACCTCGTGAGCTCCTCAAATGTCTTGTCTTCTTCATGAGTCTACTTGAAGTGGCCCGTTCGCTTCATGAGCTTGAAGAATGGTAGGGCCTCACCGCAAAACATGGAGATGAAACGCCCGAGTGCTTCCATGCATCCCACGATGCGCTACATGTTCTTGAGGTGCCCAAGCGGTTGAATGTATTTGATGGCTCGTATCTTGTCCTGGTTGGCCTCGATAGCGCAGTGTGATACCAGGAAACCGAGGAGCTTTTCTGAGCCAACCCCGAAGACGCACTTGTTGGGGTTGAGCATGATATTCACGGTTGTGGAGACTTTGGAAGGTCTCCTCGAGGTCGCTGATGAGAGTTTCTTCCTTTCGAGTTTTGACGACGATGTCATCAACGTAGGCTTCGACGTTTCATCCTATGTGAGCCCCCAAGGCTATGCGCATCAACCTCGGGAAGGTAGAGCCTGCATTATTAAAGCCAGAAGGCATGCATACGTAGCAGAACACGCCGCATGGCGTCATGAATAATGTTATCTTTGTCCTCCTTGGCCATCTTGATCTGGTGGCACCCCGAGAAAGCATCGAGAAAGCAGAGGAGATCACACCCGACAGTGGAGTTCACTATCTGGTCGATTCTCGGGAGCGGATATGGGTCCTTACACTACAAGAAAACCGGTCACTTGCAACGAAATATATAGCTACGGTTTTTTTTCGTTGCGATATAATCACAAATTACGACGAACTCTCCGGTTGTGGTGATAGGGCACTCATATTTCCACGACTCTTTTTGGTCGCGATAAATTATCGTTTTGTTGCGGTAGAGGCCTCCTATTGCCACGATTTGTACTGCTGTTGGAATACAATCGCGTTTTTGCGTCAGAGTATTTTCGTTGCGCGAGGCACTCATTTTGTTGCCTTAGAGACATGGTATTCCAACGAAATAAGTATTCATGGTGATATTCAGTCATATATTGCAACATCTGTATTGTGTTGCGGTAGTTACAAATATTGTTGCAAAAAAATAGCTAACTATTGCAACCAAATTTTTCGTGTGGCAATATCATATGTTTTTTGCCTCAATTTTATCCTGCGGCAATAACTATTGTTTACTGCGACAATTTGGGTCGTATGGTAATAGGTTAAACATAAAGCAACAATCACCCTGCTGTTGCAAAAATGAACAAGTTTTTTTGCAACGAGCCATTAATAGCGTAGCTTAACGGGCCTCATGGGCCGTGACCATTGATCACTATTGCAATTTTCCTAGGACTAAAATTCATTTTTGGTCCAGTATCTCAGTTTGGTGAGAACTTTGCAATTTACTTATGTTGCAACAAGTGACAATACTTAATAATCAATCAAGAACTCATATAAGACGCAATTTCACTAGTACATTTACCATGGAAATTCAAAATTACTAAACACTGAAACTTTGGAGAATTTAAACAAAAATTATATTATTACACGATCTCTGAAGCACAAAAATGTGTCCATGTTCATGGCAAAACATTTAAGCCAAACAGTGCAGAGACATCCCACACAAATAATCCATGGTCATCATCCAATTCATCTTGTACCAAAGGAGCAACATGACCATCATTTATGTAAGCCTCATCCTGATCTGTATCAGCATCATATTCAACTTGATCTTCGTCAAACTCAGCAGGTCTTAAATTATTTATGATTGAAACATCAACGTTGGTTCCTTCATCATCATTTCTGCACCAACTAGTCATCTCGTTAGGTATAGTAAATTCTGGAACTGTAATTCCTGCATCGACGACATCCTGTACATCTGCATCACCACATTCATCTCCTTCAGCAAGATCATCAAGGTCTGCACCATTTAAAACCGAAGGAGCAAACAAATTGCGTGGATTCATTTTTATAGCACTTGCCCAATTAGGGCTCTTCACATCTCTCACGTAGAAAACCTGTGCAGCTTGGATGCCTAGAATGTAAGGGTCTTCCGTGAATCGGTGTACACTAGTGTCAAGGTCAATAATTCCATATTTGTCCCTCTTATACCCCTTACTCTGATTTCAAGAAATATGATTTTCTTTATCACCCCATAATAATCATTACTGCCGGTGCTTTCTTGTGCATTGACTACGACGCCACTATTTTGGGTACTCAAGTCATGCTCTATATAGGCATTACAAAAGTAATATCCATTTAGTACTGTACGGTTCGACACACGAGCAATTTGATCTGGCCCTTTAGCTAGTGTGTACAACAGACTGCTGACCTTCCCATCTTTATGGAGTTGTGTGATCTGTTTCATGGAATAGAATATGTGTGAGTGTACTGTACACCATTGTATTTTTATTACGAGAAACATTTCTGAAAATGCTAAAGTAACTTACCCGTCTTTCGAACCAGCCAACAAAATCTTCCTTGTTTTTCTTTTTAGGATTAGGACAATTGTTCTTTTTGAGCTCGTCAATATGTTCCCTTCAAAAAGAAATGATATATGGTTACTTCATCACCAAAGTATTAATGCATATCATGATATGAAACAAATACATAAGTATCCTTACTGAATCCATGGCTCGGTTTCCTCGCAGTTTGTTATTATGTAGTGCCTCATTTGATTATGAGCTTCCAAAGACAGTAATTCACGGGCAAAACCTTTCTTGGAGTAATCAACTGCACTCATTATGCTAATCCTTGTTGGTGCTTCATCTGTAGCTCCATCTGCATGGCGTTCAGACTGACTTATTTTTGTAGGCGAGCCTTGAACGAATCGACTGCAGAACGTCATGCACTCTTCAAGTATGTACCCCTCTGCAATTGAACCTTCTGGATGAGCCTTGTTACGTACATATCCCTTCAACGTACGCAGGTATCTCTCAACCGGATACATCAATCTGTACTGTACAGGCCCTGCCAACCATGCTTCTCGAGCTAGATGAATTGGGAGATGCATCATAATATCAAAGAGAGATGATGGATAGATCATCTCTAGCTGACATAGAATTTCTGGAATTTGGTTGGCCAAATTCAGCATATCGTCATCCCTTAACTCCTTGGAGCATAAATCAGAAACGGATTTACTCAGCTGAAGCAATGGGGTAAGGACATTCTCTGGCAGAATTTTGCGCAACGCAATAGGAAGAAGTTTCTGTAATATAACATGGCAGTCATGAGTTTTGAGTCCACTAAACTTGCACTCCTCGAGGACCACACATCGCTTAATGTGTGAAGCATAGCCATCAGGCATCCGTATGCTCTGCAGAAACCTGAGGAGCATTATCTTCTCTTCCTTTTTTAAAGCATACACGCCTTTCTTCATTGTGTACTTATCCTTACTGGCGGGCTTTGCATGCTGATCCTCCCTAATTTTCAAGAACTCCAAATCAAGGGGAGCCTTCGTACCATCCTTTGTTTTCCCATCCATCTCAAGCAAAGTACCCAGAATGTTGTCACAAATGTTCTTCTCGACGTGCATAACATCCAAATTATGCCTCACGAGCAAGTGCTTCCAATACGGGAGCTGGAAGAACACACTTTTCTTCCGCCAATTGTGCCAGGGATTAGTTTCCGGTCGCTTTCTCTTATTTGACCGCCCAAATGGTTCATGCTGAATGCTATCAATCTCCTTTAGAACTTCACTGCTTGTAAGTGGCACTGGGGCTTCTCTATTTTCTGTCTTGTTGTTGAACATAACCTTGTTTCGACGCCATTTGTGGTTTTTCCGTAGAAAACATCGGTGTCCCATGTAGCAATCCTTTCTACCAAACTGGAGCCATAAAAAGTCTGTATGCTTGTGGCAGGAAGGGCATGCTAGCTTTCCTTTTGTGCTCCAACCACTCAGCATTGCGTAAGCCGGGTAGTCATTGATGGTCCACAACACGCATGCATACAACGTGAAATTTTCTTTAGTTGCAGCATCATATGCTTCAACACAATCCTCCCATAGAACTAACAATCCATCAATCAAAGGCTGCAAGTTCACATCAATGTTATTTCCTGCTGACTTTGGTCCTGGAATAATCATTGACATTATCCAGTTCTCTTGTTAAACACACATCCATGGTGGCAAGTTATATGGGATCAGAATGACAGGCCATGTAGTGTGTGATATACTCATGAGCCCAAAGTGGTTGAATCCATCCAGAGCAAGGCCAAGCCGAACACTGCGAGCATCTTTTGCGAATTCTTTCTGACTATATTTATCATCAAGGCGTTTCCAGGCCTTCGAATCTGTAGGATGCCTCATTATGCCATCATCTGTACGTTTCTCCTTATGCCATTTCATATCTTCTGTCATGTACATCCTTTGCAGTCTTGGAATGAGTGGGAAATACCATAGAACTTTCCGTGGCACTTGCTTCTTTGATTTACGGATCGATGAATCAGCTTTGTCTACGGTTGGACTAGATTTCCATCGAGACGTATGACAGACAGGGCAATCTTGGGCATCAGCATACTCATTACGGAATAGCACACAATCATTATAGCACGCATGTATCTTCTTGTAATCCAGAATAAACTCGCGAATGACCTTCCTTACTTGTGCGAGATTAGTAGGAATGCAGTGACCCTTTGGCAACACCTCCGTGAAAATCCGCAGCATTAAGTCACATGCTCTGTTGGTCATCCCAGACACACACTTGATTTGGTAAAGCTTCACAATGGAAGATATCTTTGTGACCTCCTCACAACCTGGGTACAACAATGTTTATCCCTCTTCCAATAGTTTGTAGAACGCCTTTGCAGATGCATTTGGCTCCTGTTTCATTCCATCACCGCTCGTGTCTTCTGCATTACTTCCCACTTTTGTGGCCCTTGTGAGAGTTTGGAGCATGTCACATATCCCTTCACCACCATCTGCAGCGTCTTCATCATCAGAATCTTCAGCCATGTTGTCCTCCTCGGGTTCACCATGGTATACCCAATTTTTGTAGGATGGATCCATCCCATTCTTTAAGCAAGTGCATATGGACCTCCTTTTTAGTTTTATGAGCATTATTCAGACATTTCGTACACGGGCAAAAGATTCTTGCGTCTGGGTGAGCACCATCAAAACTAAATTCCAAGAAACTCTCGATGCCACTTTGCCAGTCCACAGAATCTCTATCCTTCTCCATCCAGCTCTTGTCTTGTGACATTTTGCGTTATCTCCGTATAGCCGGTCTTGTAAAAAAAAGGAGCAGCATTAGTTCACACGTAAGTATTTCGAAACAACACATACATCAGAGAGAGATGCATAATGGTCTTTCAAGTCAGTAAGAATTGCAAGGGATTACATTAGACATTACTTCACAACACAACGTTCGATTTAAACTAACACTTACACCTGAAACTGACATGGCTATGAAAATATAAAACCTAGTTCATACCTGAATTCCTGACATTGCTATGAATATTAAATTAACACTTACACCTGAAATTGATAAAACAGACACGCATATGTGAACACTAGCAGCTAGTCTATCTGACAGCGATTGCAATCGCAATTAACTTCATCGAACCGGCATGAAGGAAACCAAGGATTTCATCAGTATTGGTACAAACCTTGTAATAACGTCTAACGAGCGGCGGAAGCAGCGGTTGAGTACAAGTCGGCGGGGCAGCATTGGCTGCAGTTCAATAGTTTACGCTAATCGAATTCGGATGGAGGCGAGGTAATAGTGGCGGATTGCTCGGTCGCGCAGGGCCGATTCGGCGGCGAAGTCGCCTAAGGGCGGATAGGGCGGCGTTGTCGTGTAGGGGCAGGGCAGTTTGGAGGAGACCTTTTGCTCGCCCAATGGCCCAACTGGAGTATGGGCCTATTAATTGTACAATTTGTCTTCACAACCCATTTGCCTTGTGAACAATATGTTTTTCCCTTGGCAATAACGTTCAATTATTATAAATGCTATATTAAGTTTTACTAGTTTCATTTTATGATTAAATTTATTCATTTCTTTATTTTTAAATGCATTGTTGTGTTAACACTAGTAGGAATTAGCCTATAGCCACCCCTATACTGCTGGCGAACATCAATAGAGCTTAGCCAGCGCTAATGCCACTGGCGAACACAATTCCAGGTTCGCCAGCGCTATCCCTGCTACCGCTGGCGAACAAGCAGGTTCCTTCGCCAGCGGTAAGTTTGGGCCCCACCTTCGCCCGCACCCGAACCTCCTTGGAACTACCACTGGCGGACACGTTCCCTTATTCGCCAGCGCTAAGTTTCCTACCGATGGCGAACAACTGTGCACAGTTGTTCGCCAGCGCTAACATGTGGGCCCAGGGTGCATGTTAGCGCTGGCGAACAGGCACAACTATTCGCCAGTGGTAACCTGGGCAGATAAGCCATAAATGGTCCACCCCACACTTTCCCCTCTCCAATCTCCCTTGTCCACCTTGTCCCCTCCTCTCTCTCTCTAGCTCGAATTTATGCCAATTTCCCCACCCTTGTACTCTCTTTTGAACCAACTAATTTTTTTTTAGTTGGTATATATATGTTTATCTCCCTCATAACACCATTTGTACCCAAAGTTTTCCCTTCCTAGGCATCTAGATCTAGAATTACCCCCCTCTCTCTCCAAAGCTCCAAAATTCTCCGGATATCATCGTGTAGCCATCTATTCATTTGAGGTGAGATGAATGCTAATATATAATTAAATGAGTTTGTATATGAAGGCGTCCTTGCCAAAGAAGGCACCTAAGTTTTGAATGACTGGAAGAGATAGCAAAACCTTTTCAAATCAAAACAGGTAAGGTGACCCAGAGTTAGAGCGATACCAGATAAGAGTAAAAAGAATCCTATGAAGGTTTTTCACAATCCATTTGGAGTTTCAAAATAATTTCCACAATCACTAGACTCAACATCGACCAAGCAGTAAGGTTTTCCTAAAGGCAGTCCTGCTCTGATACCAGAGATATACAAACTTTCATGTGCTCCTAGCAATGGACTCACAAGGGCTTCAGGGTTACCAGCCCCGGCCACAACAAACAACGGCAGGAAGACCGGATTTATCGGCATGTAGTCCGGATCCCCGGTCTACTACTCCTTGTGTCCATGCTAGTCATAACCAGATATGCATACCCAAGCATCCACGAGTCGGATGAAACTGAAGGAACGGGACCAAAGATATACAGAGCTGCTATGTGTCCAGAAAGTGCAACAACAATCGAGGGTTACTGGGTTTACCTCGCCCCAGGCCGAATCACATCGGCAGGCGGGCTCGGACATGGATCATCGGTTCCACAACCCCTCGACTGCGACAACTATGCAGGCATAGCCAAAACTGTACAACAATGAGCTCGAAACCAACAACCGATCAAAGCAACACTCTAGACATTGAAGTTGTATTAAGCAGGTGTTACTAGAGTATAGCTTACAAGCAGAGGTCACACGACCCAACATTACATCAGACAACGGAAGGCAAATTATGTTGCTAATCAACAAGAACCAAAAAGGCCTAAGAGGCCACAACATAAAGCGACGTCCCAGCCCATAGATTCTAGGCTGCTACCTGGGAACCCCAAACTACTCGTCGATGTCCACATCGAAACACCACCGAACTGAGGAACTCCACCTGAACCAAGTTGAAGCAAACATGAGTACGGGAGGTACTCAACAAGACTTATTTAACCTATTATATATCTACTTCTTTTAGAAAGAGTTATGAATGATATTTTGTGTAAAGCCATCTTTGTTTTCCAAGTTGAGGAAGGAAAAGCACGTCTCATGGAGTATTTTGAAAACAGATGAGAAAGTTACTCAACTGCTGAGATTATCATCTTTTTAATCCACCAGGTCATATCAGCACCTCGTGCTTCAAAGATCACCACCTCAAGTTGTTCCGGTAACTCATGCTACAAGGCAACCCCTCTCGGCATATCCGAGGAGGCATCCTTCATTCGTTATCAACAAGATTTAATCATTCCGTTTAAGTTGTCTATGATTACAGAATCCGTCACCAAGTCGTCCTTAACCGCGGACACGGCTTTTCGAAAAGATTTAACCCTGCAGGGGTGTACAACTTTAACCACACGTACCAACCAACTCTTAATGCCACATGATTAGCACTAATCCGGGAAGTGCCGGCAGAGGGAGGTTGACCACGATCTTTCCCTTGCTTCGCCTATTCCATGAGTCGCTCCGAGTAGAGATGGACCGCCAATAGGGAGTGGCCATCTCCTGCCGGGTCTCTATCGTTGTGAGTGGTGCTTCAACTACTGTCTCGCCACAGGCTGTTACACCGCCACGTCCTAGTTTTGTAAACGTTTTTAACATCCCCGCAAATCCAAATGGAAAGCCCGAACTAGGCGACTCATGGAACAAACTAGGAAAGTTGATACCGAGGGGAATCTAAGCCCCGTGTGGATGCACGCTCAGTATTGGCTCGAAGACGAGAACTCGCTCCTAGGGGCATGAACGAGACAACCACCACAGACCCTCTGTGGTCTCGTCTTCCACACCTTTAAGTCATGTTAACCAAGTTATCTTAACTTTCCACAACATCCTATCATACTAGATTCTTCCGTAACTCTGATTCATCAACCGGATGGAGCAGAGATAGCAAACATATATGACTAAGCACAGCATATTTAAGGCTTTGGCGATGAACACAATCAAACCTATGGCTGCTAGGAGTTGTGAATCAGGATAACTAGGCTATGCATGATATAGGACAACTCTAACTACTGACACAAGATATATTGGTATCGAATGCATTGTACGAGAGTCAAAAGTCATCCAAAATCATATATGGGCAGATAAGAGGTTATGCTTTCCTTTCTTCAAGAAAACCAGAGAAAGTCTTCAGGAATAAGTGCTTGACTTGTCGGTTAGGATCAAGTATTCGCCATTGGATTTGTTGGCCTTCTCTTCGGAGTCACGTTCTACCGAGGGGGAACAAACACCGAAACAAGAAGAGCAACAATCAACACATGGCAACGATGCAATGCGCAATATGTATGCATGAGGAGGTTAATGCACTAAAATAAAGCCCTAGACAGGTTTAATGGGTTGCTAGGGTTCGTATGTCAGTTATGAAGTTTTACTGAAATTAACCCGAAATAGGCCCCGGAGGGGTACTTCGGATGGTTATGGAAGTGAGTAGAATTTAAAGTGCTCAAATAGGTTTGAAAACATCATAAGTGAGTTGCATTTGTCTTTCTAAGCATTTTGACATATAACTTGTAATTTTCTGATTTTATTGAATAAAAACTTATTTTTTCTATTTTAAAAGAATTAAACAATATTAAAATAATGTCCAAAAAATAAAGGTTCTCAAAAATGTGTGAAAATTACATATTTGTATAGAGTTTATTTTTCTGAACAAAACCATACATTCATTTTATTTTTTTGAGTAACATTTTGGAAGATATTAATTAATCAACTTTATTCATTTTCTGGAATTCCTGGAATTACCAAAAAGGGTAGTTATGACGTCACTGTGAGGTCACCCTTGCATCATCCAGAGAAGAACTTCTCTGATTCAATCAAATTCAAAGCACTCGATCGATAAACTACGAAATTGGTTTGTGGCCTAGGTGGAGAAGGTTAAGGTGAGCGTGGGGGTGGCGGAGAACGACCAAATGGTCGCCGGAGATGGTGCCGGTGAGCATCCGCGCGGCGGCGGACGGTGAGGTATGGGGGCGGAGAGCTGCTGAGGGGGAGGAGCCAAGGTGAGGGCAGTGCAGGATTTATGAGCTCACCACGAAGTCGTTGATGTGATCAGACGAGGATGGGGCGGCCGGATTAAGCGGCAACGAGCACGACGGCCGGCGGCCGGACTCGGGGAAGATGGGCCGATTCCGGCGTCTCCGGCCCTCCCCGCTTGCGTGCGTCGTTGAGGAGGAGGTATAGGGTGCGGGAAAGACTCAGAGAGGCACGGTGGAGCTCGAGGATGCTCGTAACGCCGACGGCGAGCGGCGGCCGCGGCAGCAGTACAACTAGGGTTAGGTCTTGGGGTTTCCTTCGTGAGGGGAGACAGAGAGAGGGCACTGCGATAGAGAGAGAGGAGGACGAGATGCAGACGTCGCCTCCCTCTTATCCGCGCGAGTGAAGCAGGCAGGAGGTGGCAACTACGACGGCGTCGACGAGCTTCCATCCTTCTGTCACGAGGAAGAAGAAGTTAAAATGGATTTTTATGGAAACCCCCTTGGAACTTTCGGAAAACACCAAGACGTCCTTCTCTGTTTTAAAACAGGACATGAAACCTTGTGTTTGAGGGCCTTTTTGCAAACAATTTTTTTGGCAAATATACTTTTTGGAAAACTCACAAAATTCCCAACAAAACCATAACTTGGTTTGCCAAATTTGAAAATGTTTTCAATTCAAATTTTTGGTGACCACTTTAAGTGGTTTTTGGTCAATTCTTATTAAATTCAAATTCAAACTTGATTTAAATTTTACATGCATGCTATTCCATGAACACAACACCACAACCCTTTTGTTAGCAAAATTTGGGATGTTACAAATCTACCCCCCTTACAAGAATCTCGTCCCGAGATTCCTGAAGGAGAAAGAAAGAAGGAACACCAGTTTTGAACGATCTTCTCGAACCTTACGGTTCTCTTCTTGAAGAGGTTGATTTGTAGCACTTGCGAAGATCTCCAGCGGCTGCACCTTGGGTAGAGGGAAAACTCTAAGGAATTGATCTTCACGAAGATCGAGTATCTCATGGTTCACTCATGACAGGAATGTTCACAAAGAACTGTTGAGTTAACAGGCATGAAACACATGAAGATAACGGAGTGAGTAGAAGATGGTTTCAAGTTTGCGGACGATTGGTCTTGGAAGGATTTAGAATATGAGCTTTGCACAAGACTTTAAATCCTTTTGGAAAAGAAAGGTTGAACAACTTTTGACATAGAGGTTTCTTCAAACAGAATACCAGAATGGGGAGGATGGTCTTGAATATCACAATGTAATATCCGTAGACGAGGGAGAACACGAGAAAACACTGTAATCGTGCGTCGGAGAAAAAATGATACATGATCATGTTCACTCTTCGGAGTGGACACGGAAGATAACGGAACTTCCAGCCATTCTATAATAGCTTTCTTGAAATCCTTGTGAAAGATCATGAGGTTACTTCATCGCAAACGATGGGTAACCAAAAGATGTTGGAACACCGTAGTTAAGAAGGGATTCTTGGTCACACCATAAGGCTGGTTAACCAATGAGGATTAAAACACCAGAAGGAATAGGGAATATCTTTCCTATGGTGGATTTGACGTAGCAATACATTTACCACATGGTTAAGATCCCACAGTTGAAGTGACTGACAAATTCACACAATGTGTGAGATGAACAAAGCTTCAAGTACAAACAACTTGAAGAAGGGAACTGAGAAATGGTGGTTACGAAACACCACGAGATGTTTTCATGATGAACTTGATTCCACTGAAAGAAAGGTTTGGAGGATTGACAAAGAGACATTGGAAGAATCAACTTCCAGGTTCTCCTGGATGTTCTAGATACCAACAACAGGCTCATGACAAGCCTTCTATAGGTCATCAAGTGAATTTTGAACTTTGGTTCGGAAGAACGGTGAGAGAAAACTTGTTAGAATGAACCACACCAGAATTCTCATGGGGAGTGGCTATTCTTACGGATTTAAAGAGATATGACATTAGGCGTTCCGGCTAATGGTGTCAACCACAACATCAACCATGCCGTATTTTCAAATGAACCTAATTCAATACTCTTGAGGAAACACTAACCATCGTTGCTGCTTGAGATTCAGCTCTGGTTAGTGGATTTATAGCCCATGCTCGGTATGTTTGAGCGAAGAGATTGCACCGGTTACCAACGAGATACATATGCTGGATTATCAAGATATGGACTATGATGCCACGCTCAAGAAGATGAGCGAGATTGCAGAACTTATGTATTAGCAACTTGCGAAAGACGGTTGCACCTACATGGACTACTTGCAATGAAACACATCGGAGTCCTTGTTGGGGAGACAATACAAAGATAACGAAGTTCTTAAACTTCTTCTCTTTCACGAATAGTCAGTCGGTGGCTTAATGTGGATGCAGAATTCTTCCAGTAAATGGAGGTAACAACCAACCATCTCAAGGATAGTCCACACATACATGACCGACTAGGGATTATTCCCGAGGGAATAAGAAAACTCTACTCGGATCCATGGCGACAACTTTCACCATAAGCACATGGACCGGAGAAAGTCATTTCGAACATCCAGAACACAAACTTCGGGATGAAACAAAGATGGTTCCCGAGAGTTTCCAACTTTAGTGCCAAGTCTTCAACATGAAACTCTTGCAACTTGGAGATATAAGAATGTCATCGATGCTCGAAAACACACTCACTACTAGGAAAATGGCTATAGGAGTGATGATACCCGTGACGCACATCTCGTTTGGCGCGTCACGCCTATTACCCGCGGCGCACCACGCTTCTGCGCGTCGCGCGTAAAGCAATAGCCGCGGCGCACCAATTGGGAGCCGCGGCGCGCGTATGTGTGGGGCCGGGGTTGCGAGCCTCCGAGGCATACCCGCGACGCACCAACCGGGCGGTGCGTCACGGCTATGTTGGGTAGCCGCGGCGCACACTCTAGATGTGCGTCACGGGTATCGTTTCCACCGATGGCATCTATAGCCGTGGCGCACCACTGCTACGTGCGCCGCGGCTATCCAGCATAGCCGTGACGTGCCGAATATGATGTGCGTCACGGGTATACCTGGAACGAATTTAAGTGGTTGGGACCACCCCCAACCTCCCATCCACCCATATCTCCACCCCATTTTAGATCTGGTCGCCCCCCACCCCCTCACCACCTCATTTCCCCCATTTTCCCACCATTTAAAACTTATTTAACCTATTTTATTTGATACATATGTGTGGGGAATCTAGTAAACATTTGTCTCCACCCCCATCTCTCACTTTATTACCACTTTCCCTTCCATCTTTTCACTTTCTATAGGCACATACAAACGTACTCTCTCGGTCTCGTGTCGGCAAGATCTATAGTTGGTGAGTTGTTGGAGGGACGATATGTATATGTGTTGTATGTACGTGTGTCGGCGCCGCGTGCGTCGTCGTCACAAAAGATTCATATATATGGTTGCATATATACATATATGCGCAATTGTGTTGCGTATTTTTGATGAAATTTGTGGATGTCTTAAAAATGAGTTGACATGTGTTGCCAAAATGTTGATTCATTTCCATTTCGGCGACCACGCACTCCGAGAATGTCCTATTTTTAGCATAGGTCATGCCGAATTTTTCCGTCGACGACGGCCATGTGCATGCATCATATATCCATATATTACGTAATTTGATTCTAATTAATTTTTCATTTGATCTTTTTTTACTATGTAGGCAACCATGCATATAAGCACAGGCACCGTGGCTAGATTTATGAAACATGCGACGGACGAAATGTTTCGAAATAGCATGACGGAGATAAGATGTCCTTGTCGAAGATGCAAACTGAAACACTTGATCAGATACGATTCTGGTGACTTGGAGTCGCACCTTATCCGTCGTGGTTTTATGGATGGCTACACTCTTTACCCGTCAAGTGATGAAGATGAAGAGTCGCCCGGACATGATGAAGGACATCATGATCAAGATGAAGGACATGATCATAATCAAGACGAAGGACATCGTGATGAAGATGTCGGCCATGATCATAATCAAGACGAAGGACATCATGATGAAGATGTCGTGACATCGTCGTCGGACTGGGTGCGGGACCCTCATGTCCAAGCTCTGCTTCTCAAGGAGACTAGCAACACCAGAGCTGCTGCTAGAGAGAAATCGAAGTTGTCGCAACTGGAGATAGACGCCGTTACTCCATTGTATGAAGGATGCGTGAGCGAGGATACCCGTCTGAACGTAACGTTAAGGACCCTCGAGATGAAGACAAAACACTGATGGACCGATGCGAGCTACGATGAGAACATGGCATTCTGGCACGACCGTCTTCCCACGGGGAAGAAGTGTCCAACGAGCATCGAGGAGGCGAAAAAAGTCGTGTGCCCTCTGGATTTACCTCACGTGAAATACCATGCTTGCATTAATGACTGCATCATCTATCGGGGCGCGGACGCGGAGAGAACCATATGCCCGGTGTGCGACGCAACTCGATACAAGACAGGGAAGAAGGCCTCTCCTCGAAAAGTGGTGTGGTACTTTCCGATAACTTCCCGTCTGCAGCGGTATTTCGCAGACCCCACACAGGCGAAGCTCATGCGATGGCACGCGGAAAGGAAGAAGCCAGAAGAGCATGATGGAACCGATCCGGAGAATGATGACACGATGCTGACACATCCCTCAGATGCTAGCCAGTGGAAGGCGCTAGACATCGAATACCCCGAATTCGGCGACGATCCAAGGAACATCAGGTTGTGCATGAGTACGGATGGATTAAATCCTTTTGGCAACCAGAGCAGCACCCATAGCACCTGGCCCGTGTTTGTATGTATATACAACCTACCCCCCTGGTTGTGCTTGAAGAGGAAGTACATACAGATGAGTATGCTTATTCAAGGGCCGAAATAACCAGGTAACGACATCAATCTGTATGTCCAGTTGTTGGAAGAGGAGCTAGCCACGTTATGGGACGAGCCAGCCAATACGTGGGACGCCTATGGAGAAACGTTTTTCCCATTGAGAGCCGCGCTCCTCACGACGGTGCATGACTACCTCGGTTACGGATATGTCGCGGGGCAGGTGGCGCACGGATTCTGTGCATGCGTTAGGTGCATGGATGACACTACGTATCTCCAGCTAGAGAGAAACCCCGGGTCATCGAAAACCGTGTTCTTGGGGCATCGAAGGTGGCTTCGCAAGGATGACCCGTGGAGAAAACGCAAAGATCTGTTCAACAATGAAGTTGAGATGCGAAGAGCCCCACGTCAAAGGAGCGGCGAGGAAATCGACGAGCTGTTGAAGAACTGGAAAGAGTGCCCTGCGCCGGGAAAGAAGCGAAAGGCGCCGGCGCCGTTGGAGGGTGTATGGAAAACAAGGTCTGTTCTCTGGGACCTGAGGTACTGGAAGATTCTCCGCACACCCCACTGCCTTGACCTCATGCATATCACGAAAAACGTGTGCGAGAGTCTGCTTGGCACCCTGCTCAACATGCCGGAGAGGACCAAAGATGGGCCGAAAGCAAGGAACGACTTGAGATTTTTGAATATCAGGGGCGAGCTCCACGGAGGAAAACCGGATGATGATGACGATGACGATGACGATGTGTTAGATGGGACGGAAGGTCGCCGCAAGGGCAAAAAGGCCAAGAAGACGAAATATTACTGTCCCCCTTCGTGCTTCACGCTATGCGAGAAGGAGATCGACCAATTCTTCAAGTGCCTCCTTGGAGTCAAATTTCCTTACGGTTATGCGGGGAAGATAAGCAGATACCTAGACGTACCAAAGCAGAAGTTCAGCGGAATGAGGTCTCACGACTGTCACGTGATGATGACGCAGATACTTCCAGTTGCAATTCGAGGGATAATGGACGAGCACGTCCGCGAAACGCTGTTTGGACTCTGCAACTTTTTTGACGTCATCTCTCGAAAGTCGATTGGCGTGAAGAAACTCGCAAGGCTACAGGAAGAGATCGTGGTGATACTATGCGAGCTTGAGATATACTTCCAGCCAGCATTCTTCGACATTATGGTGCATCTCCTTGTCCATGTCGTGGATGATATCATCCAGCTCGGGCCGCCGTTTTTACACTCCATGATGGCGTTCGAAAGGATGAATGGTTCCATCAAAGGATACGTCCGCAACAGGGCCCGTCCAGACGCAAGCATTGCCAAGGGCTTTCTGACAGAGGAGTGCATCTCTTTCTGCACGAATTTTCTAGACAAAGATGAGAACCCTGGTCTGCCCGTAAACAGGCACTTTGGCAGGCTCGGTGGATGGGGACACCGCGAGGGCCAGCGCGAAATGAATGTCGACTTTCAGGGCCGACGCAACGACTTTGACAGAGCAAACCTAGTCGCGCTACAACATCTAACAGTGGTCGATCCTTGGTTGGAAAAGCACAAATTGCTAATCGCGAAGTATTACAGTGACCGGGGTCAACATAGGACCGAAGCAGAAATAATCAAAGAGCACAACATCCATTTCACACAGTGGTTCAGGGAGAAGATTATGACCGATCAACCGGAGACGCCTTATTCTGAAGAAGAAAAACTCATACTCACATTGTCACAAGGCCCCGCACATAACCTCATGACATATCAGGCATACGATATCAATGGTTACACATTCTACACGGCAAATAAGGACCGGAACTGCGAATACCAGAACTCGGGGGTAACGATGGAATCATTAACAGGTGACGTCAAGGAAAGATACTATGGTAGGATCGACGAGATATGGGAACTCGACTACTGCGGAGAGAAGGTGCCAATGTTCCGTGTCACATGGGCAAAGAGCGTCAGGAAAGAAGGACAATATTTCACCACCATGGTGATACCTGAAGCCAAATCCGGCACGAATGTCACCGCAAAAAATGAGCCATGGGTCTTGGCTAACAAAGTGGACCAATGCTTCTTCATTACTGACCCGACAAGGCCTAGCCGTGTTGTCGTGCGGAGAGGCAAAAGAAACATCATCGGAATGGATTGAGTAGCCAACGAGCAAGACTTTGACCAGTACGGCGACCCGAAAATGGAAGATGACAATGACGATGGAACGAAATACACAACAAGAAGAAGCAGGACAACGCTACCTACAGGTCGCCCATTCCACCGAAGAAGTCACGGTGTTCCAGGACTGAATTACTCAACCGCGACAAAGAAGGGAAAAAAAATTGTAAAACGCTAGCTAGAGATACAAGAATCATTAATTATGTTGTCATGTGTGTGCGTGAATTCGACAAAATTATGATGATGTAATAAGAATATTTGAGATTTTATGATTTCTAAATTAGTCAACACTTTATTTGAGATTTTTGCATTTATATTAAAATACTATAGTTTATTTGGTAAGAAAAAATTAATTGAAAAAGGTAAGAAAAATTAAGTAAAAGGGGGGGGGGGGGGCAGGAGTCGAACCTGGGTGGACAGCAGAAAACAGGAGGCAACAGCCACTGGGCTAAGTCACAAGTTTTGATACAATACCGCGCGCAGATCTTTTGAATAGATGCTACCAATAGGCGTGGCGCATCCAAGCGCGGTGCGCCTTGGCTAAGATATGCGTGACGCACCCGTGCGTGGTGCGCCGCGGCTAAGCTATGCGTGACGCAGCGAGGCGCGGTGCGCCACGCCTTTTGCGAGTACAGATTGGATCGCGCGCGAGGCCGGCCGTTCCCCTTTCTTCTCCGCAATCGCGCCCCTGTTCTTCGATTTCCCCGTTCCCAACTGCCGTCGCCGTGCCCAATCGACGACGAAGAGCCACCGCCCAGCGCCCTAGCCTCTACCCTCCCTCTCATCGCTCCGCCCACCACCACCAAGCCCTAGCCCTAGCCTCTGCATCGACCGCGAGGACGCAGCCACCACCGAGACCTCGTCTCTGCATCGACCGCGAGGACGCAGCCACCACCACCGCGCCGTCCAGGAGAAGGAGGGAGTCACCACCACCGCGCCATCTTCGTCACGCGCCATCCAGGAGAAGGAGGAGCCACCACCGCACCGTCTAGGAGAAGGAGGGAGCCACCACCGCGCCGTCTTCGTCACGCGCCATCTAGGAGAAGGAGGGAGCCACCACCGCGAGGAGCATCGCGTGCCGGCTTCCTCGACGCCCTCCACCTCCACCTACTTCCTCGACGCCATCCACCTACAGGGTAAGCCCCCTCCCTTACCTTCCAAGTTCAGGGATGCTATCAGATCCCAGTAGGAAACGGTAAGCAGATTCTTATCTGAAGAATTACCAATTCTGACAGATGCACTCGAGAGAGTTTGTTGGTCCTGAAAACCAGTTTTTTCAACTAGTTGTATACATGAATGAGTGTGTTTGGCCATGGATTCATAATGAGTAAGTAAAACGAAACAAGAGCTGCAAGTTTAGTTGATAACTTTGGTATAGCTGAAGTATCAGTTGGCAGCTGATACATATGACTATGAATAAGTGAAACGGCATCTGAATCGAGGGTAAAGGTGGCTGTTTCTAACTGACTCTTCATTTCTTCTGTCACAGAACATGGAGTTGCCTCTAGCAGTTTACTAGTCAAGTACAATCTCTAGTGTATCCAGAATCCAAGTCCTAGTAACTAGCAAAAGAAACTCTAGATAACTTCAGATAACCATGTTGTTGAGCTTTAGCAATTAATTCCCATCACAGTACACGATTAACAGTTCAACTGCTAGCTCAATGCTGAGCATAACAATTATCTGTTCCTCTCTATAAAATGGTGCAGGTAAAAAGATAGGTGCTTAAATAGCTGGGTTAAAATTAAAGCTTGTTTCGAAAGAAATTGCTGCTGAAAAATGCTGCTGCTTGAATAGCTGTTGAAAAATGCTGCTGCTGCTGAAAAATGCTGTTGAAAAATGCTGCTGCTTAAATAGATAGGTGCTTAAATAGCTGTTGAAAAATGCTGCTGCTTTTGTTTGCTGCTTGTTCCTGAGAATTCGCTACTGATGTTACTTATCATATCCAATCTATATGCTGCTGGTTGTTGTTGCTGCTAAGTTGTTTAAAACTTGTGCTGGTGTTGGCCTAAAGAATCTGTCCGGCCATCGAGCCGTTTAAAACTTTGCAGGGAATTCAAATAATGAGTTGCCCATTTTCGCCGAAATGTTGATTAATTTCCGTTTCGGCGAGAATCGGACACTCTAGTGTTAGAAAATTAGCAAAGGTCATGCCGAAATTTTCCCGTGAATTTAGGACTTAGCCGTTTTCCCGTGATCGAGTAGTATGTCGATTTTTTGTTTCCTTAAGATTAACCAATAATTTCCCCCTTCAGAACATGGCACACGACGACGAGGCCGGCGGTTCTAAGCCGTTCTGGCAAATCACCGACGAAGAAGATGAGCAATACGACCCGACGGCGGATGCCTGGGCTGACGCGGACACTAGCGGTGGCGAGGAGGATGACGCCACAACTAGTGGCGCCGCCGGTGATACCACTAGTGGCGCCGCCGGCGGAAATGACACCACTGATGCCGGCGGTCAGACAGATGGTGGTAGCAAAGCCAACAAGAAGAGGAAACGGAAATGTAACACTCTCCGCACCTACCGTGAAGAGATCACGGAAATTGATAGCTCTGGGTATCCAATCGCGCCCGAGAAGGTGGTCAAAGGATTCGGCAACCAGATTGGTTGCATTGTCCGGGACACTGTCAGGATCTTAACCAATGATCTAAGGAAAAAAGAGAATGCCCATTATCGGGTTATTCTCTTTAGAAAGCTGCACGGACGATACTTGTACCCGCATCCGCCAGACGAGCCGTTTAAGTACAATAACGACAATCTGGAGGGGAATAAGGTCAACCATTCCTCCATTGGTAAGATGAACACCGCCTTGGCCAACTGGAAACACCAGGTGAAGGTTAAGGTCTTGGACCCCAAAAATAGCTTGCAGGATGTTTTAGCGAGTGAGCCGAGAATCACCGAAGCTGAACTCCGGGACTTCAAGCTAATTTGCGAGAGCGAAGTCGCCAAGGCTAACTCTGGTTGGGGGCAGAGGATGCGGAAGTTGAACATTGGTACCCACAAACTGGGATGCGGCGGTTACAGAGCGGCGATTCCCAATTGGGAGAAGGAGGACGCCAAACGTGCAGAACAGGGCATCCCTGACCCTCTCGCAAAGTACTCGCCGCGGACGAAAAACTTCATCAGGGCCCGGTTTACATATGACCCGGTAGCTAATGAGTATACTACCGATGATGAGAAGGTGAAGACGTTGTATGACAACTTGGTAAGTAAATACACCACCCTAGTTAGTTTTCTCTCGACGATCAAGTCGATTGCATCATAGTGTACTGGTGGAATTCTAAACGGTTCACGCTAATTGTGCAGAACTTAGAAATCGAAAGTGGTGGAACCCCGTCATCCATGCCGAGGCTGCACGGCCCGTGGGACGACACTTTAAATAGGGCGGTGAACGTGACGCAGGGGAAGGAAAAGCACAAAAGGCCGTCAGGTGGCCGAGTTTGTGGCCTGGGCACGACGACGAAGCAAAGAGAGGACTTCAAGGAGCCCAGGGAGGCGAGAAGGAATAGAAAGAGGAGCATCGAAGATATCCAACGTGACGAAGCCCGCGATCGCGAGATTGCAGACCTCAAGGCCAAAGTTGCCGATATTCCTAATATTGTCAAAACAGCTTTGGCAGAACAAATGGGCAGCGTTTTGCCTACCATCTACGATGTGGTTACTCGATGGAATGAAGGAGGTCGAGTGGGGCCGTGCCCGGTGCCTAGCATGCAGGGCAGCAACTCAAGAGACTTTTCCAGAGTCTCGCCGGCCAACGCCACGATGGCGGACCCACTTGTGACTCCGCCCGCCTACACCACGGCGCCGATAGTGACTCCGCCCGCCTCTACCCGCCTGACCATCCGTTGCACGCCCACAGTGGGCGGTCCTCCGCCGAATGAAGAGCGTGCACCAACGAACAACCGCCGCCTGGCCATCGGTTCCACGCCCGCCGCCGGTTCTCCCTCGCCATTGAGCAGTAGCACGCCCGCCGTCGTCGTTGGCCCCTCGCCACTAGAGGAGCTCGACGCCCTCGCCAGCCAGGTAAATAGTTAAGCGTTGGAGCGTCGATCTTCCTTTGCCTTAGACTGGCCTCTCTGACGCCCTGCATGTTTTCCGCAGAACGACGACGTTCCATGCACTCTCTTACACACAGTGGACGGCGTGTTGAAGGATGTTGCTGTGGGTATGATCGTTCAACCGTCAACCCGCAGGTTCCACAACAGGCCGATGCGCGAAGACGTATATAGAGTTCGAGTGCTTCGGGTGCTGGCGGGCTACGACGACTTGTTGCCTCCCATTCAACCCTACCAAGAAGAAGATGACCCCGATACCCTGACGCTGCTCCAGTGCATGCCTTGGAACATGGAATGGCCGAAGAGCCAGATTCGCCTGGGGAAGAGGGGCGCCACCCCGCGGACATCGCCTCTAGAACTACCGGCGCGAGGCACCACCTCGAAGACAACCCCTCTAGAAGCTCCGGAGCGGAGCCATGGCAAGACCGTCGCCGCGCCGTCGCCTACCCGTGACATGGAGATGTCACAAGACCAGCAGAATGACGTTGATCTTGATGCCATGGATTTCATCGCTGATGACTTTGATGGCGGAGATTACGTTGCTCCTCCTCCAGAAGAACCCTACCATAGCACGGAGGCTCGTGGTGAGGCTCCTCCTGCGGATAAATCCAATTGCAAGCGTCTCTTCGGTTCTCAGGAAGACACGCCTCCAGATGTCGGCCCCTGCACCGAGACTCAGAAAAGTGCGAAGGGTGGAGTTATTTTCAGCCCTAGCACAATCCGTAAGGCGGCTAATGAGGAGATTGAGAAGGAGATCATTCCGAAAGCGCCGAAGCCGCGGAAAAGAGGACCTAGATCCAAGGCCGCAAAGTCCGCGAGCCAGCCTGCTAAGATGCCGCTCCGTGTTCAGGACGGCCCACCTACATCTAAGCATACGAAGATGCATGTGATTGGTCAGCCTATGCTTAGCCAGAGCAAGCTCAAGGCCGCAAGTGGGGATATGCGGAGTTTGCATGACATCATTCTTTTTCTTGAATCGCGTCTTCTTGAATCCAAGGATCCATCATACCCGGTTTTCATTGCCATGGTGCCAAAGGACTTGGGCTTCGTCGAGTCAACCGGCGCGGATAGAATAGTACTGCGGTATTCGGACATCTTCGATATGTTCCATAGCAATCCGCTGCACTACTCCATGATCCGCCTATACTCGCTCAGTCTGGCGGTGCAAGTCATCAGGGATAATACACCGGGCATCGCGATAGCGGACCCCTTCTACATGCGCCACGACGTGTTGTGCGGCGTTGGGAACCAGGTAGTCGCGTCGACATATCTCCGGGACTTCATGCTGGCGAACCAGACCAAGGATTACATCCTCGTGCCTTACTTTGCCGGGTAAGTCAATATTATTAGCCGAATCGAAAGTGATTTTCTTTAGATTTTCATCGCTCCTTTCCAACACTTTGTTTGGATTGTTCCGCGCAGATATACACAATGCACACTCATCTGCATTTGTATCAGTCATTCGCATGCCACGTATCTCGACTCAGGGAGTGCGGTGAAGAAAGACTACTCCAACGTGAAGAAAGTTTTGGATAATGCTCTCACCGGCTACCACGCAAGGGGGGGCAAAATCACTAGGGAGAAGGTCGTTCAGGGCGCTCGGGTGTTCACCCACACGACGACTTTCGCGTGCGTCAAGCAGCCGGCGGGCAGTAACCGAGACACCTACTATGTCCTCCATCATATGCGGGCGTATGTACGGGATCAACAGTTCCTTACCCTGCCTAGTCAAGTCCAACAATGGGCCTCCTGCTTGTCGATGGTCGGCGATGACAAGGTTAGAGAAGAGATATATGATATCCAGAAGTGCTTTGCCACGAAAATCGTTCATGAAGTGGTGAACAAGAGTGGACATTCTACTGCCGGTTCAACTTGCCGAACCGCGACATAGATACCTACCTAGCAACTGCCTGTGACGACAGGCCCTTCATCACTCCGGAGGGCTGTCCCGTTGTAATCCCTGGGAGGATGAGTCAGAAGGAGTGAGAACTATTGTAAGGCTTGCTACATTTTCCGAAAATAGTCGAACTCAATCGTTAGGGTTATGAATCGTCCATCGTGTGACAGATGCTTTATTATGTTAATGCTTAATTATCTTTCTTTTCATTATTGCGGTCTTACTTGTGATGGTCGTTCGAGCTTTTGAATAAGTAAATGCCGATGATTAAAAGAGTTGGTTCACACTCAGATGGCCTAGGCGGTCCGTTGCGCCTTGTGATTTTCACAAAGTTAGGATCTTGTGCATCCCACTTGGCGCAGCGGCACCGCCTACGGCCGCTTGTATGTGTCCACCCTAAATATGAGGCACACATCGTTACGGTTATGAATCGTCCATTCTGTAACTGATGCTCAATTATGTCAATGCTTGATTATCTTGCATTTTATTATTGCGGTCCTACTTGTGATGGTCGTTCGATCTTTTGAATAAGTAAATGCCGATGATTAAAAGGGTTGGTTCACACTCAGATGGCCGAGGTGGTCAGCTGCGCCTTGTGATTTTCACAAAGTTAGGATCTTGTGCATCCCACTTGACGCAGCTGCACCACTTCGGCGGCTTGTATGTGTCCACTCTAAATATGAGGCACACATCGTTACGGTTATGAATCGTACATGGCTTGATTATCTTACTTTTTATTATTGCAGTTTTACTTTGTGATGTTCATTTGATCTTTTGTGTTTGTGTTTGTGTTTAAAAGATGATCATCTTGTTCCTTTGTGTTTAACTTTCATCTTGTTTATGTCATATTTCTCCACTTACTACTATTGCAGACATGTTTAAAACTATTGTTTTTGTTTTTCTTTCTTGTCATTACAGATGCCGAGGTGCTACGTGGTGTTTAGAGGCAGGGTTCCAGGAGTCTACGATCACTGGGAAGACTGCTTCGAGCAGGTGAACAAGTTCAAAGGGAATGCCTACAAATCCTACAACACAAGAGTGGCGGCGGAAGCTAGGTGGTTCATCCATCTCGAGGAGGAACAGAAGAAGATCAAGAAGAACAACAACAAGTGGATGAAGACCATCGTAGCCGCTCTTGTCGCCGTCGCCTCGCTCGTCATGCTATGGTTCCTAGCTAGATGATTAGGTTATCGGCGACTAGATAGGTCACTTGTCCCGATGATGAAGCATCATCAATCGATGTAATCGGTCCTGATGATTAACCGTGTGATGTAGGTCACTTGTATCTATTTGACTATGATAAACACTTTGTATTCATAATCAACGGTTTGATGTAGCTATTAGGAATTCAAGCAGTATGATCAACTATGATATATAACTTGTTTGTCAAAGAACTGTTTTGATACATTTTGTCTACTGATATTCCTCTGTATTTGAGCTGTATATACCTGTATAAATACGGTACTGCGTATTTTAAAAAAATACAGCATAGTATAGCCGTGACGCACCAAAAAAGGTACCCGTGACGCACCTGGTAGAATAGCCGTGACGCGCCAGAGTGGAGACCCGTGGCGCACCAGCGAACTTAGCCGTGGAGGCATTAGCTTACCCGTGACACACCTCTATTCATAGCCGTGGCGCACCTACATAGTTAGGCGTGACGCGCCAAGAAGTAGCCGCAGCGCACCAGGCCCGTGCGTCACGGGTATAGATAGGCGCGGCGCACCAGGCCCGTGCGTCACGGCTAAACCCATAGGCGCGGCGTGCTAGCCGTGACGCGCCCAGGTGCGTCACGGATAGGCAAAAAGGTGCGTCACGGGTAAGCTTTTCCCTAGTAGTGACTTATCAAGACACTCTGAGTAGAGGGATTCATATGATATATGAACAAGGCAGAATATTGGTCAGACTAAAGGACATGAAGGTGTACTTGGGGAAAACACCATGAGTGAAGACACCATGTAGATAGTCCTTGAATCTGGCCTCGATTTGACGATAGTCCAAATCAAATCAAGGGTGGAAAGATAGCATGTCCACGAAGGAGATACTCTCATGCTTCAACAGGATGAGAACTAGACATCCCATTCCAAAGGAACAAGTTAGGATGAGCTTTTATCTTTCAACTCTTCAAGTTGTTGTTTAAGCTCAACCAAGTAGTCTAGGATATCCAGCAGGGTTCCTTGGAGAAAGGAGTGGTTCAAACTACCCCTTCTTTAGACATCACGGTCAGGTAACAACCTGGTGATACTTCTAGAAAGACAACCAGAATACCACAACCTACCGGTATGTCTTGGAGTTCGAAAGGAATCTTGCTTTTCAAAGCAACCGATATGATCTTGAGAGCATCGGTATTAACCTAACTCTTTGACCAAGAATGTACACCGGCATGAACGGATTTGGTAACTCAGTCAACTTCAAACAGAGGCTGGATGACCAATAGTGCTAAGAAGGATACAGATGTTTCTTAGATTGTTTTGTTTAAAGCAATAGGAATTGCTAAGAATATCTGATACACATGTCGATACTCACTCAACCTTCTCGATCATTTCAGGCTTGGAGGAAGGGTGAGTGAAGACGTCTAAGACCATCACTTCATCAGTAAGGCCATGAAACTCAACACGACCTCTTGATATAAAAGGGTGTGATCCTCGAAGATGGAACAGAACAGAAGTTAATGAAACTTCTTTAGTCTGCGAATTACAAAACTTTGACCTGATCCTAGAGATGGATGAGGTCCTGGAGTTTGTTTATCCTTACATCCCAAGGTGGAATGTTCTGACGGAACACAGGAGCAATTGCATTGGAAGACTCGGACACACGTATGCAACTTATATTCCAGAACAACGGATGGAGATTTTAGAGCAACTGGAAGATAGGAACATGCTCCGGAAAATCCAGAGGCCATGGGGAGTGCACAGGTGATACTCTTTTGTAAAACCCATGCTGGAAGATCGATATAGCTGAATTGAGAACGAAGATGTGGATTTAATGATGACCAATCTTGTTGTGATCCCTTCTTGATTACAAGAGAAAACCTACGGCTATTGGAGTTGAAACTCCCTAGCCATCCTTAGGTAGAAGATATTCCTCAGGATCCAAAGAACAGAACTTGGGTTAAAGATCAGCATCCTGTACTGATAGAGTGAGCATCACATGGTTATAAAACCACATGATTCAACCCACCACCATTTAGCACATTCCGGGACCTTCGGTTCAAGTCCAAGAATTAAAATCACAACAAAAGGAGTAACTACTATATGAGTGCCACAAAGGACACTACCATTAGCAATCACGAGGTATCTTCCAAAAGATAACGATAGCTCCAGAAGAACTTTGAGTAGAGGATAACAGACACATTTGAGATGAAAAGGAAATCTCGAGGTTCAGAATTTTGAGACTTTAGAACAGGGGTATGTGGAATCCACCCAACTCTGAGAGACTAGGATGGAAAGGAAATATCCCAGCTTGAATCGAGGGATAACGGAACATGGAACACACACGACTCTAGAAACTGAGCACTAGGTCAACTTGGGTAAAAGGCGTCCTTGCCAAAGAAGGCACCTAAGTTTTGAATGACTGGAAGAGATAGCAAAACCTTTTCAAATCAAAACAGGTAAGGTGACCCAGAGTTAGAGCGATACCAGATAAGAGTAAAAAGAATCCTATGAAGGTTTTTCACAATCCATTTGGAGTTTCAAAATAATTTCCACAATCACTAGACTCAACATCGACCAAGCAGTAAGGTTTTGCTAAAGGCAGTCCTGCTCTCATACTAGAGATATACAAACTATCATGTGCTCCTAGCAATGGACAAACAAGGGCTTCAGGGTTACCAGCCCCGGCCGCAACAAACAACGGCAGGCAGACCAGATTCATCGTCATGTAGTCCGGATCCCCGGTCTACTACTCCTTGTGTCCATGCTAGTCATAACCAGATATGTATACCCAAGCATCCACGAGTCGGATGAAACTGAAGGAACGGGACCAAAGTTATACAGAGCTGCTATGTGTCCAGAAAGTGCAACAACAATCGAGGGTTACTGGGTTTACCTCGCCCTAAGCCGAATCACATCAGCAGGCGGGCTCGGACATGGATCATCGGCTCCACAACCCCTCGACTGCGACAACTATGCAGGCATAGCCAAAACTGTATAACAATGAGCTCGAAACCAACAACCGATCAAAGCAACACTCTAGACATTGAAGTTGTATTAAATAGGTGTTACTAGAGTATAGCTTACAAGCAGAGGTCACACGACCCAACATTACATCAGACAACAGAAGGCAAATTATGTTGCTAATCAACAAGAACCAAAAAGGCCTAAGAGGCCACAACATAAGGCGACGTCCCAGCCCATAGATTCCAGGCTGCTACCTGGGAACCCCAAACTACACGTCGATGTCCACATCGAAACACCACCGAACTGAGGAACTCCACCTGAACCAAGTTGAAGCAAACATGAGTACGGGAGGTACTCAACAAGACTTATTTAACCTATTATATATCTACTTCTTTTAGATAGAGTTATGAAGGTTATTTTGCGTAAAGCCATCTTTGTTTTCCAAGTTGAGGAAGGAAAAGCACGTCTCATGGAGTATTTTGAAAACAGATGAGAAAGTTACTCAACTGCTGAGATCATCATCTTTCTAATCCACCAGGTCATATCAGCACCTCGTGCTTCAAAGATCACCACCTCAAGTTGTTCCCGTAACTCATGCTACAAGGTAACCCCTCTCGTCATCTCCGAGGAGGCATCCTTCATTCGTTATCAACACGTTTTAATCATTCCGTTTAAGTTGTCTATGATCATAGAATCCGTTACCAAGTCGTCCTTAACCGCGGACACGGCTTTTCAAAAAGATTTAACCCTGCAGGGGTGTACAACTTTAACCCCACGTACCAACCAACTCTTAATGCCACATGATTAGCACTAATCCGGGAAGTGCCGGCAGAGGGAGGTTGACCACGATCTTTCCCTTGCTTCGCCTATTCCATGAGTCGCTCCGAGTAGAGATGGACCGCCAATAGGGAGTGGCCATCTCCTGCCGGGTCTCTATCGTTGTGAGCGGTGCTTCAACTACTGTCTCGCCACAGGCTGTTACACCGCCACATCCTAGTTTTGTAAACGTTTTTGACATCCCCGCAAATCCAAATGGAAAGCCCGAACTAGGCAACTCATGGAACAAACTAGGCAAGTTGAGACCGAGGGGAATCTAAGCCCCGTGTGGATGCACGCTCAGTCTTGGCTCGAAGACGAGAACTCGCTCCTAGGGGCATGAACGAGATAAACACCACAGACCCTCTGTGGTCTCGTCATCCACACCTTTAAGTCATGTTAACCAAGTTATCTTAACTTTCCACAACATTCGATCATACTAGATTCTTCTGTAACTCTGATTCATCAACCGGATGGAGCAGAGATAGCAAACATATATAACTAAGCACAACATATTTAAGGCTTTGGCGATGAACTCAATCAAACCTATGGATGCTAGGAGTAGTGAATTAGGATAACTAGGCTATGCATGATATAGGACAACTCTAACTACTAACACAAGATATATTGGAATCGAATGCATTGTACGAGAGTCAAAAGTCTTTCAAAATCATATATCGGCAGATAAGAGGTTATGCTTGCCTTGCTTCAAGAAAACCAGAGAAAGACTTCAGGAATAAGTGCTTGACTTGTCGGTTAGGATCAAGTATTCTCCATTGGATTTGTTGGCCTTCTCTTCGGAGTCACGTTCTACAGAGGGGGAACAAACACCGAAACAAGAAGAGCAACAATCAACACATGGCAATGATGCAATGTGCAATATGTATGCATGAGCAGGTTAATGCACTGAAATAAAGCCCTAGACATGTTTAATGGGTTGCTAGGGTTCGTATGTCAGTTATGAAGTTTTACTGAAATTAACCCGAAATAGGCCCCGGAGGGGTACTTCGGACGGTTATGGAAGTGAGTAGAATTTAAAGTGCTCAAATAGGTTTGAAAACATCATAAGTGAGTTGCATTTGTCTTTCTAAGCATTTTGACATATGACTTGTAATTTTCTGATTTTATTGAATAAAAACTTATTTTCTCTATTTTAAAAGAATTAAACGATATTAAAATAATGTCCAAAAAATAAAGGTTGTCAAACATGTGTGAAAATGACATATTTGGATAGAGTTTATTTTTCTGAACAAAACCATACATTCATTTTATTTTTCTGAGTAACATTTTGGAAGATATTAATTAATCAACTTTATTCATTTTCTGGAATTCCTAGAATTACCAAAAAGGGTAGTTATGACGTCACTATGAGGTCACCCTTGCATCATCCAGAGAAGAACTTCTCTGATTCAATCAAATTCGAAGCACTCGATGGATAAACTACGAAATTGGTTTGTGGCCTAGGTGGAGAAGGTTAAGGTGAACGTGAGGGTGGCGGAGAACGACCAAATGGTCGCCGGAGATGGTGCCTGTGAGCATCCGCGCGGCGGCGGACGGTGAGGTATGGGGGCGGAGAGCTGCTGAGGGGGAGGAGCCAAGGTGAGGGCAGTGCGGGATTCAGGAGCTCACCACGAAGCCGTTGATGTGATCAGACGAGGATGGGGCGGCCGGATTAAGCGGCAACGAGCACGACGGCCGGCGGCCGGACTCGGGGAAGATGGGCCGATTCCGGCGTCTCCGGCCCTCCCCGCTTGCGTGCGTCGTTGAGGAGGAGGTACAGGGTGCGGGAAAGCCTCAGAGAGGCACGGTGGAGCTCGAGGATGCTCGTAACACCGGCGGCGAGCGGCGGCCGCGGCATCAGTACAACTAGGGTTAGGTCTTGGGGTTTCCTTCGTGAGGGGAGACAGAGAGAGGGCGCTGCGATAGAGAGAGAGGAGGACGAGATGCAGACGTCGCCTCCCTCTTATCCGCGCGAGTGAAGCAGGCAGGAGGTGGCAACTACGACGGCGTCGACGAGCTTCCATCCTTCTGTCACGAGGAAGAAGAAGTTAAATGGGATTTTTATGGAAACCCCCTTGGAACTTTCGGAAAACACCAAGAAGTCCTTCTCTGTTTTAAAACAGGACAGGAAACCTTGTTTTCAGGGCCTTTTTGCAAACAATTTTTTTGGCAAATATACTTTTTGAAAACTCACAAAATTTCCAACAAAACCATAACTTGGTTTGCCAAATTTGAAAATGTTTTTAATTCAAATTTTGGGTGACCACTTTAAGTGGTTTTTGGTCAATTCTTATTAAATTCAAATTCAAACTTGATTTAAATTTTACATGCATGCTATGCCATGAACACAACACCACAACCCTTTTGTTAGCAAAATTTGGGATGTTACAAATCTACCCCCTTACAAGAATCTCGTCCCGAGATTCCTGAAGGAGAAAGAAAGAAGGAACACCGGTTTTGAACGATCTTCTCGAACCTTACGGTTCTCTTCTTGAAGAGGTTGATTCGTAGCACTTGCGAAGATCTCTGGCGGCTGCACCTTAGGTAGAGGGAAAACTCTAAGGAATTGATCTTCATGAAAATCGAGTATCTCATGGTTCACTCATGACCGGAATGTTCACAAAGAACTGTTGAGTTAACAGGCATGAAACACATCAAGATAACGGAGTGAGTAGAAGATGGTTTCAAGTTTGCGGACGATTGGTCTTGAAAGGATTTAGAATATGAGCTTTGCACAAGACTTTAAATCCTTTTGGAAAATAAAGGTTGAACAACTTTGGACATAGAGGTTTCTTCAAACAGAATACCAGAATGGGGAGGATGGTCTTGAATATTGTGACGCCCCCGAGATCGGGCACTATGCAGATTTCAGCATTCCCGCCAAATCCGCATAATAACCGATTCCAGGTTTCCACTTGTGATAATCATTACAACAGTTCACGAATAATCCACAACAACAACAGAAAATATGTACAAGAGACTCAAACGAGCCAAGGATACAACTGATACAATACAAAGATCCAAATAACAGCGGAAGAAACAACATAGCGTCCGACTACGGACAAGATACAAATTGGACTAAGAGTCCTGAAGATAACCGAGAGCGTCCAATCCCTGCCCAGGCCAAGCCGGAGGGATTCCCAAGCTAACGTCGTCAGACTTCAAACCTGTTGACTGCAATGTTGAATATGCAGCCACGAAAAAGATTCGTGGGTCAGTACGGTTAGGTACTGGCAAGTGGATAAACCATACTCACAAGATACCGGCGTAACCAGTCATCACAAGATACAAATACTTTGGGTTGAACGGAAAGGAAGGGATTATTGCAAATAAGCGGCAGCGGGCTGCACTAACCAACTACAGAGACTCGATACAACATCCGGCTAAAAGAGGGAGGTAAGATAGCGTATCGTAACCAACTACAACTAACCACCAAACAAACCCATCCAATGTTACTCCCTTCTAAGGAAGCAACCCAAGGAAACTAACACTGTTGATTAAGGTGAAGTTCAGGTTATTGTGACAATATGCCTATTACTAGTCAAGTTGTTATTAATTTAGGTGTAAGTTGTCTGAGTACTTTTTAGCCAGCACTTTCACCAAGTAATCCATAACCGCGGAAAACACGGCTTCTCGAGAAGATTTATCCCTGCAGGGTGTGCTCCAGTACCCGTACACACTCAAGCCACCAACTAAAACTCAGGTTGGCTTGACACGACCCAAACCGTCTCTACAACCCATCCTAGGAGCCACGGAGCTATAAGGTCCCAGCCACGCAGCCGAATACTCAGCGCAGGTGTGCAAAACTCCCGCAGGACACAACACCCCGGCAATACAGGCCTCGCCCTATATGCATCATCATCATCATCAGTAACCATGGGGGATCAACCCATTATGCAAGGAGCAAATGGAACACCCGAACTAAGTGTGGCTCTTCGGACAAGCTGCAGATCAGGTCTAAGTCGAGGGGGGTTCCATACCACCACCCGGATGCGGTGAGCATGCTCATCATGTATCAGTAGACAAGACTCTTTTCCTAATTAAGTTCGACACTAGCAGGCCTCAAAACCCTAACCCGGGCCTCCTGCCGGTGCCTTAATATCAAATTATTATTACCCAGAACAATAACAAGTTGTTGATTGAATTGAAACCCAACTATCGACTAAACAGGTGATAAGACAGACAACCATACTTGAGCACAAACAACACTAAGCATGCAACTACGACACGAGGGCCAACAAGGTAAACAAGCAACAATTAATAGGAAGTGAAAGGAAGGCTATATCATGGCTGCAAGGTAAACATATAATAGGATCGAGACACAAGCATCGAACATAAGGCTAGAATAAGAACAACGGAAAGAATCGGTAACAAGTGATGAAAGGCAGCCATTTGGCAGCAAGTGAGTATACTTGCCTGGAATCTAGCAAGTAGAGGTACATCCGCAGAACTTGTCGTTGCTCACATCATCTCAACGTCCTATCCGGGAAGAAGCAACGAACCTCGAACAAACACCGGATGCAACAATTACTACTACGGCAAAAGATCCAGCATGATCAAGATATGGATGCATGACAAGTTTAAAGATGCATCAAGATAAACTAGTTGACATGATAACATAACATAATTAAATGGACCCATATGCAATTTGGATTACATATGGAAAACCCATGAATTAAGGTTGAAATAATTGTTTTACAACTAATCAACAGGTGAAGGTGGATTAGCATGATGCATGGATGAGGAAAACAAAAAGAAAACAACAATAGCTTCAATTTGAAAAGGTGTTTACCAAGTTTGGAATTTTATTTATTAAGTTAGGAAATTTGGCTTCTTAAGTGAGTTACACAAGTATTTATTGTTTTCACCCATTTTAATTGTTCAAAACAGTAAACAAATTAAAATGAATTAGTTATTAATTTGACAATTTTAAATGCATTAAATAAGAAACAGTTGTTTTCAGCAATTTAAATTATTCAAAACAGAAAACAAAGTTGATATTTGCAAAGTTCATGAAAATGGGATGGAAAACATATTTTACATGTTGGAATTGGATTTGAATTGCCCAAGTTATGAATTTTGCAATTTAAAAGGTTTAATTAAAGCATTGGATTATTGCACCAATTTTAATTAGGGAAAACAATAAACAAATTGCATTGAAAAGGTTGAAAACATGTAGCAAATGTTTCATTGAACATTTAGAGCTATCAAACATAATTTTTGGGTTATTAATGAATTTATTATGCAAGTTTTTATAATCATTCTTATTCTGCCCTTTTTAGTAAACAGAGGGAAACATGGTCAAACTTAATTCAATTGTGTCCAAATAAAATACCAATGTGTAGAGTTTGTTAAGACAAATTTTTAGAGCCCAAGTTTGCTTAAATTGGATGAGCAGAACTAAAGTTATGAAATTCCAAAGTTTCCAATTTTTATTGCATTTTCAGTAATTAATTATTTAGGGCAAAATGTATTACAGAAACATGTTGCAATTTTGTTACTAGTAGAAAGAGCACAAAAATTTGAATCCACAGAAACTTGAATCATTCAATTTGGAGCAAAATTAAATTTTATATTGATTTTAGAATTAATTGCTCAGATCTATGTTTCTGAAATTCGGGCAGAAAAGAGAAAAACAGAAATAAAAGGGTGTGGCTTTCTGCCGGGGGGGGGGGGGAATCGACCCCGGGACCTGGGGCTTGCGCGCAAGGGTGCGGTACCAGTGCGCTACTGCGGAGTTGCTGTTGGTATGCGCTTCTGACGGAGGAAGTAGTGTCTACAACGGCTAACTGAATTCCGATAGAGATGTTCTCTGTTACTGACGGAAACAAAGCAGCGATCGGCGGTGCCCTCCACGGCGGCGCTCAATGGCGCGGACACGGAGCGAAGGGAGGAGGAGGGAAGAGTTGACTGGAGGTGTGGCTCACCTCGAGGGGCCCGATCACGCGGGGATAGCGTGGGCTCGCGGTTGCTTTCGAGCGGAGAGGAAGGAGGGCGCAGCAGGTTCCCGCCGGTGAAGCACGACGACGCCGCGGCCGATGCAGGCGTCCTCCGGCCGGGGCCTCTTCGGGAGAAACGGGGATGGAACCCTCCTGGTTCCATTCCCGTTGAGAGCGCGGCGGCGCCATGGTCGCCAAGGTGCGGCCATGGTGAGGTTCAGGGAAAAAATTTCAGAACAGAACGAGAAAAAAGAAAAAGGGGATCGTGGGGAAGAGAGGGAGGTGGCGGCGGAAGGAAGAGGAGGGGGGAGAAACTAGGGTTTGGGGGGGGGGAAGCTTGGAGGAGGGGATGATAAGGAGGGCAGGTGGGATCGGTTGGGAAAAGCTTGACAGCGACAGGTTCGATCCCTCTGTACGGACAGAGGTAGAAGATGGGGTAGTGGGCTGAGGGGGAATGGGCTGGGGCTTGGGTTGGGCCGACTGCCCTCTCCTCTAGCTGTTTTTTTTTAATTTTCCTTTTCCCTTTTTGCTTGTAAGAAAGAAAAGGAGAGAGAAGAGAATAGGTTGGGGTTTGGGGGTTTTAATTTTTTATAAACTATTTTTATTTGACTTACAAAATAGCAACAACAAAGGTAGGTTCACTTATCTTCAACAATTTGGAATATTAATTTGATTTGAAATTGTTAGTTGAATTTCAAATAGGGTTTCAATTGGAATTTTGAAATAACAAGTTTTATTTAATAAAACACGATGAAAAAATTAGTGAGTTTAAAAAGGTTTGGAAGATTTAAATTGTTACACCACAATTGGATCATGTCAATTATGAATGGATTTGATTTGAAGTTAAAATTACCATTTGGGTGTTAATAGAAAGGAATTTTATTAACAAGCAAATCAACTTCAAACTATTGAAAACAATTGGATTTGTTTAGGTTGCAATTTTCAATTTGGAAACTGTGGACAATGTTTGAAAGTTTAATTTGATTTGAATTTTTGAGTTGTTTTGAAAACAGAGTGCAATGCTTATGATGCATGTGATGCAAAAAGAAAAGGAAGAAACCAATTCTAACTTAGGGGGAACACCCCAGGTGTTACAAATATCACAATGTAATATCCGTAGACGAAGGAGAACACGAGAAAACACTCTAATCGTGCATCGGAGAAAAGTTGATACATGATCGTGTTCACTCTTCGGAGTGGACATGGAAGATAACGGAACAACCAGCCATTCTATAATAGCTTTCTTGAAATCCTTGTGGACGATCATGAGGTTACTTCATCGCAAACGATGGGTAACCAAAAGATGTTGGAACACCGTAGTTAAGAAGGGATTCTTGGTAACACCATAAGGCTGGTTAACCAATGAGGATTGAAACACCAGAAGGAATAGGGAATCTCTTTCCTATGGTGGATTTGACGTAGCAATACGTTTACCACATGGTTAAGATCCCACGGTTGAAGTGACTGACAAATTCACACAATGTGTGAGATCAACAAAGCTTCAAGTACAAACAACTTGAAGAAGGGAACTGAGAAATGGTGGTTACGAAACACCACCAGATGTTTTCATGATGAACTTGTTTCCACTAAAAGAAAGGTTTGGAGGATTGACAAAGAGACATTGGAAGAATCAACTTCCAGGTTCTCCTGGATGTTCTAGATACCGACAGCAGGCTCATGACAAGCCTTCTATAGGTCATCAAGTGAATTTTGAACTTTGGTTCGGAAGAACGGTGAGAGAAAACTTGTTAGAATGAACCACACCAGAATTCTCATGGGGAGTGGCTATTCTTACGGATTTAAAGAGATATGACATTAGGCCTTCCGGCTAATGGTGTCAACCACAACATCAACCATGTCGTATTTTCAAATGAACCTAATTCAATACACTTGAGGAAACACCAACCATCGTGATTTGGGTATGAACTGAACTTGTTTATCTGTTACTCATTTAGTTCAAGGGATGGTTCTGTTCATACCCAAATTACCAAAGCCCGGATATTACTAAACAATTTGGGTACTAAAACTCGTCGGCATTTTAAGATAGAAAGAACAGTAGATTCATGTGCAATTGAAGGAATGCTTCAGTTCAGTTCATACCCAAATCACGAGAACTCAAGGGCAGTTGAACATAGAAACAATGGTTGATTCGAGCTTGTACTACCGCTAGGAACCCTGGATATCACAGACTAACCATAGAAAGTTCACTAAAACTAGATCTAGTTTTGTAAGAGGGATGTACCTCCGTCGGCGCGGCAGTCGGCGCAGCGGTCGGCGCAGCGGTCGGCGCGGCGGTTGGAGCAGTGGTCGGCTTAGCGGAGACGTGCCCCCACATGGAGTATTCAGCTGCTTTGTCGTACCTGTCCTGAATCTCCTTGTACGCCGGCTCGAGGTCAGATGGCATGGCGGCGTGGGATGGGCCATCTTCACCGTCCCCGCTCAGCGTCTTGTTCCGATCTATCTCCGAAGAGACATCACGGACCTCCGCGTCCACCGGCGTGGCCTCGCCGGAAGCAGCAGTCCCAGTGCGAGAGCTGGCCGCGACTGGGCCGACAGCAGAAGACGGCTCGCCGACGACGGACGCCACCTCCTGATCTTCCTCGGCATCGAAGAATTCCCGTGATCTCTTCATGGCGGATGGGAAGGGCAGGGGAACCTTCGAGGGTTTTGCTGTGGAAGTGGAATGGTGGATTCGTTTTTCGGGGAAAAGTTGTTGCAGAGACAAAGGAAGGAAGGAAGTGGATATGCGTCAAACCGTCTATTTATGGAGTTCCCCTTTTGCTCTCCCTATGACGCAAGGTGCACGTGTGAATCTAGGTTTTTTTGTATAGTTGTTTTTCCATATTTTTTGCAGATAAATGGCGGAAATTGAACACCAAATCAAGTGAGGTTGAAGGAAACTATATTCTCGACCGAAAGTGCCCGAAAACGGCTACCACGTAAGATTGGTAAGCAACTTGAGAATGGATGCGGCTTTTTGAGATCCCTAACGTGCAATGTTGTTGAAATGAAGTGAGTTTCTTGGAATGCATCATGTCTTCAATTTTGGGAATGGGAAACAATAAGTTGGCCAAGCAAATCCACGTTTTCGGTCGTTTCTTCCGCGTTCGAAGGCACTAAACCAGATGACGCATCTCCCACTCATGGCCAAGGGTAACAAGGTGCAATGTTGCATGTGGAGTGAGTCTGAGGGAGTGGGTTGGAACGATGCCATTGTGTCGAGGCTGTCATGCAAGCGAGAAGCGGCGAGAATCGTCCCGGTTAACGTCTGGTGGTTCGACGCCACCCAACGCAATGGCGGCACCATACAAGTCCTGCAATGGGGTTCAAACATTATGTGTGGGACCACATGGCCAAGTGTGACTTAAATTCTCATCTCTACAAATTTCCAGGCATCCTAGGTGGAAGGAAACTATATTCTCGACCGAAAGTGCCCGAAAATGGCTACGACATAAGGTTGGTAAGCGGTTATTACAAGCGGTCAATACGACTGTTTACCAAAATAACTGGGCATGGAATACTTTTGTACCAACATTTGTAAAAGTGAACATACCATTGGTCTGATAGCCATTAATTACAAAAAGTAGTGGAAAGCTTGTCTGGCTGCTCCATGGCGTGGCGTAGGACGAAGATCAAGAGGGCAGTGGAGAAACAGAGGAGAAAGCAGGGGAGGGGAGGGGAGACGACTCGGTGGCAGTTCAGATAGGAACCATAAAAATGGCAACTGCCCCGCGGAAAAGTACCCACCTTTTGTGGTAACAGACTTACAGGTGGACCCAAGTATCATCTTCCTCTAGTATTGTCACGTCAAGTTCGCGCTCCTCCTCTTTGTGTACCTACAGTTATTTGCTCCGAGAAAACCCTTTTTCCCCAGTTCACCGACACCGCCGCCGCCATCCATCTCTCGACCTCGCCGCCCCTCGATCAGCATCCCTCTCTGGGCCGCCGCATTCTCGCGACCGCCGTCGTCTCCCGTCTCGTCATCGCGCTGTAGATTGACCCACGTCGCGTCGATTCACAACTGATCCATCGCGGGCGGCACTCAGGTTAGAACTTCTTCTCTTCTGGATGCATTGCAGAACGATTTCAGTTAAAACACTAATTTTCTTCAAGTTTACCAGTGTCCTACTTGTCTAGACAGGAAAGAAATGTGAAATCTTGTGCTAGATATAGATGGTAGCACGCATTTATGTTCGATGTCATTCATGATTGATTTGTCTGTTACACGTTTATTACTCAAGTAGATGGTACTTACATGCATTTGATTGAGATGTTGCACTCTACCTTCATGTAATTTTGATAGTTCCAGGTGCCGAATTGATGTTGGTAGCTGTTTTTGTGTGTGCCTTTTTCTAGGTAGGTAATTAGTGATGTTGAAAGTAAGACCTCTGCTACTCACACTGGCCTATCTAGGACCAGTACCTATTTTTAGTAATTTCCCTTTTTACTCTTCAGCAGTACAGTTGACTTGACCCCTTTTTAGGTTTGGTAGCTATTTTTAGTAATTTCCATTTTTACTCTTCAACAGGACAATTGATGTGAGCCATTTTTTAGGACCAGAAGCTATTGCAATTAATTTGCTAAAGCGGTACAATTGATTGTCGGCACACCATTTCCTTGTCGTACTAGTAGATTTTCTTTTCTGAAGTTCTATACTTCCATGAAATTTTGAATGCATGTCAAATTTAAATTGCACCTGTATGAATGTCTCTGAACCTTGATGCTGCTAGACTGCATTTAGTCTTAAATTTCTAGTGAACCTTCATGTTTCTTAACCTCTGCTGTTTTGGCACGTCTGCTAAATGTAACTGAAGTCAGACTTTTTTATACGATCAACATACGGGTTTGCATATGATGGACTGCGAGTTCCTCGCTTACGTAGATGATACTTCATCGGACAAACAGGTATTGTACCCAGTTTAGGTGTCATTTTAGTCAGATAGGTGTAATGATGTTCATGGATTGCTCTATCCTCTGCTGTAGTCACTGCTTAAGAAGTTCGATGACTTGCTGGAGGACCGTAAACCCCGTGCACTGAAGCTGCTTGAGGTCGGACATCGGTGTAGCACCACGTGGGATGTTGATGTGTGGTTGGACAGCACTGGCCGCATGTTCCTCAAGCGCGGCTGGGAGTGTTTCGCCCGAACGTACAAACTGCAGAGAGACTTTATTCCGATCTGCAGTTACGACGGCCGCAATGTCATCACAGTAAATATGTTCGATCTTAGCAGTTGCCGCATGCAATACAACGCGGCATTCAGTACGTGCACTCTATCACCAAAATGTCAATTCTCGATTATGTAGCCGGACATTGTGCTGCATTTCTTTTATATGATGAACACAACGATCTGTTAAGATGGAGTTGGCAGACTTTGAGTTCTACTCCATCGTAGCAGACCCTACATCGGACAAACTAGTACGCTTCATCGACCCACAACACCAATTCAGTTATTTAGTCCGACATAGTGTCTGAGCTATGAGCCTGTAGCTAGTTAAATTTGTGAATCAAATTAAGGTCTAGTAGATGGGTTGTAGTAGCTCAAGTGCTCTTCGTGAATATGTTCACTCGATATGGTAAATTTCAGCTCCCACTGAAAGTTCCTCTTTTCGAAATAATGTGCCAAACACCCTGATTGCTCAACTTTGATTTAGTAGAACTGATTACTCGGTACTACTGGTTTACATTTTTTATATTACTGATCCATCATAAAAAATTAACCTTATTTGTTGTAAGCCCTCTTTTCCATCTATTTAACTTTCATATTGCTGCAGATGTTGCCTAAGAAGTTCGTGGAGTTTCTGAAGGGCCGTGAACCCCGTGAACTGAAGCTGCGTGAGGCGGACGATCCGAGTAGCGACATGTGGGACATGGATGTGCTGTTCGATGCAGCTCGCCGCTTATTCCTCGGGCGCGGTTGGGAACAGTTCGCCGAATATTACTTCCTGCAGCCCGGCAGTTTCCTCCTCTTCAGTTTCGACGGCGACGCCTTGCTCACCGTCAAGGTGTTCAAGCTGGACATATGCTGCAGGCACTACTTGTACGACCATGATGCCAGTACAAGCAAAGAAACTGGCCCATATCCCAGGACTGATGAGGAGTCCACGGATGAGGAGTCCACGGATGAGGAGTCCATGGATCAGGATGACCCATTCGACTCTTCCATCATCGTCTCCCAGAGAGCCGATCTTGATGACGATGAGAAGGACCACGTCCGTGAGCTTCTACCCCCAATAGATGAGTACATTGGAGTGCCATACGTGACTCGTTTCACGAGGACAAATGTGGCCAGATATGAGATGGTACGTATGGTGCCAATGCTATTTCTGTTTTTCAACACAATTTATGCTTACAACGTGTGCCTTACTATGACCTACTTTTTTTTGTCTTTCATCCACACGTTCAAAATCCAGAAACTACCTCAGTCCGTAGCGGACAGTGCTGGCATTCCTTCTTCAGGCAATGCTGGGCTATGCCTCGGATCATCAGAGGCGTTCACCACCGTTCGATACAACACGGACAGTGACGGCCGAATTATGTTTGGTAGGAATGCATGGCGGGATTTCCTTGAAGGAAAGCATTTATATGAAAACCAAGCTATTCTCATTACACTTAGGAGCACCCGTAACCGCCACTTGGACGTGAAGATTGTGATGCGGGCGGTGTCGCCCTGGTTGTAGTACGTAGTCTGCCAACCTGGACATTCTCATCGGATCATGAACATATGGATGTATGTAATTATCGTATTGCCAACAGCGATGTGCTTGAGTACATTGATCACAAAAACCCTCTGATGTCTGCATCTGCAATGAAGATTACTTGTCTTCTTTATATTTTCAGTGGCATTTGAAGTTTGCAGAAATAAACAAGGCGGCGACAGCTAATTAGATGCATGAAATAATTGTTCAGTGATATTACATGACTCATGTGAGACTTTCACATGTTTTCAATCCTACTTTGTAAGCGCTAGGGAATAAATCCCATCAGTTTTCCCTCAATAGTTAAGAGCCTGAAGCCTAGAAACTCAATGCAAAATATGCCTTCTAGGCAGCCGGCGATTCCATTCATTGTTTAACTGCTCAATTAGCGCCTATATTCGCGCCAAGGCGTTGTGGTTGCTCTAATACGATGTCCCACCAAAATAATTAAAAGCCCCCGCTAAAACACCTAGTGTCTGCGAAATTTTGTGTTCCCACCAAAAAAGAAAAGCAGTCACTTTAAATTTCCCGCTAAAGTATATTCATAAGTGCACGAGGCCCGTCCTTTTTCGCGATTGCATAATCTACGGGCCTCCAGTTTCGATTAGATCTGATCGCCCTAATCTACGGGCCATCGGAGTCCATGGAACGCGAAACCTCTCAGGTTATTCCTTTCTAATCTGCTTCTCGTCCGTCTCCGTGATCTCGCCGTTTCTTCTATGGTCTGAATTTAATGTGTGATTTTAGTTTGCCGTACTGTGGTTAATCGTATTGACGATGGGAGACTCGTTATCTATGTGAATAATGCCATGTAACTATTCTTTTCTTTCAGATCTGCTAACTCACTGATTATTTGGGTTCTCATTTTTTCCTTCTATCTAATTGTAGACGACCGAGGCCATTTGAAAAGTTAGCCTTTTCTACGAGGATGATGATAAAAACAAGAAAGTTGTGGAAGCTAAGATGGAACAGGACGACATCTTCTATATGGAATTCATAAATTTGATTGAAAACGTTGGCTTCAATGGCGCGCATCATTACCTGTACTGCGGGCTAAATAATGGCCGTGGCAAAGGAAAACTTGTTCCCATCGACCATGTTAGTGATTTGGAGCCATTGGTACGCAGGCACTATAATGATAAGAAGATCATCCTGTGTGTGTTTAGGGAGAAGGCCACCGTTGATATTGCAACAAAAGAGTCTCTGCTTGATGATGGAAGTGGATCCACCAGAAAGAAGCGACCGATCACTCTCACAGGTTATACTTTCATGCCAAATCTCCAACGCGCAACTCCTTCAATACAGACTTTAATAAATATTTTCCCCGGTAACATTTTTATGCATTCCTTACCTAATCCACAATTTTGATAAACATGCAGTTAGGGATGCAACCGATGAGGAACAAGCGACCAATCACTCTCACATTTATTGTTAACATGTTCAGAAATAAAGAAAGGATCTGTCAACATGACAAGGGTTGAAAGTTTACAAGAATATAAAAAATTCAGGGAAAATGTAGATGTGGTAATTTAATTTTGACATTTAAGCTTTGTCTAAGATTTCTTTTAATGCATAAAAACTACAATTGCTGATTCAGTACAAATGTTAACCCTGAAACAGGAACTGAACCTAACACTGCTGTGTCTGAAACTGACATGTGTTCCCTTGCTAAATGGCCTTCCCATGCTCCCCGCTATCGCCCAGAGCTACAAAACGGTACTAGCTATTTTTTTTACATCTGTGTCCTAATTTCTTACAATAAACTACAAAATAAATTGTTTCTTCCTGTGTGTTTTGGGATGTAGGCGATGACATACAGAAGAAGAAAGGGCGAGGTGTAGTGAAAGATTTGAAAGCCAGTAAGAAGCGTCATGCCAATGGATCTGCAAAGCTAGGTGTTGATTTCTCTGATATATTGGGTGGTCCAGTAGGAATGAACAACCGTTCATTCAAGGATGACATGGTAATCATAATGAAAAGAAGGTTTCCAATTATTGGAGTGAGGAGGTGGTCAGACATTCACCCTGACATCCATCGACTCATCGTCGCAGATATGTTGGTGAGTACAGTTATTTGCTCAGATGTGTTGTCTGTGTTTTTCGTCCTTAATTAATGAACTACTACTAAACCAAGTCTAGTTGTTTGTTCTACGCATTACAGGACAGATATGAAATGGAAGATATAGCAGAAACAGCCGAAAAAATTCTTAAACTTGCAAAAGAGCGATACAGAGGCTGGCGAGGAAACCTAAGCATCACTTACAAGGCATACAAAACAAATGATGCTAGAAGGGCAGTTAAAGCAGAAGATTTACAAAAAGAAGAGTGGGAATGTCTGATCGAGTACTTTGGCACTGATCCGAAATTCCGTGTTATTTCTATACTCCCTGTTTGCGAATTTTGTACTATCATGAAATGGCTTGTCTGACAAGTGTTTTTTATAACTGAATGAGAAGGAACTCAACCAAAAGAACACGGACAACCGTACGCAGCTGAAGACAAAACACATAGTAGGATCAAAATCCTACTCTCAACTCAGTTTTGAGAATGTATGGGCCTACTCACTATGCATGCGTCGGTGTTCACTGTGCTTTAATGTTTATAGCATCTAATTGTTGCACTACTTGCAGAGGAATTCAGAAACTGGAGAAGAGCCAGACTGTGTTGCTCTCTGGAAACTAACACACACAAAGAATGAAACATGGACTACCACAGAGTCCAAAGATGTTTACGTGAGTTAACTGACTTAGAAGCTACTCTAAACATATTTACTGTTCTCAATCTTGGATGTTTCTTCATCTGATTCGAGAGTTTTTTTCGTAATCAGGACACATCATGTAAAGAGATTGAAAACAGATCAAAGGAAACTGATGTTCCAGTGTCAGCTGAACAAAGAATCAATATTTTACAGAAAGCATATAAAGATATCATTGATTGCAAGTCATCGCAGCCTCGTGGGTTCGGATACATGGCCAAGGTGCAAACTAGTTCTCAGAGGTATAAGTTGCAGGTTGAGGAGCAAGCTCGTGCTACGGCGGAGACCCAAAAAGTAAACTCCCAGCTCACCCAGAAGGTCACTACTTTAGAACAGAAGTTACTAGATGAACGTGCAAGCATGGAAGAGTAGATTAATTTAGAGCGGGCTGAGAGAGAAAATCTTGAGGCGAGGTTAATGGAAGAGCTTGCTCAAAGGGAAAAAATGATGGAGTTGGAGAGAAACTCAAGACAAGAATTTGAAAAAAACTTGGTTGCACAGTTTAACTCACAGTTCCAGGCAAAGTTTGAAGAGATCTCCGCACAGATGGAAAAGCAGAAGACGACTACACCTCAGGTGATGATAGTCATACGATTGCAAACTCGTAAGATTTAGTTGTTTACTTGCGTTTCTAACAGTGCACTTTGTTTTTGCAGCCGTTTAAGAAGTCGAACCAGCAACCATCACTTGCAAACAGCCCTGCTAAGAAAATAATTCCTCCGCACAGCACGATACAGGGTAGTCGAATGTATAAAGTAATTGTAAGTCACAAACTTGTACAATTCGGTACAAGTACATTCTGTTTTTGCTTCACCTACACTATAGCGTTGCTACACCCACCCTATATACTTGCTGCAGTTTATGTTTCACTATAGGTTGTGGCTTCGTTGACTTACAACAACTGTTTTTCCTTCATCCACACACTATAGTTTGTTGGTTCTTATGTTTCAGCATGTGTTATTGCTGATTAGACTCACAACTTCTTTTTTTTTACTATTGATTGCAGGACGGCAATCAAACTTCTGATGGAAAAAAATAGCTGCACTGGATGCTACATCACGTTCCTACAATATATTTCAGTTTGATTTGATCTCTATTTGATCCATATTGTACGAGAATGTCATTTGTATATATTATAAATAGCTATGAGAACTATTATTTTGTGTAAATAAACATATTTTATGTACGGTTTTGAACATTTTAATTCAATGCCCGTATTTTTTGTTTCCCTATTTTTTTTTCTTTTACGTGGCAATAGGTAATTTACCACGATAAATGTAGTGTTGCGTGAAGGCTCAGTCGCCACAACAAATTGTTTTGTTGAAATAGACTCTCACCACCATGAGGGAGACATCGTCGCAATATTTTTTCTCCACCAAACTAACTTTGTTGCGATAGTTAATTCACGCCACCAAACTAACTTTGTTGTAGAAATAGAACGGCGCAACGAATAGTTGATATTCTCGCAGTTGTTTCTAGATACTAAAATTTGGACGTTGCGAATAGTACATCTCGCCACAAAAATAAAATTTGTCGAAATACAATAGCGCCACGAAAAGTTGAAATTGTTGCAGTTGCTTCTAGCAACTTAAAATGTGGATGTTGCGAATACTACATCTCGCCACGAAACTAAAATTTGTAGAAATTGAATGGCGCCACAAATAGTTGAAATTGTCGCGCCTGTTTATGGCTACTAATATTAAGGCCGTTGCGATTACTATTTCAAAATCATCTTACTACGCTTGATTGTGTGTGGCAAATCGTTGTTCCCACGTGTATAATGTTTGTTGCCATAGTTTTTTGCCACACAATTGGATGCGGCAAATAAACTCGACTTTTGCAACGAAAGAGCAGGCGCAACGGAACACTCGTCGTTGCCACATTGGTCACTCGCCATGTTTCGGTATTTATTGCACTAGAGGTGTACCAACGAAAAATGTACGTTGCGTTAGGTGCGAGACGTAACGGAAAAGCGCGTGGAAACTGGCCCACTAAATGGTTGCAACTGGTTAATTTTGTAGCCACGTATTTAAGTCCGCGGAGACATGCTTCTGCCACGCGATTTTTCGCAACGCTTCCTAACGAAACTGATTTCGCTGTAACACAAATCTATTGCGACGATAGGCCACTTGTTACAACGACTATGTTCGTTGCAATAGATCGGTTTTCTTGTAGTGTTAGGACATGCCTTGTTGAGGCCTGTGAAGTCAACGCAGACCGTCCCCACTAGTGTGCTTGGGCACCACGACAGGGTTGGCAATCCATTCGGCATGTATAACCTCGCGGATGATTCTTGCTTATAATAGCTTCTCCACTTCAGTCATGATGAATTCTTGTTTCTCGGGCGCCTGGTGCCTCACCTTTTGCTTCATGGGCCTTTCCCCTCAGCACACAGCTAGATGGTACTCTACCACCTACCTTGGTATGTCGAAGTGGAGTGTGCGCCGGTAGACTACTGCTTGGTCAAAGTCGTGCGGCAGGGCTGGCGGCGGCGAACCACGTGGTGCGGGAGGCATGTGAACGAGGAGGTTTACTGCCAAAGGAGAATAATAAATGCCTTAGGTCAGGCCGTGGCGTAGACTAGCTGGGTTTGATGGGACAATTCGTGGGCCGCGCTGGCCATAGTGTAAGTAAAGTAAATTAAAATGAGCTTTATTAGTTTAGGAGCAGAAACAAGTGACTGCTTTGTACAACCTTGCGTCTATCATGTACCCACACGGCACAGGGGTTGCCCAATTTTTTATAGCGATTTCACACGGAAACCAGTTCGACTCTGCTCCTCCAGAATTAATACTCCCCTGTTCTTGCATGTTTTTCACTCGTATTCTCCACTCTCTTCTTCTTCCAACCGCTCCACTTCACTCTCTTCTTCTTCCAACCGCTCCCCTCTCTTCTTCTTCCAAGCATGGATGAAGAGAAGTATTTCTGCCATAGGTTGCAGGTCCCCATCCACGGCGTGGAAATCATCGATGTCACCTACACCAATAACCCCGCCGAGGTGCAGCCAGTCGTTGACATGTAGCATCAGTGGATTGGTAGCGGAGAAGAAAGATTCATGGGCCATGATTTCGAGTACACATCCCACAAGTCGGAGATAGAGAAAAAGATCGTCGTTCTTCAGCTTGCCTTCGCCGCCACGTGCTGGTGTACCATTACTCCAGGTAAAACACATTTTCCTCTTGTTTTCTGCAACTAGTACTCATATAGATGTTCTTGTGATTGCTATTTTGTTATTCCTGGTTGTTGTGATTGGTGCTACTAGTACTTTTCTAAACTCTTGTTACTTGTGTACTTTAGTAGTGATTGGTGGCAATCAGCGACGCCGGCTGATCTTTTTCGTTTTGGCGGCGTCAAATTAGCAAGTGTTGACACCAGCAATGACAAGAGAGTGCTTGCGAGAACCTGAAATTTTTCTGTTCAAGATATAAATTATGAGGTTATCCAAGATCTATATTATGATGTGTTCAACCAAAAGAAAGTTGGAATTTCTACCAAGGCAGAAAAGCTTATTGATCTGTGGTACAAAGACATGAAGAAGAAGCATTATCAGTGGCACAACTACTGGGACAACAAGGAACTAGACATGGAACACATCACCTATGCTGCAATTGATGGGTTCTCTCGCTCGAGTTGTACCGTGTGCTCAAGCCCATGAGTGGCGCCAAGAAGACCGGAGAGGGAGGCAGATCATGTAATTAGAGTTTATGTTTCATTGTCGATGAAAATTGTTCGAGTAGTATGTAGTATGTTGCTCTTGCAGTACTTTTGATCTATGCAATGTTGGTACTTTTGTTCATATTGTAAGTGCTATATCTCATTACTAATGCAAATTATGGTACGTGAACTCCGGTTTGAACTCATTGACAACTTTCCCTCGCTGGCGGTGTTCGAGGCGGTCCCTCCTCGAGGAAGAACAAGTCCCGCCACCCTTCTCCTTTGGGTGGTGCGTCGACTAGGGATGTCAACATGGAGTTTGTTATTCCTAAGAGGCACCAGCATCGGTGGCGACGCGGATCTAATCTCTGTTTAGGATAGGCCTTCTCTTGTGTTTGGTTTTTGCGTCTGTGGGGTTGTTCTTGGACTTGCCGATGTGCAGGAGTGTAAGTGACAGTGTTGCTCGCAACAAACTGTCATGTTCATGTACTCAAACCTCTATCTTCTATGACAATCAGGTTCCCAATTGCGTACCCTCGAAAAAAACAACTCTTTAACACTATTAATAAGTTCTATAAAACAATAACATAAAAAGGACATAATGTTTCACATAGTGCATCATGCAGTAGTACGGGAAGCAAAACAAAGTTTAAACAAAAGAAACATTGTCTTCACAAGCACAACTTAAAATGTCTTCTCAACTCGGCCATCTTCCATGGGTTCGGATCTGAGTGGGATGAGGGAATTCACCTTACGGAAGGTGACATGTTCTCCCATCCACTCGTACCTCTTCCCGTGACACCTTAGCATGTCCTGTTTACGCATCTTGATATAAAGATACACGGTGTCTCCTTCTTGATGAGAATGGACAATGCGCCAGTTGGAATTACCCAAATTTCTAAGGAGTACACGTGAAACCATGAAAGACGATGGTCGCAGGTTCGTCGTTACCACGGCTTGAAGAACCTTGTCGGTGTGCACCCCCTTTTCCTCCTTAAGCTGAAGTATCACCAAATTGGAGACCTGGACTGAGCATGCTGATTTTTCATCATCATTTAGTGATCTTGGAGGTGCTTCTTCAACATCTTCATCATCTTCCGCAGAGTCTTCTCCAGAGCCTCCATCCAGAGAACCATAAGCCTCTGCGATAGCCAGTCACCCATCAAATGACTCTTCTTCAACTCTCGGCTCCTAAGATGCAATAAGCCAATACGTTAAATGAAAACTGAAGTTCCTCATTCGTTTTTAACTTTGATATAATTTATTACCGACGAATTCAAATGGATATGAAATGTACAACCTATACTAAACCCAATATATCATAACCAAATCAGATAATTAGAACCCATGTAAGCATGCATATTTTATTAACCTAAAATCTACTGTGTACAATTATTACAAAATGAGATGTGAAATTGCAGTTGAAATAATTTGAAGATTATTGCAACCCAAAAAAGGTTGTAACACCATAAATAGGGGAATCTAGGATGATAACACACTATACAATTATTTCAACATGAGATATGAAGGTGCAGTTCTAATTATTACATGATGAGATATAAAATGGCATTTGAAAAAATGTAAAGAACACTTGAGGAATAAAATAATAAAATTAGAAAGCAAAATCGATCTACTCACTCTGTCTTTGAATACAGGGCCACTATCAAAAATAAAATTTCTATGTATACAAGGCTGCTATCTCTTCCAAAGAGAAATTGGTTTGGATTCTACCACGTACAATGGTTCTCATTGATGTGAATGTGTCATGCAACAATAGAGTAAGATGCCCCACATACAAAATATTTAATTAGCACAGGACACAAGAGTTTATTCACATAATTATTTCTGCTATTTGAAAGTTGGCTTTCTTTTCTTTGTATTTAGGAATTGAGTCAGTGGCCTTGTATAAAATAACGAAGGTAGTATATGTTGTTTGTATCAAGAAAAGAAATCTGGAAAAATGCATGTTACGTATTCTTTTGAGTATCTCTATCTGCTAGTACTCCATGAGTTACCTACATCAATAAATTCTGAAACATCTAGTTTTGTCAGTACAAATAATCATTAATACAAAAAAGTTTTTGGGAGAATTGGGAAATAGTTGGGTTGTGTTCCATCAAAGATACATGATATGTACATTGATATGCAATTGAAGTTGTCTATGAATTGATATGCAATTGAAGGCATGTACGAAGACTTGTTTATCTGCTACTCCAACAGTTGAATGGATATGAAATGTACAACCTATACTTAGCCCAGTATTTCATAACCAAATCAGATAATTAAAATCCATGAAAGGTAATCTAGGTCATCATAATAATATGATCAATTAAATCTTGCGGATCTAATTACCGAAGCTATATTCATTGAATTTTATTAAAATAAAGTACATAGTGTACAATTATTACAAAATGAGATATGAAATTGCAGTTGAAATAATGTGAAGATCATTGCAACCCAAAAAAGATTGTAACACCATAAATTGGGGAATCTAGGATGATAACAGACTATACAATTATTACAACATGAAATATTAAGTTGCAGTTAAAATTATTACATCTAGAGCTATAAAATTCCATTTGAAAAAATGTAAAGAACACTTGAGGAATAAAAGAATAAATTTAGAAAGCAGAATCGATCTACTCCCTCTGTCTGTGAATACAAGGCCACTATCAAAAATACAATTTCTATCTATACAAGGCCGCTATATCTTCCAAATAAAAATTCATATGCAATTGTAGTCGTCTATGAATTGATATGCAATTGTTTCTATGTACGAAGACATGTTTATCTTCTACTCCTTTAGTTGAAGGGATGAATCTGTTCATACCCCAATTACCAAAGCCCGGAAATTACTAAATAATTTTGGTACTAAAACTCGTCGGCAGTTTAACATAGAAAGAACAGTAGATTGATGTGCAATTGAAGGGATGCTTCACTTCAGTTCATACCCAACCAAGAGAACTCGAGGGCAGTTCAACATAGCAACAATGATTGATTCGAGCTTGTACTACCGCTAGCAACCCTGGATATCACAGACTAACCATAGCAAGTTCATTAAAACTACATCTAGTTTTGTAAAAGGGATGTACTTCCGTCGGAGCGACGGTCGGCTTACCGGAGACGTGCCCCCTAATAGCGTATTCAGCTTCTTCCTCGTAGCTTTCGTCAATCTCCTAATACGCCGCCTTGAGGTCAGATGGCACGGCGGCGTGGGATGGGCCATCCCCCTCCGTCCCTGCTCAGGATCTTGTTCCTATCTATCTCCGAAGAGACATCTAGGACCGCCGTGTCCACCAGCGTGGCCTCGTCGGAAGCAGCAGTCCCACTGCCAGAGCTGGCCGCGACTAGGCCGACATCAGAAGACGGCTTGCCGACGACGGACGCCACCTCCTGATCTACCTCGGTGTCGAAGCATTCCCGTTATCTCTTCATGGAGGGTGGGTAGGGCTGGGGAACCGTCGAGGGTTATGCTGTGGAAGTGGAGCGGAGGTTGTGTTTTTGTGGGAAAATTGGTTGCAGATACTAAGGAAGGAAGGAAGTGGATATGCGTCAAAGCGTCTATTCATATAGTTCCCCTTTTGCTCTCCCTATGACGCAAGGTGCACGTGTGAATCTAGGGTTTGTTTTTATATAGTTGTTTTTCCATATTTTTTGCAGATAAATGGTGACAATTGAAGACAAAATGAAGTGAGGTTCTTGAAAACCCCTAGGTGGTACGAAACTTTAATCTCGACCGAAAGTGCCCGAAAATGGCTACGACATAAGAATGGTAAGCAACTTGAGAATGAAACCGACTTTTTGATACCCCAAACGTGCAATGTTGTTGAAATGAAGTGAGGTTCTTTGAATGGACCATGTTTTCAACTTTGGGCATGGGAAACAACAAGTTGGCCAAGGAAATCCACATTTTCGGTTGTTTCTTTGCGTTGGAAGCCAATAAACTAGTTCACGCATCACCCACTAGCAGTCATGGCTAGGGGTAACAAGGTGCACTTTTGTATGTGTAGTGAGTCTGAGGGAGCTGGGTGGAAGGATGCCATGTATCGAGGCTGGCAAGCAAGGGAGAAGCGGCGAGAATCGTCCCGTTTAACGTCCGTGGGTTCGACGGCACCCAACGCAACGGCGACACCATACAAGTCCTGCAATGGGTTCAAACATTTTGTGTGGGGCCACATGGCCAAGTGTGACTTACATTCTAATCTCTACAGTTTTCCAGGCATCCTAGGTGGCAGGAAGCTTTATGCTCGATCGAAAGTGTCCGAAAATGGCTACGACATAAGATTGGTAAGCAACTTGAGAATGGAACCGGCTTTTTGAGATCCCAAACGTGCAATGTTGTTGTAATGAAGTGAGGTTCTTGGAATGCACCATGTTTTCAACATTGGGCATGGGAAACAACAAGTTGGCCATGGAAATCCATGCTTTCGGCTGTTTCTTTTGCGTTGGAAGGCAATAAACTAGTTGAGTGAGTATGAGGGAGTGGGGTAACGAGGTGCAATTTTGTATGTGCAGTGAGTCTGAGAGAGTGGGGTGGGAGGATGCCATGTATCAAGGCTGGCATGCAAGGGAGAAGCGGCGAGAATCGTCCCGATTAACGTCCGGTGGTTCGACGGCACCCAACGTTGGCGGCACCATACAAGTCCTGCAATGGGTTCAAACATTTTGTGTGGGGCCACATGGCCAAGTGTGACTTACGTTATCCTCCTACAATTTTCAAGGTATCCTAGGTGGCAGGAAAATTTATTCTCGACCGAAAGTGCCCAAAAATGGCTACGACATAAGATTGGTAAGCAACTTGAGAATGGAACCGGCTTTTTGAGATCCCAAACGTGCAATGTTGTTGCAATGAAGTGATGTTCTTGGAATGCACCATGTTTTAAACATTGGGCAGCGAAACAACAAGTTGGCAAAGCAAATCCACGTGTTCGACCGTTTCTTTTGCGTTGGAAGGCAATAAACTAATTCAGTGAGTCTGAGGGGGTGGGGTAACCAGGTGCAATGTTGTATGTGAAGTTAGTCAGAGAGAGTAGGGTGGAGGGATGCCATGTATCGAGGCTGGCATGCAAGGGAGAAGCGGCGAGAATCGTCCCGGTTAACGTTCGGTGGTTCGACGGCACCCAACGCAACGGCGGCACCATAAAAGTCTTGCAATGGGTTCAAACATTTTGTGTGGGGCCAAATGGCCAAATGTGACATACATTCTCCTCTCTACAAATTTCAAGGTAACCTAGGTGGCCGAAAAACTTTATTCTCGACCGAAAGTGCCCAAAAATGGCTACGACATAAGATGGGTAAGCAACTTGAGAATGGAATCGGCTTTTTGAGATCCCAAACATGAAATGTTGTTGAAATGAATTGGGGTTCTCGGAATGCACCATGTTGTCAACTTTGGGCATGGGAAACAACAAGTTCGCTAAGGAAATCCATGTTTTCGGTTGTTTCTTTTGCGTTGGAAGACAATAAACAAGTTGAGTGAGTCTGAGGGAGTGGGGTAACGAGGTGCAATTTTGTATGTGCAGTGAGTCTGAGAGAGTGGGGTGGGAGGATGCCATGTATCAAGGCTGGCATGCAAGGGAGAAGCGGCGAGAATCCTCCCGGTTAACGTCCGGTGGTTCGACGGCACCCAACGCAATGGCCGCACCATACAAGTCCTGCAATGGGTTCAAACATTTTGTGTGGGGCCACATGGCCAAGTGTGACTTACGTTATCCTCTCTACAATTTTCAAGGTATCCTAGGTGGCAGGAAAATTTATTCTCGACCGAAAGTGCCCAAAAATGGCGACGACATAAGATTGGTAAGCAACTTGAGAACGAAACCGGCTTTTTGAGATCCCAAACGTGCAATGTTGTTGAAAAAAGTGAGGTTCTTGAAATGCACCATGTTTTCAACATTGGGCATGCGAAACAACAAGTTTGCCAAGGAAATCCACGTTTTCGGCCGTTTCTTTTGCGTTGGAAGGCAATAAACTAGTCCAGTGAGTCTGAGGGAGTGGGGTAATCAGGTGCAATGTTGTATGTGAAGTTAGTCAGAGAGAGTAGGGTGGAGGGATGCCATGTATCGAGGCTGGCATGCAAGGGAGAAGCGGCGAGAATCGTCCCGGTTAACGTTCGGTGGTTCGACGGCACCCAACGCAACGGCGGCACCATACAAGTCCTGCAATGGGTTCAAACATTTTGTGTGGGGCCACATGGCCAAGTGTGACTTACATTCTCCTCTATACAATTTTCCAGGCATACTAGGGGGCAGGAAACTTTATTTTCGACCGAAAGTGCCCGAAAATGGCTACGACATAAGACTGGTAAGCAACTTGAGAATGGAACCGGCTGTTTGAGATCCCAGACGTGCAATGTTGTTGTAATGAAGTGAGGTTCTTGGAATGCACCATGTTTTCAACATTGGGAATGGGAAACAACAAGTTGACCAAGGAAATCCACGTTTTCGACCATTTCTTTTGCGTTGGAAGGCAATAAACTAGTTCAGTGAGTCTGAGGGAGTGGGGTAACCAGGTGAAATGTTGTATGTGTAGTGAGTCTGAGCGAGTGGGGTGGAAGGATGCCATGTATGGACGCTGGAATGCAAGGGAGAAGCAGCGAGAATCGTCCCGATTAACGTCCGGTGGTTCAATGGTACCTAACGCAACGGCGGCACCATAAAAGTCCTACAACGGGTTCAATCATTTTGTGTGGGGCCACATGGCCAAGTGTGACTTACATTCTCCTCTCTACAGTTTTCTAGGTTTCCTTGGTGGCAGGAAACTTTATTCTCGACCGAAAGTGCCCGAAAAATGGCTACGACATAAGATTGGTAAGCAACTTGAGAATGAAACTGGCTTTTTGAGATCCCAAACATGCAATGTTGTTGAAACGAAGTGAGGTTCTTGGAATGCACCATGTTTTCAACTTTGGGCATGTGAAACAACAAGTTGGCCAAGGAAATCCATGTTTTCGGGCGTTTCTTTTGCGTTGGAAGGCAATAAACTAGTTCACGCATCACCCACTAGCAGTCATGGCTAAAGGGTAAGAAGGTGCAATGTTGTATGTGCAGTGAGTCTGAGGGAGTGGGGTGGAAGGATGCCATGTATCGAGGTTGGCAAGCAAGGGAGAAGCGGCGAGAATCGTCCCGGTTAATGTCCGGTGGATCGACGGCACCCAACGCAACGGCGGCACCATACAAGTCATGCAATGGTTCAAACATTGTGTGTGGGTCCACATGGCCAAGTGTGACTTACATTCTCATCTATATAGTTTTCCAGGCATCCTAGGTGGTAGGAAACTTTATTCTCGACCGAAAGTGCCCGAAAATGGCTATGACATAAGATTGGTAAGCAACTTTAGAATGCAACCGGCTTTTTGAGATCCCAAACATGCAATGTTGTTGAAATGAAGTGAGGTTCTTGGAATGCACCATGTTTTCAACTTTGGGCATGGGAAACAACAAGTTGGGCAAGAAGATCCACGTTTTCGGCCGTTTCTTTTGCGTTGGAAGGCAATAAACTAGTTCACGCATCACCCACTAGCAGTCATGGCCAGTGGTAACAAGTTGCAATGTTGTATGTGTAGTGAGTCTGAGGGAGTGGGGTGGAAGGATGCCATGTATCGAGGCTGGCAAGCAAGGGAGAAGCGGCAAGAATTGTCCCGTTTAACGTCCGGGACTCCAGTGGCACCCAACGCAACTGCGGTACCATACAAGTCCTGCAATGGGTTCAAACATTTTGTGTGGTTCCACATGGCTAAGTGTGACTTACATTCTCATCTCTAAAGTTTTCCAGGCATCCTAGGTTGCAGGAAACTTTATTCTCGACCGAAAGTGCCCAAAAATGGCTATGACATAAGATTGGTAAGCAACTTGAGAATGGAACCGGCTTTTTCAGATCTCAAACAGGCAATGTTGTTGAAATGAAGTGAGGTTCCTGGAATGCACCATGTTATCAACTTTGGGCATGGGAAACAACATGTTGGCAAAGGAAATCCACGTTTCCGGACGTTTCTTTTGCGTTGGAAGGCAATAAACTAGTTCACAGATCACCCACTAGCAGTCATGGCCACGGGTAACAAGGTGCAATGTTGTATGTGCAGTGAGTCTGAGGGAGTGGGGTGTAAGGATGCCATGCATCGAGGCTGGCATGAAAGGGAGAAGCAGCGAGAATCGTCCCGCTTAACGTCCGGTGGTTCGACGGCACCCAACGCAACGGCGACACCATACAAGTCCTGCAATGGGTTCAAACATTTTGTGTGGGGCCACATGGCCAAGTGTGACTGACATTCTCCTCTCTACAGTTTTCAAGGTATCTTAGGTTGCAGGAAACTTTATTCTCGACCGAAAGTGCCCGAAAATGGCTAGGACATAAGATTGGTAAGCAACTTGAGAATGGAACCGGCTTTTTGAGATCCCAAACGTGCAATGTTGTTGCAATGAAGTGATGTTCTTGGAATGCACCATGTTTTAAACATTGGGCACAAACAACAAGTTGGCAAAGCAAATCCACGTGTTCGACCGTTTCTTTTGCGTTGGAAGGCAATAAACTAATTCAGTGAGTCTGAGGGAGTGGGGTAACCAGGTGCAATGTTGTATGTGAAGTTAGTCAGAGAGAGTAGGGTGGAGGGATGCCATGTATCGAGGCTGGCATGCAAGGGAGAAGCGGCGAGAATCGTCCCGGTTAACGTTCGGTGGTTCGACGGCACCCAACGCAACGGCGGCACCATACAAGTCCTGCAATGGGTTCAAACATTTTGTGTGGGGCCACATGGCCAAGTGTGACTTACATTCTCCTCTATACAATTTTGAAGGTATCCTAGGTGGCAGGAAACTTTATTCTTGACCGAAAGTGCCTGAAAATGGCTACGACATAAGATCGGTAAGAAGCTTAAGAATGGAACCGGCTTTCGGAGATCCCAAACATGCAATGTTGTTGAAATGAAGTGAGGTTCCTGGAATGCACCATGTTTTCAACATTGGGCATGGGAAACAACATGTTGGCCAAGGAAATGCATGTTTTCGGCCGTTTCTTTTGCGTTGGAAGACAATAAACTAGTTTAGTGAGTCTGAGGGAGTGGGGTAACCAGGTGCAATGTTGTATGTGAAGTGAGTCTGAGGGAGTGGGGTGGAAGGATGCCAAGTATCGAGGCTGGCATGAAAGGGAGAAGCGGCGAGAATCGTCCCGGTTAATGTCCGGTGGTTCGACGGCACCCAACGCAACGGCGACACCATACATGTCCTACAATGGGTTCAAACATTTTGTGTGGGGCCACATGGCCAAGTGTGACTTACATTCTCCTCTCTACAGTTTTCAAGGTAACTTAGGTGGCAGGAAACTTTATTCTCGACCGAAAGTGCCCGAAAATGGCTACGACATAAGATTGGTAAGCAACTTGAGAATGGAACCGGATTTTTGAGATCCCGAACGTGCAATGTTGTTGAAATGAAGTGAGTTTCTTGGAATGCACCATGCTTTCAATTTTAGGCATGGGAAACAACAAGTTGGCCAAGGAAATCCACGTTTTCGGCCGTTTCTTTTGCGTTGGAAGGCAATAAACATGTTAACGCATCACCCACTAGAAGTCATGGACAAGGGTAAGAAGGTGCAATGTTTTATATGCAGTAAGTCTTAGGGAGTGGGGTGAAAGGATGCCATGTATCGAGGCTGGCAAGCAAGGGAGAAGCGGCGAGAATCGTCCCGGTTAACGTCTGGTGGTTCGACGACACCCAACGCAACGGCGGCACCATTCAAGTCCTGCCATGGGTTCAAACATTTTGTGTGGGGCCACATGGCCAAGTGTGACTTACATTCTCATATCTACAGTTTTCCAGGTATCCTAGGTGGCAGGAAACTTTATTATCGACCGAAAGTGCCCGAAAATGGCTACGACATAAGATTGGTAAGAAACTTGAGAATGGAACCGGCTTTTTGAGATCCCATACATGCAATGTTGTTGAAATTAAGTGAGGTTCTTGGAATGCACAATGTTTTCAACTTTGGGCATGGGAAACAACAAGTTGGCGAAGGAGATCCGCGTTTTCGGCCGTTTCTTTTGCGTTGGAAGGCAATAAACTAGTTCAGTGAGTCTGAGGGAGTGTGGTAACCAAGTGCAATGTTGTATGTGCAGTGAGTCTAAGGGAGTGGGGTGGAAGGATGCCATGTATCGAGGCTGACAAGCAAGGCAGAAGCGGCGAGAATCGTCCTGTTTACCGTCTGGGGGTTCGACGGCACCCAACGCAACAGCGACACCATATAAGTCCAGCAATGGGTTCAAACATTTTGTGTGGGTCCACATGGAAAAGTGTGACTTACATTCTCCTCTCTACAGTTTTCAAGGTATACTAGGTGGCAGGAAACTTTCTTCTCGATCGAAAGTGCCCGAAAACAGCTACAACATAAGATTGTAAACAACTTGAGAATGGAACCGGCTTTTTGAGATCCCAAACATGCAATGTTGTTGAAATGAAGTGAGGTTCTTGGAATGCACCATGTTTTCAACTTTGGGCATGGGAAACAACAAGTTGGGCAAGGAGATCCATGTTTTCGGCCGTTTCTTTTGTGTTCGAAGGCAATAAACTAGTTCACGCAACACCCACTAGCAGTCATGGCCAGTGGTAACAAGTTGCAATGTTGTATGTGTAGTGAGTCTAAGGGAGTGGGGTGGAAGGATGCCATGTATCGAGGCTGGCAAGCAAGAGAGAAGCGGCGAGAATCGTCTCGGTTAACGTCTGGTGGTTCGACGTCACCCAACGCAACGACGGCACCATTCAAGTCATGCAATGGGTTCAAACATTTTGTGTGGGCCCACATGGCCAAGTGTCACTTACATTCTCATATCTACAGTTTTCCAGGCATCCTAGGTGGAAGGAAACTTTATTCTCGGCCGAAAGTGCCCGAAAATGGCTACGACATAAGTTTGGTAAGCAACTTGAGAATGGAACCGGCTTTTTGCGATCCCAAACATGCAATGTTGTTTAAATGAAGTGAGGTTCTTGGAATGCACCATGGTTTCAACTTTGGGCATGGGAAACAACAATTTGGCCAAGGAGATCCACGTTTTCGGCCGTTTCTTTTGAGTTGGAAGGCAATAAACTAGTTCACGCATCACCCACTAGCAGTCATGGCCACGGGTAACAAGGCGCAATGTTGTATGCGAAGTGAGTATGAGGGAGTGGGGTGGAAGGATGCCATGTATTGAGGCTGGCTTTCAAGGGAGAAGCGGCGAGAATCATCCCGGTTAACGTCCGGTGGTTCGGCGGCACCCAACGCAAGGTGGAACCATACAAGTCCTGCAAAGGGTTCAAACATTTTGTGTGGGGCCACATGGCCAAGTGTGACTTATATTCTCATATCTACAGTTTTCCAAGCATCCTAGATGGCAGGAAACTTTATTATCGACCGAAAGTGCCCGAAAGTGGCTACGATATAAGATTGGTAAGCAAATTGAGAATGGAACCGGTTTTTTGAGATCCCAAACGTGCAATGTCGTTGAAATTAAGTGAGGTTCTTGGAATGCACCATGTTTTCGACATTGGGCATGGGAAACCACAAGTTGGCCAAGGATATCCACGTTTTCGGTCGTTTCTTTTGCGTTGGAAGGCAATAAACTAGTTGAGTAAGTCTGAGGGAGTGGGGTAACCAGGTGCAATGTTGTATGTGCAGTGAGTCTGAGGGAGTGGGGTGGAAGGCTGCCATGTATCGAGCCTGGCATGCAAGGGAGAAGCGGCGAGAATCGTCCCGGTTAACGTCAGGTGGTTCGACGGCACCCAACGCAACGGCGGAACCATACAAGTCATGCAATGGGTTCAAATATTTTGTGTGGGACCACATGGCCAAGTGTGACTTACATTCTTCTCTCTACAGTTTTCAAGTTATCTTAGGTGGCAGGAAACTTTATTCTCGACCGAAAGTGCCCAAAACTGGCTACGACATAAGATTGGTAAGCAACTTGAGAATGGAACCGGGTTTTTGAGATCCCAAACGTGCAATGTTGTTGAAATGAAGTGAGGTTCTTGGAATGCACTATGTTTTCAACTTTGGGCATGGAAAACAACATGTTGGCAAAGAAAATCCACATTTTTCGGCCGTTTCTTTTGCGTTGGAAGGCAATAAACTAGTATAGTGAGTCTGAGGGACTGGGGTAACCAGGTGCAATGTTGTATGTGAAGTGAGTCTGAGGAAGTGGGGTGGAAGGATGCCATGTATCGAGGCTGGCATGCAAGGGAGAAGTAGCGAGAATCGTCCCGGTTAACGTCCGGTGGTTCGACGGCACCCAACGCAACGGCGACACCATACAAGTCCTGCAATGGGTTCAAACATTTTGTCTGGGGCCACATGGACAAGTGTGACTTACATTCTCCTCTCTACAGTTTTCAAGGTATCCTAGGTGGCAGGAAACTTTATTCTCGACCGAAAGTGCCCGAAAATGGCTATGACATAAGATTGGTAAGCAACTTGAGAATGCAACCGGCTTTTTGAGATCCCAAACATGCAATGTTGTTGAAATGAAGTGAGGTTCTTGGAATGCACCATGTTTTCAACTTTGGGCATGGGAAACAACAAGTTGGGCAAGAAGATCCACGTTTTCGGCCGTTTCTTTTGCGTTGGAAGGCAATAAACTAGTTCACGCATCACCCACTAGCAGTCATGGCCAGTGGTAACAAGTTGCAATTTTGTATGTGTAGTGAGTCTGAGGGAGTGGGGTGGAAGGATGCCATGTATCGAGGCTGGCAAGCAAGGGAGAAGCGGCAAGAATTGTCCCGTTTAACGTCCGGGGCTCCAGCGGCACCCAACGCAACTGCGGTACCATACAAGTCCTGCAATGGGTTCAAACATTTTGTGTGGTTCCACATGGCTAAGTGTGACTTACATTTATCGGTGGGATTTGGTTAACCATTTATCTTTTGGTTTCAAACCTAAAAAACCATTTGGTATAAAGGGGTAAAATAGGTTAACCATTAGGTTAATTAGGTTAGAAAGGGTTAACCGTTGGTTATTTAGGTTCGAACAATTATGCGATGATGGTAAATACTATTAAAACTTGGCTTTCCGATCTGAATGCTAGGTACATAAAATTTTGCCATGACCTTTACTAAAAAAAACTAAAAATTCACATGCATATTCAACAATTGACAACCATAATGCATATTTAGGTACAAATCGATCAAAATCATACATGCAATAAGGTTCAATATCAATAATCATGCATGTCTTTCCACCAATATGATCATTCATACAATTATTTGGACAAGTTTCAAGTCTCATAAACATGGAATGAAATAAAAAACACCACTCCATAGCTCCATGAATGTACATAACCAATAGTTTATAGTTGCATCATCACTCCATAGCTCCATGCCATCACTCTACATCTGTATTAAGGAACGACAATGAAATAAGAAACACAAATAGCCATGCAGACATAATCATTTAAACGAGGCAAAATATTTGCTACAGTTGTGTTTACTGTCAAAGGTGGAGATGTAAATGTACAGAACGTGCGCGTGTTATATTAAATGTGCTGCAGATGATGCAAAAAAAATGCGCTTCAAATAGGACAAAGGCATGCGCAAGGTGTTTTCATCTAAGTGGAAGCTGTTCCTTGATAATAACTATCCGCCCATTTGGTACAAGCCATTGATATCGACATACATAGCTCTGATGTGAGTGCTGCTGTGTTCTTCTTGACTTTCTCCCAAATTTTAATTGGTCCGCAAGTACTTGCAAGGATCAAAGGGTTTGGTGATGCAGCTCAAGTAAGCCACAGTACCAATTCGTGTCTTAATTGGGAGAGAGTTAACCTCTTTTAAGCAAATGTACATAATGGTTTAGGTTCTGGAAGGTTATAGAAATGATCCAAGTTCTGTAAACTAGTCAATCTACAAAAATACAGTAAACATTCCAATAAAACGTTCCTAGGAAGAGCAGGACAGAGTGGGAACGCAGTGTATGCTAAAAGTATTCGTTGATTTGTGAAGTTCTCTAAATCCGGTATTCTAGCATGTGATAATTATATACAGTGAAAGTTTAGTTCCTTCTACAGGCAGACAGAGACTAGAGATACATAATCTTTGTTAAGAATGAAGTTTCAGGTTGCCTATGTTCCAGACCTTCCGGTTAATAAAGAGATTGGTTTAATTGATTAAACACGAGTCATATCCAGTTAACAAAGAGATCTGCTAGCTAAGCTTGTACAAGCACCACCCACAATTGTTATATTGAGACATCTGATGCAAATAGATGATGCTGAAACAGAAGTTTCAGGTTAACAAACAGAGTTTCACCAAACAGAAGTTTCAGGTTAAAAAATCCATTAGCATCGACTCATTCCTCAGGAAATTGACCATCACAACTAAAACTAAACAATAACAGAACAAGGTTAATATGAGCATCTTATAGCACATAAACAGCACAGATTCACAACCAGCTCAGAAGCTGAAACCACAATTCAAGATAAAAGCATATCATGGATACAGAAAAAATTGTACCAGTGAATATGAGGTACTGTTATTCAACATAGAACAACATGCCTTTGTTGCAGCTAGGCAAAGATGAATCAAGTATAATAGAGAGGTGGAAAGAATTAATTACCTGCTATAATAGAGAGGCCTTCATCACCAAGTATGTCATATACTGATGCCGTTGCCGTGCTAACATCATTTGTACCTACGTATAAAAAGAAGCAATTAAAATAAACTCGAGGCATTGCAAGGTTCAAACAAAAACAGAGAAGAGATATAATCAATCAAGTATGATTAGAATGTTGGAGATCTCACTTGATGTTCGAAACCAATCTTGTAGACATATTAGAGCTTCAACTGTGTCGGGAGTCAACCGACTTCTGAAATCAGAGATAACTCTACGACCTGTGCTGAACGCGGACTCTGATGCAACCATAGAAGCGGGAACGGCCAATACATCTCGGGCCATGCTAGCAAGTATGGGATACTCTATTGAATTGGCTTTCCACCAAGCTAGAATATCAAACTTATCTTGTCGAGCTAGCGGAGGCTTTAGCCAGTAAGCATCAAGCTCAGAGGACCCTGCACTTGTTGAGTTGATGCTAATGCTGAGGTGGCGGTCCCAATCAGACAATGGGTCATTACTCTCCATGTCCATCTCCATATCATCAACTCCTTGTTGTGCTTGTGTAGTTTCTGAGAGCTTCACCTTAGCGTACTCCTCGAATAGCTCTTTGAACACTTGTTTCACACTTGCAAGTTTAGTTGAAGCACTATTCCCAAAGACCCGGGGATACCTGAACTCAAGATAATTGAACTTGAACCTTGGATCTAGAATGACAGGTATTGAGAGTGCAAGCCACGACACTTTCCATTACTTGTTAAGTTTTCTTTGCATGGGAGCGACCATTGCAGGAAATGGGGAGTTCTCTCGAGATGCTTCCTTATCCAATGCCTCCTTGGCTTGCCAGATTTGCTGAAAGTAAAGATTTGAAGTGGGGTACTTCGAACCAGATACTACCTTTGTTGCCTCATAGAACACCTTGAGCAAATTGCATACTTCTCTTGCCTCATCCCATTCATCGGAGGAAGGTGCATATGTATATTGGGGGTCTTGACTTTCCAAGGCATCGAATGCTCGTCTATATCTCATTGCTATAATTAGCATAGTGAATGTCGAGTTCCATCTTGTCGGAACATCCAGACAAAGACTCTTGTCACAAGATATGCCCTTCTGTGTAACAATGTCTGCAAATTTTTCTTTCCGATTTGCAGTAACCTTTATGAATTTCACTGTCTCGCGGATGTTGGTCAAGATTGGATCAAGATAGGCAATTCCTGCTTGGCATACCAAGTTGAGTATGTGGGCTGCACATCTTTGATGCAAGAACTTTCCACCTCCAAGTAACATGTTCTTGCCAATCAAATTTTCTCTCAACATTTTCACCATTCTACCATTGTTTGAAGCATTGTCCAGTGTTATTGCGAATAACTTCTCTTCAAAGTTCAAGTCACGAATGCACTTAAGAACCACGTTGAACATGGCTACTCCGGTGTGTGGTGTTTCCAAGGCATTGAACTTGATTATTCTCTTTTCCAATTTCCAGCTAGCATTGATGAAATGTGATGTAATGACCATGTACCCAATTGTTTGGTTCGAGGTCCACAAGTCCATAGTCAATGATATCCTAGACTTGGAAGCACTAAACAACTCTTTCAAATCCTTTTTATGATCTTCAAATTCTTTTGCGATATCATTTCTCAGAGTTCTTCTTGAGATCATGTTGAATGACGGATTCAAGCTCTTCACAAATTTTCGAAAGCAATCATACTCAACAATTGATAAAGGGAACTCGTGTAGAACAACCATCCTCACAAGTGCTTTCCGTGCAACATCAGGGTCCCATTTCCACAACCTGCTCACTCCATCAGGTGTCATGAGGGTTGCATTAATATGATTTAAAGCTCCAACCACCGCTGCCCTATCTTTGCACCTGTTCAAGTGATTGCGCAACCCACTTGTTCCATGCCCTCGCCTAGCACTTATTACTGCCTTGCAATGCTTACATTCTCCTTTTGTAACTTCCCCATCTACATGGATAGGCTCAAATTCTCGCCAAGCCTTCGATCTAAACTTCCTACCCTGAGCAAATGTGCGAGAACCTTCCCCTTCTCCATTGTCCTCTTCATCATGATCCTCTAACCCATAGTCTTCATCTTCGTCATCCTCATCCTCCTCGAACGCAAATTCTTCTTCATCTTCTTGAAAATTATTTTATTCCACTCTCATTTCTGAATTGTCAACATCTCGTGATCGTCTTCCAGCAATGTACCTCCACACCAATTCCACGCCAGCATTCATTTCCAATTAAATCTGCACATGCACAACAAGAGAAATCAGATGAAATATTAAATACAAGTAATAAAACATGCATAGTAGATACATTTGCAGTCATTTCAACAAGAGAAAGAAAGTAATAACAGGGATATACCAATGGCAACATTGATTAAAAAAATGTCAACACTCACAAATGGTGAAACATTGAGTCAAAATGAATAGAGGCATCTACAGCAAGATGAACAAACAGAGATATCTAACCCTACAATAATCATGGACATGGTAGAAATGAATGGACATGGATCTGCCTACTGTGGCTAGAGACAGCTTGTCTATGCTGGAAGTTACTCCAATTTCCAAATAAGTCTATGGAGCCCGGAGTGAATTCATTTGCTCTCACTGGTATCCGTGGCCATACTGCTATGTCACAACACCACAGGATAGGAGGCATGTTGATAAGGCGTTCTTTTCTAAACGCCTTAAAATCATGTCTGCCATAGGCCTGTCAACCGCCTACAAATCCTTGTTACGACGCAGCTACAAACAGTCAAGAATTACTATTCACGTTAACTGATGATGTTCCAGGTTCATGCATCTAAATTCCAAGAGGTTAAATCAGAGGTGGTATATAACTTCACAAGAAGAACCTTTGACACAACCGACTTATCAAGAATGCAGTCAGTAAACCCATCCTGAGAAAACCAAACCAATCACTTATACAATTTAAAATTTGCTTATGCAACTCCAGTTTTCTTCCAAACTAATTAGTCCCCTTTCCTACAATGCTAATCAAGCCTCTGCAAAAAAGAACTCTTGATTCACATGCATGCATATATATCCTACTCGGTCATTTGGACTGGGTCAAATCACAGAGATATCTCACCCTACAGCAAGATTCTACATAGCAAAATGATTAGAGGCAGATTCTACAGCAAGATGAACAAACAGAGATATCTAACCCTACAATAATCATGGACATGGTAGAAAGCAAAGAAGTACAGTTAACAGGCTCACACTGAAACCACAATCATAAGAGGAAATTTGTATAATGGGTTAGTGACTCTATGTGACTGCTCAACAATGAACAGTTAGAGCTAAAAAAAAATCAACAAACAGCGGAGCCTCTCTTTTAGCACGATATAGAAGCTGTGAGTGTCCCCTTGTGGGATTTTTAACTAAGAGAGTCGCTGGATAGAAACAAGCTCGTACCTCAAAACCAGTGACCAGAGACTGCCGGCGGGGCGGCGTGGAAACGGCGAGGAGGCGATGTCCCGGCGAAGAAGAACGGGGAACGGAGATGGCGGCGAGGGTCAGTGTTGGGAACCGGAGGGGATGGCAGCGAGAGGCGGGGCAGAGGTAGGGCGGTGGGAGCAAGAACGAGGAGGGGCCGGTGAATGGCGATGGCGGGGGCGCGCGAGAGGCGGATGTGTTTGCGGCCAGGAGGAAGCGTCGGCGGTGAGAGGCGGGTGGCGGACGGGCGGCACGGCGCGGCGGACGGGCGGGGCGAGGCGGGGCGCCGCCGAATCATCGTCGTTCAGCCGGTCGGCCGGGGAGACGCACGGGGTACAGGGTAACCCTTGGTTCGATCGGATCGAACCTAAAGAACCTCATGGGCTTTTGGATTATCCATTTGGCCCATTGGGTGCTATTTTAGGTTAGGTTAACCTAACCATCGGTTAGGTGGGAACCAAGTCCCAAATTTACTTACATTCTCATCTCTACAGTTTTCCAGGCATCCTAGGTTGCAGGAAACTTTATTCTCGACCGAAAGTGCCCAAAAATGGCTATGACATAAGATTGGTAAGCAACTTGAGAATGGAACCGGCTTTTTCAGATCTCAAACAGGCAATGTTGTTGAAATGAAGTGAGGTTCCTAGAATGCACCATGGTATCAACTTTGGGCATGGGAAACAACATGTTGGCAAAGGAAATCCACGTTTCCGGACGTTTCTTTTGCGTTGGAAGGCAATAAACTAGTTCACAGATCACCCACTAGCAGTCATGGCCACGGGTAACAAGGTGCAATGTTGTATGTGCAGTGAGTCTGAGGGAGTGGGGTGTAAGGATGCCATGCATCGAGGCTGGCATGGAAGGGAGAAGCGGCGAGAATCGTCCCGGTTAACGTCCGGTGGTTCGACGGCACCCAACGCAACGGCGGCACCATACAAGTCCTGCAATGGGTTCAAACATTTTGTGTGGGGCCACATGGCCAAGTGTGACTGACATTCTCCTCTCTACAGTTTTCAAGGTATCTTAGGTTGCAGGAAACTTTATTCTCGACCGAAAGTGCCCGAAAATGGCTAGGACATAAGATTGGTAAGCAACTTGAGAATGGAACCGGCTTTTTGAGATCCCAAACGTGCAATGTTGTTGCAATGAAGTGATGTTCTTGGAATGCACCATGTTTTAAACATTGGGCACAAACAACAAGTTGGCAAAGCAAATCCACGTGTTCGACCGTTTCTTTTGCGTTGGAAGGCAATAAACTAATTCAGTGAGTCTGAGGGGGTGGGGTAACCAGGTGCAATGTTGTATGTGAAGTTAGTCAGAGAGAGTAGGGTGGAGGGATGCCATGTATCGAGGCTGGCATGCAAGGGAGAAGCGGCGAGAATCGTCCCGGTTAACGTTCGGTGGTTCGACGGCACCCAACGCAACGGCGGCACCATACAAGTCCTGCAATGGGTTCAAACATTTTGTGTGGGGCCACATGGCCAAGTGTGACTTACATTCTCCTCTATACAATTTTGAAGGTATCCTAGGTGGCAGGAAACTTTATTCTTGACCGGAAGTGCCCGAAAATGGCTACGACATAAGATCGGTAAGAAGCTTAAGAATGGAACCGGCTTTCTGAGATCCCAAACATGCAATGTTGTTGAAATTAAGTGAGGTTCCTGGAATGCACCATGTTTTCAACATTGGGCATGGGAAACAACATGTTGGCCAAGGAAATGCATGTTTTCGGCCGTTTCTTTTGCGTTGGAAGACAATAAACTAGTTTAGTGAGTCTGAGGGAGTGGGGTAACCAGGTGCAATGTTGTATGTGAAGTGAGTCTGAGGGAGTGGGGTGGAAGGATGCCAAGTATCGAGGCTGGCATGAAAGGGAGAAGCGGCGAGAATCGTCCCGGTTAATGTCCGGTGGTTCGACGGCACCCAACGCAACGGCGGCACCATACATGTCCTACAATGGGTTTAAACATTTTGTGTGGGGCCACATGGCCAAGTGTGACTTACATTCTCCTCTCTACAGTTTTCAAGGTATCTTAGGTGGCAGGAAACTTTATTCTCGACCGAAAGTGCCCGAAAATGGCTACGACATAAGATTGGTAAGCAACTTGAGAATGGAACCGTCTTTTTGAGATCCCAAACGTGCAATGTTGTTGAAATGAAGTGAGTTTCTTGGAATGCACCATGTTTTCAATTTTAGGCATGGGAAACAACAAGTTGGCCAAGGAAATCCACGTTTTCGGCCGTTTCTTTTGCGTTGGAAGGCAATAAACATGTTAACGCATCACCCACTAGAAGTCATGGACAAGGGTAAGAAGGTGCAATGTTTTATATGCAGTAAGTCTGAGGGAGTGGGGTGAAAGGATGCCATGTATCGAGGCTGGCAAGCAAGGGAGAAGCAGCGAGAATCGTGCCGGTTAACGTCTGGTGGTTCGACGACACCCAACGCAACGGCGGCACCATTCAAGTCCTGCCATGGGTTCAAACATTTTGTGTGGGGCCACATGGCCAAGTGTGACTTACATTCTCATATCTACAGTTTTCCAGGTATCCTAGGTGGCAGGAAACTTTACTATCGACCGAAAGTGCCCGAAAATGGCTACGACATAAGATTGGTAAGAAACTTGAGAGTGGAACCGGCTTTTTGAGATCCCATACATGCAATGTTGTTGAAATTAAGTGAGGTTCTTGGAATGCACAATGTTTTCAACTTTGGGCATGGGAAACAACAAGTTGGCGAAGGAGATCCGCGTTTTCGGCCGTTTCTTTTGCGTTGGAAGGCAATAAACTAGTTCAGTGAGTCTGAGGGAGTGGGGTAACCAAGTGCAATGTTGTATGTGCAGTGAGTCTAAGGGAGTGGGGTGGAAGGATGCCATGTATCGAGGCTGACAAGCAAGGCAGAAGCGGCGAGAATCGTCCTGTTTACCGTCCGGGGGTTCGACGGCACCCAATGCAACAGCGACACCATATAAGTCCTGCAATGGGTTCAAACATTTTGTGTGGGTCCACATGGCAAGGTGTGACTTACATTCTCCTCTCTACAGTTTTCAAGGTATACTAGGTGGCAGGAAACTTTATTATCGACCGAAAGTGCCCGAAAGTGGCTACGATATAAGATTGGTAAGCAACTTGAGAATGGAACCGGTTTTTTGAGATCCCAAACATGCAATGTCGTTGAAATTAAGTGAGGTTCTTGGAATGCACCATGTTTTCGACATTGGGCATGGGAAACCACAAGTTGGCCAAGGATATCCACGTTTTCGGTCGTTTCTTTTGCGTTGGAAGGCAATAAACTAGTTGAGTAAGTCTGAGGGAGTGGGTAACCAGGTGCAATGTTGTATGTGCAGTGAGTCTGAGGGAGTGGGGTGGAAGGCTGCCATGTATCGAGCCTGGCATGCAAGGGAGAAGCGGCGAGAATCGTCCCGGTTAACGTCTGGTGGTTCGACGGCACCCAAAGCAACGGCGGAACCATACAAGTCATGCAATGGGTTCAAACATTTTGTGTGGGACCACATGGCCAAGTGTGACTTACATTCTTCTCTCTACAGTTTTCAAGTTATCTTAGGTGGCAGGAAACTTTATTCTCGACCGAAAGTGCCCAAAACTGGCTACGACATAAGATTGGTAAGCAACTTGAGAATGGAACCGGGTTTTTGAGATCCCAAACGTGCAATGTTGTTGAAATGAAGTGAGGTTCTTGGAATGCACCATGTTTTCAACTTTGGGCATGGGAAACAACAAGTTGGCCAAGGTAATCCACATTTTCGGTCGTTTCTTTTGCGTTGGAAGGCCATAAGCTAGTTCACACATCACCCAATGGCAGTCATGGCCAAGGGTAACAAGGTGCAATGTTGTATGTGCATTGAGTCTGATGGAGTGGGGTGGAAGGATGCCATGTATCGAGGCTAGCAAGCATGGGAGAAGTGGCGAGAATCGTCCCGGTTAACGTCCGGTGGTTCGACGGCACCCAGCGCAACGGAGGCACCATACCAAGTGTGGGGCCACATGGCCAAGTGTGACTTACATTCTCATCTCTACAGTTTTCCAGGCATCCTAGGTGGCAGGAAACTTTATTCTCGACCGAAAATGGCTACGACATAGGATTGGTAAGCAACTTGAGAATGGAACCTGCTTTTTGAGATCCCAAACATGCAATGTTGTTGAAATGAAGTGAGGTTCTTGGAATGCACCATGTTTTCAACTTTGGGCATGGGAAACAACAAGTTGGACAAGGAGATCCACGTTTTCGGCCGTTTTTTTGCGTTGGAAGGCAATAAACTAGTTCTCGCATCGCCCACTAGAAGTCATGGCCAGGGGTAAGAAGGTGCAATCTTGTATGTGAAGTGAGTCTGAGGGAGTGGGATGGAAGGATGCCATGTATCGAGGCTGGCAAGAAAGGTAGAAGCGGCGAGAATCGTCCCAGTTAACGTCCGGTGGTTCGACGGCACCCAACGCAACGGAGGCACCATATAAGTCTTGCAATGGATTCAAACATTTTGTGTGGGACACATGGCCAAGTGTGAATTACATTCTCATCTCTACATTTTTCCAGGCATCCTAGGTGGCAGGAAACTTTATTCTCGACCGAAAGTGCCCGAAAATGGCTACGACATAAGATTGGTAGGCAAATTGAGAATGGAACCGGCTTTTTGAGATCCCAAACATGCAATGTTATTGAAATGAAGTGAGGTTCTTGGAATGTACCATGTTTTCAACGTTGGGCATGGGAAACAACAAGTTGGCCAAGGATATCCACGTTTTTGGATGTTTCTTTTGTGTTGGAAGGCAATAAACTAGTTCACGCATCATCCACTAGCAGTCATGTCCACGGGTAACAAGGTGCAATTTTGTATGTGAAGTGAGTCTGAGGGAGTGGGGTGGAAGGATGCCATGTACGGAGGCTGGCATGCAAGGGAGAAGCGGCCAGAATCGTCCCGGTTAACGTCCGGTAGTTCGACGGCACCCAATGCTACGGCGGCACCATACAAGTCCTGCAATGGGTTCAAACATTTTGTGTGGGGCCACATGGCCAAGTGTGACTTACATTCTCCTCTCTATAGTTTTCAAGGTATCCTAGGTGGCAGGAAACTTTATTATCGACCGAAATGGCCCGAAAATGGCTACGACATAAGATTGGTAAGCAACTTGAGAATGGAACCGGCTTTTTGAGATCCCAAACGTGCAATGTTGTAGAAATGAAGTGAGGTTCTTGGAATGCACCATGTTTTCAACGTTGGCCATGGGAAACAACAAGTTGGCAAAGGAAATCCACATTTCTGGTCGTTTTCTTTTGCGTTGGAAGGCCATAAACTAGTCCACACATCACCCACTAGCAGTCATGGCCAGGGGTAACAAGGTGCAATGTTGTATATACAGTGAGTCTGAGGGAGTGGGGTGGAAGGATGCCATGTATCGAGGCTGGCAAGCATGAGAGAAGTGGCGAGAATCGTGCCGGTTAACGTCCGGTGGTTCGATGGCACCCAATGCAACGACGACACCATACAAGACCTTTAATGGGTTCAAACATTTTGTGTGGGGCCACATGGCCAAGTGCGACTTAAATTATCATCTCTACAATTTTCCAGGCATCCTAGGTGGCAGGAAACTTTATTCCTGACCGAAAATGGCTACGACATAAGATTGGTAAGCAACTTGAGAATGGAACCGGCTTTTTGAGACCCCAAACATACAATTTTGTTGAAATGAAGTGAGGTTCTTGGAATGCACCATGTTTTCTACTTTGGTCATGGGAAACAACAAGTTGGCCAAGGAGATCCACGTTTTCGGCCGTTTCTTTTGCGTTGGAAGGCAATAAACTAGTTCACGCATCACCCACTAGCAGTCATGGCCAGGGGTAAGAAGGTGCAATGTTGTATGTGCAGTGAGTCTGGGGGAGTGGGGTGGAAGGATGCCATGTATCGAGGCTGGCAAGCAAGGGACAAGCGGCGAGAATCTTCCCGGTTAACATCCGGTGGTTCGACGGCACCCAACGGAACGGCGGCACCATACAAGTCCTGCAATGGGTTCAAACATTTTGTGTGGGGCCACATGGCCAAGTGTGACTTACATTCTCGTCTCTACGGGTTTCCAGGCATCCTAGGTGGCAAGAAACTTTATTCTCGACCGAAAGTTCCCGAAAATGGCTACGACATAAGATTGGTAAGCAACTTGAGAATGGAACCGGCTTTTTGAGATCCCAAACATGCAATGTTGTTGAAATGAAGTGAGGTTCTTGGAATGCACCATGTTTTCAACTTTGGCCATGGGAAACAACAAGTTGGCAAAGGAAATCCACATTTTTGGTCGTTTTCTTTTGCGTTGGAAGGACATAAACTAGTCCACACATCACCCACTAGCAGTCATGGCCAGGGGTAACAAGGTGCAATGTTGTATGTACAGTGAGTCTGAGGGAGTGGGGTGGAAGGATGCCTTGTATCGAGGCTGGCAAGCATGAGAGAAGTGGCGAGAATCATGCCGGTTAACGTCCGGTGGTTCGATGGCACCCAACGCAATGGAGACACCATACAAGTCCTGCAATGGGTTCAAACATTTTGTGTGGGGCCACATGGCCAAGTGCGACTTAAATTCTCATCTCTACAATTTTCCAGGCATCCTAGGTGGCAGGAAACTTTATTCTTGACCGAAAATGGATACGACATAAGATTGGTAAGCAACTTGAGAATGGAACCGGCTTTTTGAGACCCCAAACATGCAATTTTGTTGAAATGAAGTGAGGTTTTTGGAATGCACCATGTTTTCAACTTTGGGCATGGGAAACAACAAGTTGGCCAAGGTAATCCACGTTTTCGGTCGTTTCTTTTGCGTTGGAAGGCAATAAACTAGTTCACGCATCACCCACTAGCAGTCATGGCCAGGGGTAACAAGGTGCAATGTTGTATGTGCAGTGAGTATGAGGGAGTGGGGTGGAAGGATGCCATGTATCGAGGCTGGCATGCAAGGTAGAAGCGGCGAGAATCGTCCCGGTTAACGTCCGGTGCTTCGACGACACCCAACGCAACGGCAGCACCATACAAGTCCTACAATGGGTTCAAACATTTTGTGTGGGGAGGCACCATAAACTTTCGGTCAACTTTATTGACGAAGAGGGAGACACGATAGTAGTCGAAGTAGATGTACAACATCGAAGTCGCGTATGAAACGCTCCCGAAAAACCTAATCGCCCCTATTCCGTACAGGATCTGGAGAGGCGGGGTTTCGGAGGCCTGCTCTCCCGTCGGCCATGTCCGCAGTAGACGGGAAGGGTTTACCGCCGTCAGCAACAGGAGGTGGAACGACGGTGGGGGCAAAGAAGCAGTGCGTTTGAGTTGTGTTTTCTGTGTCCGCTGAGCCTCCAATATATAGGCGGGGCCGAGTAGGAGAACAGTCAATTCAATTGGCGTTTACTACAGCCGTTCCCATGTGATAAATGCGGCGTTTTACTGCGCGCGGTTATTACATGCGATCAATACGGCTGTTTACCAAAATAATTGGGCATGGAATAATTTTTTACCAACATTTCTAAAAGTGAACACACCATTGGTCTGATAGCCATTAATTACAAAAAGTATTTGAAAGCTTCTCTGGCTGCTCCATGGCATGGCGTAGGACGAAGATCAAGAGGGCGGTGGAGAAACAGAGGAGAAAGCAGGGGAGGGGAGGGGAGACCACTCGGTGGAAGTTTAGATAGGCACCGTAAAAATGGCAACTGCCCCGCGGAAATGTACCCACCTTTTGTGGTAAGAGACTTACAGGTGGGCCCAAGTGTTATAGATGTCATCTTCCTCTCGTATTATCACGTCAATTCGCACTCCTTCTTTTTGTGTACCTACCAATATTTACTCCGAGAAAACCCTCTTTCCGGAGATGACCGAGACCACCGCCGCCGCCGCTGCGATCCATCTCTCGACCTCGCCGCCCCTCGATCAACATCCCTCTCTGGGCTGCCGCATTCTCTCGATCGTCATCGTCGCCCGTCTCGTCATCGCGATGTAGATTGAACCACAGCGTGTCAATTCACCACTGATCCATCGTGGGCGGCACTCAGGTTAGTACTTCTTATCTTCTGGATGCGATTGCGGAACGATTTCAGTTCAAACACTAATTTTCTTTAAGTTTACCAGTGTCCTACTTGTCTCGACATGAAAGAAACGTGAAATCTTGTGCTAGATATAGATGGTAGTACGTATTTATGTTCGATGTCATTCATGATTGATTTGTCTGTTACACATTTATTACTCAAGTAGATGGTACTTACATGCATATGATTGAGATGTTTCACTCTACCTTCATGTAATTTTGATAGTTTTAGGTTCCCAATTGATGTTGGTAGCTGTTGTTGTGTGTGTCTTTTTCTAGGTAGGTAATTTATGATGTTGAAAGTAAGACCTCTGGTACTCACACTGGACTTTCTAGGACAAGTACCTATTTTTAGTAATTTCCCTTTTTACGCTCCAGAAGTACAATTGACTTGACCCCTTTTTATGTTCACTAGCTATTTTTAGTAATTTCAATTTTTACTCTTCAGCAGGACAATTGATGTGAGACCTTTTTTAGGACCAGAAGCTATTTCAATTAATTTCCCTTTAATGTCTAAAGCAGTAGAATTGATTGTCGGCACACCATTTCCATGTCATACTAGTTTATTTTCTTTTCTGAATTAGGATGTTCTTCACATCATCCCCTGCGACACCAGTGCTTCCTTCCTTAGGAAGTATATGGTGTGAACGATGGTACGATTGTGCTATGTATAGATACAAATGGCACTAGAATGACTAATTTAGTTCGCTCTGCACCTTGATCAATTGATTTCCTCCATTGTTAATTGAAGTTCCGTACCTCCATGAAATTCTTGAATGAATGTCAAATTTAAATTGCACTTGTATGAATGTCTCTGAATCTTGATGCTGCTAGACTACATTTCGTCCTAAATTTCTAGTGAACCTTCATGTTTCTTAACCTCTGTTGTTTTGGCACCTCTGCTAAATGTAACTGAAGTCAGCCTTTTTTGTACGATCAACAGACGGGTTTTCATACGATGGACTGCGAGTTCCTCGCTTACGTAGACGATGCTTCATCGGCCAAACGGGTATTGTACTCAGTTTAGGTGTCATTTTAGTCAGATAGGTGTAATGATGTTCATGGAGTGCTCTATCCTCCGCTGCAGTCACTGCCTAAGAAGTTCGCATACTTGCTGGGGGGCCGTAAACCCCGTGCACTGAAGCTGCTTGAGGTCGGCCATCGGCGTAGCACCACGTGGGACGTTGATGTGTGGTTTGACATCACTGGCCGCATGTTCCTCAAGCGTGAATGGGAGTGTTTCGCCTGGACGTACAAACTGCAGAGAGGCTTTATTCTGATGTGCAGTTATGACGGCCGCCATGTCATCACAGTAAAGATGTTTGACTTGACCAGTTGCCGCATGCAATACAACGCGGCATTCAGTACGTGCACTCTATCACCAAAATGTCAATTCTCGATTATCTAGCCGGAAATTGAGCTGCATTTGTTTCATATGATGAACGGAGGGATCTGTTAAGATGGAGTTGGCCGACTTTGAGTTCTACTGCGTCGTAGAAGATGCTACATTGGACAAACTGGTACGCTTCATCGACCCATCACCACCACTTCAGTTATTTAGTCCGACAGGGTGTCTGAGCTATGAGCCTGTAGCAAGTTAAATTTGTGAATGAAATGGGTTGTAGTAGCTCCAGTGCTCTTCATGGATATGTACACTTGATACGGTAATTTCAGCTCCCACTAAAAGTTCATCTTTTCGAAATAATGTGTCAAACACCCTGAATGCTCAACTTTGATTTAGTAGAACTGATTACTCGGTACTACTTGTTTACATTTTTTATGGTACTCATCCATTATCAAACAGTAACCTTATTTGTTGTAAGCCCTCTTTTCCATCTATTTAACTTTCATATTGCTACAGATGTTGCCTAAGAAGTTTGTGGAGTTGCTGAAGGGCCGTGAACCCCGTGAACTGAAGCTGCGTGAGGCGGACGATCCGAGTAGCAACAAGTGGGACATGGATGTGCTTTTCGATGCAGTTGGCCGCGTTTTCCTCGGGCGCGGCTGGGACCAGTTCGCCCAATATTACTTCCTGCAGCGCGGTAGTTTCCTCCTCTTCAGTTTCGACGGCAGCACCATGGTCACTGTCAAGGTGTTCAAGCTGGACATGTTCCGCGGGCACTACTTGCACGACCACGACGCTAGTACAAGCAATGAAACTGGCCCAGATCACAGGACTAATGAGGGTTCCACAGATGAGGAGTCCACCGATCAGGAGTCCATGGATGAGGATGACCCATTCGACTCTTCCATCATCGTCTCCCAGAGAGCTGATCTTGATGACGATGAGAAGGACCATGTCCGTGGGCTTCTACCCCCATAAGATGAGTACATTGGAGTGCCATACGTGACTCATTTGACGAGGACAAATGCGGCTAGATACGAGATGGTACGTATGGTGATAATGCTATTTTTGTTTTTCAACACAATTTATGCTTACAACGTGTGCCTTAGTATGACCTACTTCTTTTTGTCTTTAGTCCACACGTCCAAAATCGAGAAACTACCTCAGTACGTAGCATACAGTGCTGGCATTCCGTCTTCATGTCATGCTGGGCTATGCCTCGGATCATCAGAGGCGTTCACCACCGTTCCAACAACACGGACAGAGACAGCTGCATTATATTTGGCAGGAATGCATGGCGGGAATTCCTTGAAGACAAGCATTTAAATGAAAAGCAAGCTCTTCTTATTACACTTAGGAGCACTCGTAACCGCCACTTGGACGTGAAGATTGTGATGCGGGCGATGTCGCCCTGCTTGTAGTACGTAGTCTGCCAAACAGGACACTCTTATCAGATTATGAACTAATGGATGTATGTAATTATCGTAGTGCCAACAGTGATGTGCTTGAGTACATTGATAACCAAAACCCTCTAATGTCTGCATATGCAATGAAGATTACTTGTCTTCTCTATTTTTTCAGTGGCAATTTGAAGTTTGCAGAAATTAACAAGGCGGCAGCAGCTAATTAGATGCATGAAATAATTGTTCAGTGACATTACATGACTGATATGAGACTTCCACATGTTTTCAACCCTACTTTGTAGGCGCTAGGGAATAAATCCCATCAGTTTTCCCTCAATCCCGACCGTTTTTATGTCATTGGTGCCTAGTTAAGAGCCTGACGCCTAGAAACTCAATGCAAAATATGCCTTCTCGGCAGCCAGCGCTTGCATGCATTGTTTAACTGCTCAATTAGCGGCTATATTAGCGCCAAGGCGTTGTGGTTGCTCTAATACGATGTCCACCAAAAAAATTGAAAGCTCGCGCTAAAACGCCTAGTCTCTGCGAATTTTTTTGCTCCCACCAATAAAGAAAATCAGCCTTTTTAAATTTCTCGCTAAAGTCTATTGATAACTGCACGAGGCCCCGTCTTGTTTCGCGATTGCATAATCAACAGACAGCCTTGTTTCGATTGGATCTGATCGCTGATCTCCCTCATCGTGTTCACAGCGCGCGACATGTCGACGTCGCCACCGGAGTCTATGGAACGCCAAATCTCTCAGGTTATTCCTTTCTAATATGCTTCTCGTCCGTCTCCGTGATCTTGCCGTTTCTTCTATGGTCTCCATATTGGTTTTTATTCTATGTTCTTCTCTGTGTTATTCTTTGTTCTTCCTCTGCTTAAAGCGTAAATCCGTGTATGAACAGCTAGTCGATCATAGGTGTATCTGAAATTCATGTGTGATTTGAGTTTGCCGTGCTATGCTGAATCGTGTTAACGATGGGAGACTCGTTATCCATGTGAATAATGCCATGTAACTATTCTTTTATTTCAGATCTGCTAACTGACTGATTATTTGGGTTCTCATTTTTTCCTTCTATCTAATTGTAGACCACCGAGGCCATTTGGAAAGTTAGCCTGTTCTACGAAGATGAGGATAAAAACAAGAAAGTTCTGGAAGCAAAAATCGACGCGAACGACATCTGCTATATGGAATTTATCAATATGATTGAAAGAGTTGGCTTCAATGGCGCGTATCATTACCTCTACTGCAGGCTAAATAATGTCCGTGGCAGAGGAAAACTTGTTCCCATCGAGCATGTAAGTGATGTGGAGCCATTGGTATGCTGGCACATTAATGATAAGAAGGTCAACCTGTGTGTGTTTAAGGAGAAGGCCAGCATTGATATTGCAACACAAGGGTCTCTGCTTCTTATGAGAGTGGATCCACTAGAAACATGCGACCGATCACTCTCCCAAGTTATACTTTTATCCCAAATCTCCAACGCGCAACTCCTTCAATATAGACTTTAATAAATATTTTCCCGGTAACATTTTTATGCATTCATTACCTAATCCACAATTTTGATAAACATGCAGTTAGGGATGCAACCGATGAGGAACAAGCTTCAAACAAAACAGAAGATACAGATTTCTTCTTTACCAATGGTACACAAGTTCATTAATTCTTAATCAAGTTTCTGAATTGTGCACAATGCTAATGCTTTGTCCATTTATTGTTAACATGTTCAGTAATAAAGAAACGATCTGTCACAATGACAAGGGATGCAAGTTTACAAGCTTATAAAAGAAAACAGGGAATAAGTAGATCTGGTAATTTATTTTTGACATTTAAGCTTTGTCTAAGATTTGCTATAATGCAGAAAAACCACGATTGCTGATTCAGCACAAATGTTATCCCTGATACAGGAACTGAACAATCTAACTCTGTTGTGTCTGAAACTGACATATGTGCCCTTACTGAATAGCCTTCCCATGCTCGCCGCTATCATCCGGCGCTACAAGACGGTACTAGCTATTGTTTTTTACATCTGTGTCCTAATTTCTTACAATCAACTACACAGTAAATTGTTTCTTTGTGTGTATTTTGGGCTGTAGGCGATGACAGACCCAAGAAGAAAGGGCGAGGTGTAGTAAAAGGTTTGAAAGCAAGTAAGAAGCGTCATGCCAATGGATCTGCAAAGCTAGGTATTGATTTCTCTGATAAATTGGACGGTGCAGTAGGAATGAACAACCGTTCATTCAAGGATGGCGTGGTTATCCTAATGAAAAGAAGGTTACCAATTATTGGAGTGAGGAGGTGGTCAAACATTCACCCTGGCATCCATCGACTCATCGTCGCAGATATGTTGGTGAGTACAACCTTTCTCACATGTGTTGTGTGATTTTTTCGTCCATAATTAATGAACTACTACTAAATTAAGTCTATCTGTTTGTTCTGCGCATTACAAGACAGATATAATTTGGAAGATACACCAGAAACAGCCGAAAAAATTGTAAAATTGAAAAAGAGCGATACAGAGGCTGGCGAGGAAAACTAAGCAGCACTTACAAGGCATACAAAATAGATGATGCCAGAAGGTCAGTTATACCAGAAGATTTACAAACGGAAGAGTGGTACTGGTTGATCGAGTACTTAGGCATTGATCCGAAATTCCGGGTTATTTCTATGCTCACTTTTTGTAACATCCCAAGTATGAAAAATAAGCCTTTAGAATGTTTGCTCTCTGTTATTTTATGTTTTGCATCATGGCATCATGTCCATTGCATTTGTTTTGCTTGTTTTCCTTTTGTTTTCCTCTGTTTTCATTTGTTTTCCTTCGTTTTCTATTTGAATTTCAAACCAAAATTCAAACCTTTTGTTTCATCCTTGTGATGTTACAATTTCCAAAATCATATTTCAAATCAAATCAATCAATTGATTCCATTAAAGTTGTAATTCCAAACTGTTGTTTTGTTTCTATCAAAAATTCATTTAATATCAAACCCTTTTCAAATTCAATTATGATTTTCTTCCAAACAACAACCATGTTGAAATTATGAAAATTGCAAAACAAATCAATCAATTGTTTCCATCAAACCATAAGGTTCAAATAAAACTCCCATTTGCTCCCATGAAAATAAAAAGCTCAACTATTAAGTGGTTCTTTAATAATCCACCTAATTCCAATTTGCATTCAAAAATTCCAAATCCAATCCCAAACAGCACCCAATTTGAAGCTATGCAAATTAACAAAACAATTCTAATCCTCTGTTTTCATTTTAAACTACAAGTTTAATCCAATTTAAATTTTGTTTCAAATAATTCACTTAATGATAAAAGCCATCCAATTTAAATCAAATTACAAAACAACAAGTTAATTTTGATTTTTTTGAAAACAGAAATTGGCAAGTGGTTGTTGATGATCTAATTAACCCACACAATTTTATTCCAAATTCCCCCCCCCCCCCCCAAAACCCTTTTTCCTTTCTCTCTCTCTCTCTCTCTCCCTTTCATTCTTTACAAAAAGAAACACAGAAAAAGAAAAAAAATTCCAAAGGAGAGAGAGGCAGCCCACCCCATCCCCTTTCTCCCACAGCCCACTTCCCCTCTTTGGCCCATACCCCTTCGAGGAGTGCACCTTTCTTCCTCCTCGTGATGTCACCTCTGTACGTCTTCACCTCCACCGTAGATCATCTTCTCCCCCTCCTCGATGTGCTGCCGTACCAAGCTCCCTACTCCATAAAAGCATCCACCTCTCCCCCACTGCTAACCCTAGAGCCCCTCCTTCCTCTTCCCCCGCCTCCATCTTCCTTCCACCTCCCCTCCATCTCTCTCATCTCTGTATTTTTTCTCTGTAACCGAACCCACCACCGAAAGTTCCTCCTTTTGTCTCCGGCGATCGACAATGTTGAGCCCCCCTCCGGCCGCGGCGAGGGCGGGAATGGAGCCGCCCCACCGCGGGCTCCCTTCTCCTCCCCTCGGTTTGGGCCGGGAGGCTCCACAGCTCCGCCGCCATCCTCCTCAACGCCGGCCAACCTCTGCTGTCCGCCCCGACCCCCTGCGCCTCCATCCGCTCGAGGGACCTCGGGTGAGCCCCCTTCCCCTCCTCCCTCTCTCCTCCTCTCTACTCGCCAAGCACACGCACCAGGCGCCCACGGCCACCGCGGCGAGCGGGCAGAGAACCGCCGGCGGCCATCCCTCTGTCGAGGTTCAGAAGCTCGACTGCAACTGAATAAAATTCAGTTAAGTCCCGCACCCACAGCATATACCCCCTCGTTCCCCGTAGCTATCACAAATCAATCACCACCGCAGTGGTAGAGACCCTCTGCGCGCGCCCAGGAGGGTGAGGGTTCGATCCCCACCCCCTGCGGGATTAAAACCCCATTTTCCCTTTTATTTTCCACAACCCAGCACAACTTGATATTCACACCCAGGTCCCTGTCAGCTTTCATCTAAGTCCCTGTATATTCTTTTTAGGCCCTGTTTAATTTTTCCTAAGTCCGTAGTGAATTAAAAATGGCAGATTTGCACCTTAACTTGTAAAATGCATAAGTAATTCATCCCAACTCCAAATTCAACATTTTTAATATGTTTTCTGTACCAAATTAAATGTTCTATCCAAATATAAAGTTTTTTTACTGTTTTGAATATTTTAAATTGGTGAAATATTTAAAAACTTGCTTAATTCACTTAAACTTGCAAAATTCATAACTTGAGCATAAAAATTCCAAATTCAACAAACTAAATATGTTTTCCAATCAAATTTTCATGTACTTTCCAAATATAAATTTTGTTTGCTGTTTTGAATAATTTAAATTGCTGAAAACAATTGTTTCCTATTTATTGCATTTAAAATTGCCAAAATAATAACTTGCTCATTTTAAATCCAATTTCAACAAATGAAATATGTTTTCCATGCAAAATTAAACCCTCTTTCCAAATATAAAATTTGTTTCATGTTTTGAATAATTAAAATTGGTCAAATGATTTAAACCTTGTTTAAATCATTTAATATTGTTAAATTCATAACTTGATCAACTTAAACTCTTTTGAGACATATAAAATATGTTTTCAAACCATAAAAGTATAAAATTTTCAAATGTGAACTTCACTCAATGTTTTGAACAAATAAAAATCCAAATAAGTTCATGTTTGAATTAAATTCAATTAAAACTTGTTCAAACTTGTTTAATTCATAAGTAAATTATTCCAAGTCCTTTTTCAACAAGTGAAACATGTAATCCACCTAAAATCTTGTGTTATTTTCAAATATGAACTTTTTTATCTATTTTGAATAATTTAAATTGGTGAAAACAACAAATGCTTGTGTAACACCTTTAAATAACCAAAATTCCAACACTTAATAAATGAATTTCTAAACTTGGTAAACCTTATTTCCAATTGCTTCTATTGTTGTTATTTTTCTGTTTTCCTCATCCATGCATCATGCTAATCCACTTTCACATGATGATTAGTTGTAGAACAATTAATTCAACCATAATTCATGGGCTTTTCATATGCAATCCAATTGCATGTGGGTCCATTTAATCATGTTGTTATCTTGTCAACTAGTTTATTTCTATGCATCAATTAAATGGTCATGCATCATCCCATGTTTGTGCATTATGCCATGTTATTGATTGCTTATCTTTCTGCATTGTTTGTTTGCTTCTTCTCGGATATACGACGACGTTGAGACCGACGATACTTACGACACCCCTTCTAAGGAGTTAGCTCAGTACCAGGCTACTGGGTTTGCAGGCAAGTTATCACTCACATGAACCATCGTGTTCCTTTCAACATTGGTTACCGATACCTTCCGTTGTCTATTCTGCTAGCCCTATGATTAGTTGTTTCGGTTACGAACCTATCACATGAATCCTTTAACCCTGATATTGCCTCACCTCCATACCTATAACCATTGCTTGTGGCCCGTGTCTTACTAGCATGCTTAGGGTTGTTTTGCTCGAGTCTGTTACCCGTTACTTTCTGTTACTATTTCATTATGTTCTGGGGGCTCGATGTTAAACAATGAATCATGCTAATGTTATTGTTAATAATAATTTGATGATAAGGCACCGGCAGGAGGCCCTGTGTGGTTTTGAGGCCTGCTAGTGTTGACCCTAATTAGGAAAAGGGTCTTGTCTACTGATCCATGATGAGCGCACTAACCGCATGTGGGAAGCGAGTATGGGCGTCCCCCTCAATTTGATTCGATTCGCATCTCGTCCAAATCGCCTCATTTAGTTCGTGTTTTCCATTTGCCGCATGCATGTTTTTGCGAGCCCAGGCCAGGGTGGAACTTTTGTAGTCGGCATATAGGGGGACACGTTCTTAGAGTGCTATGAGGGTCCCTTTTCTTCGGGGCTCGATTAGCCGTGCGCCCAAGGTGCTTTGGGCTTGATGCGAAGAAGAGTTGGGTTGTGTTGAGTACCTCGCTTGGTGGGTTTGATCCCCGTCTGGCGGGTTATTCTTACGTGTACGGCCAAATTGGTGCACCCCTGCAGGGATAAATCTTCTCGAGAAGCCGTTTTTTCCGCGGTTATGGACTACTTGGTGAAAGTACTGGCTAACAAGTACTCAGGACAACTTAAACCTAATGATTAACAACCTTACACCCAATGATTAACAACTTGACTAGTAATAGGCTTATTGACACAACAATCTGAACCAACATTAATCCCACTGCGTGAGTTATCCTCGGATTGCTTATTTGGATAAGGGGCGAGGTCCAGGATGGGTTTGTTTGTTGGTTAGTTGTAGTTGGTTACGATACGCGATCTTATCTCCTTTCTGATAGCCGGAAGTGGTAGTAACTCTGTAGTTGGTTAGAGCAGCCAGTTGCAGCATCTTTTATATCCCCTTCCTTCCGTTGAACCCAAAGCATTTGTGCTTGGTGTTGACGGGTTACACTTTGGTGAACTGTGAGTCTTGCTTGCCAGTACGTTTATGTACTGACCCCTTTGGGGCTGTGGTTTCCGCAGACTACGTTTCCGAGGATCTACATGGTGGCTACTACGTGGAATATGACGAGACTGCTGACGAGTAGATAGCGGACCCGGGAAGGATCCGAGACTTCGTGGATGGGCTCCATCTTTTCGTTTCCGGCCTCTTAGGCCTATTTGGATCTTGTCTGTACCCAGAAATGTTGGATGCTTCCGCTGTGATGTAATGATGATATGTTGGGACATGTGTCCTCTGAATGATTGTATTTGCTATCTCTGCTCTAATGAGAGCTATTTGCACCTTATTTCAATCTGTTGTGTCTTAGAGATCTGTTGTGATATCACTTGTTCCAATGCCGTTGACGTACCATGTGTGTATGTTTTGAAGTACGCCAATGGAAGTATCTGGATTTCTACGGGATGGTTTGCGCAGACGATGAATAGTAAGAGAATGGTTGTCACACGTTTACGTGTTGGCCTGCTCATATTGAGATGCGGGTGCCGGTATGCCTCGTAAGCCATTTCTCTACTGTTTAGCGGACTGTGAGTATCCCCTAGAAGTCCGGGTGCGACAAATGGTATCAGAGCCTGTCTGCCTGTAGGATCCCTTTTTACTGGTCGCAGTTGAGTCTAGAAACTATTTTGTAGCTATATAGGAAAAATGAAACGTGAGAGTAGGAATTCTGTTCTTTTTCTTCTTTCCTCACCCACCCTCCCTTTTTCTGGTAAGGAAGTGCAACGTTGTTTTTCCCTTCTCATCTAAACTTTCAAGTTAGGATTTCACGAATTCTGGTTTCTCTAGGATGGTTATATCTACTAGACCATAGGAATGGAGGTGGTTGTGACATGATTTATCATGTTGCCTACTCACGATTGAGAACGGAGGCGTGTAAGCCCCGGAAGCAGATCCTCTATTCCTTAAGCAGTAGATATTGATCCTTTAGAAGCCCGGATGGGTTTTTCCGTAGTACCTCAGGAGTGTTTTGTTCTCGTTTTTCCCGGTGTTGCTTCGTTATCCTGTTCTTCTCAACATCCTTTTCGTCCGTTTAAATCTTGTTGTTGTTTTCCACTTCAATTCTTCTACCGGCGTCTAATCAAAACTTCCCAAATATCAAGTCTATCTGGCCAGAAAGGTTGTTGTTGTTTCGAAAACTACCAGGCTATGAGGGCTGGCATTCCTATCACCTGGGGTTGTTTTGAGGAAGCATTCCTGAATCACCACATTCCAGATAGTCTATTCTCCAAATGAATCAAGTTCTATTCAGCTATACACCCTCGATACAAAACCTCTACCTTTACTTGAAAATGTTCCGGTGGTTTGCAAATTCCCTGACGTCTTTCCAGAAGAGTTGCCAGGAATGCCTATCGTTTTGAACTTCCAGAAAAAACTATCCAATGTGCACGATGTGTTTCACGTGTCACAGTTCAAGAGGATCTTCCCAAGAAGTATCCGGACCTTTTCTTTTCTCAGTAGGAATCTCGGGGCGCGATTCCTTCAAGGGGGGGGGGGGCGTTTTGTAACATCCCAAGTATGAAAAATAAGCCTTTAGAATGTTTGCTCTCTGTTATTTTATGTTTTGCATCATGGCATCATGTCCATTGCATTTGTTTTGCTTGTTTTCCTTTTGTTTTCCTCTGTTCTCATTTGTTTTCCTTTGTTTTCTATTTGAATTTCAAACCAAAATTCAAACCTTTTGTTTCATCCTTGTGATGTTACAATTTCCAAAATCATATTTCAAATCAAATCAATCAACTGTTTCCATTAAAGTTGTAATTCCAAACTGTTGTTTTGTTTCTATCAAAAATTCATTTAATATCAAACCCTTTTCAAATTCAATTATGATTTTTTTCCAAACAACAACCATGTTGAAATTATGAAAATTGCAAAACAAATCAATCAATTGTTTCCATCAAACCATAAGGTTCAAATAAAACTCCCATTTGCTCTCATGAAAATAAAAAGCTCAACTATTAAGTGGTTCTTTAATAATCCACCTAATTCCAATTTGCATTCAAAAATTCCAAATCCAATCCCAAACAGCACCCAATTTGAAGCTATGCAAACTAACAAAACAATTCTAATCCTCTGTTTTCATTTTAAACTACAAGTTCAATCCAATTTAAATTTTGTTTCAAATAATTCACTTAATGATAAAAGCCATCCAATTTAAATCAAATTACAAAACAACAAGTTAATTTTGATTTTTTTGAAAACAGAAATTGGCAAGTGGTTGTTGATGATCTAATTAACCCACACAATTTTATTCCAAAATTTCCCCCCCCCCAAAACCCTTTTTCCTTTCTCTCTCTCTCTCCCTTTCATTCTTTACAAAAAAAACAGAAAAAGAAAAAAAAATCCAAAGGAGAGAGAGGCAGCCCACCCGATCCCCTTTTCTCCCACAGCCCACTTCCCCTCTTTGGCCCATACCCCTTCGAGGAGGGCACCTTTCTTCCTCCTCGTGATGTCACCTCTGTACGTCTGCACCTCCACCGTAGATCATCTTCTCCCCCTCCTCGATGTGCTGCCGTACCAAGCTCCCTACTCCATAAAAGCATCCACCTCTCCCCCACTGCTAACCCTAGAGCCCCTCGTTCCTCTTCCCCCGCCTCCATCTTCCTTCCACCTCCCCTCCATATCTCTCTCATCTCTGTATTTTTTCTCTGTAACCTGAAGCCACCACCGATAGTTCCTCCTTTTGGCTCCGGCGATCGACGATGTTGAGCCCCCCTCCGGCCGCGGCGAGGGCGGGAATGGAGCCGCCCCACCGCGGGCTCCCTTCTCCTCCCCTCGGTTTGGGCCGGGAGGCTCCACAGCTCCGCCGCCATCCTCCTCAACGCCGGCCAACCTCTGCTGTCCGCCCCGACCCCCTGCGCCTCCATCCGCTCGAGGGCCCTCGGGTGAGCCCCCTTCCCCTCCTCCCTCTCTCCTCCTCTCTACTCGCCAAGCACACGCACCAGGCGCCCACGGCCACCGCGGCGAGCGGGCAGAGAACCGCCGGCGGCCATCCCTCTGTCGAGGTTCAGAAGCTCGACTGCAACTGAATAAAATTCAGTTAAGTCCCGCACCCACAGCATATACCCCCTCGTTCCCCGTAGCTATCACAAATCAAACACCACCGCAGTGGTAGAGACCCTCTGCGCGCGCCCAGGAGGGTGAGGGTTCGATCCCCACCCCCTGCGGGATTAAAACCCCATTTTCCCTTTTATTTTCCACAGCCCATCACAACTTGCTATTCACACCCAGGTCCCTGTCAGCTTTCATCTAAGTCCCTGTATATTCTTTTTAGGCCCTGTTTAATTTTTCCTAAGTCCGTAGTGAATTAAAAATGGCAGATTTGCACCTTAACTTGTAAAATGCATAAGTAATTCATCCCAACTCCAAATTCAACATTTTTGATATGTTTTCTGTACGAAATTAAATGTTCTATCCAAATATAAAATTTGTTTACTGTTTTGAATATTTTAAATTGGTGAAATATTTAAAAACTTGCTTAATTCACTTAAACTTGCAAAATTCATAACTTGAGCATAAAAATTCCAAATTCAACAAACTAAATATGTTTTCCAATCAATTTTTCATGTACTTTCCAAATATAAATTTTGTTTACTGTTTTGAATAATTTAAATTGCTGAAAACAACTGTTTCCTATTTATTGCATTTAAAATTGCCAAAATAATAACTTGCTCATTTTAAATCCAATTTCAACAAATGAAATATGTTTTCCATGCAAAATTAAACCCTCTTTCCAAATATAAAATTTGTTTCATGTTTTGAATAATTAAAATTGGATAATGATTTAAACCTTGTTTAAATCATTTAATATTGTTAAATTCATAACTTGATCAACTTAAACTCTTTTGAGACATATAAAATATGTTTTCAAACCTTAAAAGTATAAACTTTTCAAATGTGAACTTCACTCAATGTTTTGAACAAATAAAAATCCAAATAAGTTCATGTTTGAATTAAATTCAATTAAAACTTGTTCAATCTTGTTTAATTCATAAGTAAATTATTCCAAATCCTTTTTCAACAAGTGAAACATGTAATCCACCTAAAATCTTGTGTTCTTTTCAAATATGAACTTTGTTATCTATTTTGAATAATTTAAATTGGTGAAAACAACAAATGCTTGTGTAACACCTTTAAATAACCAAAATTCCAACACTTAATAAATGAATTTCTAAACTTGGTAAACCTTATTTCCAATTGCTTCTATTGTTGTTATTTTGCTGTTTTCCTCATCCATGCATCATGCTAATCCAATTTCACATGATGATTAGTTGTAGAACAATTAATTCAACCATAATTCATGGGCTTTTCATATGCAATCCAATTGCATGTGGGTCCATTTAATCATGTTGTTATCTTGTCAACTAGTTTATTTCTATGCATCAATTAAATGGTCATGCATCATCCCATGTTTGTGCATTATGCCATGTTATTGATTGCTTATCTTTCTGCATTGTTTGTTTGCTTCTTCTCGGATATACGACGACGTTGAGACCGACGATACTTACGACACCCCTTCTAAGGAGTTAGCTCAGTACCAGGCTACTGGGTTTGCAGGCAAGTTATCACTCACATGAACCATCGTGTTCCTTTCAACATTGGTTACCGATACTTTCCGTTGTCTATTTTGCTAGCCCTATGATTAGTTGTTTCTGTTACGAACCTATCACATGAATCCTTTAACCCTGATATTGCCTCACCTCCATACCTATAACCATTGCTTGTGGCCCGTGTCTTACTAGCATGCTTAGGGTTGTTTTGCTCGAGTCTGTTACCCGTTACTTTCCGTTACTATTTCATTATGTTCTGGGGGCTCGATGTTAAACAATGAATCATGCTAATGTTATTGTTAATAATAATTTGATGATAAGGCACCGGCAGGAGGCCCTGTGTGGTTTCGAGGCCTGCTAGTGTCGACCCTAATTAGGAAAAGGGTCTTGTCTACTGATCCATGATGAGCGCACTAACCGCATGTGGGAAGCGAGTATGGGCGCCCCCCTCAATTTGATTCGATTCGCATCTCGTCCAAATCGCCTCATTTAGTTCGTGTTTTCCATTTGCCGCATGCATGTTTTTGCGAGCCCAGGCCAGGGTGGAACTTTTGTAGTCGGCATATAGGGGGACACGTTCTTAGAGTGCTATGAGGGTCCCTTTTCTTCGGGGCTCGATTATCCGTGCGCCCAAGGTGCTTTGGGCTTGATGCGAAGAAGAGTTGGGTTGTGTTGAGTACCTCGCTTGGTGGGTTTGATCCCCGTCTGACGGGTTATTCTTACGTATACGGCCAAATTGGTGCACCCCTGCAGGGATAAATCTTCTCGAGAAGCCGTGTTTTCCGCGGTTATGGACTACTTGGTGAAAGTACTGGCTAACAAGTACTCAGGACAACTTAAACCTGATGATTAACAACCTTACACCCAATGATTAACAACTTGACTAGTAATAGGCTTATTGACACAACAATCTGAACCAACATTAATCCCACTGCGTGAGTTATCCTCGGATTGCTTCTTTGGATAAGGGGCGAGGTCCAGGATGGGTTTGTTTGTTGGTTAGTTGTACTTGGTTACGATACGCGATCTTATCTCCTTTCTGATAGCCGGAAGTGGTAGTAACTCTGTAGTTGGTTAGAGCAGCCAGTTGCAGCATCTTTTATATCCCCTTCCTTCCGTTGAACCCAAAGCATCTGTGCTTGGTGTTGACAGGTTACACTATGGTGAACTGTGAGTCTTGCTTGCCAGTACGTTTATGTACTGACCCCTTTGGGGTTGTGGTTTCCGCAGACTACGTTTCCAAGGATCTACATGGTGGCTACTACGTGGAATATGACGAGACTGCTGACGAGTAGATAGCGGTCCCGGGCAGGATCCGAGACTTCGTGGATGGGCTCCGTCTTTTCGTTTCCGGCCTCTTAGGCCTATTTAGATCTTGTCTGTACCCAGACATGTTGGATGCTTCCGCTGTGATGTAATGATGATATGTTGGGACATGTGTCCTCTAAATGATTGTATTTGCTATCTCTGCTCTAATGAGAGCTATTTGCACCTTATTTCAATCTTTTGTGTCTTAGAGATCTGTTGTGATATCACTTGTTCCAATGCCGTTGACGTACCATGTGTGTATGTTTTGAAGTACGTCAATGGAAGTATCTGAATTTCTACGGGATGGTTTGCGCAGACGATGAATAGTACGAGAATGGTTGTCACACGTTTACGTGTTGGCCTGCTCATATTGAGATGCGGGTGCCGCTATGCCCCGTAAGCCATTTCTCTACTGTTTAGCGGACTGTGAGTATCCCCTAGAAGTCGGGTGCGACAAATGGTATCAGAGCCTGTCTGCCTGTAGGATCCCTTTTTACTGGTCGCAGTTGAGTCTAGAAACTATTTTGTAGCTATATAGGAAAAATGAAACATGAGAGTAGGAATTCAATACTATCATGAAATGGCTTTTCTGTCAAGTTTTTTTTTATAACCGAATGAGCAGGAACTCATCCAAAAGAACACGGATAACCGTACGCAACTAAAGACAAAACATAGAGCAGGATCAAAATCCTACTCTCAACTGAGTTTTGAGAATGTATGGGCCTACTCACTATGCATGCTTCGGTGCTCACTGTGCTTTAATGTTTATAGCATCTAATCGTTGCACTACTTGTAGAGGAATTTGGAAACTGGAGAAGAGCTAGACTGTATTTCTCTCTGGAAAATCACCCACACAAAGAATGAAACATGGACTACCAAAGAGTCCAAGGACGTTTACGTGAGTATACTGACTTAGAAGCTACTCTAAACATATTTACTGTTCTCCGTCGTGGATGTTTCTTCATCTGATTTGAGAGTTTTTTCGCAATCAGGACACATCATGTAAAGAGAATGAAAAGAAATCAAAGGAAACTGATGTTCCAGTTTCAGCTGAACAGAGAATCAATATTTTCCAGAAAGCATATAAACAAATCTTTGATTGCAAGTCATCGCAGCCTCGTTGGTTCGGATAGATGGCCAAGCTGCAAAGTAGTTCTCAAAGGTTTAAGTTGCAGGTTGAGGAGAAAGCTCGTGCTACGGAAGAGAACCAAAAAGTAAACTCCCATCTCACCGAGCAGGTCACTAGTTTAGAACAAAAGTTACTAGCTGAACGTGCAAGCATGGAAGAGAAGATTAATTTAGAGTGTGCTGAGAGAGAACATATTGAGGATAGGTTATTGGAAGAGCGTGCTGAAAGGGAAATAATGATTGAGTTGGAGAGAAACTGAAGACAAGAATTTGAGAAAAACATGATTGCACAGTTTAACTCACAGTTTCAGTTAAGGTTTGAAGAGTACTCTGTACAATTGAAAAAACAGAAGATAAATACACTTCAGGTGATGATAGTCATACGCTTGCAAACTCGGAAGATTTAGTTGTTTACTTGCGTTGCTAACAATGCACTTTGTTTTTGTAGACGTTTAAGAAGTCAAACCAGCAATCATCACTTTCAAACAACCCTGCTAAGAAAATAATTCCTCAGCACAACACGCACAGAATGTTTAAACCAATTGTAAGTCACACACTTGTACAATTCGGTACTAGTACATTCTGTTTTTGCTTCACCCACACTATAGCTTTGATGCACCCACCCTATAGCCTTTCTGCACCTTATGTTTCACTATGGGTTGTGGCTTCGTTGAGTTACAACAATTGTTTTTGCTTCATCCACACTATAGTCTGTTGCTTCTTATGTTTCAGCATGTGTTGTTGCTGACTAGACTCACAGCTTAATCAAACAACATATATGTGCTCTCTAGGGACATGAACTTAACTTTCTTTTTTGTTACTGTTGATTGCAGGAAGGCAATCAAACTTCAGATGTAAAAATATAGCTGCACTGGATGCTACATCACATTCCTACGATATATTTCAGATTGATTTGATCCTTATTGTATGAGAATTTCGATTTGTATGTATTATAAATATCTATGAGAACTATGATTTGTGTAAATAACCATATTTTACGTACGGTTTTGAATATTTTAATTCAATGCCCGTATTTTTGTTTCCGTTTTATTTTTATTTTATTTTACTTTAACGTGGCAATGGGTAATTACCACGATAAATGTAGTGTTGCGTGAAGGCTCAGTCGCCACAACTACGTGTTTTGTTGAAATAGACTTTCACCACCCCGAGTGGAGAGATCGTCATAATATTTTTTCTCCACTAAGAATTTGGACGTTGCAATAGCTAATTCGTGCCACCAAACAAACTTTGTTGCAATAGAGAATGCCCGTCTTTCTCGCCACCGAAATTTTTTGTAGAAATAGAATGGCGCAACGAATAGTTGAAATGTTCGCAATTGTTTCTAGCTACTAAAAAATTTGGACGTTGTGAATACTACATCTCGCCACGAAACTAAAAATTTGTAGAAATAGAATGGCGCCGCGAATAGTTGAAATTGTCGTAGTTGTTTCTAGCTACTAAAAATTTAGACGTTGCGAATACTACATCTCGCCACGAAACTAAAATTTGTCGAAATAGAATGGCGCCACAAATAGTTAAAATTGTCGCACTTGTTTCTGGATACTAATATTAAGGCCGTTGCGATTACTATTTAAAACTCGTGTTACCGCGATTGATTGTGTGTATCAAATCGGTGTTCCCACGCGTATAAGATTTGTTGCACCTAGTTTTTTTGCCACACAATTGGACGTGGAAAATAAACTCGACTTCTGCAACGAAAGAGCAGGCGCAACGGAACACTCGCCGTTGCCACATTGGTCACTCGCCACGTTTCGGTATTTGTTGCACTAGAGCTGTACCAACAAAAAACGTAGGTTGCGTTAGGTGAGATACGCAACGGAAAAGCGTGTGGCAATTGGCCAAGTAAATGGTTGCAAAAGGTCAATTTTGTAGCCACATATCTCATTGTGCAGAGAGAGGCTAGTACCACGCGATTTTTCGCGACGCTTCCCAACGAAAGTCTTTTCGATGCAACACATACCTATTGCGACGGTTGGGCACTTGTTACAACGATTTCGTTCGTTGCAATAGACCGGTTTTCTTGTAGTGATTATTGAAACAATTTTCTTTCATTTGTATTAGTGATGCTTTGAATTATTATTCCGCTACATTGACTTGTTGAAATAGAGATATCAATTAGTGTTTTCCACATTATTGAAACAATTTTCTTTCATTTGTATTAGTTATGTTATGGACGACAGAGAGGGTGAAAAAGACATGTTCCCGATAATAAAAGATGATACACTACCCATGGTCGACTGGGTATACCGCGGCAGAATTGAAATATGCATATGGAAGCAGAGAGAGAGGAAAGAAGCGGAAGGATGCGGAGGTCTCAGACCGGATTGGGGAAATCGAAGCCAAATATCAATAGGTGCAACAACAGATTGACGAGCTTAATGGACTGCGCTCCCAGCCGCAAGACAATACACTCGACAGAGGCCCATCTCAACGCCCGATCAACATGGCTTCAACGGAGGTACCGGCTGATGATGCAGCGGTGATGCATAGTACACATGTGATACATGATGCTATTGCACCGATGAAGGTCGTGGATTCAATCAAGGAGAAGACAAATTGTGAGCTCCATGTATCCGTATCGAACATATCCATGAAGGTGGTGGACGGCTATGCTTTACCTTGTGTAGATGGAGCGACCTGCCATAGCCAGCCGATCCCACCTGGCTATGCTCGTGTTGGTGTGGATGATGTTCTGGAGATTTGGAGGGCACTGCGGCTTGACTTCCCCGTCGGCGAGATAGAGACACTGGGAGATGCCGTCAATAGCTTCATAGTATGGAAAAAGGAAAACATAGTGTTTCCAAAACCACCATCTCCTACAACACCTCCTTCTCTGGGAGGTAGTTCACCACCACCACCACCTCCACCTCATTCTCCGAGAGCCCATCCACCCTGACCACCTACAACGAGTCCACACCTCGACGTGATAGACCTCAGCAGCTCGAGTCTGCCTCAATCTCCGCTGCCTCAGCCGATTCCTCCGCCCTCTATGTCCCGTGGGGACAAGTGGATGGGCGGTACCACCGCTGCCTCTAAGTCTTCAGCAAAGAAGAAACCCAAGCCGCCGCCAGAGGTGTTTCCTTATGATAGGACTGACGAGCAGACCATTTCGTGTTGGCTCCGAACACAAAACGCAGATGGCTACGTGGGGGAAAGAAACCAGCCTCGCCGCCAAAGGAGCCAATAGATCCAGATGTACAGAAACACTTTAAGCATTTGCTGGAAATGCCATCCCAGGTTCAGCTAAATCTAAATGATGAATATGTGCATGGTTTATTTAAGAGTCATAGCAGAGCAAATAAGAAGGGGAACACAATTCACAAGCTCAGGGAGCAGAAAAAACAGTCGATCTCTCCCCTCAAGGTGGTACCCGCCGCACAGAGACCCTTCGAGCCAATTGATCTAGATGATTTTAAGAGGTTTGCCAGATCTTGTTGTGTCACTGTTGAGAAATTGCTATGTAGTCACGATAGGGGCTTCCAGGTTGCTGATACAGCATGGAAATATGAGTCAGGGAAGTCTCTCGTCAAACCTGGCTTGCTCGCCCTCTAACAACACATAAGCGTCAATTGCGTCAGTGGAATATGAAAGCCTCAAAACAAGGGCTCGATACACTCATGATCAAAGATGGAGAGGAGCATTTCTTCCTAAACGACTCAATCTCTATTTATCTGGAAGATCTTTTTTATCTCTATAATCTAGACAGCCTCGATAAATCGATCATCAGCTCCTAGTGTATGTAAGCGATTAATTTATTTCTGTAATTATGTCTCTATCTCAGATTGTTATATCTTTGCTTCTTATTATCATCATTGTACGATATATATTATGAAGAATGAATATTCGGGAATGTCAAGCAATCAGGGGAATTTGGTTCATTGACCCATATGTCATCAATGATGCAATGCTAAAGCAATACCCCAACGAAACGGAGAATAACATTGTTATGTTTTTGGAGAAGCAATTTTACTGTAGTGAAATTCCATGTCCTTACAGACACGGGTGAGTGTTACTTTCTTCTGCATATTCTTGTACATTTCTATTTTGCTAACTCCATGATAAGTGTAATTGATGAGTTATGTGTGACTGCGCATATAAACGTGTGAAATTTCCACTAGATCCTTCTCAACATTCACGTTGACACCGGAGTAGTTGAGCTCATGAACTCTATGAAAAAACACATGGGAGAACGTGTCCGTGATTTCAGTGCTCAACAAGTAGGTTCAATCATTGTCGCACTATATCGTAACCTTTTGTTACGATGACCCCTTTATTCCTTTTCTTTGCTGGACATGTCTTGGATGTGGTTCAGGAAGGACCAACCAGTGTTTCACAAGCTAACATGCTAGTTCATACAATCGATATAAGTAGCACTTGCTAGATTCATGCATCTGTTTAATTTCTTGTGCATTATTTGATTCAATTCTATTTCTCGTACATTGCCCTTAGCAGCCAGCGGGAACAAACTTATGTGGATTTTATGTCATGGAGGACAAGAGGATCATCGTGAATGAGAGGAGGACTAGTATAAAGAATTTAAGGATTCACAACAGGCAGAGGGAGCTCCTACTGCACGACCGCCTAAAAGCAATTCAAGAGGAATTGGCGGAATTTTTTGTTAATGACGTCATAACTCCGAATGGAGCATTCCATTATCGACAATGATCTCCATCCATTTAGAGAGTCTTAGTGTATAAGTGGATCTCAAGGTAATTATCTGTATGTATGTTGTCAAGGTGGAACTAATATAATATGTATATCATTTGGGCACAGACCCCTCCCATATCCTCCTACCGCGGATGAAAAGCCAACCCAAAACGCTGCCCCGGCAGAAATACAGCCCAAATCGGCGCAAACATTTAGCACCGGTTTGCATTACGAACTAGGACTAAAGGTTGGCAGGTCCTCTCACTGAAAAGCGCCCACGTGTTGCACGCTTTAGCCCCTTTAGCCGCGGCTTTCCAGCCCCTGTTGGCCTGCCAGTGCGTATATGCCACACAAACCGGGGCTACAGGTCTTATTTCCACTAGTGGCTTGTTTGGTGCCAGAGGTTTTCAGGGGATAATCCCTACATGTTTTAGGTGAAACCCATACCAATCTACTAGCTAAAGGGAGTGGATTTGATATAAAGAAAATACAACTACAGTTTGGAGAATTTTGGGAAAAAATGGGGATAAACCCTATTATATACACTTTAACCAAACGGATATTTTGGGATATTTGGGGACCTGGGGTTAGACCGGGATAATCTCCTCCAATCACACTGGTACCAAACTAGGCATGAAGATGTCCTCCCCGTTACAGAAAGGGTGTGTGGTTTCCGGAGCGATGTGGCTTAAATCAAAGATGGGCCGCAAGTGCTCTACGAGCGGTGGACCTGTAAATAATTTTCTCAGTTATACCCAAGTGAAAAAGTAAAAAGAGTAATGAAACAAGGTAGAAAATATGGAAAAATAGAGAAGAGAGGGAACAAAAAGGGCTAAATTTTACAGCACATTATTTTGATTTTAATTATCTAGTATGGTATTTTATTACAAATAGCAAAGAGAGTGACTAAACCCCCATGAATAATGTTAAGTTTAAAATAAGTTTTCATAAAATAATATTTTGATTTCTTTAGAAAGTAATACAAGGTGATTAAATACTTGATGACAGGAAAACCCCGGGACATTAAAGAGAACTCCGAAAGTACACTTATAAAATTATCTCACCTAATATTAGGATAACAAACCGGCATGACGAGGGCACTCGGTGGCTAGATTTTAAACCCGCACTCTCTTTTCCCTCTTAGAGAGAGAAGCAAAGAATCTGGAGGGCCAGCCGACTGAAATTCCATCCATTGTCATCGTTTCGTCTTCATATTTTCGCTACCCATCGTTGTCCATCCCCTAACTCCAACGCTGGAGCCTCCATGCGACACCCTCATTGTCGGCTCGCCACATGTAGAAAACAAATTTTCAGTCAGGTGGGGCCAGCGTATTCTCGTCGGAGTTGGGCGCTGCCGTCTGGAAAACCGCGCTAGTGGTCCCCGCCTTTCCTCCAACCACCTCTAAGTATGACCACCTCGGGCCTCACTGGATCCTCCCTAGAGTTGGTAGGGACTTTGCTGGAACGTCCCAGGACACCGATGGAGACCTGGAGGGCCCCCTACGAGTTGTCGGGTCTACCTGGACCTGCTCGTATACTCCTTTTGCAGCGATCATCGAGCTCAACGCCCCTCGTCCTTCCAAGGAGTGAAATTTTGAAGACATACGGCGACCTATATGCAAGGTGTCACCCGAAGGCACTAGTAGAAACAAAGGGCATTAGCCCCGGTTCGTGAGGTCCTCTAGTCCCGGTCACGCATCCGGGACTGTTGAATCGGGACTAGAGCCCTGCCCTCTAGTCCGTGATGGCTTACGACTCGGGACAAAACGGAGGAAATGTGGCGTCTGGCTGAGCTTCTGGTTGAGGAGCTCTAGTCCCGGCTTGTACAAGGACCTGGTACAAACTTTTCCCCACGTGGCAGCCTCATGGCTACAGCGTTTTGTATTTTAAAATTATGATCAATAATGCCAAATATATGGTTAATTAATAAAAAATCAGAAAAATAATTATAGCATATCAAAGTGTTCATAAAGAATAACTATCTATCAAATAAAAATATATTTTATACTTTATGATAATTCAACCGGTACTAGAGCCTGCTTATTCGTTTACATGGAGATCGGTCAATCTAACCGGGAGTAGAGCCCGTCCATTTACATGGAGATCTAACAGGGAATAGAGCCCGTCTAAGAGATCACAACCGGGACTAGATCCCCTATAGGTGTCATTGTATTTTGCTGAGATGCTTATTACATGGTCCATCGGATATCCCGTATTTTCCTCTTGAAATGCTAGAGAGCGTTCCTTTGGTTGCAGCTTCCTCCACATTTTATCCAACTAGAAAAAGAGGAGATCAAAATTAATATCAATGCATGATCATAAGAAAAATTATGAATGACACTCAACACAATTTATTTTAATAAAATAAAATTATGAATACATTAGATCACGTACTTCTAAAAATGTTGTCGGGTTTTGCTCACTGACTTCCTTGCAAATCCACTCGCAAACAAAGTATCCACACAAATTGCTCCTGATGGGCTTCCTCTCGCACTTTACGAGAATACAATTCAAAAAAGTATAATTAACCATGATATAATTGTATTGAAAATAGAACTAAAGAGATGTGCGGAGCTAGCTCGTACTAGTTACCTTGATATGATGAAAACTAAGATTATCTTTAAATTCACCATGTGTCCTCTGTTTGAAATTTTTCCAAACCCTACATGGCACAAAAATGAGTAAATGAGTTAGTAGTTACTTAATATGTCAAGAAAATGAATAAATTAGACCGATATAGTGCTATAATGATTGAAGTTATATTTGAGGAGCATCTAAAAGGTATTTGTACTTCTGTTCGGGTTTCGCTAGTGAGTCATAGATTTCAACTTTTCCGTCTTCAACTTGAATGATTAGCAGAATGTAATGGAAGCTGCGCACATTTATATACGTCTGTAACTCATCAGTTACACTTAACATCGAGTAAGGAAAATTGATGTGTGTAAAATAAAGTAACACTCTTGCTCGAAGTTGTAAGGAAACAATATCTTCTTTTTGTAATGTTGTCTCTGTATGAACCTTAGCAAGTTATCTTCCATTTCCTTGGCGAAGTCCAGGAGAAATTTTCTATTAATTCGCATTGGGTCAACAAACCCAATGTGAAAGTTTCCTTCTCGGTCACATTCATGACTCTTCATTCTTCATAATAGTGTAGTGAGCATAATTTAGACGCAATGGACGAGCTGAGCTAGAGACTGTATTATAGAAATAAATGAAATGAATCACTTACAGACAATAGGTACTGACGAGACTTAAGTCAAGGGCGTCAAGCTTGTATAACATACAGAGTTCTTCAATATAAATGTGTACATGGTCTCGACATAGGTAATAGGCTTCTGTTACTTTCATACGGATAATTTTTTGCCCTTCCTTTGTGGGTTCCATGTACATGCAGTCTTTGCATTTATGTTGGTAGAAGCTTGATCTGATCGCTTGATCTGATCAGGTGGCACCAGAGACTTCCCTTATTCCCATGTTCATACTTCTGCATCCAACAAGGGGATATCTCCTTCTTTCAGTTGAGATAGATTTATACCAGCGTCTATAACGAATCCCGCCGCGGAGCCCTTATCAGTGGGTAAAACCATGAGCGGGAAGATCGACTATTTTGCCTGCTCCCAGATTTTGGAAACGTCTCTTTTTCCACTGGCACTACTACTTCTCGTCTTGTTGGAGCTAGCTTTCCTGATACAGCGTAAATAGTCATCTGGCTTATTTAGCTCAAATTGAGTTAGATGCTCAAGTAATTCTTTAGCCCACTTTATGGTTTCCGAACCAAATGTTTTCTTTGGCTCGGGCATTTTTGGCGCTAGCTATCTTTTCACATCGCCTTCACGACCAAAGCAGTTTCCTCATGAATCAGGTCGTAATGCAATTTGGTAGGCGGAGGCGGTACAATTGGGAGGTGCTCAAGCCGGTTACCCACCGACGAAGCGGTGCGATTCCTCTTTTTGCCCTGAGCCATAGTGGGCGGCGGAGGCGTCGGCTAAAGCAGCGGCGGAGATCTAGATGGAGACACGATGTTGTAATCGTCCGTCTCGTCGTCACGTGGACTTGGAGGTGGTGAATTGTGTCTCGGAGGGTACGATGGTGTCCTTAGCACCGACCCTGAAAAAACGATGTATTTCTTGCAACATAGAATGATACCACCGCCGACGTCTCCCAATGTCCTCTCATCATAAGCTCCAGGGATGTCAAGATCTAGTGATTCATATCCCGATACAAGTTGAACCATGCCGACACGACCATAGCCATCTGGAATGTCATTGCAATGCCAGAGTGTTGTAGATTCACAAGTTAAAGCATAGTCGTCCGCCTCCTTCACGGATAGGTTCCTCATTGCCACATGTAGCTCCCTGCCGAATCTGCATCTCAACAAGTCCCTCAGGTGAACCCATAGGGTTTCGATTAGAAGAATGTGTAGGCGCTGGTGACAATCGTCGGCTAGACAGGGGGCACGATTTACCCAGGTTCGGGGCCCTCGTAGAGGTAAAACCTTTACTCCTGCCTCTGTCGATCTGTATTAACGAGTAGATCGGTTACAATGGGGGGTTGCTCAAGTCGAGAGTACGATCTCGATCTCAAGGCTTGGTGATGCGGTATTGCTTGGTCCCTCTCCTGTGGTTCTCCTGGCCTTATATAGGTGGCCAAGTCTCAAACCGTACCCGGAGAGGACTCGAACCCTAACCTAGAGTCGGTTACAAGTTTCCTAACTTGACCCGCGAGGCTTTGCGGGTGGGCTTCAATTGGGCCTTCTAGAGTAATTTGTGACGCCTCCTTTTGAGCTTGGGCCGTGGGCTTGAGACCGGGTAGGCTCACCCGACAGTCCTAGGATCCATCCCTTCGTCAGTAGCCCCCGAGCGTTTGCTCGACTGAGAATCTGTCGAGTGGACGCTCAAAACTTCTCTTGGCTTCTTTTTCAACTGGTGGCTTCAACCGTTTGAAGAGGATGTGTATCCTGTATGTGATGCATTTCTTGTACTCGAGTATCGAGAAAGTGCCCGTGAGTTTGGCTGTTTTCGCAGAAGGATGTCGCTCAGTTGCTTGGCTCTCCCGAAAGCTCAGGGCCAATTAATTGCATCTAGGGAAAAAACAGTTCTGGCCTACACAGATTCAAGACCTTCGACTCGAATCCGGTGAGGTGATCATTGCGACTGGGCCGTAGAGGTCTTACCGAGTCGAACTTAACCTAATAGGGTACCCGGCGCATCCGCTAGGATTTTTCTTCGTGTTGCTGACACGGAATTTACCGGAGGACGCAACTTGAGTGCGATTCCATGCCCTCAAGAGAGATCTTTTGGGTCTTACCTTCGTATTCGAAAGAAATGCGGCATCCAGATGTGCCTAGTCGGCCGAACGATCCAGCGAATTGATGTGTGTACATCGTATAATCGAGTGGTAGGAGCTACGCACTCGCAAGCTCTATCCAAGGATATTTCGAGTGAAAATTTCTCCCTTGATTTTGTGCACAAAGTTTTTTGTGTTTTGTAGTCTTCTTTCCATACGAAAGAGTTTTCGTGTTTGGAAATCTTGTCGTGCCCATTTGAAAGGAAATTTCGTACCTGGGGCTTTTATGCGAGAGAATTTTCACATCACGGTTTTCCCATCCGAAGTTATTTCGTGTTTGGAGCTTTATGCTAAGGAGTTTTCGCGTCTTGATTTTCCCATCCGAAGTTTTTTCGTGTTTGGGGTTTTTATGCGAAAAAGTCTTCGCGTCTTGATTTGCCCATACGAAGTATTTTCGTGTTTGGGGCTTTTATTCGAAAGAATTTTGAGCCTGATGATGTTCACAATGAAGTCATAGCGCACTTTATCCTCCCTATGGGACGTGACGGAGCGAGAGCAGATGCGCTGGCCCACCTTGTCAGCTTTTTGACCGGAAACGAGACGTCGTTTCCGGTTTTTACGCGAACTGCGCATAGTAATTGCGCACGATCTACTGTTAGGATCATGGCACGAAACAGCCTCCGCCGCCCTTTCGTTTCAGCTTCACGTGTGGCAGTCGCGATGGGTGCCACATTGCTCGATGAGCGGCCAGGATTGGGTGACTCCGTGTATATATACGGTCCTTAGGTAAAAGGTAAAAATTTCCCGTCATTCGCTTCAAGCCTTCGTCTTCCTCGCGCTCATCACTTTCTCTGTGAGCTCGCACCCGCACCCATGGCAGGAGGCAAGAAACGTGGCGCTGCGGTCTCCTCCTCGCAGGAGCCCGATGAAGTTCCCACGGCACCTACTCCGCGCTCCGGCGACTGGCGCTCTGCTACCACCACGCAGAAGTGCATCAAGGAGATGCAGAGGGAGGGACTGCTGCCTCCCGACGCCGAGAAGCGAGTTCGCCTCGGCAAAAAGGAAGAGGTACCGAATCCCCGCGCGAACGAGCGCGTGATCTTCGCGGATCACGTCTCGCGCGGGCTCTCACTCCCCCTCCATCCCTTCTTGGTGGCATTGCTGTATGTCTACGGCATACAGCTCCACGACCTGCCTCCGAACGCGGTGCAGCACATCTCATGCTTCATCGTGCTCTGTGAGTGCTTTCTCGGGATCCGCCCGCACTGGGGCCTTTGGAAGGCCCTGTTCAAGGTGCGTGCTTTCCGTGAGAAGTCGCGGGTGGAAACCGAGCTTGGAGAGACGCTGTGCACCGGTGCCTTCGGAATCCAGGCAAAGTCGGATACCCTCTACTTCGACATGCAATTCATCGACTCCGCGCAAGGGTGGAGGAAGAAGTGGTTCTATGTCGTTGATAACAGCGCGGGAGGAGTTAACGAATTCCACCCGTTCGTTGTCTTGAAGCGGCGAAAGTCTTGGGCGCACATGCTATCAGTCGAAGAAAGCCGCATCGTCGCCCCGCTACTCGCAAAGGTTGCTGCACTCCGCGACCAAACTACAGGGGTTGCGCTGAACGGCTTGCATCTGGCGAGTACGTTCCACAAGCGCAGGATCCAGCCCTTGCAGGAGAGGCCCTCCACCATGTGGGAATATCAGGGCGTCCAAGACCCAGCGGCGTGAGACGAGAAGAACTCTCGAATGCTGAATTCGAGAAGACGATCGCGGCCATCACCAAGATGAGAGTGGGCGAGGACTTCCCCGACTGCTCTGTCGCCCCATTCGAAGCTTCGAGACCTCCGCCATCGGAAGTAAGATCAAATATTTTTCTATCTTAGCCCTTTCTTTTGTTCGAAAGTTTGTCGAGTGAATTTCTTCTTCGTTTCTTCTTTTGTTTTCTTCTTGTAGAGTCTAGCGGTGGTCACTTGCTACCCGCCACTCTCCGGTGAAGAAGCCTCAGACCTGTTGGCGAGCAACCTGGATGTTCCTGTTGACACCAGCGTTGCCGACGCCGACTCGAGTTCCGAGAACGATTCTTCGGATGACGTGGAAGAATTGGGTAGCGATCTCCGCCACCGCAAACGCCGCTGAGCGGGAGTCGATGAAGCCACCTCCAAGGATAACTCCTTGGGTGGGGGATCTGATAAAGAGCCCCTCATTGTGACCCCACTAAGTGTGCGCGCTCCTCTCGCTCCCCAGCCTAAGATCCAGACCGCCTGGAACGCGGATATGTTGGACGATGAGGATGACGAGTAAGTTTTTCCTTCTTCGTTCTAGTCGAACGTTTCCTTCTTGTTTCTTCTGGCGTTATTGTTTTCTTTCATGATAGGCTCCAGTCCATCAGTCCAGACCGGTTTGCCTCTTCCCTTCCCCTTGAGAAGAGGAAAGATGCTGCTGCTTCGTGTGAAACCCCGACTGCTGGGACCGTCCAGAATTCGCCGAGCCCAGCCCCCACAGCTGCGGCTACGGATTATAGGCTCCCTAGCTTTGCAGTAGGGGCCTCGACTTTGAAAGAAGTGTCGGGTAGCTCGGCTGATCCTCTCTGCATTGCTCAAGGCCAGGCAAACTTTGTCATTTTTCTTCGCATCCTGTACTTCGTTCGTTTAGGATTTTTATCGGGTGCACGGCCGTGCTCCCGATGGGAGTAGCCCCCGAGGCTGTAGTTAATCGCTCGCGATTGGCTACAGGCTCAAAAACTTAAGCTCTTTTCTTCTCTTCATTTTATCGGGTGCACGGCAGTGCTCCCGATGGGAGTAGCCCCTGAGGCTATACTCGACTGTTTACAGTCGTGAATAGGCTCAATCTTCTCTTCTCTGACTTTGTCATCTGCATGTTTTTGCAGTCTCTTCCCGACTCCCTCGCAGCCATTGGCCGCCGCGTTATTTCGGCTGAGGCAGATTGCGTGACCCTTCGGGCAGATCGCGACCGACTCATCTCGGAAGTCCAGCTTCTCCGAGGTAAGTTGATCTACTCCTTTTATTTAATCTTTCTGTTCACGTGAATTCCTTTGTGTTTTAAACTTATTGTTGTGTAGCTCAAGCCGAAGTGCTGAAGGCCGAGAAGATGGATTGTGTCACTCGAGTAAACACCCTGGAGGCTAAGTTGGAAGCTGCACGAAAGGAACTTGAATCCTCTCGCAAGCAGTCGACTGACTTCGAGGGGAAGCTCGTTGATGCCCAGGACGCCCTGAAGAAATTGGAGGAGGCTGGCACCAAGCAGGACAATGATCTCATTGACTTCCTTCGCCCTCTGGCCAAGAATTTCGCAGGTAAGTTGCACTTATCCTCTGTCATTTCTCGACCATCTAGTATGTTCTTTGGAATTAATGTTCTCTCTGCAGATCTTCTTGGCGTTGCGCTGGAGCTGCCTGGGGTTCAACGGGTTGACGCCTTGACGGATTCTTGTGCTCAGCTTCGAAGGCATGCAAGTGGGATTTGCTCCCTCGTTGGCAATGCCACTCGAGTGTTGACGCAACTCCACGAGCGTCTTCTAGTCAACGTCGCGGTTCCGCCCACGTTGGATGGTCTCCTGAAGGTTTTTCTGGAGGGTGATCTCCTTCAAGCCTACTCGGTTGCCCAGTCAGAGTGCGGGGCGAAGACTGCTATCCAGTTCGCACTGGCGCACGGAGTCACAGGCCTGGACGAGGTGTACTCGAACCTCCCCGTCGATGCTACTACGGGCAGAAAGGGAGCGCTTCGTCCTTTCGGCGATCCGGCTGGAGTCCTTGCCCGGAAGTTATCTGACTTGATTGCCCGTGCTAGTCGCAGGGGGCAATCTGCCGCGAGTTGCAGCACTTGTGTAGTTCCTTAGGATAGACTTTATGTAGTTTTCTCTTCTGATGTAATGAACCTTGGGATGTATTCCCGTATTATGTCCTTAATTTAAATATTCTTTTGATATCTGAGATGTTTCTTGCGATTCATTGACATGAGTTCATCCCGATGGGAGTAGCCCCCGAGAACCTGTCGAATAGGTGGTTTATTCCTCGAATGGAGCGTCTTGAATTCTTCCTTAACTTTTCTTATCTTCTTCCAGGTAACAGGCGCTGTCGCGGAGTCTTCGAGTGGATCTGCTGCACAAGCAGATCCTCTTGTTGCTGCTGTTGGTACTTTTGCCGGCCTCCGTGACCATGTCGCGGATGGTGAGCGCAAGCTAAAAGCTTTGCATGGAGTTGCTGATGTAGCCAAATCCAAACAGAAACTTGCGGCTGAACGTGAGTAGTTTGTGATGGAAGAATTGGTAGCTGTTGCCAAGGATATGCTTTGTAAGTACTTCAACCCCCTAGCACTCTGTGTCTTCTTTCTTTCTTTGACTCTCTGTAGCTTTCTTTGCAGTTTTTCAGCCTGACGAACGGTGTGAAAAGCATTGGGTTGAATACCATATTCTTCACGAAGCCAGTAGTTCTAAACCACATGCAAATAACTTCTGGTCTGACCGTAGTCGAGGCTTTGTTCTGGCTACTCTGAAGTATCGTGTGGGCCAGGCGAAGATACTGGTTGAAAGTTGTCACGAGGCCCTGATAGCTTTGAATGGCGCTTTTTATCTGTTGGAGAGGGGTCCGGAAGATTTGAGCCAGCTACTCAGAACTTTCGGTCAAGTAGGTGAGATTTGGGAGTGCGTCCGTCAACAGTTGATCTGCGGGTCTTTAGTAGCACTCTTGTTTGTTCGATTATGGCATCCCGAGGTCAATTTCAACTCCGTGGCCAATCTCCCAAATACTCCAGTCGATATGACATCCCATTATACAGTCGTCCGTCCTACTGCATAGGAGATTATTCGACTGACCTCTGATGAGGTTAATCGGGTTTTAGCCGAGGAAACTGCTCGTCGCCATATGTAATTGTAGGATGTATGTATCCTGTTGATTCTGTATAGTTGTCTTTAAACTTTATAAGGTGTCAACCTTGTTCGTACTCTTGTATTTGTAAGTGATGCTAAGTTAGGCGTAGCCCCCGTGTGTTTGGGGTGTGTACCTGTTATTTAGCGTGTAAAGATCAATGACTTGAGAAACTATGGTTGAGAAACCATGTATTTTATTAATATGACTGAGAAGCCATGTATTTTCTTCGAGCTACGGTATGGCTAGTATAGCCTTATTTTTGCGAGTAGAGTAATCTAAGGATAGAATTTGCGGAGGTGCGCAACATTCCACGGATTGGAGTAGATGCCACCGGTCTCGGGGTTCTTCAGGCGATAGGCGCCACCAGGGATAACTTCGTGTATTATGAAGGGTCCTTCCCACGGTGGCTCGAGCTTGTGTCCTTCCTTCTGCTTGAGTCGCAACACCAAATCTCCTACCACGAAAGCTCTGTGGCGTATACGGCGGCTGTGGTAGTGGCGCAGCGACTGTTGATATACCGTGGATCTTGCGAGTGCAATGTCGCGTATCTCGTCGAGTGCATCCACGTCTTCCGCGAGTGCCCTGTTAGAGGTTTCTTCGTTGTAAGCGATGACTCATGGGGCGCTGAACTTTACATCTTCGGGAAGGACAGCTTCAGCTCCGTATACCATGAAAAATGGCGTGTATTTTGTTCATCGATTCGGGGTCGTGCGGAGGCTCCATAGTACGGAGGGAAACTCCTCTGCCCAATGCCCTGCCGCTGGGTGTAAACGATCGAGTAGCCGTTTCTTTATTCCAGCTGAGACCAACCCGTTGGATCGTTCGACTTAACCGTTGGTTTGCGGGTGAGCCACAGAGGCGAAACTGGGGGTGATTCCCTTTTCCTCGCAGAACTGCTCTGCTTCTTTTGCTGTAAAATTGCTTCCGTTGTCGGTGACGATGTTGTGTGGTATCCCAAATCTGCACACGATGGAGTCGACAAATCTTACGGCGCATTGGGCGCTGGCCGAGCTGACTGGCATGGCTTCAATCCATTTTGTACATTTGTCGACTGCGACGAGCAAGTGCGTGTATCCTCCGGGTGTTGATTTTCTCAAAGGACCTGCCATGTCTAGCCCCCATTGTGCAAAGGGCCAGGCGATTGGGATCATGTGAAGCTCAGTGGCAGGGGCGTGTGGCTTGGTCGCAGATCTTTGACATGCGTTGCATTTGTCGACTAGGCCCTTTGCATCCTTGGCCGCTGTGAGCCAGTAGAATCCTGCGCGAAAAGCTTTACCCACAATTGCCTTCCAGCTAGCATGGTGTCCGCAATCTCCTTGGTGTATATCTCGCAGTAGTTCTTTGCCATCCTCGGGCGCTATGCATCTTTGCAATATTCCTAATATGCTCTGCTTGTATAGTTCTCCATTGAGTACTCGAAAAGCTTTACTGCGTCGTACTATCTGTCGAGCCTTGCAAACATCTGCTAGGAGCTGCTTTTTGGACAAGTAGTCGAGGTATTTCTGCGTCCAGACTGGTTCGACCAGAAAAACTTGTCTCAAAATATTGTGGGTCAGTTCAATCATAGCAGTTTGCGGGCTGACCTCCGTCTCCATTGTTGCGGGTGCTTCTGCTGATTTTTTGACCTTGACTGAGCGCTTGATCATCCTCTCGAAGTATATTCCAGGTGGTATGGGCGTGTTGGTAGAACCCATGTTTGCCAATTTATCTGCTTCTTTGTTGCTGGATCGCGCAATGTGCTTCAGTTCACACACTTGGAAACTTCATTCGAGTAGGTTGTACATATCTCGATAAGCAACCATGTTTTCTGCAATGGTGTCGCACTCTTTCATTGTCTGCTGTACTATGAGGTTTGAATCTCCATAGATCATTAGTCGGGTGGCTCCATAGGCAATCGCCATCTTCATGCCGTGGAGGAGGCCCTCGTACTCTGCGTCATTGTTTAACGCCGGGTCGTCGGGAGGAAAATCTAGTCGCAGGGCGTACTGCAACTTGTCACCTCTGGGGGATATCAAGACTATCCCGGCTCCAACTCCTTAGTTTCTCTTTGACCCATCGAAATACATTATCCAGTTGCTTGTATACTCTGGAGGACCTGACGTTTGTAGTTCTGTCCACTCGCTTAGGAACTCCACGAGTACTTGTGATTTGATAGATTTGCGACCCACATATATGATGTCCCAGACGCCGAGCTCGATACTCCACTTTGCAATTCTTCCGGATGCCATTGGGTTATTCATGATAGTACCCAGCGACGCGTCGTTTACCACCGTGACAGTGTGTTCCTGGAAGTAATGCTTGAGTTTGCGGGCTGTGAGCACCACACCGTACGCGAGTTTTTGGTAATGGGGATATCGTTGTTTGCAAGGCGAAAGCACCTCGCTGTTATAATATATTGGCCTTTGGATGCCATACGCCTTGCCGTCTTCCGGCCGTTCGACCACAATTGCTGTGCTGATGACCTGATTTGTCGCGACTAGATATAGGTATAGTGGCTCCCGTTCCTGCGGTGTTGCCACGATGCGCCTGCTCTGCAATGCTCGCTTGAGGTCCGCGAATGCTTTCTGTGCTTCGGGTATCCATTCGAACTTATCCGTTTTCTTCAGTAACTTGTAGAAAGGTAATGCTTGGTCCCCTAGCCTCGCAATGAATCTGCTTAGGGCGGCTAGTCGTCCTGAGAGCTGCTGCACACCATGGAGATTGGTTGGCTCCTTCATTGTCAGGATTGCTTGGATTTTCTCTGGGTTGGCTTGAATCCCTCAAGAAGAGACCAGGTACCCGAGAAGGTGTCCTGCAGGGACGCCAAAGATACACTTGGTCGGGTTGAGCTTGATTCGGTATGCGTTCAATGCGTCGAATGTTTCTCTGATATCATCGAGAAGCGTATCCTCCACTTGAGTCTTGATGACGATGTCGTCAATGTACACTTGTACGTTCTTGCCAATGAGCTTGGCGAGGCATTTTTACATGCATCGCTGATATGTTGTGCCTGCATTCTTTAGCCCGAAGGGCATTGTCGTCTAGCAGTAAACACCGTGGGGTGTTATAAACACTGTCTTCTCCTCGTCCTCCTTTTTCATCCTGATCTGATTATAACCCGAATAGGCGTCCAAGAAGGAGAGGCGTTGGCAACCTGCTGTAGAATCCACGATCTGGTCGATCCGTGGCAGGGGAAAGTTATCCTTGGGGCAGTGTTTATTCAACGACGTGTAGTCGATGCATACGCGAAGGATGTCAGTATTTTTCTTCGGGACCAGTACCGGGTTTGCTAACCAGGTGGAAATTTTTATCTCGCGAATGAATTTTGCTGCGAGTAATCTGTTTACTTCTTCTCCGAGCGCTTTTTGTTTGGGCTCTGAGAACCTTCGGGTGGTCTGCTTGATAGGCTTGGCGTCTTTGAAGACTTCGAGTGAGTGCTCGGCGAACTCCCTGGGTATCCCTAGCATATTTGAGCGCTGCCAGGCAAAAATTTCCCAGTACTCATGGAGGAGCTCGACGAGCGCGCCTTCCTATCCTGGCGAGAGGGTGGTGGACACCATCGCCGTCTTCGCAGAATCCGTCGGGTGCACTTGATGCTTACGGGTACCGCTATTTGTGTTGAACTCAAGCTCTGGAGCGTTCTTCTTGGTGAGAGGCATCACGGGGTGATCCGTGGTTTTTGCTATCTCTTCCAGTTCTTCTTGCATCCCGAAGGATTTGGCGATCTCGTTGAACTCTATGTCGCATTTATTGGACTTTTGGAAATCGCCGTCGATGGTGATTGTGCCATATTCCCCAGGCAACTTAAGCTTCAAGTATGCGTAGTGCGGTACTGCCATGAATCTGGCGAACACCGTTCGACAAGGAATGGCGTCGTACTGTGAGGGCCAATCGACTACTTCGAAATCAAGAAATTCTCGCCTGTAATTACTTCGGTTCCCTAGCACCACCTCCAGGTTGATTGTTCCGAGTGGACGGATTGCTTTCCCTGGAACTATCCCGTGGAAGGATGTCTCTGATTCCGCGAGTCCGTCCAAATTCTTGTTCATGCGTCGGAGCGTGTCTGCGTAGATGATGTTGATGCTGCTGCCCCCGTCCATGGACACGCGAGCCAGCTCGTAGTTGCCAATTTGCGCTTGTATAACTAGTGTGGCGTGTCCTGGTCGATATACTCGCGGAGGGTGGTCTTCCTTGGAGAAAGTTATTGGTTGATCCGCCATCTTCAGGTACTCGGGTTTCGTAGGTGGGGTTTGCACAACCATGCATAATTGTCGTGTGTTTGTATTCTGAACCCTTCGTGATGGACAGACCTTTTGTATCATGCCTAAGAGTCCCGCTGGGTTCGGGTATCCATTGGCTCCCTGGTTTGGGGCGGGTGGCGCTGGTAGCGTAGCTAGCACCGTGTTTTGGTTTCCTGCTGGGGGCAGGGCTTGCGGCTGTTGAAATCCTTGAGCTCCTCCTCCAGGGAGCTGCGGGTAGCCCTGATTAACTGCTGCTCTATTTTTCTTCGAGAAGGCCTCGTGGATATCAATGAACTTTCGGCAGTCCTAGAGAAGGTGTGTTGCCTTAGTTTTTCCGGTGCGCTTATCTGTAAATAGATGTAGCGTGCAGTAACCGTCGAGGTTCTCCTCGGGGGTTTTGTCCTCTGGCTTTGGTTTCCACTCTCGTTTTCCGCGATATCCACTATCACGATTTCTTATGAACTCCGCTGCCACCAATTCTTCTCGATCATCGTGGTCATAATTCTTTCTTTTTTTCTTTCGACTATGGCGATCGTCATCGCGTGCTGGTGATGAGTCTTTCTCATTGCGCACCGCGTCTTTGCCGTTTTCCCATCTGTCGGCTATGGCCATCGGTTCTCCTATGGTTTTGGGTGCGAGTCGTCCAAGTTCTTCCCTGAAAGAGGTTCGCCGTGCTCCTTTGTCAAATGCTTCAACCACGACTTCTTCCGATATATTTCCCGCTGTGTTCCTGAGTGTGGTTCATCGCTGAATATATTCGCGAGTAGACTCGCCACTTTTCTGCTTGCAAGCTCGTAGCTCATCGATGGTCGCTGGTCTTTTATATGTCGCTTGGAAATTTTTGCAGAAATCGAGGTTTAGATAGTCCCAAGATCTGTAGCATGACCTCGGCCTTCCGTCGAGCCAGCTGCGCACAACGCCGACTAGGTGTAAGTTGAGGTATTGCATAGCCGTGTTTTTGTTCCCATGTTGGCATTTTACTGCCGTGAGGTAATCTGACAACCAGGCCTGAGGCTCTTGAGAACCATCGTATTTCTGCACTTCCGTGGATAGCTTAAATCTCTTGGGTAGCGTCGCCTCGCGGATGCTGCGGGCAAAGCATAGGGCTCCGCAGACTTCGTCGTCGGAGGATGTAGATGCGAGCGCGCGCGGCTCCTGGCCGCCCTACCCTTATCAACCTTGCGCTGGGCGATGTCTGATCGCGCATTGTACCCGGGTTCGTCGCGGTTGACATTTCCTCTCGGCTCCTTGCTGCGATGTCGCGAGCGGCTGCTGTCTCGATCTCTTCGCGGGCTGCGATCTCGACCTCTTCGTGGGCTGCGGCTACGGTCTCGATCCCTTGGGCTGCTATCAATGCCACTCGGGCTATCTCCATGTCGTCGAGCTTCTTTCCCTCGTGCGCGACGGGGCGATATTTCCTTGCCAGGTGATGTGCCCCTGTGTCCACGGGGCGCTTCCTTGTCCTTCTGAGCGGCTGCTTTCCTGCGATCGTAGGAGGCGAGTTTTGCAGCTGTCATGCCTAATCCTTTCTGCACTTGCTTGTATTGTTCCGCACAGGGGTCGTTTTCCCATGGTTGATTTATCTGCATGTATGTGGTTGCGGCTAGCACCGCGGCTGTGGGAGTTTGCGGATGGATGTTTCCATCCTCGTCGACGCGCATAAGTTATTTGCTGATTCCGCTCAAGGACTCGCCGTCCATTGTCGGGGTTTTTGACACGTATCCTTTCTTCGGAGGGCGGTTCCCGACAGAAGGTGTCATGGATAATGCGGCTCGGCGCTGGCTTGACGCATCCGCTAGTTTCTTTCGCTCGGCTAGGTCTATCCGAGCTTCCTTTATTGCAGTAGCCGCTCTCACTAGATGATAGTGGAAGGCGGTCATGTCCTCGTGAGGAGCTCCGAGTTTGAGTGGTGTGCTTGTGCGGATGGCCTCCTTTGCCCGATTCCAAGCAGCTCGAGAGACGCCGATGGTAGTGTGCTCCTTTGCGCTGTTTTCAGTTTCTTCGGGTGGAGCTCCTGACCCTGCCATGCAGACCTGAGCCAGATATGGCTCGCGAGTCCTAGGTGCAGTTAGGTAGGCTTTCCTGACCCGAGAAGGTTCCTCCGTAGAGAGGGTATGGAAGTTGCCTGTGTTAAGGCGGACAGATTCGTAGCTTTTTGCCAAGTCACGATCCGTGTAGCGGGGTCGTGAGTCGACAGCTTCTGGGCCAGAGATTGACCCAGATTCTGATCCTTCGAGATCGATTTTCTAGGGGAAGCGCAGAATTCCGTCTTTGTTGGTGTAGAACTGGAAGCTTCCGAACGTCAGCGTGATGCTCTTCTCCAAGTCGCTGAACACCGGGCGTGATTCCGGCGAGTAAGGGGCGACGATGACCGACCCAATTCGGATCGAGTTGGTTGAAGTCGAAGTCCTGGGGTTCCAGCGTGACTTGGTTGTCGATGAAGCCGAAGATGCCAGAGATCCAGCGCCCGCCGTTCCCACAGACGGTGCCAATTGTCGAATCTGCATCTCAACAAGTCCCTCGGGTGAACCCATAGGGTTTCGATTAGGAGAACGTGTAGGCGCTGGTGACAATCGTCGGCTAGACAGGGGCACCATTTACCCAGGTACGGGGCCCTCGTAGAGGTAAAACCCTTACTCCTGCCTCTATCGATCTGTATTAACGAGTAGATCGGTTACAATGGGGGGTTGCTCAAGTCGAGAGTACGATCTCGATCTCAAGGCTTGGTGATGCGGTATTTCTTGGTCCCTCTCCTGTGGTTCTCCTGGCCTTATATAGGTGGCCATGTCTCAAACCGTACCCGGAGAGGACTCGAACCCTAACCTAGAGTCGGTTACAAGTTTCCTAACTTGACCCGCAAGGCTTTGCAGGTGGGCTTCAATTGGGCCTTCTAGAGTAATCTGTGATGCCTCCTTTAGAGCTTGGGCCGTGGGCCTGAGATCGGGTAGGCTCCCCCGACATGCCTAGGATCCATCCCTTCGTCACTCCCTGCTATAATCCACAGGGTAGTGATCCATAGATGCCTCAGCAGCACCGACCTCCGTGGAAGCCATGCTACTTCTACGCTAAGATGGAGCACCTGGACTATCTATCTGCAGCTGATGAGGTGCCCCTTGCTCTCTCAATTCCTCTATTTGCGTCCATTGGTGCCTTACGACAGTTCATCGTGCCTTCTTTCTAGATTCTTCAACCGATCTTCCTCCTCCTCCCCCTTCTTTTTCTTTGCTCTTGCTTCGCTTCTTTAAGATTCACAGGCCTCGGGAAACCCAACCTTCTATGGAACATCAGGTCCAAGGCCTTGTCTTCGTCCGGGTTTTTCAGCATTCCCAGGAGCCTTTGTCGGCTTGTCATTCTCTTTGTCGGGAATAATCTTTCCAACTTGAACCTCGACGATTGCTTCAACAAGTGCTTTCTGGAGTGTATGAATTTCATTTTTTCATCATTTTTTAACTCCCATGTTTCCATGTCATATTCTGCCCCATGTCCAATTATCCAATTTCTTTCCCTATGGGGCCAGTCCTCTGTAGCTGGAGTGATCCCTTTCTCGCGCAGGGCGTCCTCAGTTTTATCCCACTTAGGCTCGAAACTTCCATATCCACCTGCCCCTATATTATAGCGATATTTCTTTTTCTTTGCATTTTCCTTATTCGTTGTAGACCTATCTTAGATAATTCTGAATCCATGTACTTCAGAAATGATTTCCAGTGATCCTGCCGCCTCTCTAGTGTACCTGTGAAATCTGGATCTTTCTTAGCTTTGACATACGCACAGTATAATTTGTTCTTGTACTTACTGAATTGTTTAGCCATCTTCTTAAGAGTGAAATGCTTGATAAGTCCATCAGGGCATGTGTTTTTGCGATATCATCGAAGACCGGTAGGGTGAAATGTGCAATGAGTTTGTCCCAAAGCAAATATTTCTCTCTGTTGTCCATATAACTAACTCCCTCTTTCTTTTTAGACTTATTCCATTCCCGAACGCTGATCAGGATGTTGTTGCTAACAATAACTCCACATCGATGCAGAAACTTATTTGCAATTGCCTTGGGAGGCAACAGTCTACCATCTGTACCGACGGCCTCAATTTGAAGATGTGCATCTTCGGCCAACCCTTTGGCATGACCTTGTTTACTTCTAATAAATTGGGTCAATGTGGAGGCCTAAAATAAGAAACATTCGTTAATAAATATCTATATACAAATTAATTATTGCATCTAATATCCAGAGGCTTAATATACCTTGCCAGACTCAGTATGTCCACCAGCTAGAGTCTTCATCGCAATCGGTGCTTGTTTGCACTTCGTCTCATCGTCCCAGCTCTATTCCTTGACCGAACTCGTTCAAAAATTGTGAGCCATCTTCTGCTCCACTGTCTTCTGCTCCACCCTCGGGTTTCCATATAAGGGTGAAAATGTCATCTTCATTGTTTCTCTTGTTGAAGTGATTCATTCCTTAACTAATACAAAAGAAAGATAAAATGATCATTTCCAGCAGGGACTTAGCAAAATTTCTATTTTTCATTATATACCACAATATGTATCCAAGACAACTTTAATTGTACTGAAATAAGGCTCAATACAAGGTTAATAAGTTACTAGGGTTCATCGATGATTTTGTCAAGTTTTACATAAGGAAAGGGGATACCAAATTTTTGTAAAACGTGTCAAAATAAAGTTGCTCAAATGGCTTTGGAAACATCATTGGTGAGTTGCATTTTTCTGTCTAATCATTTTGATATATAATTTATAATTTTCTGAATTTATTTGAATAAAGTATTGTTTTCCTAATTTTAAATTGAACTAATTCAAATTCAAATATTTCCATATTTTGTAGTTTGTCAAACATGTTTGAAAATGTTATAAACATTTGTATTACAATTTTCCAAACATTCCATATTTCAATTATATTTTTCTGATATACAGAATAAAAGATATTGAACCATAAATTTTAATCATTTTCTGAAATTAAATTGACAAGTGCGCATGGCATGTCAGATTTTTTATTTTAGTTATTATTTTCTAAATTATCAAAATACGTATACATGTGACGTCATCGAGTTAGAGAGCACGAGGAGGTTCCTGGGAGGCTCACAAGACCGTAGGAGCACTAGGAGGTGGTCGCGGACGCCCGACGTGGTCCAAATCGAAGCCGACGAGCGGTTTCCCACGGCAACGAAGAAGTGGTCGAGGAGGACCGCACGGGGACGACAACGGAAAAGCGGCGCGGCACGGGGCAGCCTCTCGGCGGTGTCGAGGAGGTGCTTAGCAACATCAATGGAGACGACGCGGCGCAGGGTTGTCTATCAGTGTCAATGGCGCTGCGGCGGAGGCCTCCTATGCTCTTTCGGGGCCGTGGCTCGAGCCGGGGACAAAGTCCCGGTATATATATCTGGGTACCTTTAGTCCCGTCTGGAGCCACGAGCTGGACTAGAGGGTATCACTTTTGTCCCGGTTGGAGCCACGGGCCAGAACTAAAGCGGTTTTATTTTATTTTCTATGCGAACACCCCTTTAATCCAGGCTTGTGGCACGAGCAGGGACAAAAGGGGATTTTCCGCGCAAACAGTTTGCATAGGTTGTTTTCTGAATGGTAATTTGAATTTTGAATAGGTTTTTGATCCATAAACCCTGTTTGTGCAAATTTGGTATTTTTGAGAAGCACTGCCCAATTTCAAATTAGTGTACATATTTTATAGTTAATTTGAAATTTAATTAGGATTTTGATCCATAAATCCTATTTTTGCAAATTTGGTACTTTTGAGAAGCACTGTGTAATTTCAAATTAGTGGAATTTTTTCTATATTAGTACGGACCAGAGATAATTAACAATTAATATACACGGAAAAAAGATCTAAACAAATCGAAATATCACATCACATTTTATTTCAATCAAACGTCGCACATATGACAATTATTGTTCAGACGATCTATATTGACACATTCAGACATACGATCACATAGCAGCGAGACACTTACTAGCAATCTCTTAGCCTAGGCGAGCGTCTAGAGCGGCATACTGGATGCGATGAAAGCTCAGCGGAAAGTTGCCCCAACCTCTAGTGAGGTTCTCTTCTTCCTCCTTCTTATCATCCTCTTCGGCTTCTTGATCATATTCTTCTTCTCAAGCTTTGTGCCAATAGTAAAATTGGCTAGAGCATAGAGACCGGGAAGATCAGGGTGCGTTGGGTTAGGGAGAACGGCCCGCTGGAGGTCGACGGCGTACGAATTTTTAATTCCGTAAGGCCGAAGCATTCGCTGATCGTTGTTGATCGCCGCGCCGCAGAACTTGATGGTTTCGTCCATCAAAAAGTCCTCGAGGGCCTGCGTCACCCAATCAACGTGGTAAATATGGAATACCAACGTGTCGGTCACCACGGAGAGTTGCATGACAGCGGCGCGCTGCTTCTCCTCTTCGTTGCGGTCGGTGAACTCGCAGTTCAAGCCCATGATATTCACCGGTGAGTACTCGATGTAGCGCTAATTGACATCGCGGATCCATCTCTCCATGGTTGATGCGCAGAGAGTGACCACGACCTTGAAGTTCATGTCAACGGCGTCGTCCTTGTAGTGGTACTCCTGGGGTCAGGGAGGGTGCCAGAGGGGCTCCATTGCTCGTGAGCGGCAGCGATTATAGAAGATTAGAGAGAGGAGATGGTGCATTTGCTAAATGGCACTCTTCCTCTATTATATAGAGCAAGCATGGGAGATATGGAGGCTGGCCATGCGCATTAATATGGCCGTGTTTCAACTTCCAAAATCCATTAACCCATTTTATCATCTTTCAAAGCCATTAATCGTGTTCTTTCATTCCCCGTGTGATCAACGACCGCGCGGGAATTCAAGGATTCTCGATTGAACTTAAACAAGTTTAAATTTAGTCTCGGGTGGTGTCTTGGCCCGGGACTAAAGGAACTCTCTAGTCCAGGTTCGAGACAACATCCGAAACTGAAGAGGCCACGCCAGGATGCAGGCTGGCCCACCACCTCTAGTCCCGGTTTGTGTCTCGGGCCGGGACTAGAGAGCCCTTACGACCTGGGACTAGTCCCCTGCGGCCTCGAAGCCAATGAACCGGGACTAGTGCACCCCTTTTGTCCCGGTCTGAGAGCAATCCGGAACTAGAGGCTATTTGGTGTCTGGTCTAAAGTGTCATTTTCTGCTAGTGAGGGCGTCACGCCCCGCCTCGAGACACCCCCTTGTTGCCTGGCAATTAGGTGTGTGAAAGCTGACAACTCAATTTATGAATTGAATTTGGCAGCCTATTGGGGCACCAGTTGAATACCTATGCACATTTTTATACTCCCTCCGTTCGCTTTTGTAAGGCGCGGAACCAAAATTCCGACAGCCCAAAAGATAGGAAAAAGACAATCGTACCCCGATCTATTCAAAATTCGAAAAGCTCTCCTCTCGCCTAAGCTCTGCTCGCAAGATCCGGAGCTCCCAGGGCCATCCCGGCGTCCCAGCGACGCCCCTCCTTGATTCACCTCGTCGGGATCCCAACGACGCCCCCCTCCGCACCTCGCCCATGTGAGCAGCACCTCGCCCAGCGGTTCCCCCGTTTCTTCCTCGCCGCCCACCAAGCAGCTCGAAGGATCAGCTGGCCCTCAGCAAAAGCAAGAGAAGGCCAGCGCGTCGCCGCCCCCTTGATCCTGCTCACCCAGCACATCAGGATCCCCATGCCTCGTTGCCCCCGTGCTCCTAGTGGCACCCAACAGCAGGGAATCAGGCAGCAGGTGTCTCGCCGGAATTCTGCAGTCGGAATCCAGCAGGTGTCTCGCCGGAATCCAGCAGCCGTCCATCAGTTTCCCCATGCCTCACCTCCCCCATGCTCCTAGCGGAACCCAGCAGCAGGTGTCTCGCCGTTGTTGCTTCAGAGAATTAGATGCCCAAGTGCAGATCACCTCACTTGTATCTCGACCAAGTCTCAGTAGCAAATCATATTCACTAGCCATTTCCTGTAGTCAAATACTATTCAGTAATCAGTGCTACTGCTGAGGAGTAATTTCAGTCCTCGGTAAGCGAAGTTAACTCACCTCAGCAGTAGCAGCTAGCAGCAGCAGATTCTCAACAGTAGCAGCAACAATGGTTTTGCCAGACCTAAATTTCAGCCCACCTGCAATACTGCCAAACCTGAACTTAGGAGTACAAGAAGAAGAAAATATCATTGAAGATGAAGAAAATGTCATGGAAGAAGAAGAAAATATAACAGATGAACATGCAGGTACTGAGCTGTTGTGAATACTTGGAGTGTGCAGTGTATAAATTTACTGATATTTGGAGCAATTGCTATTTTGCATCTGTCCTCACAGTATGCATGCATATTTGGAGCATTTGAACATAAGGCACCATTTTGTAACCATGTATAAATGCAATATGCATAATAACATACAGTAGGAGTTTTAGTTCTAGATTGCTTGTCCAATCATATACGCAAACCTTTTTGTGGCATCTGCCAATTCAATGATGTTAGAAATCCCAACCACTTCAATGTTGATCTGATTATGTCTCCACCCAAACCTGAACAAACAAGGAAAAAGTTCAGAACAAAGATATCCTCATTTTATTGGTAACAAGTGTGGTAAAAAATAGTTCATATCCTTCAATGCATTAGCATTCAAACAGGGCTCTCCTTGCATTAGCATTCAAGAACAACAACATTCTCAACTCATTACCTTCCTATTGTTTGAAAGTGATTTTCCAAGATTAACTGGTGGCATTTGGTAACAAGTGCGGTAAAAGTAGTCATGGAAATCAGAAAACAACAAAAGGATAATGATCAAGGAGGCACTGTTGTAACACCCCGGCCACCTCGTAGCCGGCGGCTGTCACCCCTGGTAGCTCTCTAGGATCTCTAGACTGGCCCCACAGACCAACACTAGTCTTTCCAGGGCACTTTGTCCTCACTCATGTGCACCCGGAAAGGACTTCCCGGTCGGTCACCCATCCTCAAATTGCTCCAGGCCAAGCACGCTTAACACTGGAGTTCTTTCAAGATGAGCTCCCGGAAAAGAAGTTGCAACTTGTTGATATGAGTATCCTATTAATCCTATTGAGCCCTGCGCCACGATCTCACATCCTTCCCCCCTTAGAAGAACGACGCCCTCGTTGGTCAACCTACAGTCCAGGAACTTTCCCTCTTGGCACTCGTCTGTGCGCCCAGTGTCGGCACATGTCCCACATGTCCACCCACTGACCCGCACACGGCTGTGTAACCGCGAGGGTCGGCTCTGATACCAAATGTAACACCCCGGCCACCTCGTAGCCGGCGGCTGTCACCCCTGGTAGCTCTCTAGGATCTCTAGACTGGCCCCACAGACCAACACTAGTCTTTCCAGGGCACTTTGTCCTCACTCATGCGCACCTGGGAAGGACTTCCCGGTCGGTCACCCATCCTCAAATTGCTCCAGGCCAAGCACGCTTAACACTGGAGTTCTTTCAAGATGAGCTCCCGGAAAAGAAGTTGCAACTTGTTGATATGAGTATACTATTAATCCTATTGAGCCCTGCGCCAGGATCTCACAACTGTATTCACAATCAAGGAGATAAAACCGAGAACAACAACATTCTCTACCTTGGTTGAGATAAAACCAAGAAGAAATACATACTGAAGGTCATCTTGAAATCCTAAAGTTGTGTTTAGCAATGAGCAATTCTTTCCGAAAGACACATAACTAAACAAGGTTAATTGTTATGATTAGTATAGCTATTCTTGCTTGATTGTTTGAGAAGCATAATTCACTCCATCTAAATATTCTTGCATAATATGTCCTTGCAATTATTAACCTTCTTTTTGTATTGCTATTGCAGGAGTATAAAGGCAAAGAAATTGGCTGACAGATACACAGAGATATGCCACTTACATGTCCTTAGAAACCCTTTATCAGAGTAGAGGAGGCAAATTCAAGAGAACTGATAAGAAGAACGTGGCTGTGCTATTTGAAACAAATATTCGAACTATTCAGAGAATATGGGAGATCGCAAAGAAGCAGAAAGCTCTTGGCCATGAGGTGGATGTTTCAAACCAAAGGAAGAGAAATTGTGGGAGGAAACCGTATGATGATATTCTAGCTCTCATCCCCACAATTCCCCTAAACAAGAGGTCCACTATTCGATCACTAGCCATGGCACTCGGTGTAAGCCCTTCAACACTCCACAAAAAGTTCAAGCTGAAAAAGATAAGGAGACACTCCTGTAGTGTAAAGCCGATGCTAACAAAGGAGAATAAGAAAGCTAGGGTGGGTTTTTCCTTCTCCTTTGTAGATGAGGCAACATTAGGAGATGCAAGCCCAAGTTTTGGCAATATGCGCAAAATCGTACATATGGATGAAAAGTGGTTTAACATGCCCAAGACCAAAAAGAACTTCTATCTATACCCATGCGAAGAGGACCCGGAAATACTTGTTAAAAACAAAAATTCTATTGGCAAGGTGATGTTTCTCACTGCGGTAGCGAGACCACGGTACGATGAACATCAGAATGTCACATTCTCAGGAAAAATTGGGGTTTGGCCATTTGTAAGAATGACTGCAGCAAAGAAAAGGAGCAAAAATAGGGAAAGGGGGACATTAGAACCCAAGTCTGTGATTGTGACCAGGGAGGTGATGCGCGAGTACCTTACGCAGAAGGTTGTGCCAGCGATTGCAGCTTTGTGGCCTGCCGATGATGTTGGGCCAATTTTTATACAGCAAGATAACGCTAGAACTCACATACTAGCTGATGATCCAGCATTCGCAGAGGCAGTGGAAGAAACTGGCATGGACATTATACTAATTAATCAACCTCCAAACTCGCCGGACATGAATGTTCTTGACCATGGGCTCTTCAGCTCAATGCAATCTCTAACAGATCGCAGAAGTCCAAAATCTATTCCCGAGCTTATCAAATGTGTTCAAGAGGAGTTTGATGGGTACGAGGCTGCAAATCTAAACAAAGTGTTTATAACTCTACAGACTTGCATGGCCGAAGTAATGAAAATCGGAGGATCCAATAAATATAAGATACCGCATCTCAACAAGAAAGGGTTAGAAAGGCTACGGATCCTACCAACTAGGATCGACATTCCTCCTGAAGCATACGCAAAGGCGCTAGAGATACTTGGACAAGATATACGTTGAGTATTGTTGTGTGTTTGTAGGACATGTTGTCCATTGTGTATTGTGTGTGTATATGTTGTGTATTCTACTCCAGCTTATTGTTGCCACATTATATATTATTTCTATACTCCAGCTTATACTTGGAGATTATATGCTCCAGCTTATAATTGGAGTACTTGCTATATATTGGAGTATATGCATGAATAATCAAAATTACAGCAGTAATCTATGTAAATTACTCCAAGCTATATTAACTAAACAAGTTTCAGAAGAAACATATGCCCCTCTTAGTTTATCAAAATATCTAAATATTGCTTGGATTATAATTACTCCAATTTAATTGTCTACGCTGATCTAAATATTGTAGGACAACCATGTCTGTCTACACTGATTTGCACTGCACGCTAGGGGACAGACAACTCTGAGGGCCAGTCCAGGCCACTCTACACCACACACACACACCTAGCCGGCCTGATGCTTGCTCGTTCCTATACTAGTACTACATGCGTACCAACGACCAATAGAACTCTTGCTTAACCTCTGGCCTATACGTTGTCTGGCAAATCAGGACCCTGACTTTATCACAATACAGTAGATAAGCGAGCACGAGCAGGCATGAGCAAGCAAACAATTTATCATGCCCAGTTTACAAGCAATGTTCAAATTTACTCCAATTTACTCATGCTACTCCAACTACTTTTCTAACTAGAAATTTACAATCCATCCTACCAGACAAGAAGTAAATCAAACAATTGGCATGCACAACAGAAGATCAGATCAGATAGGAGTATCAATATTTAGAAGAATGAGTAACCATTCAGTTTAATAGAGCTTCTACAGCATATAAATATTGCTATACTCCAAGCACAAACTCCTACACCAAGCACTAGTCATATAATTTGAGTACTCCAAACACTAGTCATATAAATATTGCTACATACTCCAGGTTGCAAGCAAGGAGATTTTACCTATTGATATACTCTAATTGTGCAAATAATTCATGTTTATTTTTACACTAACCCACGGAAGCAAAACTGAGAAATTTATATTTATTGCTCCAATACAGAAAGATTTATGCTTATTCACTCAACTACAAGCACAACCACTAGTGTTTGCACTAGGAGTACAGTATGTTAGGCGAGTCTAAAGATAGATCATGATGTAAGTTTAAATCTAACACTATCAGTTTAAAATTTCAGGAATGTGACAAATGTTCAACTAATAGCATGCAGTAAAAATGATGAATAACAAAAGGAAACAAAAGAAGTTAAAAGCACATAAATCTTTCTATCAATAACAGACTATGCATGCGTAGGCTACGAGCAATATGATCATATAGACATAAAGGTGCAAGGCAGGGTATTGGTGTATTTACAATAAGTTCAGTTAGAGAAGGCAATACCCCCCCATTTCCCTTGGTACTTATGGTGAAATTTTGGGAGCTTGCACTTATTCTTTCTGTCATTATTTTCCAGGGAGTACTGACTAGTACAGTGTCATTTTGTATGTTAGAGAAAAAGGGATCTCGTCCTCAGTTCCAGTTTCCAATTAATTTATGCCGGATAAAAATGCATGGTCAGAGATGGTTTTTTTTTACTTCAACTTAAAAAGGAAGTGCTAAGTGGTGCTTATATGATTTTCTAAATTACTGATAAAATACTGATATTAAGCTTGCAGTAAAAAAATTAATCCCATGAGTACAGTACTGCAGACAAGAGTTGCTTCTAGAGAAGGCATGATCAAGTGAAAGATTAATACTCCCACGATTCATCTAACATGGCATGAAGATATGTCATTGATCAGTTTACACTACCTACCAACGATTAATGCCCCAAGTTTGGACAAGCACAAGCATGAAGCAAGTTCACACTACAAGCACAAAGCACCGAAGTTTGAACAATTCACTGGAAGCACTGCTCCCAGAATTCATTTGCACTAGTACTGTAGCTATGCAAGCATGGATCATGGAACTACATGACCAGGGCAAGTGGCAGAGCAAAGAGCAACCAAAGCTCAAAGGAGTAACGAAGGAGGAAAGGGGACTCACCAGCTGCAGCTCGGGAAGAGCTCGTGGAGGCAGAAACAGATCCGTGAAGCACCTCCAGCAGCAGCATCAACTCGGGGAGGAGCTCCAGGAGGCAGCCGCAGATCCGTGTAGCACCTCTGGCAGTAGCAGCAACTCAGGGAGGAGCTCGTGGAGGCAGTAACTGATCCGGACAACCCCTCCGGCCGCATCCGCGGCTTGGCGAGGAGCTCGTGGAGGCAGCAGAGGATCCGTACAGAACCTCCGGCCGCATCGGCAGCTCGGGGAGGAGCTCGTGGAGGCAGCAGAGGATCCAGACAGCATCTCAGGGCGGAGCTCGTGGAAAGCAGCAGATCCGTACATCACATCCAGCAGCAGTAGCTCGGGGAGGAAGTAGCAGCTCCAGACAATAACTCACGAATGCCACCGTCCTGTTGTTTTGGTAGTCTCTGTCGGCCATCACCACGATTGGAGCTCGCCCTGCACTTCAATCGGAAGATTCAGCGGCGCCGCAAGAGATCGAGCAGCTCCGCTGCAGATCTGGCCGCCGGAGTAAAAAAATCCGATTTTTTAACTCAAACTTGCTGCGCAGGTGACGACGCGAGCGAGAGAGAGGGCAACGAATCGATAGGGACATATATCGGCGGCTACGAGCGCGAGTGAGAGGGCACCAGCGACGGAGGCGAGAGAGAGGGCGACAGCGAAGCGGGCAAGGGAGAGAGCGCCGGTGAGTCGCTCGAGGAGGAAAGGGGTGGGAGCTCGGGAAGGAAAGGGGCGAGTGACCGACACGGTCCGAAACAAGGGCATAACCGGAAAACATGGAAATGTCGCTTGCGTTATCAAACGTGACCGTGAAATCCTTCCGCGCCTTACAAAAGCGAACGGAGGGAGTATCAACCAAGTTGAAATCCCCAGAAATGTGCAGTCGGTTCTGGACTCAGAAAGATTATACGTGTAGTGCTGAACTGTATCGATCAGATTTTGTATAGGCATACACGAAATTTGTGGTGAACATGTAGGTAGCGGGAATGGTCTTCTCGCATATTTGGTTGCATTCACGGTAACATATACATACTGTAGACTAATTACGGTGCGGTTATCATATGCATGTCATGATGGTAAAAAACTGATGTAGAACTGCATTTCAAGAAAAAATGAGTCTACAACCTAATCAATGTAGTATTACATGGTTCCACAAATAATGCAGTATTACGGATATACCACACATGTTACTATACCTACTATGAAATTAGTGACAAAAACTAATATATTATGCATGATAGTAGTCATAGTGCTAGTAGGTCAAGTGGATTCATCTTTCATCACTTAAGTTTCTTTTGGTTGTATTGACGTAAAATAATCGTATCCCGCCAATGTGGTAGGTGGCTATGGTCCGGCCGGCTGATAAATAAGTTGGCTCTATTTCTGCAGAGCGGCCACTCGAAAGTTGCTACTCTCCTCATCCACAGTGCCCACACGACAACAAGGAAGCCATGGCTGGCCAAGCTGCGCAGCCGCTGCATATCCTCTTCTTCCCGTCCTTAGGCCAGGGCCACCTCCTCCCAATCGCCGACATGGCCGCGCTCTTTGCCTCTCGCGGTGTCAGGTGCACTATACTCACCTCGCCGGTCCACGCCGCCATCATCCGCCCCACCATCGATCGTGCCAACGACGTCAACACCGGCTGTCCAGCGATTGACATCGCCGTCGCGCCTGATTTCCCGGACGTGAGCAGCCTCCAGAAGTTCCGTCAAGCTCTGGATCTGCTCCGGGAGCCCTTCGACCGGTTCCTGGCCGACTCCCGCCCGGCGCCTGACGCGGTCGTGTCGGACGCTATGTTCCACTGGTCCACCGACGCCGCCGCGGAGCACGGTGTCCCGCGCCTGGTTTTCCATTCAGGCAGCATGTTCGCGCGGTGCTGCATCGACAGCTTCCTCCGGTTGTTGGAGACTACCCCCGATGCCGACGGCGGCCCCGACGACACCCTGGTTTCCCTGCCAGGACTGCCGCATCGGGTGGAACTCAGGCGGAGCCACATGATGGACCCCGTGAGGATGCAGAGAAGCATCGCCGCCGACCAGGGGAGCTTTGGCGTGGTGATCAACAGCTACCAAGAGCTAGAGCGGGACTACGTGGAGCACTTCCAGGCGATGCAAGGACACCGCACCTGCCTCGTCGGGCCCGTCGCGCTCGCTTGCAAGGACATGGCCGGAAGAGGCGCCGGCGCGACACCTGCCTGCAAGGACAGCTGCCTCACGTGGCTGGACACCAAGGAGCCTGGCTCGGTGGTGTACGTCTCCTTCGGCACGCTCACCAGTTTCTCACCGCCGGAGCTGCACCAGATCACTCGGGGCCTGCACCTGTCAAACAAGAATTTCGTGTGGGTTCTTGCACCCGCTCCAGGCCAAGACTCGTCTTCTCCAGACGAGACGTGGATGCCTCAAGGCTTCGCCGAGCTGACTGCACCTCAAGGCGACCGCGGGTTCATCGTCCGAGGCTGGGCAGCGCAGATGCTCGTCCTCAACCACCCGGCCGTCGGTGGCTTTGTGACGCACTGCGGCTGGAACTCCACCCTGGAGGCCCTCAGCACCGGTGTTCCCATGGTCACCTGGCCACGCTACGCAGATCAGTTCTACAACGAGAAGCTCGTTGTGGAGGTGCTCAAGGTGGGAGTTAGCGTCGGTGCTAAGGACTCGGCACCGGCTGAGGAGACCCACCAGGTGATCCCCGGTGAGGTAATCGCCGAATCCATCCAGACAATGATGGGCTGCAGCGCCATACGAAACAAGGCTAAACATCTCGGTGTGGAGGCGAGGAAGGCGGTAGAGAATGGCGGATCTTCCTACGATGATGTTGGAAGGCTGATTGAGGAGTTGATGCTTGCCCGACAGGGAAAGACATCTCAGTGATACTAGTTCGTCCTTTCAGATTTCTAAGGATCCATGATGGGTTTGATCCCATATCCATGGTTCGATTCGTGTGTGAGTGTGTTTTTGAGATGTTTTTTCCACTTCGATCAACGGTTCATCCGTCCTGTCAACCTATCCTATAATAATAATGTGCGTCCGCTAGGTTTTCTTTCCGTCAGATCAAGAGTTAACTTCTCGGAAATGTCACCCTGCATCTGATTCAGCAACAACAGGTCAATGGTCCAGCTACGCGTAACATGCATATAAGACTAGCCATAGTGGGGTATCATAGTTAGTATCATGCATGTCATATTGGCAAAAATCTGATGTGGTACAATAATTAAAGAATAAAGAGATGGTAGTGCTACCTACGGTATCATAGCACATAAAACAAGATATTTTAGTAATAAGTAAATGAGATGTGTATATGACACTAATATATGATACTATGCATTAGAGGGGTAGTATCATATGCATGATACCAATATATGATAGTCCCCACTATGGCTAGTCTAAGAGGTTCGGCTTGTGCCAATGCATCGTCTATTACCGCAATATTATAAAAGTGTTAAAATTTCAATAAACTACTAGTACAATGCATTTGAAAGGTTGAATCCAAGTTTAATGATTCTGGTCTCATCTTAGATGTGTTTGGTACACAAACGGACCAAGTGGAGGGACATTCCAATTCCCCCTCCCCCCCCCCTCCCAAACATGGCCCCTGTGTTGGTCCATGTTTGGGGTGGTCCACGAACACACATATGTCCCTCCCTGGCTCGCCCGTCGGACAAAAGCGTGCCATTGTCACAAACCCTTGCCACGCTCCACTCTGCTCCCAACCGTTGCCACCGGCGGCCGGTAGCCGGGGATGACGAAGGGATAGAGCACCACGACGCCCAATCCAACCCCGAAGAAGTCGCCCAAGCCAGAGTCAAAAAAGCGGCAGGGACGGCAGGTGAGACGAAAGATGACCTTCAAGGAGGAACAGGTCGCCTCCTCCACGACCCTGCTCCTAGCCCAGTGTCAAGCCAACACGGCGCAGAAGTTCAACGGCAGCGCCAAGGCCACTCCCCTGGGAGTTATCATGATGTACGGCGATACCTACGGTGTCATCATGCCCACGTCCCTTCGTCCGTGCATATCGGTGCCTTCCTCGAGGTCGGTTGCATCCTGGCCAGGCCCCCGCTCTCGGGGTCGCCAGCGCTAGCGTAGTCCACTCCGTTGTCCGTATTCCCGACCGCGCCACAGTTCTGGCCGGCCACGTCGCGACCCATACCGGTCCGCCGTCCGCAAGGACCAAAACGGACCATTTTTTGGGGGCTGTTGGGTACATGGTTTTGGTTACCGATCGGGAAATCCGGCAACCGCCCGGTAACCGGAGATCCCGACCACACCCGGGAAATGCTCATACCAGTCAAAAAATCCCAATTTTTTTTGAAAAATTCGAATTTTAACAAAAACCCTCGGTGAATGGTTATGTTGGGATTTTTTTTGGAATATTCAAATTTTGGTTTTGAAATTCATCCGGTAACCGGTTGGGATTTTCCGGTAACCACGGTAACCGGAAATTCCAACCCCCCTCGAGAATTTGTTTTCTACCGGGAACCAAAACCTTGGTTGGGTATGGTCTAAGATTGGTTTTCTGATGGTGACGTTCTTTGTATGCTAGCTAAGCAAAAATCAGGGGACCATCATTTTTGTCCCTGGCTATATGTAATTCAACTTTCGAAAGACATACTTCAAATTTTTTTAGATAGGAAAAAAAATAAACATATAAGCAATGATGTGTCGTTCATATGCGCGAAGTATCTATCAAAATTATATAATTTTATTTTATATTACACAAAAAAAAAAATTCTAGCAAGTTTGGTGATGTAATGTTCACACAACTATATGTCTAATTGTGTATTTTTTGTGTAACTCATAATACAATGTATTTTTTATTGGGACATTGCGCAACATGTAGCGAGGGCAACAATTGGCCTTTTTCGAGCTACAACCCTACTATCTATCTAAATTACATAATATACCACATGAGAAAAGTACATATAAAACCAAAATGGAATATTGTGTGCCGGCCTAAGGACCAAGGAGGCCTGGGTATTGAAGTGCTTGATGTTAAGAACAAGTGTTTACTGAGCAAATGGCTCTTTAAACTCTTATCTGAGGGAGGTGTGTGGCTTGAGTTGCTACATAATAAGTATATTAAGGGGTTCCTCTCTCCCAAGTTGAATCTAAACCTTCTAATTCTCCCTTTTGAAAAGGAATTATGAAGATGAAGGGGGATTTCTTTTCAAACATCACTTGTACACTGGGTAATGGTCTTTCGGTTCGGTTCTGGGAGTAAGTTTTGTGGGGTAGCTCTGCGCTATCGAGTCAATATTCGTCCTTATATAATATGGTCGCACATAAGAATGTTTTGGTGTCACAGGTGCTGGCGAGTGAATATCCTAATATTACCTTTAGGAGGGCGCTAATGGGTGATAAGTGGGAGAGGTGGTTACACCTTGTCGAGAGACTGATGGATGTTTCGCTCACTGATGAACCTGATAGGTTTAATTTGGAAATTAACAAAATCTAGCATGTTTTCAGTTAAATCATATTACAAACATCAAATAAATGGAAACAATTGTTTTCTACACAAATACCTATGGAGGTTGAAAGTCCCTCTTAAGATTAAAATTTTCATGTGGTTCCTTTATTGTAATGAATTATTGACTAAAGATAATCTGGTTAAAAGAATGTGGACGGGGTGTACGAAATGTGTATTTTGCAAAGAAGAAGAGACGGTTGCTCTGAAGGGAATATGCCCGAGAGGCAATAATAAAATGGTTATTATCTTATTCCTTGTTTATGATGAATGTTTATTTCTCATGCTAGAATTGTATTAACCGGAAACGTTGATACATGTGTGCTTAATAAACAAACAATGGTTCCTAGTAAAGCCTCTCTTTTAACTAGCTCGTTGATTAATAGATGATCAAGGTTTCCTGATCATGAACATTGGATGTTATTAATAACGGGGTCATGTCATTAGAAGAATGATGTGATGAACATATACCCAAAGAGAATATAGCAATGCGATCAAGTCATTTAGTTTACATTGTTATATCAAACATACGAAGTAACTTATTCCTTAGACCTTGAGATCATGTCAATCACTGATACCGGAAGAGTGCTTTGATGGCATCAAACGTCACACCGTAACAGGGTGACTATAAAGGTGTCGTTAAGTATTCGGAAAGTATTAGTTGAGGATCATGGATCAAGAGTGGGATTTGTCCATCCAAATGACGGAGCGATATACTCTGGGCCCTCTCGGTGATATCACATCGAAACCGCTTGCAAGCACGTGATATGATCACAAGGATGTTATATCACGGGAACGAGAAAAGAGTACTTGTCGGTAACGAGATTGAACAAGGTATGGTTGATACCAATGATCGAATCTCGGACAAGTAAAGTATCGCGAGACAAAGGGAATAGTTCACGGCGTTGTTGGTTCACACGATCACGATAGTCATCGTTGAATATATAGGAGTCATCACGGATCTCCAGATCCCGCTGTTGATTATTGATCGGAGAGGAGTCTCGATCATGTCTATCTTATTCGCGAACCGTAGGGTGACACACTTAAGGTTCGATGACGCGTTTGAGAGGATACGGAATATCGAAGAATATTTTGGACAGCACCGAAATTGTTTCGAGGAAAATTGAAATAGTTCAAGGGGTTTTTCGTCGAATGGTTGTTAATAGAATTAACAAATGATTCAAGGTGCTATATGCAAAAGTTTGTTAATAGAATTAACAAATGCTGAAATAAAGAAATAAAAAGGTTTTATTTATTTATTAAAAGAAAACCTTTGGATTTTCCAAGTGGGAAATTATGGGAGCATGAGTGGGTGTGAGTGGAGCTTCCACTCACATGAAGAGGGAAGAGGTGGGGGCACCACCATGGCTGGCCGCACCCCACCTTTGGGCTGCCTCCCTCTCCCTATAAAAGGAGGGTGAGGGCTCCTCCTCATACACACACTTGGCCACTTCCCTTTCCCTCCACCCGCTGCTCCATTTCATGGTCTCCGGCTTGGCGAAGCCCTGACCGTGGGATTCTTCACCACCACCACGTCGTCGTGCTGCTGGAGTTCCGAGGGATCCTCTACTTCCGCGCCCCGCTGGAACGAGGGAACGGAGGTCGTCATCAACCGTACGTGTGACCGATCACGGATGCACCGCCGGATTGCGGTGCCATCTTCTCGCTATCGGGATCGGTGTGAGTACGACTACGCCAACAACGAGATTTGATCTCGTACCACTTTGAGTCTTCGAGGGTATGTGTTCTCCTTAACCCTCTTGTTGCCCGTTGCACTTCGTCTCCTAGATTAGATCTTGGCCTTTCGGGTATCTCTCGCGTAGGAAAATTTTTGTTTTCTATGCTACGTTCCCCTTTCAGTGGTATCAGAGCCGGATCTATGCGTAGATGTTTTGTACGGGTAGAACACATAGGTGTATGTGGGCGTTGATGATCATGTTATTACCTCCTTGATTATTTTATGATCTTAGTGGCATAGTGGGATGAAGCGGCCCGGACTAACCTTACATGTCCACGTACATGAGACTTGTTCCACAACTGACATGCAACTTGTATTGCATAAGTGGCTTGCGGGTGTCTGTTTCTCCTACTATAGTTAAGATCTAAACTATGAAGGGTTGCTAAAAATATGTTTATCAACGTTGTGGTTGATGTTCGTAGATATGAACGGTTCTATCCTCGAAAGCCCTATGCCACGTAAAATATGCAAAAATAAATTAGAAGCGTCTAACTAGTTTTTGCTGGGCATGTGATGTGATATGGTCAATATTACAAATTTGATTATGAGATGATCTATTTTGTAAATTATTAATATACCGGAAGGTATCCATATGGTTGTCTTCTTATTGATGGACAATCAAGTTTGGGGTACCGTGGTACTTGGTACCACGCCGGTGGAATGATTGAGATCATACCATAATGCACATGATGGAGATCAAGTGCAAGAAGGACCATATCATATCACGTTATCCTTTCATGTGATGTATGTGATGTTAATCCTTTTTATGCATCTTGTTTTGCTTAGATAACGATGGTAGCATTATAAGATGATCCCTCTCACTTAATATCAAGACAATAATGTGTTCTTCCTTAAGTATGCACCGTTAAGAAGGTTCATCGTTTCGAGACACCACGTGATGATCGGGTGTGACAGACTCAACGTTCGCATACAACGGGTGTTTTCAAGCCTAGCATGTACAGACATGGCCTTGAAACACACGCAATACTACGGTTCTACTTGGCGAGCCTAGCATGTACAGACATGGCCTCGGAACACGTAACCGAAAGGTAAAGCATGAGTCATATGGATGATATGATGAACATGTCGATGTTCGCCTTTGGAGCTACATCATCTCACGTGATGATCGGTTTTGGTGTAGTGAATTTGGTTCGTGTAATCACTAAAGACGACTAAGAGGGATGTTGTTTTTGAGTGGGAGTTCATGGTTTAATTTTTGAATTAACTTGAACTTATTTATCATGAACAACAAATCAAAGTGAATTTGCACAAATTGTAGTATTCATTGGCATCCACATAACTACCTTACACTTAGATTGTTAATTGAGATATAACTGTTATGATCTGGTAAATACCATTTAAGATTGGTACTGTATTAGTGAAATTTAAAATTGAGTCCTATTGTAGATTTTTGGTATTTCCTACCTAGCTCCATGTGATTAATGATTAATTGATCTAGAGAGCAAATAATTCCTACTTAGAATCCAGAGTCATGGTTGCTTCCGTATTACTTTATCTTCAAAAGAATGTTTTGTTGATCAAGGTGATTTAGGAACTAAAAAGAGTTGTTTTCAGAAACAATCAAGTGAAAGATATATTGATATCTAGAAACTTATTTGTGGCAACATGACTGAATATAATTTAGCGTGACAATGTTTGCTTATATTATCTGAATATATGCAAATTTAGCGTGACAATGTTTGCTTATATTATCTGAATATATGCAATGATTGAATACGCTAGGCGTTTGAATATTCCAAGAAATTGGGCGCTAAAAATTATCCTCTAAATCCCTTCCTTCGAGCTACAGTAGCTCAATCATAAAATTGTTATGATGGGATGGATTAGAAGTATGGGTAAGTAGTTTACCTTACTTGGAAATTGCTAAGAGTGGAATCTAGAAGAATGCTATTAATATGGTGATATTAGTAGAACAATCAAACTCAAAGTATGAATCAATGGGTGATAGTATATGACTAACACGCCAAAGAAAATGAGCTAGTAAGACTAGCATTGTTTGATGTTGAATGATTCTTCTATAAAGGAAAGGGAATATTGAAAATAGAATTACAAATAGATATATGGCAGAAAAGAAGATAACTGGAAAAGTCCAGCTCAGGAGTATATACTTGATATACAAGTTATAGATGTATTACTAGTTAACAAAGTATTTTTGGTATTTTGATACCACATTGGTTGGTATGAGTTGTCATACAAAGCAACGCAATGAAAGAAATACAAGGGCCTAAAAGGAACTAGTAATAGATGTGGAATCGATTATGACAAGAACATAAATAAAGTGTTATTGTGTTCATTGTCGTATCGAACCAACCAGTCAAGATTTATTTGAAGAACTTAATAATTTGTTATTTTGTTCTAGTCTTTTATGAGAACAAATGAGATTGTTCAAACGATGATCATATTCCATAATTGATGGATATGTTAATATAAATCATGTTGGTAAAGTAAACATCTATAAGACTAAATGCTAAACGTTGCAAGACGTTGAAGGTTTTCACTTAAATTGTGACACCACCATTTTAGTTCATATCGGAAAGGAAAACATGAAGGAACTCCATAATGATGGACTTCCGGAGTCATTTTATTGACGCTTGTGAGACCTCTTCCAAAAGATGACTAGAATTCCGTTCTTAGGCCAAAGTAGAGTGGACGACTAATTTAGTGGAGATTATACATATTGATGTATATAGTCCATTATGTGTAGTCATGTATGGTGGATTAATTTTTCCTTCATAAAATTCTGTCGATGATTTAAATAGATATGTGAGTATATCTATTTAAAGGGAACAGAGTTTGACATTTTGAATTGGTTCAAAAGGTTGTTAATATGAAGTTAAAATCAATGTAACAAGATAATCAAGTATTTATGATTGGATCATAAAGGATAAAGTTTGAGTTACAAGTTTAGCAAAACATCTGAGAAGTTGCAGAATCGTTCTACAACTTATACTTCTCGAATACCCCACATTAGATTGGAGTATTCAAAAGACAAAATCAAACCCTGTTTGACATGGTAAGATTAATAAAATTGCCATTATAATTTTGTAGTTTATACATTAGTGACAACCGTTTTTCCACTGAAAAGAGCACCATCATGATCCGCTGAAATTGACAACATATAAGATATGGTTTGGGTAGTGACCCGAATTGTCACTTTCTTAAGTTTTGGTATGCATAGCATGTGTAAAATGTTTACAACCAAAATAGGATAAATATATGTTTATAAGGTTATCCCAAATAAAACATTGGGTATTTCTCCTATCACCGAACCAAAAGACAAATGTTGTTTGTCAGAAAGGGTTGATTTCTCGAGAAAGTAGTTCTTGCGAAACAAGTGAGTGGGAGCACAGTACAAACTCAACAAGGTTAGAGAATCTTCGTTATCATGTCAAGAGTAGCGCAGCACTGGAAGTTGTTCCGGGGTTTACTATTTTGACTAAGTAGAAGACACTACAAATGTTGTAGATACTTCAAATGAGTTTGCGGACTGTACCAGTAAAGTCCAAAAACTTTGTACTTAGAACAACTTGTGGTTTAAGTGTAAAGTGTTGTTTTGACAACAAAAGGACCTGAACCTTATAAAGGAAGCAAATGATGGGCCCTGACTTCGTAAAATTGACTATGAGTCATTATATCCTCCATAATATCCTTGTATGAATATCAAGTATGTGACTTGGTAGTCCTTTCGATAGGCATGATGCCTAGCGATAGCAAAAGGGTCTATATAGCGACAAAGACATGGATTTTACATCTTATTAAAATTGTACTTATCGAAAAGTTGTTTTCGACGAAGTTCAAAGAGTTAACTACTACAAGATTTTGATCTTCCGTAGTGATGCTTTAGTCTTTGCGGATAGTTCTAGCAAAAGGTTACATATTATGATATGGCAGTTGAATAACAAAACCAACTCTCCTCTCAAGGAAGTTTTATCAAGGATGTGTACTTGACACAGTCTGAGAGTTTTGTAAAATTCAAAAAGGTTGCTAGAAAGGTATGCACACTTCAATGGTTGAAGTGAGCATAACAAAGTTGAAATCTTTACCTTAATGAAGTTGTCAAAAGAGTTTGATTCCATCATGAACGATAAAGATGCTTGTAAAGTTACAAGAAATTAAGTGGGAGCGCTATGACATATTTCCAATACTTTATGTAGATGACATATGGTTGATTGGAAAATATGTATTTTAAATTAACACGGTTAAGATTTTCATATTGATGAAAGGCTTAGAAGATATTGGGCATCGATATCTATAAAAGATGGATTGAAGCGCCTGATATGATTGAAGCCAAATTACATAGATAAAATATTGAAGTAAGTCAATATAGAAATGACAAGGAGTTCTTGTCACAGGGAAAGTAATTGAGCAAGATTCAAGTGTTTTGACACATGATGAGCATCATTGAAATTGAGATTTCTAAGTCATGTTTCCATGCTATGTACACAACCAGATAAGTCCTATGCTATAAAATGTTATAGTAGGATAATTCATATGATGATTAGACAACAGTGGGAGAGATCCTTGTGTCATTTTAGAAATGCTAAGGATATGTTTTCCTATATAGTAATGACAAAATATTAGTTGTAATATGTTACACTAATAGTATTGTCATTTATTCAAGTAATTTTATCTCAATTAAAATATGTGATGAACGGTAGCACAATAGGATGGAAGAAAGTTCCATGCTGGATTTGAAAGAGTTTCAAAAATGAAAATATTGTGACAGATACTACAACAAAGGCTAATGTATATCGTTGTGTTAACAACTGATTATAAGCGCATTTTGTGTCAAGGAGTTCTTTATTGAACTTGGTGAATTTCCAAGAATGCTGAAACTATGAAGCTACATTTTCACAATGTTAGTAACATCAGTTTAAGCTGAGGAATTAAGGTATCACCGGAACTTGGTGAATTTCCAAGAATGCTAACACTATGAAGCTACATTTTCACAATGCTAGTGACATCAGTTTAAGCTGAGGAATTAAGTCTTCACCAATTGACCATATATATACAAAGCCATCTCATTAGAGAATGAGTGATGCGTGTAGACGGAAAGAACATGCAAATACAATAGGACCTGAACAGTTCAGATCTTTTTGATAATGTTTACCACATGCGAAGTATGGTAATAACACTGGTACGCCATATGTGTTAAGTGCTTACAGACTAGATTATTGACCCTAGTGCAAGTGGGAGACTGAAGGGAATATGCCCGAGAGGCAATAATAAAATGGTTATTATCTTATTCCTTGTTTATGATGAATGTTTATTTCTCATGCTAGAATTGTATTAACCGGAAACGTTGATACATGTGTGCTTAATAAACAAACAATGGTTCCTAGTAAAGCCTCTCTTTTAACTAGCTCGTTGATTAATAGATGATCAAGGTTTCCTGATCATGAACATTGGATGTTATTAATAACGGGGTCATGTCATTAGAAGAATGATGTGATGAACATATACCCAAAGAGAATATAGCAATGCGATCAAGTCATTTAGTTTACATTGTTATATCAAACATACGAAGTAACTTATTCCTTAGACCTTGAGATCATGTCAATCACTGATACCGGAAGAGTGCTTTGATGGCATCAAACGTCACACCGTAACAGGGTGACTATAAAGGTGTCGTTAAGTATTCGGAAAGTATTAGTTGAGGATCATGGATCAAGAGTGGGATTTGTCCATCCAAATGACGGAGCGATATACTCTGGGCCCTCTCGGTGATATCACATCGAAACCGCTTGCAAGCACGTGATATGATCACAAGGATGTTATATCACGGGAACGAGAAAAGAGTACTTGTCGGTAACGAGATTGAACAAGGTATGGTTGATACCAATGATCGAATCTCGGACAAGTAAAGTATCGCGAGACAAAGGGAATAGTTCACGGCGTTGTTGGTTCACACGATCACGATAGTCATCGTTGAATATATAGGAGTCATCACGGATCTCCAGATCCCGCTGTTGATTATTGATCGGAGAGGAGTCTCGATCATGTCTATCTTATTCGCGAACCGTAGGGTGACACACTTAAGGTTCGATGACGCGTTTGAGAGGATACGGAATATCGAAGAATATTTTGGACAGCACCGAAATTGTTTCGAGGAAAATTGAAATAGTTCAAGGGGTTTTTCGTCGAATGGTTGTTAATAGAATTAACAAATGATTCAAGGTGCTATATGCAAAAGTTTGTTAATAGAATTAACAAATGCTGAAATAAAGAAATAAAAAGGTTTTATTTATTTATTAAAAGAAAACCTTTGGATTTTCCAAGTGGGAAATTATGGGAGCATGAGTGGGTGTGAGTGGAGCTTCCACTCACATGAAGAGGGAAGAGGTGGGGGCACCACCATGGCTGGCCGCACCCCACCTTTGGGCTGCCTCCCTCTCCCTATAAAAGGAGGGTGAGGGCTCCTCCTCATACACACACTTGGCCACTTCCCTTTCCCTCCACCCGCTGCTCCATTTCATGGTCTCCGGCTTGGCGAAGCCCTGACCGTGGGATTCTTCACCACCACCACGTCGTCGTGCTGCTGGAGTTCCGAGGGATCCTCTACTTCCGCGCCCCGCTGGAACGAGGGAACGGAGGTCGTCATCAACCGTACGTGTGACCGATCACGGATGCACCGCCGGATTGCGGTGCCATCTTCTCGCTATCGGGATCGGTGTGAGTACGACTACGCCAACAACGAGATTTGATCTCGTACCACTTTGAGTCTTCGAGGGTATGTGTTCTCCTTAACCCTCTTGTTGCCCGTTGCACTTCGTCTCCTAGATTAGATCTTGGCCTTTCGGGTATCTCTCGCGTAGGAAATTTTTTGTTTTCTATGCTACGTTCCCCTTCATGCTCATATTTTCATCTCTTGTGAATTTGCTAGAAATATCTGGAGACTAATTCATTTCACATTCAATATTACGCCGCCTATTTCTATAGCTAATTTGTTCGATTCCTGGTTAAATGGAGTGGACAAAGTTACAAAAGCTAGTATACGCATAGGTGTATGTGCTTTTATTTGGGCAATATGGAATTGCAGGAATGATGTCATTTTTAACAATATGAAAGCCGGTCATTTTCAGCAGGTTGTCCATCGAGCTACGCATTGGATTCAACAGTGGTCTCTCCTGCTTCCAGAAGATCAGTGAGGACGTTTGGATTCTGGATGTATCCGGTTCATGGCGGTGGTCCGAGCTATTTTCAACCAGGAGATTACATTATGTGTAATTTGAGTGCTGAGTTGCTGTTTAGGTGGCTGATTTATACATCAACTATTCGTTTCCGCTGAGTTGTAACTTAAATGCTTTTGAACGCTGGATTTAAGAAATTTATATAACAATCCGTGTGCATCGTTTAGATGCAGAGGCTGGGTTGTCCGTTTAAAAAAACATATAAAACCGTGGCGTAAGATTATCAACCGTAGCACGGAAATAACCATGTTCGCCACTGGTAACCTGGACTTGGTTATATCCGTGAGGGCCTCCTCTCTTATCCGGCCATTCCCGATCAAAGCGCACACACCGCAATCCTCCTCCCCCTACTCCCCGCCGTCGCCGTTGATTCTGGAGGATGTCGGCCACTGAGGAATTGTTGTCGCAAACAGAGCCCGTCCCCAAGACCCATGCAACCGCGACTCTAGTGGTTCTTCTTCTCGCTGCACTTCCGCCATAGTAACGTGCCCTACCCATCACGTCAAGTTGTTCGTGATCGTGCGTCAGGTATGCTCTCCTCTATTTCTCGTGGTAATGAACTGATATCTTTCTACATGTTCATGGCTTGTCACACGACTCCGGTTCCTCGTGGTGATGAACCGATATGTGTAGTAGTGCTATTGATTGCTTTGGTGAATTGATGCTCGATTGGATACTAACAGATGATTCCATCGATTTTCACGGAGGCTTAATTATGTTGCTTGGCAAGATTTAGATTTAGTAATGATGACGTAGTTGAGTTCAATTTAGATGCTTAGTTGGTCTGCTCGGGGATGATGCATTGGTTAATTTAGTAATCGTGGTGATGTGCTCGGAGTAGATCCTATTCTTGCTGGACGGCGAAACACGTTGATGAGTTTTGATTACATCTAGAAAATGATCGAATTCAAAAATTCAAAAATAAAATTACTTCAATAAATGAACAAACCGACGAGTTTTGATTAGTTCCAAAAATGCCTTAGAAATCGTCCCCGGATTACAAAAATGTTTGCTATAACACTCGACAAAGGTCAGAATTGACCAAATCCGATTAATGACAGAAATGCTCCCGAGATTGTCCACGGGTCCAAAACATGACGTGGCATTCAATGAAAATGAAAGAATATAAGAAAATCTACGAGTTTTGATGATTGCAAGAAATGGCTTGAATTTTCCCGAGACCCCAAAACAGTTTGCTATAGCCCATGAGAACTTTCAAAATTTACCAAATCGCCGAGTTTCCATGACTGTCATAGATGCCTTCAAAATAGCCTCGGAAGAAAAAACTAGATGCCTCTTAAATAGCCCCGGACCAACAAAAAAAACTATGTGCAGAACACGAAAATGTTCAAAATTCACCAAATTTATGAGTGCTAGAAATTTCCCATAGAATGTTCGCGGACCCAAAAATAGTGAGCTATAGCCCATCAAAACGACCAGAAATGATCAAATCGATGAGTTTTGATGATTGTCAGAAATACCACGAAACCGCTTCCAGAGAAAACATTTTTCTATGGCCACGAAAACTTATAAAAATGAACATGTCCAACAGTTTTGAGTACTTCTAGAACTGCTTTAAAATCGCCGGCATAACCCAAACTAGTGTGCTATAGCACACGAAATTAATAATAATTAACAAATCTTATGATTGTCAGAAAACCCCTGAGATTGTCCATGGACCCCAAACCAATTGGCTATATCCCACGAAGACTTTCAAAATTGACCAAATCGATAAGTTTTAATTTCTTCCTGAAATGCCCCGAAATCTTCCCTAGACACCAAAACTATGAGCTACAAACGAAAACGGTCAAAATCGACAAAAACTGATGACTGTCAGAAATGCCATCGAGATTGACCAAGGACACCAAAACAATCTGATATAATCCACGAACATCACCACATATCACCAAATCGTCCAATTTTGGATGATTGCCAGAATTCCCCCTGAAACTCGTCCCCGGACCACAAAAAGTTAGCTACAGCCCATGAGAAGTTTTAAAAAAAATACCAAATCTACGAGTTTAGATGACTGCCACAGATGCCTCCAATATTGTGCTCTGGCCACAAAAATTATGTGATACAACGCACGAAAACGGTCAAAATTTCCCAAATCTTATGATTTCTTAAATTGCCCCAAAAAATCATCCCAGGAAGAAAAAAAAAGTAGTATAGCCCATGAAAATGAAAAGAATTGACCAGATCCATCAGTTCAAATGATTTCCAAAAAAATCACAATCGGATAAAGAAAAGTTTGTTGTATCAAACGAAAACTTTTAATAATGACAAAATCAGCGAGTTTTGGTTACTTGGAAATGCCTCCAAAGTCGTCCCTGGGCCACAAAACTGTTTGAAGTAGCACACATAATCCATTAAAATGGACAAAATCTGACGAAAGTGTGAAATGCCATCGAGGTTGACCGAGGACCCGAAAAAAGTGTGCTCTATTCAAAGAAAATGAATAGATATCACCATATTGATGATTTCCAGAATTTCCCTAAATATCATCCTTTGACTCCAACATAGTTCGCTATGTATAGACCACGAGGATTTGAAAAAATTACCAAATCGACGAGTTCAAATCCGATGACTGTGAGAAATGCCCCTGAGATCGTCTTGGGACCCCAAAACAATTTTCTATAGTCCACAGAAACGAAGAGATAAATAAAATCGATGAGTTTTGATGATTGCTAGAAATATCTTGAATCATCGCCACGAAAAATTTCAAAATTTACCAAATCGTTGAGTTTTGATAACTGCCACAATTGCCTTAAAAGTTATCCTCGGAACATAAAATTGTCTGATATAGCACATGAAAACGATCAAAATGGATAAAATCTTATAAATGTTACAAATGGCCCGAAGATCATCCCTGCCCCAAAAACAGTCTGATATGGCCCGCAAAGACGACAAAAAATTCCGAGATCCAGGAGTTTTGATCATCGTGAGACATGCCATGGTATCTCTCCGAGATAAAAAAAAAACAGTCTGCTATAGCACATTGACAATTTAGAAACGTCAAAAAATGCCAGATCGAGAAGTTTTGATTACTTCCATAAATGCCTCAGAAATCGTCCCTGGACCACAAAACTATGTGCTATAGAACACGAAAATGGTCCAAATTGACCAATAATATGATTTTCGCAAATGCCACCGATATCATCCCCGAACCCAAAAAATAATGTGCTATATCCTAGGAAAATGACGAGATAAAACCAAAAATTGACGAGTTTGGTGATAGCTAGAAATGCCCCGAAAGGTCCCCGGGTCCCAAAGTAGTTCTCTATAGCTCAGGAAATTATAATTTTTTTACCAGATCGACATGTTTTTATGAATGCACTAGATGCGTCCAAACTTGTCCTCGTACCATACAGTGTGTGCTATAGTACATGCAAACTGTCAAAATTTACAAATGCCCCAGAGATTTTCCCCGGATCCCAAAACGGTGTGTTATAGCCGCCGAAAACAATCAGAAATGACTAGATCGACGAGTTTTTATGATTTCCATACATTACACTAAATCTCTCATTGGAAACAAATAGTTTCATATTTCCGAAGATTTTTTTAAATGAGCAAATCGACGAGTTTTGATTCCTTCCGTAAATTCCTCCAAAATTAACTCTGGACCCCAAGATTATGCGGTATAGGACATAGTAACAATCAAAATTGAGCAAATTTTATGTTGGTCAGAACTGCCCCAAAATCTTCTCTACACCCAAAAACTATGTGCCATAGCACACCAATATAGACATAATTGATCAAATCCAATGACCGTAATAAATTCCACCGATATCAACTATGGTCCAAAAAACAGTGTGTTATAATCCACGAAAATGACTAGATAAATGCCCCTGAATCGTCTATGGAGACCAGATACGTTCCAAATGTATCTATAAATTTTTATGCTACATACTTGTTTTCTACATGTTTTCCTTGTGTTTTCCTTTGTTCTATATTATTTATTGTACTAACCTATTAATGGTTGTAAATTGCACAAGTTCTTGATTTGTAATTTGATGTGTAGGAATTAGTTGGATGATGGCAAGAAAACAGAAAAGTAGCATCGTTGGCGAAGGACTATGCCTTACTGAAATCTGTCCACCAACAATTTTTAGAGATCGTCGGTTTGACCCCCAAAGACTACGTTAACTGAAGATCAAATTTCCTACAAAGTTGATGGAAATTTCCATAGTTTTCTCTTAAGCCCAAGAACATCCCAATCAGAGTCCGTATGAGACTTGTGGACACATTTTACACGAGGCAAAATATCTGATTACGGGATTACGAGAATCGGTGACTTGATTGAGTCCAACTCTTAACATACTTGATGGATTCGGCCAAGCCAGAACTTTGGGGCCGTATGGGGACTGAGAGGGGGTCCCTAGGAAGTGTCTAGAGGCGGCCAAGAGCCCTTGGATCAAAGGGGCAACCATCGGAGGGCCATCGATCATCACAGACACACATATAAGGAGAGGAAAACCCTAATACTTCGGCAGCTACCAAAAGACATGGAGGAAGGGGCTAAGGGGGGGTGCTCTCCCATGATAGCCGGTCGGCACAGGAGGAGCCCACCGTGGCGCATACGGCCTCTGGTGCCGCCCTACACCTCACGTGCTTCCCCTTCTCCGTCCTCTCCTCCATGATGCCGCCTTCACCAACACCTCCATCATCATCTCCTTCATAGCTATAGCGGTCCACTCTCCCACCAAGCTCGGTAATCCTCTATGTAAACATGCTGTGTGATGCTATGAATTACTTGCATGTGATCTACTGCATCTATGTCATTTTTGTCCAGTTCCCTTTTGTCATATGATTGATTGTTGAATCTCTATAGTTGGTTTGAGCTATATATTGTATTTGTTAGTCCTATGGTACCCATCATATGTTTATGCGCGCATGGATCATATCTTAGGGTTTGTAGTATGTCGATGTAATATCCCAGTGTTTGGGAAGTATAAGGATCTAAATTTAATATGTGCATTTGCAAAGCATGCATCTAAAAGTACGGGAAATTTTGGCGCGAAAGTTTAAACAAAGCAAAGTGACCAAAGTTTCACTTGACATGATGAAATAGGTCTAGTTCATCTAGTCAGGAGTACATTTGGAGTGATCTTTATAGCATAGCATCTCCACAAAACCCAAATCATCTGGTTGCACAAACCATAATGGGTTGTGACCAGCACTAATTCTCAACAACCTTAACCACAAGTCTATAAGTGACTTGGGATAAATCACTAGGTATCTAGAACTCAAAGACGGGTGAGAATCCAAACCACATAAGTGGTAATCATACTTCCACTAATGAGTAATATATAATTAAACCATCTCATCAATATAGGTGTTATGACCTCTCAAACAATACCTCTTTAAGTTATCGACCATTCACAAAAACTACTTTCCAAATTATGGAGTACCTACTAAATGAACCTTCACAAGTAAATAACCAAAGTTTAATTGAACACAAATCATACAGACATGTGTTAACTCAAAACCCACCAGTGGAAAATGACATAATAAATGTATTAATATATTTATCGAATATGTACATATCTCATCAGCTATACAAGAAGTACTTAAGGGAAGAATAAACATTCTTCAACCAAATCTCTATATCTACATTATGATATTCCCAAATCTCTATATCTACATTATGAATGACAAAGTCAATAAAGTGATGAATATAAAGTAGATCATGACACCTGAGAGAACAAATAACAACTATGACATAAGTCATTAAACCTCAGTAACTTTCACATGCTCATTGATTCAATCATCTTATACAAGTGAACATATGAAATCTCAACACCTCACTGCACCATTTGATCCACTTACTATTAAGTCATCATTCCATAAGCATTTCACACCTCTACTCAAATCCAACAATTCTACAACTGAAGTATCTCTGGATACAAGTAAGGATAACAACAAGTATAACCTCTATTAGAGGAATTGAATGGAAAGCTAAGTAATACCAATCATGTATGAAACAAGTAAATATCTTATGGGAAATGAAACAAGAAGTATATGGAAGGATAAAAAAAGTATAAACTAACTCTTAATCTAGATCTTGTTATGTTGTCTAGACCATTGTAATTGGTTTCCAAATCTTCTCTAAATTAGTCTACAAGATAAGCAACCACAAGGAAGGAGGACTACCACAGGAAGATCTCCAAGAAGATTATTTAGAGTGTGCTTGAACTGCTACTCTAATCTTCTATAAGAGTACTTGGAAACTCTCATATCTTGATATGATCTTATTTACTCTCTTGAAAGAGTGTGATACTCCAATGTTAGTGCTATATAGAAGTAGTTTGATAACAAGACTAGCTACCTTGTTAACAGATCACTTTTGTATACTCAAACAATTGAATGTCATACACAAACAAACATAAGATTGAATAATCTGGTACATCTCAGCCTAATGTATATGAGTAGTAATTTGGAGGCAAGAATAGCTACCTTGTTTACAAATTTTTCTTATATGCATAAGTGCAACTTGATGTCACAACACCAACTTATATTCCTTTATAATCATGTAAATAAAATCTTTGCTTGGAATAATTGGTTGCCTTCACCACAAGGATAAGATAATTGAATATGGAATCCCAGAGATGATCTTCCTTGCAAATGACAAAGGTGATAAGAAAATACTAGTGGCAACTAGAGAGAAGAACCTCAAGCAACAGAAGACCACAAGAAGCAACACTGCCTCAGTAAGGGAATATAAGAAATTATTCAGTGAAGCATTAGGTAATATTAGAAGATCTTTAACCTCTATGCCTTATAAAGCCCATCAGAAATGAGGAACTCATAGTAACATCTTAAATGGAAATAAATATCAAGAATGAATTAATAACAAGCAATTGCATCCACATGTGTTGATATGTGGAGGTAGATGAAAACAAGCTTAAATACCTTGTTTTCCAGACCCTTTTCCTACACAAGACTAATAGATAACAACATAGATTCATCTGTAAATAACCATGTAAATGATTACATGTTCCTAAACCAACATGGGATAACATCCATATTGGAACCTATGTGGAAAACAAGCAAATAAGATTCCAAAGTCACTCTTGTTTTCCACATGATTAAGTGCATTAAATAACAAATATGGCTTGCACCCCAATACAAAGAAATGTCCACCAGACTTGATAAGAACCTTAGTTATGAAAATAACAACACCACCTAAAAGAAAACAAGTCCCTTCACCAATTAAAAATTATCTGGTATGACTTGGAGTGATATTTCATAATTGGTGAATTTTCCATAACAAATAAACACACTACTCACTAGTGATACCAAACTATTTTCTATAAGGGATTATATCTAAGATTGTCCAATTATGATACACCACCTTGGTATCCACAGGTATGGAGTATGTACTTTTATTAAATATGCTTTAGCATAATCTTAAAGCTATTAAATAAATTAAAAGAGGAGAAAACAACAAAATCACTTAATCTAGCACCCTAAATAAAAAATACAAATATTATCCAAATTCACCAAAACAAAACATGGTGAGTTGTGAAATTTTATAAGGAATTTAAATATATTTTTTATTAATTTTTCTGTTTACAAATAGGCCCTGAAAACAAAGATTTTGTTTCAGTTTCTTAAGACAGAAGGACTTGGTTGTAATTTTAGAAACTACCAGGGGGTTATCGAAAAGGGCAAAAGAAATTTCTTTCTTCTTCAACCTCTGGCCAGAAGGCCAGAGGCGTGCGACCGCCTCCGACGCCGTGCCACGTCCTGCTCGCCGTTTTCCGCAAGGATAAGAAGCAGGAGGGCGCCTCCAACTTGCCCTCTGCCTCATCTCTCCCTCACTTTCTCCTCTCTCTGTAAGAAGAACACCAAAAACCGAAACCCTAGCTTCATGTTCGCCGGTCGCCGCCGTTGTCTCCGGCCACCTCGCGACGAACCGAGAGCATCACTGGATGCGTCATCGTCTCCTCTACCGCCTCAACGAGTTTCGCTTGCTGGGAAGATGTGGTTACGGAGAATTTCTCCGTTCCTTTTCTCTTTGCCGCCGGCCACCGTGGACGATTCCCGTCGATTGTGGGCACCACTTGCTTCTTCGACTCTCCTAAGAGCCTAAGGGTGAGATAAGGAACCTCCCGGCACTACTAGAGATTTGCTTATAGCAGCATATCCTACCACAGGCGAACAAGGAAAACTGTGCGCCTGGGTTAATTAGCGCAGGCGAAGCGTAAGTTGGTGCGCCCGGGGTAGGCCAGTTACCCCAGACGAACAGAAACCGGAAGCGCCTGGGGTAAAGTGTGGCAGAGCCAACCACGGCCGACCCTGGCACGCTTCCTTTACCGCAGGCGAATGGCTTCTCGGTTCGCCTGCGGTATAACAGATACCACAGGCGAGTAAGTACAGAAGCGCCTGGGGTAAAAAGTGGACTGGGGTAGCTCCCTTTAGCGCAGGCGCACAGGTACGTTGTTCGCCTGGGACAAAGAATAGCCTGGGGTAGCACCACTTAGCGCAGGCGCTTCCCAGAACATATATATTCGCGTGGTAATATTATTTGTCCCCAATATAAGTGCGGCCAGCCACCCACCACCACCCCCTATCCACCACACTGCATAATTTACCGTAACGAGCACGCGGACCAGATCAAATGTCCGGTGTGCGGTGCTGATCGTTACAAGAGGGGGACGAAGAAAGCTCCTACGAAAGTTGTGTGGTACTTTCCACTCATTGATCCCGGCCGTCTGCAGCGGTACTTCGTGGACCCCAATGAAGCAAAGCTCATGCGCTGGCACGAGGACAGAAAGAAGGCGGTGCTGAGCGATCCAGAACGTGTTGAAAAACCAGTGCTAAGTACACACCCTTCGGATGCACGTCAGTGGAAAGCATTAGACGCATTCGATGAGGAATTCGGGAACGACCCAACGAACATCAGGCTTGGTGCGAGCACCGACGGTCTCAATCCGTTTGGAAATCAGAGCAGCAAACATAGCACCTGGCCCGTGTTTGTATGGATGTACAACCTCCCCCCGTGGCTGTGTCTGAAGCTCCTCTTTCGCGACATGGTTCAAGAAGCAGATTGATGCCGATCCCCCGCCAATGACATGTGGAGAAAAATAAAATTGTATTGGCCTTGTCATATGGCCCCTATCCATACGACATCAATGGGTACACATTCTACACGGAGGAAAGAGACAAAAGTAGCGACTATCAAAACTCGTCTATAACGATGGAATCTTACACGGGCGAAGAGGTTAGAAGATACTACAGAAAGATCGGGGAGCTTGACTACGTTGGGGTAAAGCTGCCGATGTTCCATGTCAGATGGGCTACAAACGTCACGAAAGAAGACGAATATTTCACCACTATGTCGATGTCTGAAGCCAACAAACCCAAGTCCAAGAACCCCACCGCGCAAAATGAGCCCTGGGTATTGGCTAAGCACGTGGAGCAATGCTTCTTCATAACCGACCCGGCAAAGCCTAGTCGTGTTGTCGTAAGGAGAGGAAAAAGGGCCCTCGTCGGAATGGATGGAGTCGCCGATGAGAAGGACTTCGACGGCTTAGTCGGAGACCCGATGATGGAAGAACCCGGTGAAGACGATACACCACAAGAAGAAGCAGGACCACACTACCTAGGGCAGGTCTTCCATTCACAAGAAGAAGTCACAATATGGCGGTCACGTATTCAACATCGACCAAGAAAGGCAAGACTAATATTGTGACGAAAGGTTGAGAGAGGGAAATACTCGCGATATAACATGCTAATAGCTACTATGCATACAATGTGTTTTTAGAGAGAAACACTTGCGGTATCTCGCTAAACCAATCTATTTACGCTCGATGCGACATTAAATATTTTTGCACATGTTAACTTTCATATGTATGTATTTTTTAAGTGAAAACCAACGTGGGGGAGCCACATATTATAGCATTCGTATTGCTCGATGTGTCCCAGGCCGGGTACGTGGGGCTGTGTTAGAATATCTAAGCACAGGCGCATCATCTGGAAAACGCGCCTGGGGTAATACATATCACAGGCGCTTTTGATAGGACATGCGCCTGGGGTAATGCCATGTGGGACCGCGCAAACCAAAATCCTACGAAATTTAGCGCAGGCGCATTACCTAGATAATTCGCCTGCGGTAAGGATCTGTGGGGCCGCGCATAACAGGGCATCGAGCCAAGCACATTAGAACCGGTTTGTATCACAAACCGGTTCTAAAGGGTCTGTCCCCTGGGCCCCCTACCTACAGCCAGCAAATGGCCGCAGGCCTTTAGGACCGGTTTGTTATACAAACCGGTCCTAAAGGCCTGCGGCCATTTGTGCGGGTATCTAGGTGGGCCCAGGGGACATACCTTTAGAACCGGTTTGTGATACAAACCGGTTCTAATGCTTAGCGCAGGCGCATTTTCCAATCTGTGCGCCTGGGGTATACCTCTGTGGGCCCGCGCACCACGAATCGCTAAGAACATTAGCGCAGGCGCACCTCTCTTTGCTCGCCTGGGGTAAGGGATAGCGCAGGCGCATTTCACTCGTTGTGCGCCTGTAAGTCCTCGATCTGCTAACTCACAACCCGCATAATCACTCTGTTTCATATCGAGCCCTAACCGCACGCCGCCGTCGCAGCAGCAGGAGGAGGAGCAGGAGCAGCAGCAAGAGGAGGAGCAGGAGCAGCAGCGGAGGAGGAGCGGGATCGAGCAGCAGGGGAGGAGGAGCGGGAGCACGCCGCGCGCGCGCGCCATCCCTCTCATCGTCGTCGTCCACGCCGGCCGTCGTCACCCACGCCGCCGTCGCCCACGCCCACGACGAACCCAGGTCAGCCAACCCCCCCCTTCTTCCAACGCCCTCATACTACTGCTGCTAAATGCTTTAGCTAGAACTGGATCTGATCATGCACCATTATTTCTGGATTCTGGTAGTTCAGCTCATAGTATAAAATTAAGTGCAGTATTTTACTTTGATCTGATCATGTACCTACTATTTACATGTGAATAGAACACTGAAGCCTTGGACACTGCTAAAATTCTCCGTGATTTGTTATTAATTAAGTGCAGTATTTTACTTTGATCAATATATATGAGGGTTTTTTTGGCATGATATATGAATTTCCTGGGAGTTTTTGTGCCATGTGATGACAGCAATGCAAGGAACTGTTTTTGTGGCCATGCATGTGTGCATTCAATTTCTGTTGCAGGTACATTGAGTGCCAATGTTTTGTCGGAACGTTGATTCATTTCCGTTCCGGCGAATTTCTGGCACTCCTGCATGACCATTTATATATAGCCGAGGTCACGCCGAATTTTTCCGGTGAATAACAGTATACGTTTTGTCTACTGCTAGCTAGGGCATGTCTTCTTCTACTACGGATCCGGCTTTATTGGACCACTACATCCTTATGGCCCGAGAGTCGCAAGAGGAAGATCGGACAGAAACTGACCATGATGTCGAGCCCCACAATGATGACGGGCTCACCGGTGGCGAGGAGGAAACCACTGATAGTGGCGCGGGGGGTCCCTCAGGGAGCAGCACGACGGGAAACAAGCGTCGAAAGCGAGCTCCGAACAAGGTCGGCACCGTTCGAGAGAAATTCACGGAGGTGGACCCTTCCAGTGGCACGCCTCTAATGCCATTGGACCTTGTGAAGGGGTACTTCCTCCAACTTGGCGCGATACTTCGAGACGTCGTCAATGTCAACGAGCCGACTCTCAAGAAGAAACTAACTCTGCGCGCCCAACTCATCTCGAGGCTGCACGCGCGGTACGAGTTCCCTCCCCCCTACAACAACGAGAATCTGAAGGGCAACCTCGTGAACAAACCCGCCCTCACTACATTCACCAAAGCCCTGAGCAATTACAAGACTATGGTGAGGGCGATGATTAAGGAATCGACACCATTCGAAGAGATCCATCGCCACTTCCCGCGGATTACACCCGATGACTTCAAGACTTTCCTAGATAACGAGTCGCTTGATGTCACTAAGAAGCAAACGGGATGGGGGAAGGATCTAGCGTCGAAGAACATCGGTCACCACAATCTCGGCTGTCGTGGCTACGACGGGAAGGAGCCAGTTTGGGCGAAAGAGGACCAGGCCTACATTGAAAAAGGGATTGAGAACCCTTACGCCAAGTATGCCCATGACCCGCAATTCCAGAAATTCATGAGGTCGAGGTACAGAAAAGTAACTCCGACCGGGGAACTTGTCTCGGACCCGAAGATGGTGGAGGGTGTTATTTTGGTCACGGACGATAGCGTGAAGAATGTTGAGAAGCTAGTGGTAAGAAATTTACCATTTCATGCAACTCATCATCATCAAGTCCATGATTTCATTCTAGTACGAAACCAATTCTAAACCGTTTATATGTTGCTTCTGCAGCTAGAAGAACAACAACTTGAATCTTCCTCGTCGCAGACGTCGACGGCCAAAGTCGCGTGGGATAAGCCTTTCATCAGGGGGTACAACAAGGCAAAGAGCCAGGACCCTCTGAAAAGGCCGCACTTAGGCCGTATCACCGGCGGCGGACTTAATAAGAAGCACGCCAACTATGGCTTGGCTGAGCCCAGCACTAAGGAGTCGCGGGCGGCGAAGAAGAGCGAGGAGACGGAGGAGCTGAAGAAGAAGGTCCATGACTTGGAAACAAACATGGAGAAGAAGATTGAGAAAACGGTGGGGGAAAAGATGAATGCGCTCATCCCAGCCGTATTTGAAAAAATATGTGGCTACATCGCCGGCGGCTCACAGGGGCCGTTACCGACGTTCAACATACCGTCGATGTTGGTCGTGCCCGCCGCGGCCGCCGCCGGTGGTCCGTCGACGTCGGCCGTGCCTGTCGCCCCCGCCGTGCCCGACGCGCCTGCCCCCGATGGACCGTCGGCCGTGCCCGACGCGCCTGCCCCCGATGGACCGTCGGCCGTGCCCGACGCGCCTGCCCCCGATGGACCGTCGGCCGTGTCCGGCGCGGCCACCACCCCGTTGCTCGACGAGCCCACCATCACCTGTGGTCCGTCGACGTTAGCCGAGCTCAATGCCCTCACGGTAAATTATTGACCGTCTCAAAAGCTGTAGCCAGTTCAATATGACCCTACTCTCTGACCTATCCATGCATGTTATCGCAGGCTGACGCGACGGGATGCACCTTCCTGCTAAAAGTGGGCAGCGAGTTGAAGGATGTTGCAAAGGGGAGCATCTTGCAGCCACTATCCCGCAAGTACCATTGCAGAGATATACCGGACAACGAGCTTCGGGTTCGCGTCGATCTGGTGCTACCGGGATTCGAGAACTTGTATCCTCCTAATCAACCCGCCGATGCCGACAGCGAGCTGAATCTCGGCCAACTGGACAATCAAATCTTGCTATGGCCGAAAGCCCTTATTCGGCTGAACACGACGTCAGGGTCGGCGCCAAGCCAAACCATGACCGTCACCACTACACCGGTTGCGCCCGCGGCAAGCCAACAAGAAAAGGTCCAACATGGCAATGTCCTCTCTCCACCTCCGGTGGATCCTCCTCCTCCCGAGCACGAGACGTCCAATGACGAGCAACATCACGAGCATGAGACCCATGACGAGTACATGGATATTGAACTTGCTCCCATTGACGATTTCATAAATCAGTTGGATGGCGAGAAGCCGGTTCCTCCGAAGTTACCCGCCAGAACTCTTGATATCCGGAAGAAGGTAGATGGCGGAGAGGGCGGTTCTTCTGAGTTACCCACCAGAAAACCGGATATACAGAAGAAGCTAACCTATTCCCAAGAAACTCCCGAGGAGCAGACGGCCTTTACGGCTCCACAGCCTACGCTGGTTACCCCGAATACACTCCGTGCTACGGCCGCGGAGGCGGTAAAACAAAGCGGCACTCCCATCTGCTTGAGGCCGAAGAAGAATCGGAAGAGGACGGTAGCCAAGAAGAAGAAAGGTGGTGCCTCCTCTAGTAGCCAGCCAGCGGCCGCCCGAGTCCTGGACCGTTTGCCGCCCGCCGTCCCGTGGAGGAAGGTGCATGAGATAGGTGAGCCGATGCTGCCGCCAGAGGTTGTCGCTGTCATGGGTGGTGACATGAGGACCATCCACGACGGGATTTTGTTCAAAGAGAATGAACTTCTACGTGAGAAACATCCCTCCTACCCGCTATACGTGGTCAAGGTGCCCCGATCCTTGGGGTTTGTGGATTCAAATCCCGCAGAGGTGTTCTTCATCAGATACGAAGACATATTCAGGGTCTTCCACTTGGGTAAGCTCGACCGAAGCATTGTCCGCCTGGTATCGCTCAGCATGGCGCATGATATGGTCATGGAGAATACCCCGCACATGGCGATTATGGACCCGTACTACATGAATGAGGACTACTTGCGGTCACATGCGGACCGAGTTCTTATCACGACTTACATAACGGGGTTTTTGATAGATAACAAGGATAAGAACGCCATTCTCATGCCATACTTTCCCAAGTAAGTAGTCCTCTCCGCTTCACGTCGTTACATTCTTTCTAGAATCTCCTTAGTATTCCGATTGATGATATTGATGGCTCTTGTTCGAAATGTTCTGCGCAGAAACGGAGGATGCGTACTCATCGTCATGGAACCGCATTGGTCACAATGCACTTATCTTGATGCGGGTAGGGCGGTGCAGAAGGACTACACCGACATAAGAGCTGTTCTTAATAGTGCCCTCAACGGCTTCGCCGCCGATTTAGGCAAGCCCCTAAAAAAGGAGAAAATAGTCCGAGGCGCCTACGTGTGCACCCACGTAACAAACTTCCCCTGCCTCAAGCAATCGGAGCAAGAATCTGAGTTGGAAGCTTGGTATGTCATCTTTCAGATGAGGGAGTACTTAAAGGATGCCCAACAGGCCCATCTACCAAGTGATCTCCGAGACCTGACCACAAAAATGGCCAACACCGCCTCTGAATATGTGCGGGCTGAGTTCCGTCGCATCCAGCGGAGGATCTGCACGATACTCTCGTCGGATGTCATCACTCGGGGTGGCTTGTTCTTCCACGGCCACGCACCACCGAGCAACCGTGACATAGAAGCACACCTACGAGAGCAACGTGACACCCGGACATTCAACACGCTACAAGGCGTTCGTCCGTTCCCGCCGAGAATATAGGATTGACAAAATGTTAGTATACACTTGCATCATATAACTTTTAGACCTTTATTTGTCGTGTTTTATTCGTAAACCTTGATGCTTCTATTTTTTGATAGTTATTTGCGGTCTTATCACTTTCGATGCTAAACTCGTATTTTTGTCCTATGCACAGATGACATGGTATGTTGTGTATGTCGGTAGGGTTCCCGGAGTCTACGACGACTGGGACCAATGCCGAAGACAGGTGCACGGTTTCAGCGGCAACAGCTACAAGGGGTACAAGACCATGGTGGAGGCGGAAGCTCGATACGCCACTTACCTAGCGAGAGAGAAGACGGAGAAGACGAGGGCCCGGATGACCACATTCGCCATCGCCGTGCTTATACTCCTTGTACTCCTAGTGTTGATGCTACTTGTTGTTTTGCTTGTCTAGATAACTAAACTATCGATTTGTTTGGACTATGTACTCCTAGTGTTTGAACTATGCTTGTAACTAAACTATTTGTTTCGAGACTATTTGGTGATGATCGAGACTATTTGGTGATGATCGAAATATTTCTGTTATTTTGCTGTCATTTTCATATTTATTACTGTCAATTTGCTGTAATTCTGTTATTTTCGTTTCTTTTATTTTTTGACACAGCAAAACCATACCCCAGGCGAATAGGGAAGCATACCCCAGGCGAACATGTACCCCAGGCGCACAGCGCTTGTTCGCCTCAGGTAAGAGGCTTACCCCAGGCGCACAAGGCTTGTTCGCCTGGGGTATGTCAAGATACCCCATGCGCATTTGGTTATTCGCCTTCGGTAAGTCATTACCGCTGGCGAGGTGGTCCCAGGCGAACAAACATTCGCCTGCGGTAGCCTTTTCCCTACTAGTGCGGTACTCTCCGTTGTGTAAATCGTGGGCGTTTTGAGCTTTGTCACCATAGCCGTACTCCACTGCCGCCAAACGCTGCCGCCAGCGACCCTCTGACGACCTTAGGGAAGCGGCGCTAGCACCAGCAGCCTGCCCTTCGCACCCTCTCTCGATTGGAAGCAACGGGAGAGCCCAATTCGCGATGAATCGCGTGATTGCGATTGATCTGTGAGGATGAAGCTCGGGTGATGTCATTGTGACATCACCATGACGTCAAATCTTATTTTCTTTTTCTTTTTCTTTTATTTTTGATTTAAAAAATCAATATGACAGGTGGGACCCACCTGTCAATTTAAAATAGGGCAGAAATTAATTAAATCTTATTAATTCAGTAACTTTAATTCTGTTTATCAGAAAAATATGAAATAAATTTAGAAATGTATAGAAAAATAAAATATAAATGTTTATCAACTTTACAAAAAAGTTTAATAAAATATAAATTTAAATATTTTCTTTAATTAAATTAAAACATATAAATTGAGAAAATAATAAATAATTCATAAAATCAGAAAAAAAAAACAAGTTATATACCAAAATGCTCCAAATAACATACGAAACTCATCTATGATGTTTTCATGATCATTTGACCAAGTTTTCATGTGTGCAATATTTTTCCTAATCATTTAATTCATTTAAAATCAATAAATTAATAATTTATTCAAATTTTGTCAGAAACCTTCAAATGATATATCAAATTAAAGAGAAAAACATTCTCAACTCAAATATATCAAACACAAAATATTTTTGGGAACTTAGAAACTTGTTTCTAAATATCTACTGAAACTCTGTTATATTTCATTATGACAAGAAATAGCTGCCACAAATTATTTTCCTTATTAATAAAACCCTCATGTTTTCACATCTACTAAACCTATCATCACATGGCAATAGCAAGTTATGTGATGATAGAATTGGTTGTATTAGTTACTCATTTTCCATTCAACCTTTGACATAAGCTCTACACTTTAAAATATAAAATAAAATATGTATGTTATCTTTTTAATAGTTGTTTTCCAAGTGTTGTTGTTTTGTTATCTAATCAAGTAATAAACACTTTTACCTAAACATGATAACAATTGTTTGCTAAGTAAAAGTGAAACACATGTAAGTCTAAAAGAACTAATAATCACATCCCCACAAGTAATGAAACCATTCACCTAAAACCTGTGTGATTACGATACCGTATCAAACGTGGCTTACACTTGTAAGTTGGGGTGTTTTCCAGGGTATTTCACGATGCATCTCATTACTATGCATGTATCATCTTGCCAATGTTTTCTGTAGTCCTTACCGGGACTACTTTGCGATCTTTCAGATGTTCGGAATTGTCTACGCGGCCCTCGAACCCGAAGACATTGATTATTATGGTTATTTCAATCTCAGGCAAGTTCATCACTTGCTCATATCCTTTGCAGTACTTCATAACAAACTAATTGCAAAAACTCTATCGTCTTATCACCTACTCTCAAAAGAATGCATGATCCTATTTTTATAATAATATGACTACCCGAGTGGTAGTGTTCTGTTTGGTGGGCGGATGGAACCACGGTAAGATGAATAGGTCAAAGGAAGGTTCCATCTGCACGGGAACATATTACCTAGGAATTAACCACAACTGCCGTCAGAACTCGGTGCGCCGTAAATACCGCGTTAACCATGGGTCTTCTATGGGGGGAGTAAGTCAGTTGTGATACTTTTCTCATTCGCATGTCAACGGGCTGCCAGAGACGTACGCTGTAGGTTCTGCGGGACTACATGCACATGGGTGGGAGCCCTTACGTCCCACGGACTCTGGGGTCGATGAGTGTCTGTCAGGGGCGCGTAGATCTCCATCGTGAGGGGTGGAATCAGGCGTTCAACCTGCTGGCGGAAATGGGTGGGCAAGCGTTGTGCGGAGAAGCACAGTTTGGCTTGGACCAACAACCGAACCCCACACCTGAGTGGGAGTGGACAGGATCTCGAGCCTGGTTGTGCAACATGGTCTTGGTCGTCCATGGGTAAAGTAACGCACCTCTGCAGAGTGTAAAAGGATGTGGCATGTTACCCCCTGTTCCGGGAAGGAACTGCGAACGCTACAGGAAAGGCAACTCCATGAAGTTCTAGCTCATGTGATGGTCTCGCGGGCATAGTTTTCAGAAGTAAAAGCAACCCCTTGAAGAAAGTTTTACAAAACCTTGCATTAGCTTATGACTATGTTGAGTCTAAAGCTGTAGATAGTGCATCAAACCATCCACTATATATCATGAACTTGCTGAGTAACGCTCGTTACTCATTCGTTCCCGTTTGACCCCCTGCTTAGAGTTGAAGCCTGATGGGAGTCGTCATCGTGAAGCATCGTCATCAACAACGCTGAATGAGGAGAAGCTATCAAGGTGTAGGTGGATTCCATTATTGGAGTTAGTTATATCAAGCCATAGATTAGGGCTGACATCGGCCGTAGTAGATTAGTTCTGAGCTAGAGTTCTTCTCCATCTTCGAGCTTCGAATTGCCTCTTCTGATGTTTCATTTGTATGAGATCTTCTTTGATTCTGCAAAGAGATTCTCCATATTTTGTAATGAAGTTTGTATCCTATAGTTTTGCCTGGACCTGCTATGTTTCTGTTGTACTACTCTGAGGGATATAATATTCACGGATAAGTCCTTCTGTGAGTATTATGTCATCGACTTGCGCACTACACATGAAGTGGTGTGTTGGGTCACCACAGATGGTATCAGAGCGAAGCGACCTTAGGTCTAAAAACTTTTAGGAGATCTGTAGGTTGGTAAATATTATAGGAAGCCATCTTATCTAAACCACATTTCCTACAACTATGAGAATCATTCACTTGAGAATGATATGATCATACTTGTATAGAATCTTCTTACTCAACTTGAGTAAAGATACTTATCTATTTTCTTAGTACCTAGGTATGAATAGTTAGAAGCTTAGTAAGTACTAGTACTATTAAGAAAAGGAATTCTGACATAGTCAGAGATGAGTAAGTCAAAGGGATGATTACCCCATTCTATGAATGCATAGGATGGAGTAGAACATGGTATTGAGTTAGTATAGGAGTCATCAAGAATGGACACTGAGAATCATTAAGAGTTATTAAAACTTTGGTAACTATGGGGTATATACCATATCCTCAGTTATCAAGTCTAGATGTGAATCATCATCGTATAGTATAGAATTAGGAGAAGGCATAAGCATTGATGGAAGCTACATTACTACTCCTAAGGTGATCAACAACATGAAGGATCAACAGATGCCATGAGAAGTTTAGAGTAATCAAGATGAAGGACTTTAGTTGACATGGTAGTTAGTTCCATAAGGAACCAAGTTAGAGAACAACTACTATAGGAACAATTTGTCTTGGTTTATTCCATTGTAGTAAGGCATGCAATTGGAGTAATTACCTGGACAAAGAGTGGTTGTGGAATAGGATTACAATGTACTATATACCTACTTGTAGTGTATAGCATTTAAGAGCCTTGGTACATGAGATGTTTTCCTCTAAGTAATTTTATTTCACAGGCTTTTGATGCATGAGTGATAAATGCATTTGGGATCTATTGCATCTTATTTGGATCTTTGATTGACTAGATATGTACATGAAGTTGGAACTTGATGTGCAAATGCATGTGCAAACACTGAGTTCTATCTTGATGTTACTGGTCTAGAGGGTATAGGATTCGTATGAGAGCGGTCTGAGATATCAGCAGTTTGAAGTGACCACCAAAGCTCTAGAAGACCAGAAAGTCAAAAAGGAAGATGACAATGAAGCCACTGATGGGAATTGACCACATTCCACATCTTGTTTGGAGTTGGAAATATACTTCATCAAAACATGGAGATCTACCACAAGTGATGCCAAGAAAATCACATAAGTAGCTATATTCGAGAAGGAAATAGGTAGAAGTTGAGAAATCTGATCATAGAGTCACCCTGTAGAAGTTGAAACCCAAAGATATTGAAGAACTATAGGAAGTAACTAGTGGAATAGATTACAGACACCTATAGGTTAAAACTCCAGGAAAATCGAAGATATTTTACTAATAAGTAAGTCTAAATCAATGTACACTACGTTGTACAAGTTTCTTTGAGCAGTATTCCTCTTAAGACCATTAGATTGAACCAAATGGAAGTCTAATCATAGACACTACCCATTGTACCGGAAGAATATTATTGGTTATTCATCACCTGGTGGAAATACCAAATGTCTTCAGAAAGTTGTGAGAGATAGGAAATCATACCTATTCATCGGAGAACGAAACCTGGTATCCACTATGTGGTGGAAATACCACGTGTTCTTCGTAAGACCATTCGGGAGGCCTAGTAACAGAACATAGTTGTTATAACAACATGCAAAGTATTAGATCATAGTACAAGACAGTGGAAGGTGAACAATCAAGACAAGAGGATATACATGCCAAGGAGAACACAAGAAAACAATTGTGAAGATTCAACGGTCTACATAAGTTCTCTCTACCTATCTTTACTTAAGAGAGGTTGAACTTCGGGACAAAGTTCTTGTTAAGGGGGAGATACTGTAATATCCCAGTGTTTGGGAAGTATAAGGATCTAAATTTAATATTTGCATTTGCAAAGCATGCATCTAAAAGTACGGGAAAATTTTGGCGCGAAAGTTTAAACAAAGCAAAGTGACCAAAGTTTCACTTGACATGATGAAATAGGTCTAGTTCATCTAGTCAGGAGTACATTTGGAGTGAACTTTATAGCATAGCATCTCCACAAAACCCAAATCATCTGGTTGCACAAACCATAATGGGTTGTGACCAACACTAATTGTCAACAACCTTAACCACAAGTCTATAAGTGACTTGGGATAAGTCACTAGGTATCTAGAACTCAAAGAGGGGTGAGAATCCAAACCACATAAGTGGTAATCATACTTCCACTAATGAGTAATATATAATTAAACCATCTCATCAATATAGGTGTTATGACCTCTCAAACAATACCTCTTTCAGTTATCAACCATTCACAAAACAACTTTCCAAATTATGGAGTACCTACTAAATGAACCTTCACAAGTAAATAACCAAAGTTTAATTGAACACAAATCATACATACATGTGTTAACTCAAAACCCACCAGTGGAAAATGACATAATAAATGTATTAATATATTTATCGAATATGTACATATCTCATCAACTATACAAGAAGTACTTAAGGGAAGAATAAACCTTCTTCAACCACTGATAAACCTGATCATTACATATGATATTCCCAAATCTCTATATCTACATTATGAATGACAAAGTCAATAAAGTGATGAATATAAAGTAGATCATGACACCTGAGAGAACAAATAACAACTATGACATAAGTCATTAAACCTCAGTAACTTTCACACGCTCATTGATTCAATCATGTTATACAAGTGAACATATGAAATATCAACACCTCACTGCACCATTTGATCCACTTACTATTAAGTCATCATTCCATAAGCATTTCACACCTCTACTCAAATCCAACAATTCTACAACTGAAGTATCTCTGGATACAAGTAAGGATAACAACAAGTATAACCTCTATTAGAGGAATTGAATGGAAAGCTAAGTAATACCAATCATGTATGAAACAAGTAATTATCTTATGGGAAATAAAATAAGAAGTATATGGAAGGATAACAAAAGTATAAACTAACTCTTAATCTAGATCTTGTTATGTTGTCTAGACCATTGTAACTGGTTTCCAAATCTTCTCTAAATTAGTCTGCAAGATAAGCAACCACAAGGAAGGAGGACTACCACAGGAAGATCTCCAAGAAGATTATTTAGAGTGTGCTTGAAGTGCTACTCTAATCTTCTATAAGAGTACTTGGAAACTCTCATATCTTGATATGATCTTATTAACTCTCTTGAAAGAGTGTGATACTCCAATGTTAGTGCTATATACAAGTAGTTTGATAACAATCCTAGCTACCTTGTTAACATATCACTTTTGTATACTCAAAAAACTGAATGTCATACACAAACAAACATAAGATTGAATAATCTGGTACATCTCAGCCTAATGTATATGAGTAGTAATTTGGAGTCAAGACTAGATACCTCGTTTAAAAATTCTTCTTATATGCATGAGTGCAACTTGATGTCACAACACCAACTTATATTCCTTTATAATCATCTAAATAAAATATTTGCTTGGAATAATTGGTTGCCTTCACCACAAGGGTAAGATAATTGAATATGGAATCCCAAAGATGATCTTCCTTGCAAATGACAAAGGTGATAAGAGAAGACTAGTGGCAACTAGAGAGAAGAACCTCAAGCAACAGAAGACCACAAGAAGCAACACTGCCTCAGTAAGGGAATATAAGAAATTATTCAGTGAAGCATTAGGTAATATTAGAAGATCTTTAACCTCTATGCCTTATAAAGCCCATAAGAAATGAGGAACTCATAGTAACATCTTAAATGGAAATAAATATCAAGAATGAATTAATAACAAGCAATTGCATCCACATGTGTTGATATGTGGAGGTAGATGAAAACAAGCTTAAATACCTTGTTTTCCAGACTTGATAAGAACCTTAGTTATGAAAATAACAACACCACCTAAAAGAAAACAAGTCCCTTCACCAATTAAAAATTATCTGGTATGACTTGGAGTGATATTTCATAATTGGTGAATTTTCCATAATAGATAAACACACTACTCACTAGTGATACCAAACTATTTTCTATAAGGGATTATATCTAAGATTGTCCAATTATGATACACCACCTTGGTATCCACAAGTATGGAGTATGTACTTTTATTAAATATGCTTTAGCATAATTTTAAATCTATTAAATAAATTAAAAGAGGAGAAAACAACAAAATCACTTAATCTAGCACCCTAAATAAAAAATACAAATATTATCCACATTCACCAAAACAAAACATGGTGAGTTGTGAAATTTGATAAGGAATTTAAATATATTTTTTACTAATTTTTCTGTTTACAAATAGGCCCTGAAAACAAAGGTTTTTTCTCAGTTTCTTAAGATAGAAGGACTTTGTTGTAATTTTAGAAACTACGAGGGGGTTATCGAAAAGGGGAAAAGAAATTTCTTTCTTCTTCAGCCTCTGGCCAGAAGGCCAGAGGCGTGCGACCGCCTCCGACGCCGTGCCACGTCCTGCTCGCCGTTTTCCGCAAGGATAAGAAGCAGGAGGGCGCCTCCAACTTGCCCTCTGCCTCCTCTCTCGCTCACTTTCTCCTTTCTCTGTAAGAAGAACACCAAAAACCGAAACCCTAGCTTCATGTTCGCCGGTCGTCGCCGCTGTCTCCGACCACCTCGCGAAGAACCGAGAGCATCACTGGATGCGTCATCGTCTCCTCTACCGCCTCAACGAGTTTCGCTTGCTGGGAAGATGTGGTTACGGAGAATTTCTCCGTTCCTTTTCTCTTTGCCGCCGGCCACCGTGGAAGATTCCCGTAAATTTTGGGCACCACTTGCTTCTTCGACTCTCCTACGAGCCTAAGGGTGAGATAAGGAACCTCCCGGTACTCTCCGTTGTGTAAATCGTGGGCGTTTTGAGCTTAGTCACCATAGCCGTACTCCGCCGCCGCAAAACGCCGCCGCCGGTGACCCTCCGACGACCTTAGGGAAGCGGCGCTGGCACCAGCAGTCTTCCCTTCGCACCCTCTCTCGATTGGAAGCAACGGGAGAGCCCAATTCGCGACGAATCGCGTGATTGCGATTGATCTGTGAGGATGAAGCTCGGGTGATGTCATTGTGACATCACCATGACGTCAAATCGTATTTTCTTTTTCTTTTTCTTTTATTTTTGATTTAAAAAATCAATATGACAGGTGGGACCCACCTGTCAATTTAAAATAGGGCAGAAATTAATTAAATCTTATTAATTCAATAACTTTAATTCTGTTTATCAGAAAAATATGAAATAAATTTAGATATGTATAGAAAAATAAAATCTAAATGTTTATCAACTTTTAAAAAATGTTTAATAAAATTTAAATTTAAATATTTTTTAGTTAAATTAAAACATTTAAAATTGAGAAAATAATAAATAATTCATAAAATCAGAAAAAAAAAGTTATATACAAAAATGCTCCAAATAACATATGCAACTCATCTATGATGTTTTCATGATCATTTGACCAAGTTTTCATGTGTGCAATATCTTGCCTAATCATATAATTCATTTAAAATCAATAAATTAATAATTTATTCAAAAAAGTTCAGAAACCTTCAAATGATATATCAAATTAAAGAGAAAAACATTCTCAACTCAAATATATCAAACACAAAACATTTTTGGGAGCTTATAAACTTGTTTCTAAATATCTATTTAACTCTGTTCTATTTCATTATGACAAGAAATAGCTGCCACAAATTATTTTCCTTATTAATAAAACCCTCATGTTTTCACATCTACTAAACCTATCATCACATGGCAATAGCAAGTTATGTGATGATAGAATTGGTTGTATTAGTTACTCATTTTCCATTCAACCTTTGACATAAGCTCTACACTTTAAAATATAAAATAAAATATGTATGCTATCTTTTTAATAGTTGTTTTCCAAGTGTTGTTGTTTTGTTATCTAATCAAGTAATAAACACTTTTACCTAAACATGATAACAATTGTTTGCTAAGTAAAAGTGAAACACATGTAAGTCTAAAAGAACTAATAATCACATCCCCACAAGTAATGAAACCATTCATGTAAAACCAGTGTGATTACGATACCGTATCAAACGTGGCTTACACTTGTAAGCTGGGGTGTTTTCCAGGGTATTTCACGATGCATCTCATTACTATGCATGTATCATCTTGCCAATGTTTTCTGTAGTCCTTACCGGGACTACTTTGCGATCTTTCAGATGTTGGGAATTGTCTACGCGGCCCTCGAACCCGAAGACATTGATTATTATGGTTATTTCAATCTCAGGCAAGTTCATCACTTGCTCATATCCTTTGCAGTACTTCATAACAAACTAATTGCAAAAACCCTATCGTCTTATCACCTACTCTCAAAAGAATGCATGATCCTATTTTTATAATAATATGACTGACTGAATGACTACCCGAGTGGTAGTGTTCTGTTTGGTGGGCGGATGCAACCAAGGTAAGATGAGTAGGTCAAAGGAAGGATCCATCTGCACGGGAACGTATTACCTAGGAATTAACCACAACTGCCGTCAGAACTCGGTGCGCCCTAAATACCGCGTTAACCATGGGTCTTTTATGGGGGGAGTAAGTCAGCTGTGATACTTTTCTAGTTCGCATGTCAACGGGCTGCCAGAGACGTACGATGTAGGTTCTGCGAGACTACATGCACATGGGTGGGAGCCCTTACGTCCCACGGACTCTGGGCCTATGAGTATCTGCCAGGGGCGCGTAGATCTCCATCGTGAGGGGTGGAATCAGGCGTTCAACCTGCTGGCGGAAATGGGTGGGCATGCGTTGTGCGGAGAAACACAGTTTGACTTGGACCAACAACCGGGCCCCACACCTGAGTGGGAGTGGACAGGATCTCGAGCCTGGTTGTGCAACATGGTCTTGTTCATCCATGGGTAAAGTAACGCACCTCTCTAGAGTGTAAAAGGATGAGGCATGTTACCCCCTGTTCCGGGAAGGAACTGCGAACGCTACAGGAAAGGCAACTCCATGAAGTTCTAGATCCTGTGATGGTCTGGCGGGCATAGTTTTCAGAAGTAAAAGCAACCTCTTGAAGAAAGTTTTACAAAACCTCGCATTAGCTTATGACTATGTTGAGTCTAAAGCTGCAGATAGTGCATCAAACCATCCACTATATATCATGAACTTGCTGAGTAACGCTCGTTAATCATTCGTTCCCGTTTGACCCCCTTCTTAGAGGTGAAGCCTGATGGGAGTCGTCATCATGAAGCATCGTCATCAACAACGCTGAAGGAGGAGAAGCTATCAAGGTGTAGGTGGATTCCATTATTGGAGTTAGTTATATCAAGCCATAAATTAGGGCTGACATCAGCCGTAGTAGGTTAGTTCTGAGCTAGAGTTCTTCTCCAGCTTGGAGCTTCGAATTGCCTCTTCTGATGTTTCATTTGTATGAGATCTTCTTTGATTCTGCAAAGAGATTCTCCAGATTTTGTAATGAAGTTTGTATCCTATAGTTTTGCTTGGACCTGCTATGTTTCTGTTGTACTACTCTGAGGGATATAATATTCACGGATAAGTCCTTCTGTGAGTATTATGTCATCGACTTGCGCACTACACATGAAGTGGTGTGTTGGGTCACCACAGTCGATAAATCTAGAGGGAGGGACGCTTGATTGAGAGAAACAACATCCTCATTCTAGTGATCGAAGCATGTGGGATAAAGTGGACCATTTGATCTTAATGCCATGGTTGGTTATTTTTAATGTATCTTCTACTAGTTATGGATGTTTTCTAGATATAATCAAGTGTACTTGAAACCATTGGATAGTGAGAGGTGATGACTAACGTTGGTAGACCCCAAGTGCAAGGTGCGAAGAGTGCAGCAACAAGTTTTCCCCTAGAAAAGAAACCAAGGTTGAATCGACTAGTAGGAGGACACGAAATCTCTGAAGGTTGATGCAGCTGAGGTGGCAGGACGCACTACCGGTTCAGCAGCAATGTGGAACCTACACAACACAATCAAAATACTTTGCCCCAACGTAGCAGTGAGGTTGTCAATCTCACCAGTTTTGCCGAACACAAAGAGATTAAACGTATGGTGTAGAAAACAGTAGGAAAACAGTAGAAACAGTATGAAAGCATTGTGAAAGCAGTAGACGTTTATCAGTATGAGGAAAAAGGACCGGGGTCCACAGTTCAATAGTGGTGTCTCTCCGTGAAAGATATATAACGTGTGTGGTGAACAAATTACAGCTGGGCAATTGACAGAAATGAAGGCTGCACCGTACTGCATATGTAAGACATAAAGATTAATATGTGATTCATGCTGGCATTACAGCAAAATACATAGACCATTATCCAACTGCATCTATGACTAATAATCCGCCCTCGGAATATCATCCAAACAAACATTGGGTATTAAGTTGCAATACACAGATAATTGCAGTAAGCAAAGTGTGTAATGTAAACAATAACTTCATCCTCAGATAAAGCATTGTTGTTGTCTCCCTAATGGCAACAACACATCCTCCATCTGTCACGTTTCTGACACTTGAGCACAGATGCAAAGGAGGCATGAACCACTATCGAGCATAAATACTCCCTCTTGGAGTTACTAGCATCTACTTGGCCAGAGCATCTACTAATAATGGAGAGAATGCAAGATCATAAATAACATCAGCATGAAGATAACATGATAGATTGATAATCAAAAGACATAGCATTCAACATTCATCAGATCCCAGCAAACACAACATGTAGCATTACACAAAGATGATCTTGATCATGTTAGGCCGCTCACAAGATCTAAACATGAGATACAAAGTGGAGAGAACAACCATATAGCTAATGCTATGGACCCGTAGTCAAGGGCTGAACTACTCACGCATCACTTCGGAGGAGGGCATGGTGGTGTAGACCCCTCCGGTGATGAATTTCCCTCTCGGCAGGGTGCCGGGGAGAGCTCCAGAACCCTCCCGATCCCAGGATGACGATGATGGCGGCCTTGAGTGATTTTCGGGGAGAAGTGGAATATGTCTAGGGTTTATGCCTTGGAGGTATTAAATAGGCGAAAGGGCAAAGACGGTGGAGGCCTGGGGGGCCCCACACCAACCCATGGCGCGGCCATGGGGTGCCGCCCTACGGTGTGGGCCCCCTGAGGCCCCCTCCGGGTCTCTTCGGGACTCCGTGGAACCTTCGGAATTCTAAGACTTCCGAGCTTCGAATTTTCCAATTCTGAGAATATTTCAAGAACTTTCTGGAACTAAAAATAGCAGAAAACTGGCTCTGTGGCATCTTTTCAATAGGATAGTCCGGAAAATCGATAAAAATGACATAAAGTGTATAGCAAAGATGTGGGAAATAACATGAAAACAAAATGGAACATCAGAAATTAGGGATATGTTTATGACATATCAACATCCCCAAGCTTAGTTCCTACTCGTCCTCGAGTAGGTAAATGATAAAACACATAACTTCTGAGGTGACATGCTAGCAACATAAACTTGATCATCATAATGTAAAAGCATATGTAAGCTGAGAACATAGAACTTTTAACACAAGCATGATAAATAGAACTTTAATAATAACGCATAGCAATCACTTTGCATCATGATAAGTAACTCAGATAAAAGATCATGAATACCAATGCAAAGGAATATATACATTTGTTTCAAGTATAGAGAAAGCCTGACAAACTAATATTTCGCAAGTCCTTAAGAGTGGGGCAAAACATAAATGCCAGGACACCTTCAAAGTTTCATGAGGAGAACTAGAACCAATAATTAGAGAACAAGCAATATTACATCACGAATCAATTAATAATGTTTCTGGGACAAATGCACATAAAACTCAGAATGGCAAAAATGCTCTCTCAGCTGTTTATAAAGTTAGAAGATGAGACTCAACATAAAAGTAAACGAAAGGCCCTTCGCAGAGGGAAGCATGGATCACTCATGTGCTAGAGCTTTAATTTTATTAATAGATGTATTAAAAGGTTGACACTCCTCCCATCCATCTTACACAAACCATGGATAACCTCATCCTCGGGTCTCTGCCAACAATCACATACCATGGAGGAGAGTATATTTTTCGAGATGTATGATAATGTCAATGAATTGTAAACATAAAATACAGTACATCATAAGCCAACTAGATTTCACAAGAGCGACTCCCATATGAAAGGCGCAACTGGTGTAGAAGTTCATCCCTCTTTCTCTTGTGTTTACACAATTATGCTTTGACTGATAAATCAGAGGCAAAAATAGTGAAGAGAGTTTGTGTGTATTAATTTGGATAAGCGACATAAAGATTCTCTATTTACGCTGCAAGCTCTTCTATCAATTGGATAAGCGGATGAAGCCAGTAGTCCAGGGTGTGAAATCCAATAGAATAGTGAGATAAAGATTCTCTATTTACGTCCCCATGAGCAAAAACAAGAACACAAAGCAGGAATAATTTTGAAGGTTTTAAATATAACACATGAGCAATTAACTTGGAGTGGCGGTTAATTACCACATATAGGTATTCATGGTGGACACAATGGGAAAACTTTGGTTTTACGGAGTTGGATGAACGAGTAGAATTCCATACTCGGTACAGGTGGAGGCTAGCAAAAGACTGGGAGCAACAAATCAAGAGAGCATAAGAGCCATAATCATGCATAGCGACTTAAACATAATTAATTGAAGCATAAGTGGTACCACAAATTCTAAAACTAAATGATCATAGAGGCTATTAGTTACTGGTTCATAGTCATAAACATGGTGTGAGCATGCGCCAAGTCAACCAAATAAAACATTCAGAGGAGAATACCACAAATTTATGCTTCAATATGACAAGAACAAGTCATGATTCTTTCAATGTCACATTAAAAAATCTCAGCTATTTGAGGCTAATAATGATACTCAATAACCACAAGGATTTAAAACTAAAATAACATATATCATGATATGAAAAAGTTCTAGCCACAGCCTATACGAGCTTCTACTTGCACCGTTAAAAATTCTACTTCAAGTAGCAGTTTGTTTTCCCAACAAGGACCGTACAAGATATGTTTTAACAAAAATTCTCTACATGCTACAGCAAGAAAACATGAGAGTACTCACATAACACTACTAAAACTAACAGCTCTGAATAAGTGATGCAATGAAAGTAAGAGTTGACCAAGAATTTTTCTAGTAACTAGAAGAAAAACTAAGAATACTAGCATACCACGAATTCAAATGAAAAAGCCGAGCATGTCTCTCTCCCAAACAAGGATGCTAGGTCCAATGATATTATTTAAGCAAGGAAAACAAAGGAAAACAAAAGAAAAACAAACAGACGCTCCAAGTAAAATTCATATGATGTGACCGATAAAAATATAGTTTCACGAGAAGTGACCTGATAAATATAGTTCCTTGGGAATCGCCAAGATTAGGGTCTTGTGTCAGGTTAAAATATGCTTGGATGAACCACGGGGGCATGCCCAAGCTTTGACCTTGCACTCTTTTTGATCACATATATCACCTTGTATCTTGACACTTGAAAACTTTCTTCACACCATACTCAAACAGTAATTCACATTAGAGGGTTAGTGCAACAAATAAAAATCCATAGGTTCTGTATGGCACAAGTGCTATTGATACTTTTAAACATTAGCTACAGCCACTGATGTTTCATGAAGCAAAGAAATCCACTCGACATCGCAAAAGAGCCAATGTAAGAAAAAATGGCAGAATCTGTCAAAACCAGAACAACCTAAAACACGAATTTTTCCGTGGCACTTACGTTGCTCAAATAGGAAAACCTAAAGAACGAAAAAGTGGAGAAATTAGCAGAGGAGTAAGTACAAAAAAATTCAGGTCATTCTGATCTTCCTGGATTTTTCACGATTTTTTACGGTCGACAACATAATTCTGTTTTCTGCGCAGAAATCCGAAAACCAACTCAAACTCTCGTCAAAAACTTTACTTGGCACTACTTAAGCATAAAAATAAAGATATAAAGAAGTTAATACAGAATTATACAACCCCTTGACTCAAACAAAAAAGAGAAAAACAAAATAAAAATAAAACCATGGATTATCTCCCAAGAAGTGCTTTTCTTTAACGCCTTTTAGGTAGGCCCAAAAAGTGGATTCAATTATTTTCAAGTGAAGCTGATGCTCACATAATAAATATGAATTAAAGAAAAAAAGAGCACCAGGAAGAAACTATAAAACAAATTTATGTATAACCCACTTCCTATGCATAGGAATCTTGTAAAGAAATAAATTGAAGAAGCTAAAACTAGAAATCATGGGAAGGTAGAACAAGAGAAACTTAAAAACTTTCAACAACAAGAGATGGGTTTTAGTAACATGAAAATTCCTACAACCATATTTTCTTATCTCATAATACTTTCCAGTAGCATAATGAACAAACTCAACAACATAATTATGACATAAAACATGTTTGTCATGGTATAAAAGCACAGAATTCATATCAAGCTCAAAAACACTGGGATCAAAATTTAAAATCAGCTCCTCCTTTTTCCACTTTTAGCAAACGCAAAACAAGATTATTTATCACTCATAAAAGGTATGGGGCACATTATAGAAATCATATTTTCCGTAGCATTATAAATTATAACATCAAGTAACATATGACCATCATCAAGAGCATTATCATATAGATTTTCTAGACAAACTTCCTCATTATCATGCATATCAATAGTTGGAATAAATAGAAGATTATCATAGGATTTATCAAAGTAGCATGGATTATCATAATTAACAGTAGCAATATCATTCTCACAAGTTTCATCCATGGTAGTATCAAGTCACAAGTATAGCAAGTATCAATTTCATAAAAAACGATATTTCAAAAGAATCAATAGGATCATCACAATTATGAGTTAAAGAGTTACTCTCATTTGGAGGTAGACATGGGTAGATCCATTCTTCCTCCTTTTGATCATCACTCTCCTCCTCTTTTTCATCCAATGAGCTTCCAGATTCAACAGTTTCTTCTTCCATAGGTTCCTGCAAGACATTAGTCTCTCCATTTGGGGGAGAGAACCTATTAAGATAATCAAGTATGTAGTAATTACAATTCTTGTAATTATCAAAGAAATATTCAAGTATAGCAAAAATCTCATATTTATAAGGTGCATCATCAATACTTTCAAGGAAATAGGCAATTTCGAATGCACCCTTCCAAGTAATAAATTCCTCAATTTGTTCCACATCATAAAATTCATAATTTCCCTTAACATAAGAAGATATGGTAACATTATCATTATACTCACACTGAAAAGGGAGGTGTTTATACCTCCTACAGCAATGAGATTTATCAAAGCAATAAGTAACATTATAAGTAGAGCACAAGTTTGTAGAATAGTCATGCAATTTATTAATATGCTCCCATAAGTGTATCCCTTTCTATGACAAGCGGTGTTCCTTATAATATTTTTGTTGTTCTTCCATGAACCCATCTTGCATATATGATCTAGTTTCAAAGATATCACACATTGATAGCAAGCATGATAAAGCAAGTAACAAGCAAAATAATAACAACGTAACAAATGATTGGAGGTGAGATACTCCCCTTGCAGAAATTCTCTTCCTCCCCGGCACCGGTGCCAGAAAACTTTGTTGATGACTAACGTTGGTAGACCCCAAGTGCAACGTGTGAAGAGTGCAGCAGCAAGTTTCCCTCAAAAAAGAAACCAAGGTTGAATCGACCAGTAGGAGGACAAGCAATCTCTCAAGGTTGATGCAGCTGAGGTGGCAGGGCGCACTACCGGTTCAGCAGCAATATGGAACCTACAAAACACCATCAAAATACTTTGCCCCAACGTAGCAGTGAGGTTGTCAATCTCACTGGTTTTGCTGAACACAAAGAGATTAAACGTATAGTGTGGAAAACAGTAGGAACATTATGAAAGCGGTAGGTGTTTATCAGTATGAGGAAAAAGGACCGGGGTCCTGATGACCCACAAGTATAGGGGGTGTATCATAGTACTTTCAATAAATAGAAGTGTCGAACCCAACGAGGAGCAGAAGGTGTTGACAAGTAGGTTAGATAGAGGATTCATTGTAAACACTAGCAAATGGGTTTTTGGTTATTTTGGATATAGCAGATAAATAAAGTGCATGTAAATAAAGAGCAGTAAATAATACTGCAGCGAGTGGCCCAATCCTTTTGAGAGCAAAGGACAAGCCGGTTGAGTTACTTATGACTACCAAACGTTCTCGAGGACACATGGGAATTTTGTCAAATGATTTCGCTTTGTTACAGTTGATTAATATCCATTGGTTCGTGAAGTATTGCGTGGGTGAACCTATGCTAATGCACCGCCCAACTAGGACTATTAAATACTCGTGATTATACCCCTCGCAAGCATCCGCAAATACAAGAATGATTAAGATAAATCTAACCACAACCTTAAACTTCGGGATTCTACGCTCCCCTGTGCATTGGTTTCCGAACGGGGGTTTAGCTTTCTGTCACTCCGACAACCCCACAATTAGTAGCCAAATACACAATGCATCCTCCTAGGCCCATAAAGGTGAAGTATCATGTAGTCGACGTTCACATGACACCACTAGAAGAATAGCACCACCACTTATATACCTAACCACGAGATATTACTTCAATATAACTTCACTACTAACATCATGACTTCTTCCATGTTCTCAAGAAATAAACGAACTACTCACAAGACATCATATGGATCATAATCATAGGTGATATAATGGATAATAGCAATATGGTCATAAAGTGCTAAAACCAATAAATCTCACAAGCATCAACTACTAACAAGTAATCCACACCGGGAGAGAGATCTAGTGTAAAACAACGATAGGAACCCCTAATTGTTACAGAGGGATGACGGTGGATGATGAGGGTGATGGTGCTGGTGATGAGGATGATGATGACGATGATCCGGATGAAGCCCGGAGTGATGACGGTGACGATGACGATGATTTCCCCTCTCCGATGATGAATTTCCTCGGCAGATTTCTCCCTGCCAGAGAGATTTTCTCTCTCGGGTGTTTTCCGCCCTGAGGCGGCGAAATAATTCTTCGATGATGGTCTGGGTCTTAGGGTTTCCTGGGGTTCAAGTACGCTAAAGTCCTCGGCCAGAGGTGGGCTAGGGTGGCCACACCATCTTGCGGGGCTGCCAGAGGGCGCGCCAGCTAATGGTGTGGGCCCCTAGTGGCCCCCCTATGGCTCCCCTTCTGGCTGGAGTCCTCCTCTGAACTTCTAAGACACCTCCGGTGTCCACCTTCTTCTTCTGATCTTCTGAAATATGGTATCTCGACGGTGCTTTTTTCCATCAGATTTCTAGTCCCGGTGTTAATTCTCCAAAAATTGTGAAACATGCAAAATAAGATAAAATAACATAAGTAATGCATCATAAAATGAAATATATCGATTAATATCATAAAATAAAAATATAAAACGGTGTTGCAAAATGGACGTATCAACTCCCCACTACTAATGAAAAGGTCATGCGTGACACACCTCTTTTGCTTATTCGTGACGCACCACGGCGCGCCACGGCTATCACGCCGCCCCTATTGAGTTAGTCGTGACGGACCAGCCAGGTGCGCCATGCCTACCTGTACCCGTGACGCACCGCCACGGTGCGCCGCGGATATGTGTGGTGCGTCACGCCTAACTTAGCATGGTGCGTCACGCCTAATCTCAACGGTGCGCCACGCCTATATTCTGTCTCCACGGCTAAGTTGGCTGTTGCGCCACGCCTATTCCTCCAGGTGCGTCACGGCTATAATATCCTGTATTTTTTTAAAATACGATGTGTCATATTTATATAAGTATATACAACTCAAATACAGAAAAGTATATGTAGACAAAGTTGATCAAAACAGTTATGTGACAAACCAATATTATATCATAGTCGATCATACTGCTTAGAATTCCGAATAGCAACATCAAATAGTTGATAATCACTACAAAGTGTTCATCAGAGTCAAATAGATACATCAGACAGTTAATCATCGAGACCGATTACATCGATCGATGATTCATCATCATTACAAGTGACCTATATATCTAGTCGCCGATAACCTAATCATCTAGCTAGGAACCATAGCACCGCAAGAATGGCGAGCGAGGCGACGGCGACAATGGCGGCGGCGAGGGTCTTCATCCACTTGTTCTTCTTCTTCTTCTTCTTATGTTCCTCGAGATGGATGAACCACCTAGCTTCCGCCGCCACTCTAGTTTTGTAGGATTTGTAGGCATTGCCCCTGAAGTTGTTCACCTGCTCGAAGGAGTCTTCCCAGTGGTCATAGACTCCTGGAACCCTGCCTCTAAACACCACATAGCACCTCGGCATCTGTAATGACAAGAAAGAAAACAAAAAACAATAGTTTTAAACATGTCTGCAATAAATAGTAAATGGAGAAATATGACATGAAAGTTAAACACAAAGGATCAAATTGGCCCTTCTCATATCTTTTGCTTGTTACGATGTAGTATACGTGATGCTGATCCAGAGAAGGATGAAGATAAGGGTTTCTGAATTTCGTTGAAACTAAGCAAAATCACATACGTATGTGTTTGTGAGATCCGAACAAAGTTGGACCATTTCGTGCACATACATAATGGGGATATATCCCCATTATGTATATGTACCAAACGGTGCAACTTAGTTCTGATCTCACTAACAATATGCGACGTTCCCTAGTTCCAACCGAAACCTTCATCTTCATCCTTTCCCCGGATCACCACCTCCTACAGTACCTCTTAACAGGAACAAGATGGTCATCAGGCCTTGATGTGAAGTTGGACATTCACATTTTGTGCTTGTTACGAGGTAAGTACACGTGATGGCGATGCGGGGGAAGGAAGGGTTTCTAGAGTTCTCTGAAACTAAAAAAAAATCATATATGTAATAGTGAGATACAAAAAAATTAGACCCTTTTGTACACATACATAATGGGGACATTCTTCATAACCCCGGAAGGGAGTTCTGAGGAATGTCACCATTACGAATGTGCACCAAAGGGTTCATCTTCATCGGGATCTAACGAACCATATTACATGTGTGACATTATTTAGTTCCAAAGAAATCCAGAAACCCACGCATTCGTTCCGTTCCCCGGATCACCACCGCCCGTAGTACCTCTTAACAGGAACAAGATGGTCATCGGTCGGTGTGCCTCATATTTAGGGTGGACACATACAAGCAGCCTTGGTGGACCCGGAGCGCCAAGTGGGATGCACGAGATCCTAACATTGTGAAAATCACAAGGCGCACCGGACCACCAAGGCCGTCTTAGTATGAACCAGCTCTTTTAATCATCGGCATTTATTCAAAAGATCGAACGAACATCACAAGTAAACCTGTAATAATAAAAAGCAAGATAATCAAGCATTGACATAATTTAGCATCGCTTACATGATGGACGATTCATAACCGTAATGATGTGTGTCTCATATTTAGTGTGGACACATACAAGCAGCCTTGGTGGACCCGGAGCGCCAAGTGGGATGCACAAGAACTTAACTTTGTGAAAATCACAAAGCGCACCAGACCACCAAGGCCATCTTAGTGTGAACCAACTATTTTAATCATCGGCATTTATTCAAAAGATCAAACGAACATCACAAGTAGGACCGCAATAATAAAAAGCAAGATAATCAAGCATTGACATAATTGATCATCTGTTACACGATGGAATATTCATAACCCTAACGATTGACTTCAACTAATTTCTAAAAATGTATCAAGCCTTACAATAGTTCTCACTCCTTCTGACTCATCCGCCCAGGGATTACCACGGGACAACCCTTCGGAGTGATGAAGGGCCTGACGTCACATGCAGTTGCTAGGTAGTTATCTATGTCGCGGTTCAGCATGGCAAACGGGAGTGGAATGTCCCACTCTTATTCACCACTTCATAAACGATTTTCGTGGCAAAGCACTTCTGGATATCATATATCTCTTCACTAACCTTGTCATTGCAGACCATCGACAAGCGGGACGCCCATTCTTGGACTTGACTAGGCAGGGTAAGGTACTGTTGATCCCGTACGTACGCCCGCATGTGATGAAGGACATAGTAGGTGTCTCTGTTACTGCCTGACGGTTGCTTGACGCAAGCAAAATCCGTCGTGTGGGTGAACACCCGAGCGCCCTGAACGACCTTCTCCCTAGTGATTCTGCCCCCCTTTGCGTGGTAACCGGTGAGAGCATTATTCAAAACTTTGTTCACGTTGGAGTAGTCTTTCTTCACTACACTCCCTGCGTTCAGATACGTGGCATGCGAATGACTGATACAAATGTTGATGAGTGTGCATTGTGTATATCTGCACGGAACAATCCAAACAAAGTGTTGGAAATGAGCGATGAAAAACTAAAGCAAATCACTTTTGGTTCGGCTAAGAATATTGACTTACCCGGCAAAATAAGGCATGAGGATGTAATCCTTGGTCTGGTTCGCCAGCATGAAGTCCTAGAGATATGTCGACGCGACTACCTGGTTCCCAACGGAGCACAACACGTCGTGGCGCATGTAGAAGGGGTCCACTATCGCGATGCCCGGTGTATTATCCCTGCTGACTTGCACCGCCAGACTGAGCGAGTATAGGCGGACCATGGAGTAGTGCAGCGGATTGCTATGGAACATATCAAAGATGTCCGAAAACCGCAGTACTATCCAATCCGTGCCGGTTGATTCGACGAAGCCCAAGTCCTTTGGTACCATGGCAATGAAAATTGGGTATGATGGATCTGTGGATTCAATAAGGCGCGATTCAAGATAAAGAATGTTGTCATGCAAACTACGCATATCCCCACTTGCGGCCTTGAGCTTGTTCTGGTTGAGCATAGGCTGACCGCACCTTCGGCGTATGCTTACATGTAAGTGGCCCGTCCGGAACAGGGAGCGACATCTTAGCAGGCTGGCTCGCGGACTTTGCGGCATTGGATCTAGGTCCTCTTTTCCGTGGCTTCAGATCTTTCGGAATGCACTCCTTCTCAATCTCCTCATTAGCCGCCTTACGGATTGTTCCTGGGCTGAAAATAACTCCTCCCTTCGCGCTTTTTTGAGTCTCGGTGCAGGGGGCGACATCTGGAGGCATGTCTTCCTGAGAACCGAATAGACGCTTGCAACTGGATTTATCCGCGGGAGGAGCCTCACCACGAGCGTCCGTGCTATGGTAGGGTTCTTCTGGGAGGGGAGGAATGTAACCTCCGCCATCAAAGTCATCGGCGATGAAATCCAAGGCATCAAAATCGTCATCCGTCGGGTGTTGTGCCATCTCCATGTCAGGGTTAGGCGACGGCGCTACGACAGTCTTGCCATGGCTCCGCTCCGGCGCTTCTAGACGGGTTGTTTTCGACGTGGTGCCTCGTGCCGGCAGTTCTAGAGGCGATGTCTGCGGGATGGCGCCCCTCTTCCCCAGGCGAATCTGGCTCTTCGTCCATTCCATGTTCCAAGGTAGGCACTGGAGCAGCATCAGGGTATCGGGGTCATCTTCTTCCTGGTAGCGTTGAATGGGAGGCAACAAGTCGTCATAGCCCGCCAGCACGCGAAGCACTCGAACTATATATACGTCATCGCGCATCGGCCTATTGTGGAACCTGCGGGTTGCCGGTTGAACGATCATACCCATATTAACATCCTTCAACACGCCGTTCACTGTGTGTAGGATAGTGCATGGAACATCGGCGTTCTGCGGAAAACAAGCAGGGCGTCAGAGATGTCAGTCTAAGGCAAAGGAAGATCGACGCTACAACGTTTAATTATTTACCTGGCTGGCGATGGCGTCGAGGTCCTCTAGTGGCGAGGGGCCAACGACGGTGGGCGTGCTAGTGATGACTGGCGAGGGACCGCCGGCGGCGGGCGTGCAACTGATGACCATTCGGTTGTTTGTCTGTGCAGGCTCTTCATTTGGCGGAGGACCGCCGACTGTCGGCGCGCAACGGATGGTCAGGCGGCTCTCGGCGGGGGCAGTCACGAGTGGGTCCGCTACCGTAGCGTTGGCCGGCGAGACTCTGGACAAGTCTCTTGAGTTGTTGCCCTTCATGCTAGGAACCAGGCACGGCCCCACTTGACCTTCCCGATCTCATCGAGTAACCACATCGTAGAGGGCAGGCAAAATGTTGCCCATTTTTTCTTCCAAAGCTTCTTTGATAATATTCCGAATATCGACAACTTTGGACTTGAGGACTGCGATCTCGCGATCGCGTGCTTCGTCGGGTTGGATATCTTCGACGGTCCTCCTTATATTCTTTCTCGCCTCCTTGGGCTCCTTGTAGTACTCTCTGAGCTTCGCCGTCATACCCAAGCCACAAACTCGGTCACCTGACAAACTTTTGTGCTTATCCTTCCCCTGCGTCACGTTCACCGCCTGTTCAAATGGTCGTCCCACGGGCCGTGCAGCGACGACATGTATGCCGAGGTTCCACCACTTTCGATTTCTGTGTTCTCCACAATTAGCGTGAACCGTTTAGAATTCCACCAGTACACTATGATGCAATCGACTTGATCGTCGAGAGTAAACTAATTAGGGTGGTGTATTTACTTACCAAGTTTTTATACCACTCCTTCACCTTCTCATCATCGGTAGTATACTCATTAGCTACCGGGTCATATGTAAACCGGGCCCTAATAAAGTTTTGTGTCTGTGGCGAGTAACTTGCGACGGGGTCAGGGATGCCCTGTGCTGCACGTTTGGCGTCCTCCTTCTCCCAATTGGGAATCGCCACTCTGTAATCGCCGCATCCCAATTTGTGGGAACCTATGGTCAACCCCCATCTTCTGCCCCCAATCAGCTTTAGCCTTGGCGACTTCGCTCTCGCAAATTAGCTTGAAGTCCCGGAGTTCAGCTTCGGTGGTGTTCGGCTCACTCGCTAAAACCTCCTCAAAGCTTTTTTTGGGGTTTAAGACCGCAACCTTCACCTGGTGTTTCCAGTTGGCCAAGGCGGTGTTCATCTTACCAATGGAGGCATTGTTGACCGGATTCCCCTCCAGATTGTCGTTATTGTACTTAAGCGGCTCTTCTGGAGGATGCGGGTACAAGTATCGTCCGTACATGTAACAGCCCAAGTATGAAAACCTACCATTTAGAATGTTTGATTTCTTGTTATTAAGGTATTGCATCATGTCATCATATTGTTGCATTTGTTTCTTTTGTTTTGCATCTGTTATTCTTTGTTTTCACAATGAAAATCAAACAATTTCAACTGCTTTGTTTTCATACTTGTTCTGTTACAACTTTTGGAATAAAAATAACAAATGAAAACAACCAATTTGTTCCATTTTATTCCATGTTGATCACTCATTAAATTGTTGGTTTGATCAATCAATTGTTTCCAAATTGCAATAAAAAATTCAACTCAAAGCACCAAAACAAAAATCACTTTGAAATCATGTTGAGGTCAAAACAAATCTACTCTATTTGTGTTAAATAACATAGGGGTCACCCTATTTAAAAGTGTGTTCTTATTAATATTCATCTAATAAAGAAACTCTTTCAATTTTGGTTATTTTTCTAAACAGCACCAATTTCCAAGTCATTAAAACTACCAATCTATTCTAATAACTTTAATCACATTAATCAGTAGGGTTCACCCTACTAAAACCTTTGTTTTCAATATTATTTTATTTAATAACAAATAGCTCTAAATTTGAATTAATTTCTAACAGCACCTTAAATTTGCAAGTTTTGGAAAAACAAGGTTGTCAATTAGTTGACATTATAAAAACTAAGCTAACTATAATTTTTACCAAATTTTTCCTAACCTAACAACCATCAGTTCCTTCCAATTTCTTTTGCTACAAAAAAAAAGAAGAAAAACAAAATAGAAAAAGGGAGAAGGAGAGGGCAGCCCATTATTTTTTTCCCTTTCCTCCCCCCAGCCCACCAAACCTCCTAGCCCAATACCCCCCTCCTTTTTTTTCTGTCGTCTTCCTCCTAGCGACGCCATCTTCAGTACGATCATCCTCAGAACCACTCGATCCTTCTCCCTCCGCTCGATGCTGCTCCGTACCTTGCTCCACCTCTCCATAAAAACAAGCGTACGCCCTACCCCCTGTAAACCCTAGTCCCACCCTCCTAGCGCCGCCGTCTACCATTGTCTCCCCCACCTTCTCTGTCCCTCCTCTGAACCTGCCATGGCCGAAGGAGGAAGCACCACGGCTGCGGGGAAAGGGTGGGCGCCGCGGACGGCCGATCGCGGGAATGGAGCCGCCGCTCCACCCTCTACCTTCGCCCCCCCTCGGCTTGGGCCGGGAGGGCCTGAGTCACCGCCGCCGTCGCCTCCTTCCGCCGCCCTCTGTACCTGCTGCAGCGCCCTGCTGCTCCCTGCCGACCTGCTCCGACCCGATCGTCTCGCCTCCGTTTCTCCTCGAGGTGAGGCCCCTCCGGTCCCCTGCCTCCCTCCCTCTCTCCCCCTTGAACCGCACCCTCACAGCGCCCCCCCGCCGCAGCCGCAGACCACCACGGCGAGTACCCTGCCGTCGCTGGCCACGTTCTATCGAGGTGCAGGAAGTAACGATTCAGCTAAGTTCAGAAAACATCCCGCGAGTACACCTTATCCACCCCCCGAGTCCCTTACTTCCAACAACCGCAGCGCAGCACAGTTGGTTGGTTCCCTGTGCGCGCAGCAAGAGGTGAGGGGATCGAATCCCCCCTCCCTCAATTAAACCAACTTTTGTTTTGTTTTTTCCAGAGCCATAACAAACTGCAGAATCACATCCATGCCCCTGGTAATTAAATATAGACCCTGTAAAATATTTTCCAAGTCCCTGTTAATCTTTCTAGATCCCTAAATATTGTAAAAATGGCAGATTTGTATCTTTATTTGTAAAATGCATAAGAAATTCATCCAAACTCCAATTTTAACTTTTTAAATATTTTTTCTGTCCCAAATTAAATGTTCTATCCAAATATAAAATTTGTTTACTGTTTTGAATATTTTAAATTGGTGAAATATTTGAATTCTTGTTAAATTCACTTAAACTTGCAAAATTCATAACTTGGGCATAAAAATTCCAAATTCCACAAACTAAATATGTTTTCCAATCAATTTTTCATGTACTTTCCAAATATAAATTTTGTTTGCTGTTTTGAATAATTTAAATTGCTGAAAACAACTGTTTCTTAATTATTGCATTTAAAATTGCCAAAATAATAACTTGCTCATTTTAAATCCAATTTCCACAAATGAAATATGTTTTCCATGCAAAATTAAACCCTCTTTCCAAATATAAAATTTGTTTCATGTTTTGAATAATTAAAATTGGTTAAATGATTTAAACCTTGTTTAAACCATTTAATATTAATAAATTCATAACTTAATCAAATCAAATTCTTTTGGGACATATAAAATATGTTTTCAAACCATAAAAGCATAACCTTTTCAAATATAAACTTTTTTTATCTATTTTGAACAACTAAAACTTGATGAAAACAACAAATGCTTGTGTCACACCTTGAAGAAACCAAAATTCCAAAACTTAATAAACAAATTTCCAAACTTGGTAACCCTTATTTCCAATTGCTTCTATTGTTGTTATTTTGCTGTTTTCCTCATCCATGCATCGTGCTAATCCACTTTCATATGATGATTAGTTGTAAAACAATTAATTCAACCATAATTCATGGGCTTTCATATGCAATCCAATTGCATGTGGGTCCATTTAATCCTGTTTCTATCTTGTCAACTAGTTTATTTCTGATGCATCAATTAAATTGCCATGCATCATCCCATGTTTGTGCACCTATGCCATGATATTGATTGTTTATCTTTCTGCATTGTTTGTTTGCTTCTTCTCGGATATGCGACGACGTTGAGGCCGACGATCCTTACGACACCCCTTCTAAGGATCTAGCTCAGTACCAGGCTACTGGGTTTTGCAGGCAAGTTATCACTCACATGAACCACTGTGTTCCTTTCAACATTGATTACCGATACTTTCCGTTGTTCTTTTCTGCTAGCCTTAGTAGTAGTGGTTTCTGTTACGAACCCATCACATGAATCCCTTAACCTTGATATTGCCTCACCTCCACTCCTATCACCCCTTGGTTGAGCCAGTGTCTTACTTGCATGCTTAGGTTGTTTTGCTCGAGTCTGTTACCCGTTACTTTCTGTTACTACTCTTTTACGTTCAGGGGGCTCGATGTTTAATCAATCAATCATGCTAATGTTATTATAATAATAAATTTGATGATAAGGCACCGGCAGGAGGCCCAGGGTGGTTTTGAGGCCTGCTAGTGTCGACCCCCTAATTAGGAAAAGGGTCTTGTCTACTGATCCATGATGAGCGCACTACCCGCATGTGGGAAGCGAGTATGGGCGCCCCCCTCAACTTGACCCGATTCGCATCTCGTCCAAATCGCCGTACTAGTTCGGTCTTTCCATTTGCTGCATGCATGATCTTGTGAGCCCTTGGCGCCTGGGTGGAACTTTCGTAGTCGGCATTTAGGGCGGTGTGGTCTTCCAGTGCTATGAGGGTCCTCCTTTTCTTCAGGGGGCTCGATTAGCCGCGCACGCACAGCACGCGGTGCTTTGGGCTTGATGCGAAGAAGGGTTGGTTGTGTTGAGTACCTCGCTTGGTGGGGTGATTTCCCATCTGGCGGGTTATTCATGCGTGTACGGCTAAATTGGTGCAACCCTGCAGGGATAATCTTCTCGAGAAGCCGTGTTTTCCGCGGTTATGGATTACTTGGTGAAAGTACTGGCTAACAAGTACTCAGGACAACTTAAACATAATGATCAAACATGTACACCCAATGATTAATAACTTGACTAGTAATAGGTTGATGACACAATAACTTGATTCACCTTTAATACAACTGTGTGAGTTATCCTCGGATTGCTTCTTTGGATAAAGGGCGAGATCCAGGATGGGTTTGTTTGAAGTTATCTTTCAGTTGGTTACAATCCTCGATCTTATCTCCTTTCTGTTAGCCGGAAGTGGTAGAATCTCTGTAGTTGGTTAGCGCAGCCAGTTGCAGCATCTTTTATATCCCCTTTCCTCCGTTGAACCCAAGGCATCTGTGCTTGGTGTTGACGGGTTACATTTTGGTGAACTGTGAGTCTTGCTTGCCAGTACGTTTATGTACTGACCCCTTTGGGGCTGTAGTTTCCGCAGACCTACGTTTCCGAGGATCTACATGGTGGCTACTACGTGGAGTATGACGAGACTGCTGACGAGTAGATAGCGGACCCGGGCAGGATCCGAGACTTCGTGGATGGGCTCCGTCTGTTCGTTTCCGGCCTCTTAGGCCTATTTGGTTCTTGTCTGTACTCAGACATGTTGAATGCTTCCGTTGTGATGTAATGATGAATTGTTGGGACATGTGTCCTCTGAATGATTGTAATTGCTATCTCTGCTCTAATGAGAGCTATTTGCAACTTATTTCAATCTTTTGTGTCGTAGAGATCTGTTGTGATATCAGTTGTTCAACGCCGTTGACGTACCATGTGTGTATGGTTTGAAGTACGTCGACGGAAGTGCCTTTGATCTCTAGTGGATAGTTTACATCGACGATGGAATAGCAGGGCTTGTGTTGTCGCGCATAAGCGCAGGCCTACCAGGAAGCTGGGACGTGGCAGCAGTTATGCCCCATAATCCAAGCACCTGCTATCCAGTTCGGCCCGATGAGTATCCCCTAGAAATCAGGGTGCGACAAATGGTATCAGAGCCTGTCTGCCTGTAGGATCCCTTTTTACTGGTCGCAGTTGAGTCTAGAAAACTATTTTGTAGCTATATAGGAAAAATGAAACGTGAGAGTAGGAATTCTGTTCTTTTTCTTCTTTTCCCCACCCTCCCTCCCTTTTCTGGTAAGGAAGTGCAACGTTGATTTTCTCCCTTCTCATCTAAACTTTCAAGTTAGGATTTCACGTGTTTTGGGTTCTCCGTAGTACCTCGGGTGTTTGGTCTCGTTTTCCAGATGTTGCTTCAATATCCTGTACTCCTAAACATTTCAATTTCATCCGTTGAAATCTTGTTGTTGTTCCACTTCAATTCTTCTACCGGCGTCTAATCAAAGTTTCCCCGTTCATCTGCTAAACTCCATTCCAGCTAAAGTGTTGTTTCATACCGGAGCATCACATTCCTTTGTGTCAAAAAAAAATCCTTGCCACAACAAACTACCTAATTCTGGTTCCACTAAGCAATCAAATCACCGTTCACTCTCTGGAATCTCAACTATTGACTTCCAACATAAGTAAGAACAATCCAATTCTAATGGGAGGCCACATATTCCTCGCTTCTCTCATGTTGCTGATTCTGACATTGATGTCATTCTTGGTGTTGCATTGATGTCAATAACTCTGTTCCACCCTTATTACAGATAGTCTATTCTCCAAATGAATCAAATTCTATCCAGCTATACACCCTCCATACAAAACCTATACCTCTACTAATATGTTCCGGTGGTTTGCTAATTCCCTAACGTCTATCCAATGTGCACGATGTGTTTCACGTGACACAACTCAAGAGGATCTCCGCAAGAAGTATCCGAACCTCTTCTTTTCTCAGTAGGAATCTCGGGGCGCGATTCCTTCAAGGGGGGGCGTTTTGTAACAGCCCAAGTATGAAAACCTACCATTTAGAATGTTTGATTTCTTGTTATTAAGGTATTCCATCATGTCATCATATTGTTGCATTTGTTTCTTTTGTTTGGCATCTGTTATTCTTTGTTTTCACAATGAAAATCAAACAATTTCAACTGCTTTGTTTTCATACTTGTTCTGTTACAACTTTTGGAATAAAAATAACAAATGAAAACAACCAATTTGTTCCATTTTATTCCATGTTGATCACTCATTAAATTGTTGGTTTGATCAATCAATTGTTTCCAAATTGCAATCAAAAATTCAACTCAAAGCACCAAAACAAAAATCACTTTGAAATCATGTTGAGATCAAAACAAATCTACTCTATTTGTGTTAAATAACATAGGGGTCACCCTATTTAAAAGTGTGTTCTTATTAATATTCATCTAATAAAGAAACTCTTTCAATTTTGGTTATTTTTCTAAACAGCACCAATTTCCAAGTCATTAAAACTACCAATCTATTCTAATAACTTTAATCACATTAATCAGTAGGGTTCACCCTACTAAAACCTTTGTTTTCAATATTATTTTATTTAATAACAAATAGCTCTAAATTTGAATTAATTTCTAACAGCACCTTAAATTTGCAAGTTTTGGAAAAACAAGGTTGTCAATTAGTTGACATTATAAAAACTAAGCTAACTATAATTTTTACCAAATTTTTCCTAACCTAACAACCATCAATTCCTTCCAATTTCTTTTGCTACAAAAAAAAAGAAGAAAAACAAAATAGAAAAAGGGAGAAGGAGAGGGCAGCCCATTATTTTTTTCCCTTTCCTCCCCCCAGCCCACCAAACCTCCTAGCCCAATACCCCCCTCCTTTTTTTTCTGTCGTCTTCCTCCTAGTGACGTCATCTTCAGTACGATCATCCTCAGAACCACTCGATCCTTCTCCCTCCGCTCGATGCTGCTCCGTACCTTGCTCCACCTCTCCATAAAAACAAGCGTACGCCCTACCCCCCTGTAAACCCTAGTCCCACCCTCCTAGCGCCGCCGTCTACCACTGTCTCCCCCACCTTCTCTGTCCCTCCTCTGAACCTGCCATGGCCGAAGGAGGAAGCACCACGGCTGCGGGGAAAGGGTGGGCGCCGCGGACGGCCGATCGCGGGAATGGAGCCGCCGCTCCACCCTCTACCTTCGCCCCCCCTCGGCTTGGGCCGGGAGGGCCTGAGTCACCGCCGCCGTCGCCTCCTTCCGCCGCCCTCTGTACCTGCTGCAGCGCCCTGCTGCTCCCTGCCGACCTGCTCCGACCCGACCGCCTCGCCTCCGTTTCTCCTTGAGGTGAGGCCCCTCCGGTCCCCTGCCTCCCTCCCTCTCTCCCCCTTGAACCGCACCCTCACAGCGCCCCCCCGCCGCAGCCGCAGACCACCACGGCGAGTACCCTGCCGTCGCTGGCCACGTTCTGTCGAGGTGCAGGAAGTAACGATTCAGCTAAGTTCAGAAAACATCCCGCGAGTACACCTTATCCACCCCCCGAGTCCCTTACTTCCAACAACCGCAGCGCAGCACAGTTGGTTGGTTCCCTGTGCGCGCAGCAAGAGGTGAGGGGATCGAATCCCCCCTCCCTCAATTAAACCAACTTTTGTTTTGTTTTTTCCAGAGCCATAACAAACTGCAGAATCACATCCATGCCCCTGGTAATTAAATATAGACCCTATAAAATATTTTCCAAGTCCCTGTTAATCTTTCTAGATCCCTAAATATTGTAAAAATGGCAGATTTGTATCTTTATTTGTAAAATGCATAAGAAATTCATCCAAACTCCAATTTTAACTTTTTAAATATGTTTTCTGTCCCAAATTAAATGTTCTATCCAAATATAAAATTTGTTTACTGTTTTGAATATTTTAAATTGGTGAAATATTTGAATTCTAGTTAAATTCACTTAAACTTGCAAAATTCATAACTTGGGCATAAAAATTCCAAATTCCACAAACTAAATATGTTTTCCAATCAATTTTTCATGTACTTTCCAAATATAAATTTTGTTTGCTGTTTTGAATAATTTAAATTGCTGAAAACAACTGTTTCTTAATTATTGCATTTAAAATTGCCAAAATAATAACTTGCTCATTTTAAATCCAATTTCCACAAATGAAATATGTTTTCCATGCAAAATTAAACCCTCTTTACAAATATAAAATTTGTTTCATGTTTTGAATAATTAAAATTGGTTAAATGATTTAAACCTTGTTTAAACCATTTAATATTGCTAAATTCATAACTTAATCAAATCAAATTCTTTTGGGACATATAAAATATGTTTTCAAACCATAAAAGCATAACCTTTTCAAATATAAACTTTGTTATCTATTTTGAACAACTAAAACTTGATGAAAACAACAAATGCTTGTGTGACACCTTTAAGAAACCAAAATTCCAAAACTTAATAAACAAATTTCCAAACTTGGTAACCCTTATTTCCAATTGCTTCTATTGTTGTTATTTTGCTGTTTTCCTCATCCATGCATCATGCTAATCCACTTTAATATGATGATTAGTTGTAAAAGAATTAATTCAACCATAATTCATGGGCTTTCATATGCAATCCAATTGCATGTGGGTCCATTTAATCCTGTTTCTATCTTGTCAACTAGTTTATTTCTGATGCATCAATTAAATTGCCATGCATCATCCCATGTTTGTGCACCTATGCCATGATATTGATTGTTTATCTTTCTGCATTGTTTGTTTGCTTCTTCTCGGATATGCGACGACGTTGAGGCCGACGATCCTTACGACACCCCTTCTAAGGATCTAGCTCAGTACCAGGCTACTGGGTTTTGCAGGCAAGTTATCACTCACATGAACCACTGTGTTCCTTTCAACATTGATTACCGATACTTTCCGTTGTTCTTTTCTGCTAGCCTTAGTAGTAGTGGTTTCTGTTACGAACCCATCACATGAATCCCTTAACCTTGATATTGCCTCACCTCCACTCCTATCACCCCTTGGTTGAGCCAGTGTCTTACTTGCATGCTTAGGTTGTTTTGATCGAGTCTGTTACCCGTTACTTTCTGTTACTACTCTTTTACGTTCTGGGGGCTCGATGTTTAATCAATCAATCATGCTAATGTTATTATAATAATAAATTTGATGATAAGGCACCGGCAGGAGGCCCAGGGTGGTTTTGAGGCCTGCTAGTGTCGACCCCGTAATTAGGAAAAGGGTCTTGTCTACTGATCCATGATGAGCGCACTACCCGCATGTGGGAAGCGAGTATGGGCGCCCCCCTCAACTTGACCCGATTCGCATCTCGTCCAAATCGCCGTACTAGTTCGGGCTTTCCATTTGCTGCATGCATGATCTTGCGAGCCCTTGGCGCCCGGGTGGAACTTTCGTAGTCGGCATTTAGGGCGGCGTGGTCTTCCAGTGCTATGAGGGTCCTCCTTTTCTTCGGGGGGCTCGATTAGCCGCGCACGCACAGCACGCGGTGCTTTGGGCTTGATGCGAAGAAGGGTTGGTTGTGTTGAGTACCTCGCTTGGTGGGGTGATTTCCCATCTGGCGGGTTATTCATGCGTGTACGGCTAAATTGGTGCAACCCTGCAGGGATAATCTTCTCGAGAAGCCGTGTTTTCCGCGGTTATGGATTACTTGGTGAAAGTACTGGCTAACAAGTACTCAGGACAACTTAAACATAATGATCAAACATGTACACCCAATGATTAATAACTTGACTAGTAATAGGTTGATGACACAATAACTTGATTCACCTTTAATACAACTGTGTGAGTTATCCTCGGATTGCTTCTTTGGATAAGGGGCGAGATCCAGGATGGGTTTGTTTGAAGTTATCTTTCAGTTGGTTACAATCCTCGATCTTATCTCCTTTCTGTTAGCCGGAAGTGGTAGAATCTCTGTAGTTGGTTAGCGCAGCCAGTTGCAGCATCTTTTATATCCCCTTTCCTCCGTTGAACCCAAGGCATCTGTGCTTGGTGTTGACGGGTTACATTTTGGTGAACTGTGAGTCTTGCTTGCCAGTACGTTTATGTACTGACCCCTTTGGGGCTGTAGTTTCCGCAGACCTACGTTTCCGAGGATCTACATGGTGGCTACTACGTGGAGTATGACGAGACTGCTGACGAGTAGATAGCGGACCCGGGCAGGATCCGAGACTTCGTGGATGGGCTCCGTCTGTTCGTTTCCGGCCTCTTAGGCCTATTTGGTTCTTGTCTGTACTCAGACATGTTGAATGCTTCCGTTGTGATGTAATGATGAATTGTTGGGACATGTGTCCTCTGAATGGTTGTATTTGCTATCTCTGCTCTAATGAGAGCTATTTGCAACTTATTTCAATCTTTTGTGTCGTAGAGATCTGTTGTGATATCAGTTGTTCAACGCCGTTGACGTACCATGTGTGTATAGTTTGAAGTACGTCGACGGAAGTGCCTTTGATCTCTAGTGGATAGTTTACATCGACGATGGAATAGCAGGGCTTGTGTTGTCGCGCATAAGCGCAGGCCTACCAGGAAGCTGGGACGTGGGAGCAGTTATGCCCCATAATCCAAGCACCTGCTATCCAGTTCGGCCCGATGAGTATCCCCTAGAAATCAGGGTGCGACAAATGGTATCAGAGCCTGTCTGCCTGTAGGATCCCTTTTTACTGGTCGCAGTTGAGTCTAGAAAACTATTTTGTAGCTATATAGGAAAAATGAAACGTGAGAGTAGGAATTCTGTTCTTTTTCTTCTTTTCCCCACCCTCCCTCCCTTTTCTGGTAAGGAAGTGCAACGTTGATTTTCTCCCTTCTCATCTAAACTTTCAAGTTAGGATTTCACGTGTTTTGGGTTCTCCGTAGTACCTCGGGTGTTTGGTCTCGTTTTCCAGATGTTGCTTCAATATCCTGTACTCCTAAACATTTCAATTTCATCCGTTGAAATCTTGTTGTTGTTCCACTTCAATTCTTCTACCGGCGTCTAATCAAAGTTTCCCCGTTCATCTGCTAAACTCCATTCCAGCTAAAGTGTTGTTTCATACCGGAGCATCACATTCCTTTGTGTCAAAAAAAAAATCCTTGCCACAACAAACTACCTAATTCTGGTTCCACTAAGCAATCAAATCACCGTTCACTCTCCGGAATCTCAACTATTGACTTCCAACATAAGTAAGAACAATCCAATTCTAATGGGAGGCCACATATTCCTCGCTTCTCTCATGTTGCTGATTCTGACATTGATGTCATTCTTGGTGTTGCATTGATGTCAATAACTCTGTTCCACCCTTATTACAGATAGTCTATTCTCCAAATGAATCAAATTCTATCCAGCTATACACCCTCCATACAAAACCTATACCTCTACTAATATGTTCCGGTGGTTTGCTAATTCCCTAACGTCTATCCAATGTGCACGATGTGTTTCACGTGACACAACTCAAGAGGATCTCCGCAAGAAGTATCCGGACCTCTTCTTTTCTCAGTAGGAATCTCGGGGCGCGATTCCTTCAAGGGGGGGGGGGCGTTTTGTAACAGCCCAAGTATGAAAACCTACCATTTAGAATGTTTGATTTCTTGTTATTAAGGTATTGCATCATGTCATCATATTGTTGCATTTGTTTCTTTTGTTTGGCATCTGTTATTCTTTGTTTTCACAATGAAAATCAAACAATTTCAACTGCTTTGTTTTCATACTTGTTCTGTTACAACTTTTGGAATAAAAATAACAAATGAAAACAACCAATTTGTTCCATTTTATTCCATGTTGATCACTCATTAAATTGTTGGTTTGATCAATCAATTGTTTCCAAATTGCAATCAAAAATTCAACTCAAAGCACCAAAACAAAAATCACTTTGAAATCATGTTGAGATCAAAACAAATCTACTCTATTTGTGTTAAATAACATAGGGGTCACCCTATTTAAAAGTGTGTTCTTATTAATATTCATCTAATAAAGAAACTCTTTCAATTTTGGTTATTTTTCTAAACAACACCAATTTCCAAGTCATTAAAACTACCAATCTATTCTAATAACTTTAATCACATTAATCAGTAGGGTTCACCCTACTAAAACCTTTGTTTTCAATATTATTTTATTTAATAACAAATAGCTCTAAATTTGAATTAATTTCTAACAGCACCTTAAATTTGCAAGTTTTGGAAAAACAAGGTTGTCAATTAGTTGACATTATAAAAACTAAGCTAACTATAATTTTTACCAAATTTTTCCTAACCTAACAACCATCAATTCCTTCCAATTTCTTTTGCTACAAAAAAAAAGAAGAAAAACAAAATAGAAAAAGGGAGAAGGAGAGGGCAGCCCATTATTTTTTTCCCTTTCCTCCCCCCAGCCCACCAAACCTCCTAGCCCAATACCCCCCTCCTTTTTTTTCTGTCGTCTTCCTCCTAGCGACGTCATCTTCAGTACGATCATCCTCAGAACCACTCGATCCTTCTCCCTCCGCTCGATGCTGCTCCGTACCTTGCTCCACCTCTCCATAAAAACAAGCGTACGCCCTACCCCCCTGTAAACCCTAGTCCCACCCTCCTAGCGCCGCCGTCTACCACTGTCTCCCCCACCTTCTATGTCCCTCCTCTGAACCTGCCATGGCCGAAGGAGGAAGCACCACGGCTGCGGGGAAAGGGTGGGCGCCGCGGACGGACGATCGCGGGAATGGAGCCGCCGCTCCACCCTCTACCTTCGCCCCCCCTCGGCTTGGGCCGGGAGGGCCTGAGTCACCGCCGCCGTCGCCTCCTTCCGCCGCCCTCTGTACCTGCTGCAGCGCCCTGCTGCTCCCTGCCGACCTGCTCCGACCCGATCGCCTCGCCTCCGTTTCTCCTCGAGGTGAGGCCCCTCCGGTCCCCTGCCTCCCTCCCTCTCTCCCCCTTGAACCGCACCCTCACAGCGCCCCCCCGCCGCAGCCGCAGACCACCACGGCGAGTACCCTGCCGTCGCTGGCCACGTTCTGTCGAGGTGCAGGAAGTAACGATTCAGCTAAGTTCAGAAAACATCCCGCGAGTACACCTTATCCACCCCCCGAGTCCCTTACTTCCAACAACCGCAGCGCAGCACAGTTGGTTGGTTCCCTGTGCGCGCAGCAAGAGGTGAGGGGATCGAATCCCCCCTCCCTCAATTAAACCAACTTTTGTTTTGTTTTTTCCAGAGCCATAACAAACTGCAGAATCACATCCATGCCCCTGGTAATTAAATATAGACCCTGTAAAATATTTTCCAAGTCCCTGTTAATCTTTCTAGGTCCCTAAATATTGTAAAAATGGCAGATTTGTATCTTTATTTGTAAAATGCATAAGAAATTCATCCCAAATCCAATTTTAACTTTTTAAATATGTTTTCTGTCCCAAATTAAATGTTCTATCCAAATATAAATTTTTTTTACTGTTTTGAATATTTTAAATTGGTGAAATATTTGAATTCTTGTTAAATTCACTTAAACTTGCAAAATTCATAACTTGGGCATAAAAATTCCAAATTCCACAAACTAAATATGTTTTCCAATCAATTTTTCATGTAATTTCCAAATATAAATTTTGTTTGCTGTTTTGAATAATTTAAATTGCTGAAAACAACTGTTTCTTAATTATTGCATTTAAAATTGCCAAAATAATAACTTGCTCATTTTAAATCCAATTTCCACAAATGAAATATGTTTTCCATGAAAAATTAAACCCTCTTTCCAAATATAAAATTTGTTTCATGTTTTGAATAATTAAAATTGGTTAAATGATTTAAACCTTGTTTAAACCATTTAATATTGCTAAATTCATAACTTAATCAAATCAAATTCTTTTGGGACATATAAAATATGTTTTCAAACCATAAAAGCATAACCTTTTCAAATATAAACTTTGTTATCTATTTTGAACAACTAAAACTTGATGAAAACAACAAATGCTTGTGTGACACCTTTAAGAAACCAAAATTCCAAAACTTAATAAACAAATTTCCAAACTTGGTAACCCTTATTTCCAATTGCTTCTATTGTTGTTATTTTGCTGTTTTCCTCATCCATGCATCGTGCTAATCCACTTTCATATGATGATTAGTTGTAAAACAATTAATTCAACCATAATTCATGGGCTTTCATATGCAATCCAATTGCATGTGGGTCCATTTAATCCTGTTTCTATCTTGTCAACTAGTTTATTTCTGATGCATCAATTAAATTGCCATGCATCATCCCATGTTTGTGCACCTATGCCATGATATTGATTGTTTATCTTTCTGCATTGTTTGTTTTCTTCTTCTCGGATATGCGACGACGTTGAGGCCGACGATCCTTACGACACCCCTTCTAAGGATCTAGCTCAGTACCAGGCTACTGGGTTTTGCAGGCAAGTTATCACTCACATGAACCACTGTGTTCCTTTCAACATTGATTACCGATACTTTCCGTTGTTCTTTTCTGCTAACCTTAGTAGTAGTGGTTTCTGTTACGAACCCATCACATGAATCCCTTAACCTTGATATTGCCTCACCTCCACTCCTATCACCCCTTGGTTGAGCCAGTGTCTTACTTGCATGCTTAGGTTGTTTTGCTCGAGTCTGTTACCCGTTACTTTCTGTTACTACTCTTTTACGTTCTGGGGGCTCGAGACTGTTACCCGTTAATCTCAAGGCAACAAAAAATCGACAAACTACTCGGTCACGGGAAAACGGCTAAGTCCTAAATTCAGCGAAAACTCTGGCATGACCTTTGCTAATTTTCTAACACTAGAGTGCCCGATTTTCGCCGAAACGGAAATTAACCAACATTTCGGCGAAAATGGGCAACTCATTTGAATTCCCTGCGAGGTTTTAAACGGCTCGATGACCGGACAGATTTCCAAAAAATTTCAAGTACCAAACTGCAACACCAAAATTTCATAATAGGCTAGAAACCGTCCAAGCAACATACAAGTACCATCCACAACATCAGACAACAACAACATCTATTTCATACTAGCTGCAGCAACAGTTATCCTAACAGCAGCAACAACATTAGTTTGTCTTGTTTCCTAACACATACTAGCAATTTTTTTAACTTATGTACTCCTTTTCCTGGGAGATTTCCCTACATTAAAAAGTCAGTACTCCATTGCTACTGCATATTCTTTTAATATGCAATCAAAGGACAAAGAAAATAAAACAAATGGACCATCCATCTCCAGGACAAGTGTATCAGAAATTTCAGTGAAATAAAATCTGTATAACAACATTTGTTCAAGCATGAATACTCCTACTCCACATTCAAGCAAAAATTACAAGTTTGCATTTGGTTAACCAAGTGTATTAAGGAAATATTTAGTTTCAGTTTAATTTAATTCACATATTACTCACACTAGTGCAAGCAGTGCTTGCAGCGCACACAACAATGACCAAGATTTAGTCCAAAAAAACGTGTTCATTTTCATTCTCTGTGGATTGATATCCTGAGGGCATCAAATAAGATAAATGAATTTGTGAAACCTTGGCTTTACTGTAACTGCACTATCTGACTAGAGCAGTACACATCAGCAATTACTTGACTAGAGGCATACTTTAAGGACTGGATGTGTTGAACTCTTGTGAAGATCACATTTGCAATTATGTTATGTCATATCATTATAATTATACAGCTGATGGTCAATTTGTTTGCAAAGCTGCATGAAAACTGGTCTGATAGAGCTAGACGAGACATTCATAGCATTTGTATTAGATTAGAGTAATGTGTTGCTAGCTATTGGCGATTGGCTTGCAGCCAGGCCGGATGCACTAGAGCATGGAGTGGCAGCAGCAGTAGTAGAGTCACCATAACATGAATACAACTTGCATTGCATCATTCACACCCTTTTTTGTCCTGTCAAGCAAGCTAGGAGCGGGAGCACCAATAATTCAGCACCACTGTTGATGCCACAACATAAACAGAAGAGCAGGTTTGTTTGCCTCCTAACTGCATTCTAAACTGAGCTGATATTCGTAACTGGAAAGAGACAAAGGTTTGACATGCAAGGCACCTTTGAAAATGCCTTATCTCACACTGGCTGACATGGTTGAAAATACAATCAGAGTAGCACACACAAATTTTTTCCCACTCCATACCTAAACAAAATTCTAAGGGATTATAAACCTAAACAAAATTCATTTATCTGGTGTGTGCAGTTCATACTTCTTTGTTGAGCTAAAGAAGCAACTTGCTGTCTAGATGCAGCTACATGCTGTCTAGAACATGCGCATTGAACAGATGAATGTTTACAAGAGTTAACACTTGAGACAAATCCATTATCGTGAAAGTTGTATGTTCAGCACATCTAGGAAACTTAAAAGCTCTTGTCTACAATATGAAATTGAATTTCTACAATCTAAAAAGGAGACAGCATTTAAGCTACGTAGTACGCTGCTGTTCAGTTCGCAGCATGTCACATGTACATCCAGCAAGCAAGAAGATGGATCGAAATGCAAGGCAAATTTTCAACCGTAAGCCTGGCACGGGACTAGTGTGCAGCGGCTGCGACACTGGAGGTTGTTGCGTCTTTGATTGCTACGATCCAAGCCTGTGGCGTGGAAGAAATGGACCTTGGGTGTGTTTGCTGCTGACGAGGACAAGTACGATGCTGTGATGGTCTCTATTTATAGAGGCCCTCACTGATCTGGACTGGAGCAAGCCATCTAATAATCATTGAACGCTCTCTGGATTTTTTTTGATTGATTGTACGCTGATCAGGTTATGCCGAGACCTATTAATCGTTGTTTTCAGGGCTGGTTAGGTATCTGTTTGAGCTTGTGCATAGAACAACACAAACTTAAGGCCAAACTCACAAATGCATATTTGTGTCAGGCAGGGAGGTGAAGCTTCAGCATAGTGACACTGCGAATAAAGGCATCGGGAGCAAAGGAAGAAGCACGGCCACGAAGCAGGTCAACCTCGCATTGAAAACACGGAATACTCTGTCGTGTCCGAGGAGCGAGTAGTGAGGCATCTGTCGAAGCGAGTGAGATAAATTCACAGTAAACCTCAAGTGGCAACACTAAAACTTCACAACATCTCTCGAAGCAAGCAATGCATAACATTGAGCATTGGCAGTTAACCCTAGTTCGACTGCAAAGTGATACTTCCATAAGAGTTTGATCAAGATTGGGAGAGGAAGAGGAGAGGAGACATACCTCTTGTCAGGGATGCAGAGGCGAGGGGTTGCAGTGCTCGCCGGGGATGCATAGGCGACGGGCTGCAGCGCTCGTCGGGGATGCAGAGGTCCTGGCGCTGCTCGTCACGGTCCTGGCGCTGCTCGTTGGGGTCCTGGCGCCGCTCGTGGTCCTGTCTCCTCGATCTTGGTGGTGTTGGGCGGCGGCGAGAGGAAGGGAAGAGGCTATGCCTGGCGGCGCGTGGTCGACGGAGACGGGGATGTGCGGCTCCTCCTCCTGGTCCTTGAAAGAGACGTTCTCGATCTCCTGGATGGTGAGAGGGGCGGCGCGTGGATCTCCTGGATGCAGATGGGCGGCTAGGTGCGTGAGCCTGGTGGCGGTGCGTGCGTCTACGGTGGCGCTCCTCGGTGGCGGCGTGTGCGAGAAGGGTGTGTCGGCGTGTGTGCTGTGGCGAAGGGGGGAGAAGAAGAAAGGGGAACGGCGCCCCTCGATCTACCTCTATAGCACAGAATAGCCGTGACGCACCAACTAAAGGTGTGTCACGCCTAAGGTAACCGTGGCGCACCAACTAAAGATGTGTCGCGCCTAAGCTAACCGTGACGCACCAACCAAAGGTGCGTCGCGCCTAAGCTAACCGTGGCGCACCAGATGGAGGTGCGCCACGCCTATCCGTAATATCTACATAAAAGAGCAACGCGTGGGTAGGCATCAACAACTGATACTTACCCCAGTGCCTAGCCTCCCACCCGGGTTCGACTCCTGTCCACCACAATTTTTTTATTTTTTTTCTTACAAAATGATTCAAAATAAATCAATATATATATAACAAATTATAGTAGATCAACATAGATGTAAATATAATGAAATTTGCAAAATCGATATGAATTCAAAAAAAATCTCAAATAAAGAGTTTATTAATTTAGAAATCATAAAATCTCAAATATTCTTATTACATCATCATAATTTTGTCGAATTCATGCACACACGGCGACATAATGATTCTTGTAGCTTTAGCTAGCGTTTCACAATTTTCTTTCCCTTCTTTTCTCGCGGTTGAGTAATTTAGTCCCGGAACACCGTGACTTCTTCTGTGGAATAGGCGACCTTTAGGTAGCGTTGTCCTGCTTATTTTTGTTGTGTCATCTTCCATTTTCGGGTCGCCGTAGTGATCCATTGTCTTCATCTTCCATTTTCGGGTCGCCGTACTGGTCAAAGTCTTGCTCGTTGGCTACTCCATCCATTCCGATGATGCTTCTTTTGCCTCTCCGCACGACAACACGGCTAGGCCTTGTCGGGTCGGAATGAAGAAGCATTGGTCCACTTGGTTAGCCAAGACCCATGGCTCATTATTTGTGGTGACATTTGTGCCGGATTTGGCTTCAGGTATAACCATGGTGGTGAAATATTGTCCTTCTTTCTTGACCCTCTTGGCCCCGTGACATGGAACATTGGCACCTTCTCCCCGCAGTACTCGAGTTCCCATATCTCGTCGATCCTACCATAGTATCTTACCTTGACGTCACCTGTTAATGATTCCATCGTTACCCCCGAGTTCTGGTATTCGCAATTCCGGTCCTTATTTGTCATGTAGAATGTGTAACCATTGATATCGTATGCCTGATAGGTCATGAGGTTATGTGCGGGGCCTTGTGACAATGTGAGTATGAGTTTTTCTTCTTCAGAATAAGGCGGTTCCGGGGGATCGGTCATAATCTTCTCCCTGAACCACTGTGTGAAATGAATGTTGTGCTCTCTGATTATTTCTGCTTCGGTCCTCTGTTGTCCCCGGTCAGTGTAATACTTCGCGATTAACATTTTGTGCTCTTCCAACCAAGGATCGACCACTGTTAGATGTTGTAGCGCGACTAGGTTTGCTCTGTCAAAGTCGTTGCGTCGGCCTTGAAAGTCGACATTCATTTCGCGCTGGCCCTCGAGGTGTCCCCATCCAGCGATCCTGCCAAAGTGCCTGTTTACGGGCAGACCATGGTTCTCATCTTTGTCTAGAAAATTCGTTCAGACAGAGATGCACTCTTCTGTCAGAAAGCCCTTGGCAATGCTTGCATCTGGACGGGCCCTATTGCGGACGTATCCTTTGATGGAACCATTCATCCTTTCGAAAGCCATCATGGAGTGTAAAAACGGCGGTCCGAGCTGGATGATATCATCCACGACATGGACAAGGAGATGCACCATAACTTCGAAGAATGCGGGCGGGAAGTATATCTCAAGCTCGCATAGTATCACCACGATCTCTTCCTGTAGCCTTGCGAGTTGCTTCACGCCAATCGACTATCGAGAGATGACGTCGAAAAAGTTGCACAGTACAAACAACGTTTTGCGGACGTGCTCATCCATTATCACTCGAATTGCAACTGGAAGTATATGCGTCATCATCACGTAACAGTCGTGAGACTTCATACCGTTGAACTTCTTCTTTGGTACATCTAGGTATCTTCTTATCTTCCCTGCATAACCGTAAGGAAATTTAACTCCTAGGAGGCACTTGAAGAATTGGTCGATCTCCTTCTCGCATAGCGTGAAGCACGAAGGGGGACAGTAATATTCCGTCTTCTTGGCCTTTTTGCCCTTGCGACGACCTTCCGGGCCATCTAACACATCATCATCATCATCGTCATCATCATCCGGTTTTCCTCCGTGGAGCTCGCCCCTGATATTCAAAAATCTCAAGTCGTTCCTTGCTTTCGGCCCATCATTTGTCCTCTCCGACATGTTGAGCAGGGTGCCAAGACCACTCTCGCACACGTTTTTCGTGATATGCATGAGGTCAAGGCAGTGAGGCGTGCGGAGAATCTTCCAGTACCTAAGGCCCCAGAGAACAGACCTTGTTTTCCATACACCCTCTAACGGCGCCGGCGCCTTTCGCTTCTTTCCCAGCGCAGGGAACTCTTTCCAGTTCTTCAACAGCTCGTCGATTTCCTCGCCGCTCCTTTGACGTGGGGCTCTTCGCATCTCAACTTCATTGTTGAACAGATATTTGCGTTTTCTCCACGGGACATCCTTGCGAAGCCACCTTCGATGCCCCAAGAACACGGCTTTCGAAGACCCGGGGTTTCTCTCTAGCTGGAGATACGTAGTGTCATCCATGCACATAACGCATGCACAGAATCTGTGCGTCACCTGCCCCGCGACATATCCGTAACCGAGGTAGTCATGCACCACCGTGATGAGCGCGACTCTCATTGGGAAAAACGTTTCTCCATAGGCGCACCACGTATTGGCTGGCTCGTCCCATAACGTGGCTAGCTGCTCTTCCAACAACTGGACATACAGATTGATGTCGTTACCTGGTTGTTTCGGACCTTGAATAAGCATACTCATATGTATGTACTTCTTCTTCAAGCAAAACCAGGGGGTAGGTTGTATATACATACAAACACGGGCCTGGTGCTATGGGTGCTGCTCTGGTTGCCAAAAGGATTTATTCCATCCGTACTCATGCACAACCTGATGTTCCTTGGATCGTCCCCGAACTCGGGGTATTCGATGTCTAGCGCCTTCCACTGGCTAGAATCCCAGGGGTGTGTCAGCATCGTGTCATCTTTCTCTCGATCAATTCCATCATCCTCTTCTGGCTTCTTCCTTTCCGCGTGCCATCGCATGAGCTTCGCCTGTGTGGGGTCTGCGAAATACCGCTGCAGATGGGAAGTTATCGGAAAGTACCACACCACTTTTCGAGCGGAGGCCTTCTTCCATCGCTTGTATCGAGTTGCGTCGCACACCGGGCATATGGTTCTCTCCGCGTCCGCGCCCAGATAGATGATGCAGTCATTAATGCAAGCATGGTATTTCACGTGAGGTAAATCCAGAGGGCACACGACTTTCTTTGCCTCCTCGATGCTCGTTGGACACTTGTTCCCCGTGGGAAGACGGTCGTACCAGAATGCCATGTTCTCATCGTAGCTCGCATCAGTCCATCTGTGTTTTGCCTTCATCTCGAGGGTCCTTAACGTTACGTTCAGACAGGTGTCCTCGCTCACGCATCCTTCATACAATGGAGTAACCGCGTCTATCTCCAGTTGCGACACCCTCGATTTCTCTCTAGCAGCAGCTCTGGTGTTGCTAGTCTCCTTGAGAAGCAGAGCTTGAACATTAGGGGTACCGCACCCAGTCCGACGATGATGTCCCGACATCTTCATCATGATTTCCTTCGTCTTGATTATGATCATGTCCTTCATCTTGATCATGATGTCCTTCATCATGTCTGGGAGACTCTTCATCTTCTCGTCGGCCGCCATCGCCGTTATTATCCTGATCATGATGTCCTTCCTCATATCTCGCCGTCCCATTAGCTTCGTGTTCATCTTCTTCATCACTTGTCGGGTAAAGAGTGTAGCCACCCATGAAACCACGACGGATAAGGTGCGACTCCAAGTCACCGTAATCGTATCTTATCAAGTGTGGCAGTTTGCATCTTCGACAAGGACTTCTTATCTCCATCATGTTATTTCAGAACATTTTGGTCGTTGCATGTTTCATAAATCTAGCCACGGTGCATGTGCTTATATGCATGGTTGCCTGCATAGTAAAAAAATATCAAAGGACAAATTAATTAGAATCAAATTACGCAATATATGGATGATGCATGAATGGTTGTCGATGGAAAAATTCGGTATGTCCTATGCTAAAAATAGGACATTCTCGGAGTGAATGCATGGTCGCCGAAATGGAAATGAATCAACATTTTGGCAACACATGTCAACTCATTTTTAAGACATCCACAACTTTCATCAAAGATATGCAACACAATTTCGCATATGTATATATGCAACCATATGAATCTTTTGTGACGAGGTACACCGGTACCGAGATTGATCTATGAGAGAGCGAGAGACACATATACATACAACACATATGATTCACGCACACACATATATATACACATCCCTCCAATAACTCACCAACTATAGATCTTGCCAACATGAGACCAAGAGAGTGTCTGTGGCTATAGGGAGTGAAAAAGATGGAAGAGAAAGTGGTAAAGTGAGATGGGGTGGAAAGAGGAGTGTTTACTAGAGATTCCCCTCATATATATATCAAATAAAATAGGTTAAACAAGTTTTAAATTGTGGGAAAATGGGGGAAATGGGGTGGTGAGGAGGTGAGGGACGACCAGATCTAAAATGGGGTGGAGAGGTGGGAGAATGGGAGGTGGGAGGTGGTCCAAATCACTTAAATGGCTCTCCCAGGCATACCCGTGACGCACCATGATGTTGGTGCGTCACGGCTATGTGAAATAGGCGCGGCCCACATGGGGCTGGTGCGCCACGGTTATGGTTATTATAGGTGGAACACGTAGCCGTGACGCACCGGCCCCATGTGCGCCACGCCTATTTCACATAGCCGTGACGCACCAACAGCATGGTGCATGACGGGTATTCCTAGGAGCCTCGCCACCCCGGTCCCACACACAGGTGTGGTGCGCATCCTATCTGGTGTGCCACGGATAAGGGGATAGGCGTGACGCACCAAGGAGCGGTGTGCCACGGCTTTTGGGCGTGACACACCAAAGTTTTGGTGCGCCACGGCTATCGTCTCTCCTATAGTTGTTTTCCTATTAGTGCCCCCCAAGCTTAGACCTCGGTTGTCCCCAAGGGGAAGTTAACTCAGTAAACATGAACATAGGTTTATGGAGTGAGGTTTCGATAAATAAAATACGGACAAGAGGCATCACATCTACAAAGAACAAGTCATTTTAAACAGCAACTTCCTCTTATATAATCAAACTTGAAACAAGGAGAGGAACAATAATGGTGCAAAAAGTAAATCAAAATTGGTAAAGGAAAACTTCGTTCTTGGTCAGAGAACAATTAACAATGTACTCATCTTTCAAATAGAAGAAGAAGGTTGACACTTTGCAGACATTGGTAACATTCTAAGTGGTATTCAAAAATATAAAAGCATTTGTAGAAACAATGAAGAATAATAAACATGATTGAGTAAATCAACATGGAGTCGGATAAATCACAACAATTCAAATGCTTGCTTAAGACAGAAGTAAATGGGTTTACTGTCGCACCCGGACTTCTAGAGGATACTCACAGTCCGTTGAACAGTAGAACAAATGGCTTACGGGGCATATCGGCACCCGCATCTCAATATGAGCAGACCAACACGTAAACGTGTGACAACCATTCTCTACTATCCATCGTCTGCGTAAACCATCCCATAGAAATCCGACTACTTCCGTTGACGTACTTCATAACATACACACATGGTACGTCAACGGCATTTGAACAAGTGATATCACAACATATCTCTAAGACACAAAAGATGGAAATAAGTTGCAAAAGGCTCTCACTAGAGCAGAGATAGCAAATACAATCATCCAGAGGACACATGTCCCAACAATTCATCATTACAACACAGCGGAAGCATCCAAAAGGTCTGAGTACAGACAAGATCTAAATAGGCCTAAGAGGCCGGAAACGAAAAGACGGAGCCCATCCACGATGTCTCGGATCCTGCCCGGGTCCGCTATCTACTCGTCAGCAGCCTCGTCATACTCCACGTAGTAGCCACCATGGGGATCCTCGGAAACGTAGTCTGCGGAAACCACAGCCCCAAAGGGGTCAGTACATAAACGTACTGGCAAGCAAGACTCACAAGATACCATAATGTACCCGGCAACACCAAGTACAGATGCTTTGGGTTCAACGGAAGAATAGGTGATACAAAAGTGCGGCAGCAGGCTGCTCTAACCAACTACAGAAACACGCTACAACTTCCGGCTAAAAGAAGGGGATAAGATAGCGTATCGTAACCAACTACTACTAACTCCAAACAAACCCATCCTGGATCTCGCCCCTTATCCAAAGAAGCAATCCGAGGATAACTCACACAGTTGGATTAATGATGGTTCAAGTTATGGTGTCAATAAGGCTATTACTAGTCAAGTTATCATTAGTTAGGTGTAAGTTGTTCTGAGTACTTGTTAGCCAGTACTTTCACCAAGTCATCCATAACCGCGGAAAACAAGGCTTCTCGAGAAGATTTATCCCTGCAGGGGTGCACCAATTTAGCCGTACACGTAAGAATATCCCGCCAGACGGGAATCAAACCCACCAAGCGAGGCACTCAACACAACTCAACTCTTCTTCGCATCAAGCCCAAAGAACCACGTGATGTGCGTGCGCGGCTAATCGAGCCCCCACGAAGAAAAGGGGGACCCTCATAGCACTGGAAGATCACGCCGCCCTAAATGCTGACTACAAAAGTTCCACCCTGGCCTCGGGTTCGTACCTGCATATGCGTGCATCAAATGGAAAGCCCGAACTAAGTGTGGCGATTTTGACGAGATGCGAATCGAATCAAATTGAGGGGGGGCGCCCATACACGCTTCCCACATGCGGATAGTGCGCTAATCATGGATCAGTAGACAAGACCCTTTTTCCTAATTAGGGTCGACACTAGCAGGCCTCAAAACCATACCCGGCCTCCTGTCGGTGCCTTATCATCAAATTAGCATTACCTCAAACATTAACAGGTTGATTGTTTAAACATCGAGCCCCAGAACATGATAAATAAGGTAACAGTAATAACGGACAGCAGACTCGAGCATTAACAACCCTAAGCATGCTAGTAAGACACAGGCAACAAGCAACGGGGTTTTTGGTGTGGAGGTGAGGCTATATTCGGGTTACAGGATAACATGTGATAGGATCGAACACAAGCAACGAATCTTAAGGCTAGCGGAATAGACAACGGAAAGTATCGGTATCCAGTGTGGAAAGGAACAGAATGGTTCATGTGAGTGAATACTTGCCTGCAAACTCAGTAGCCTGGTACTGGGCTAACTCCTCAGAAGTAGTGTCGTAAACCTCGTCTGTCTCAGCGTCTTCGTCTAATCGAGAATAAGCAAACAAACAACACAGAGAGACAAACAATCAATAACATGGCATAATGCACAATCATGGGATGATGCATGATAATTTAATTGATGCATCAAAATAAACTAGTTGACATGGTAACATGTTTAAATGGACCCATATGCAATTTGGATTGCATATGGAAAGCCCATGAATTTAGGTTGGATTAAATGAGTTACAACTAATCATCATGTGTAAGTGAATTAGCATGATGCATGGATGAGGAAAAACAGAAAGAAAACAACAATAGAATCAATTTGAAATGAAGTTTACCAAGTTTGGAATTTTATTTATTAAGTTATGATAAATTGGCTCCTTAAAGGAGTTACACAAGCATTTGTTGTTTTCACCAATTTTAATTGTTCAAAATAAATAACAAAATTCCTATTTCGAAAGAACACAAAATTTTAGGTGGAATACATGTTTCATTTGTTGAAAAAGGAATTAGAATGAATTAATTATGAATTAAACAAGTTTAAACAAGACTTAATTGAATTTAATTCAAGTATGAATTTATTTGAATTTTTATTTGCTCAAAACATTTAATAAAATTCATATTTGTAAAGTTTATACTTTTCTGGTTTGAAAACATATTTTATAGGTTCAAAAAGAATTTAATTTGACCAAGTTATGAATAGCAATTTTTAAATGATTTAAACAAGGTTTAAATTATTTAACCAATTTTAATTATTCAAAACATGAAACAAAGTTTATATTTGAAAAGGTGGTTCAATTTGGCATGGAAAACATATTTTATATGTGACATTTGAATTAAATTTGAATTAGTTATGAATTTAACCAAATTTGAAATGAGTTGTTGGAATTTGAATTTTGATATAATTTGAAATGTTCAAAACAGAAAACAAATGATTTAATCAGATAGAGAATTAAATTTGGTTCAGTATACATATTTTATTTGTATGATTTGGATTTGAAATTCAACAGATATTTGTAATTTGAAAACAGGGACTATTCTTTAAATACTAGGGACTTAAATTTAAAAAGAAAAAGGGACCAAACTATTTACACCTCGCAGTGGCCTTGCCTGGGCCACTGACGAGGGGGCCCTGGGCCACAGTGGCGCCTAGGTGGCGTGCGGAGTCGCTGACAGGGGCCCCCACCTGTCAGCGCTCCTCGCGAAAAAGTGTGGGATTTAATCCCGGAGGCAGGGATCGAACCCTGGACCTCGTGGGCGCGTGCGCTGCGGAGTGCCACTGCGCTGTGTTCGAGTTTTTGTCAGAATAGGAGGCGTAGGGAGGATAAGGTTCAGTCGCGCGTCAGTTAACTGAAGCTGGAAGTTTCAGTTAACTGAAACTCCGAGAGTGCACTGCTCGCCGGCGGCGAGCTGCAGCGCTGCTGCTGCTGTGCGCCTGTGTGCGTGTGCTGCGTTTGGTGTGCGCACGTGTGCTTGCAGAGAGGAGGCAGAGGGGAAGGAGACAGAGGGGAAGCTCACCCTCTCTGAAGAAGTAGCAGGGGCTTGGGGTGGACGACGGCGGCGACAGAAACCGGACGGCGGCGTCGATCCGTGAGGTTCCAGCCGTGGTCGAGGAAGCGAGGAGGACGGCGGCAGTACGGGGGCTCGATCCCCGTGCTCAGCCAGCGAGGAGGAGCAACGTAGGCGCGGCGATCATCGGAGATGCGCTCGGGGTGGTGCAGAACAGAGAGAGGAGGTGGTGCAGCGAGAGTGAAAGAGAGGAAGAAATCGACGGCGCGAGGGAGGAGGAAGAAAGGGAGGAGCTAGGATAGAGGGGAGCCCTAGGGGCTAGGGTTATAAGGAGGAGAGGAGGAGCTCACAGCCGTTCCTCCTCTATATCTGTCGACGTGTACAGGCGCGATGGGCAGCCTTACAGAGGTGGAAGAAACGGGGGGGGGGGTACCAGGCCGTGCTGGTGGGCTAGGCTCAGCCCACTGGACTGCCTCCCCCTCTGTGCGTTTGTTTTTATTTTTATTTTTTTTGCTGTTCTGTTTTTTTTTGCTGAAAAGGAAAAGGAAGAAAAAGAATAGGTGTTTGGGGGTTTTAAATTTTGTGATATTTTTTATAGGTTAGTTATTACAGAAACTCAATTGTGCCATTGTTGGTTTTTCAAATTTTGAAACTTGTTGCTGTTTTAAAAATTCAATTGAATTTGAGTGGAATTTGATATTAAGTGAATTATTAAAAGGAACCATTCAAATAGTTTGAACCCTCAAGTTTATTTGAAACAAATGATGGAAGTGTTTTGTAATTTTCATAAATTTCAAAACGGTTGTTGTTTGGAATTTTAATTGAATTTTGAATGCAAATTGAATTAATTAGATTATTTGACTTAAGCAAGTTAATGGTTTAATCTTCCAACTTTAATGTAAACAAAATGATGTTTGGGTTTGAAATTTTTATTTGAAAATTTGTAACAGAACAAGTATGAACAAATATTTGAAATTTGATTTGAAAATTCAAATGGAAAACAAGGGAAAACAGATGGAAAACAAAGAAAAACAAATGGAAAACAAAGCAAAACAAATGCAATGATTAAGATGCCATGATGCAAAACACAAATTAACATGAATCAAACATTCTAAAGGTTGTTTTTCATACTTGGGATGTTACATTTACTGACTCAACATAAATGTAAAAGATAGGCCCTTCACAGAGAGAAGCATGGATCACTCATGTGCTAGAGCTTTTATTTTAATAAACATATGTATAAAATGCATGACACTCCTCCCATCCATCTTACACAAATCATGGCTAACCGAATCCTCGGGTGCCTACAAACAATCACAAACCATGGAGGAGTGTCTAATTTTGAGAGGTGTATATGCTAGTGTCAACGAATGGTAACAGAAAATACAGTACGTCACAAGCCAACTAGACTTCACAAGAGCATCTCCCATATGAAGGACACAACTGGTGTAGAAGGTCACCCCTCATTCTCTTTTGTTTACACGGTTATGATTTGACTGATAAATCAGGGGCAAAAATACTGAAGAAAATTTGTGTATTAGTTTGGGGGTGGGCAACCCGCTGCCAGCTCTTCTAGCATTTGGATAAGAGGATGAAGCCACTAGTCCATGTGTGTGAAGTCCAATCAACAAGTGAGATAAAGATTCTCTATTTACGTCCTCATGGAGCAAAAACCAGGAACACCAAGCAGGAGTAACTTTGAAAGTTTTAAATCTAGCACATGAGCAATTTTCTTGGAGTGGCAGTAAATTGCCACAAATAGGTAGGTATGGTGGACACAAATGGCAAAGTTTTGCGGCTCAAGGTTTGGATTGCAATAGAACCATTCCCTCTCAGTACAGGTTTTTGGCTAGCAAGGTTGGGTAGCAAGAATAAGAATTGAAGTAAAACAAACAAAAACATGTATAATAAAGCCAATCATGCAATCTTTCTTGAAGGTGCACACAAACTTATTTCAGAATACTAAGCTTATGAGTTAACAAAGAAGAAAGATCATGGAATAATATATCTACATGCAACTCCCTCTTTTTAGTCTCACTTATTGTTGCTAATAAGTTTGCCAAAACCAACTAGATTATCTTGAAGCTCCAACATTGATACCAATACTAATGTCAAGATCAATCACATAACAAAAATTCCATACTAAATAAAGTAGAACAAGTAGATGATGAAACTTCTCATTAATATTTCATTACGGCAACTCAAACCAAGGGATACAACGATAACCAACTAAGGAGTGACACTTCCATACTGCAAACCATACTATATGATTTTTTTTCTACTAAAAGGTAAAAAGGACTAAAAGATAAAGGTGATACCGTGGCACTCCCCCAAGCTTGTAACAAGCCAAGGGGATGCCAATACAAATGATAAATCAATTCTTTGGTGGTGGTGGTGAATCCTTCTCGATGATCCTGTCAAATGATTCCGTAAAATCCTCCAATGCGTGCATAAGCCTACGCATCACCTCCATATTAAGCTCGATTTGGTTTGCTTGCTTGTCGGTTGGTGAATCCCGGCCATACAGGTCCTCCTTCCTTGCTTCCTTTGATCGAGAGCTTCCTTCTCCTGTGACTTGTGTCTGTGAGGCTAAACAGTGACGTGGGGCCTTTCCTCTAGTACTCATCCTCATTGTTTGCTTGCGAGGTTTTAAAACCACTCCAATGCTTGCGATGGTGACGCGTGGACGCACTCGTAGGTCTTCTACATCTCCTCCATCTCAACCATCAATCGCCTTCTTCGTCTCCCGGTCTTGGAAATCTTCTTCCTCCGGTCCATTCCCTTTGTTGTTGTTGGCGGAGACCATGGTTCTTCTAAAACTGAAAATAGACCTTGAAAGAAACAGCTCGAAACAGAAACACGGCGAGAAAACGATATACGGACCTCTGTGGATCCGAGGGATTACATAGCCAAAATATGCGTAACGAAAGGAAAGTCCAGGTCTAAAACGAGTCGGAGAGGTGTCTGAGGCGTCCACACCATAGCCTAGCGCGGACAAGGGTGGGCCCAGGCCACCTGGTGGTGTGGTGCCTCCGGGCACCTTCTCCAACTCCTCTTCGGCTTGATATTTTTCATATTTTCCAAAAATCAATAATTAATAACTGAAAAGGCAATTCGTGAATTTTTTTTAACAAAACTGTTACCTATTCCAAAACTGACTCTGCAGATTCTGGAATCTTCCTCCGATGAATTTCTCCGGAGTCATTACTTGAATTTACATCAACATCTTCATCATAGGAATCCCGAGAAATATAGTTTTTGAGTCTTTGCCCATTTACCACTTGTGTTGTGTTATCCTTGAGGAGAGAAATTTTAATTTCTCCTGGATCATACACTTCTTCAATAACATAAGGTCATTCCCATCAGGAGAGTAATTTTCCTGTAAAAAATCTGAGACGAGACTGATACAATAGAACTTTCTCACCAACATGAAACTCTCTTTTAAGGATTATTTTATCATGCCATTGTTTAACTTTACTTTAAAGAGTTTGTCATTTTCATAAGTTTCACATCTCCATTCATCTAAATGATTCAAATCAAGCATTATTTTCTTACCAGCAAGTTTAAAATCTTTATTTAATTCTTTCAATGCCCAATAAGCTTTGTGTTCTAATTCTAAACGCAAGTGACAAGATTTTCCATAAACCATTTTATAGGGAGACATGCCCATAGGATATTTATACGCAGTTCTATAAGCCCATAAAGCATCATTCAACTTATCAGTCCAATTCTTCCTAGATTTATTAACAATCTTTTGCAAGATAGATTTAATTTATCTATTTGATAATTCTACTTGCACACTGGTTAGAGGGATGATAAGGTTTGAGGGATGATAAGCTGAGGGCAATTCTATGATTAACATCATATTTAGCAAGGGTTTTTCTAAAACCACCATGAATAAAATGAGAACCTCCATCAGTCATAAGATACCTAGGCTCACCAAACCTAGGAAAAATAACATCTTTAAGCATTTTTAACGAAGTTTCTCCATCAGCACTTTTAGTAGGTATAGCTTCTACCCATTTAGTAACATAATCAATAGCAACAAGTATATGTGTCTAGCCATTTGAAGGAGGAAAAGGACACATAAAGTCAAATCCCCAACAATCCAAAGGTTCAATATCAAGAGAATAACTCATAGGCATTTCATTACATCTAGAAATATTTCCTACTCTTTGACATTCATCACAAGATAAAATAAATTTATGTGCATCTTTAAAGAGAGTAGGCCAATAGAAACCTGATTGTAGAACCTTCTGGGCGGCTCTATCTCCAGCGTGATGTCCTCCATAAGCACTACTATGACATTTCTTCAATATTTCACGTTGTTCATGATCTAGAACACATCTTCTCATAATACCATCTACTCCTTCTTTATATAAATGTGGGTCATCCCAAAAAATAATGCCTTAGATCATAGAAGAATTGTCTTCTTTGTTGAGCTGTAAATGTTGGAGGCAAATACTTTGAAACAATAAAGTTACCGTAATCAACATACCATGGACTATCATGGGGTTTTACTTTTATTGCAGCCAATTCTTCATTTGGAAAACTATCGTTAACAGGAATAGGGTCAAAAGTAATGTTTTCCAATCTAGACAAGTTATCAGCAACAAGATTTTCAGGACCCTTCCTATCCACAATATGCAAATCAAACTCTTGTAAAAGCAACACCCATCTAATAAGCCTAGGCTTAGCATCTTTCTTTTCTACAACTTATCTAATAGCACCATGATCAGTATGAATAGTAACCTTTGAGTCAACAATATAAGGCCTAAACTTATCACATGCAAAAAGTACAACTAAGAACTCTTTTTCAGCTGTACCATAATTCTTTTGAGCAGCATCAAGAGTCTTATTAGAATAATGAATATCATTCAACTTCTTATCTATGTGCTTTCCAAGAACAGCACCTACATCAAAATCACTTGCATCACACATAATTTCAAAAGGTAAATTCAAATCAGGCGGTTGCACAATAGGAGCATTAGTTAAAGCATTCTTTGAAGTTTCAAAAGCTTCCTTACAATCATCATAAAAAACAAATGGTACATCTTTTTGAAGAAGATTAGTAAGAGGCTTTGATATTTTAGAGAAATCTTTAATAAACCTCCTATAAAAACCAGCATGACCAAGAACACTACGAATACCTTTAACATCCCTTGGACAGGGCATTTTCTCTATGGCTTTCACTTTAGCTCTATCAACTTCAATACCTCTTTCAAAAAAATTATGTCCAAGAACAATTCCTTCACTAACCATAAAGTGGCATTTCTCCCAATTAAGAACAAGATTAGTTTCCTCACATCTCAGCAAAACTTTATCAAGGTTGTGCAAACAATTATCAAAATAAGTTCCATAGACGGAGAAATCGTCCATGAATACTTCCACAATTTCTTCACAAAACAATGAAAAATAGGAAACATGCATCTTTGAGAAGTAGCAGGAGCATTAAACAAACCAAAAGGCATACGTATAAAAGCGTAAGTACCATAAGGACAAGTAAATGTTGTTTTCTCTTGATCTTGTTTCCTAACAGCAATTTGACAAAACCCAGAATAAGCATCAAGAAAGCATAAATGAGTATTCTTAGACAACCTCTCTAGCATTTGATCAATAAAGGGTAAAGGATAATGATATTTTTAGTAATTTTATTAACCTTTCTAAAATCAATGCGGATTTTATAACCAACTACTGCTCTTTGTGGAATTAGCTCATTGTTTTCATTAGGTACAACATTCATTCCTCCTTAGGGACACAGTGCACAGGGCTCACCCATCTACTATCAGCAATAGGGAAAATAATACCAGCATCAAGAAGTTTTAATACCTCATTTCTTTCCACTTCCTTCATCTTAGGAATTAAACGGTGTTGATGTTCAACTACTGGCTGTGCATCAGGTTCAATATAAATAGCATGCTGACATATAGTAGGAGAAATTCCCTTCAAATCATCAAGAGTATAACCAATAGCTCCACGGTGTTTCTTCAAAACTCCAAATAATCTTTTCTCTTTTTCACCTGAAAGTTTAGCACCGATAATAACAGGATATGTTTTCTTATCATCAATATAAGAATATTTAAGATCATTGGGTAAAGGTTTTAAATCAAAGACAGGATCCTCCTTGGGTGGTAATGTGGTACCCAAGTCTTCCACATGTAAATTATGTTTTAGTATCACTGGTTGATGAAGAAGAATATCATCAATCTCATTTCTCTCTTCCATAAATACCTAACTCTCATACTCCTCCATATATTGTTGCAAAGCATTGTTAGGAGCAAGAGGAATAGAAGCAAGTTGTTCAACTTTAAAATTCTCATCAGGCAATTTAGATTCATAAGGTGCTCTAGCAAATTTGGAGAAATTTAACTCATAAGATTTTCCATCAAATTTAGTCAAAATCTTATCTCCTTTACAATTTATAATAGCACCACAAGTGTTCAAGAAAGTTCTACCAAAAATAAGAGGGAAAGTCTTACTAGCAGCCTTACCAAGTACTAGAAAATCAGTAGGATATTTAGTTTTACCACATAAGACTCCAACATATCTAACAATACCAATAGGGAATACAGTTTCTCTATTAGCAAGCTACATAACCACATCAATATCTTCAAGCTCACAAGAACCAATTTCATGCATAATTTCTCTATAAAGCTCGTAAGGTATAGCACTAGAACTAGCACCAATATCATACAAACCATAATAGCAATGATCACTAATCTTGACAGAAAGCACAGGAACACTAGTTTTCTTAGGACTACGAGGATGTGAAACAACGTTTGAACCATCCTCACAGAAGACAATGTGTTCATCCTCCACATTTGCACATACAATATCTTTTACTATTGCTACTGCAGGTTCAACAGTTATTTGTTCATCAGGTTCAATAGCTTTCTTGTTACTCTTATTAACCACACTAGCTATCATAGAATGCTCATTCACTTTAGCAGGGAAAGGCATTTTTTCAACACAAGGCTCAAGAATAGAAGGACTAGTAGCATGCACTTCTATATTACTTGCAGGAACAATATCTTTATAAGGTGCATGGTACTTGTGATAATTCTTCATAGGAATATCAAGATAGGAGGTAAAAGCTTTAAGACAATTTGCAAAAATTTGAGAATCAAGACCACAAACAACACTAACATCATAGAAATCATTGGTTTCCATAAAAGATTTAATGCATTCGTTATCATAATTTATACCTGACTTTCTACCTTTGTTGTTCTCCCATCCTTCAGTGTTTTCTTGAATACGATCAAGAAGATCCCGTTTAGCTTCTTCCTTCATACGTGTGAATGATCCAGAACAAGAAGCATCCAATAAATCCTTATCATGAAGAGAAAGCCTTACATAAAAATTATTGACAACAATATTACGTGGGAGTTCATGAACGGGACATTTGAGCATTAATAACTTCATGATCCCCCACGCTTGGGAAATACTCTCTCCATCATGAGGCCAGAAATTATAGATTTGATTCCGGTCTTTATGAATCTCACTAGGAGGATAAAAATTAGAATAAAAGAGAGGAACAATTTCCTCCCATCCAATAGATTCACCATTCCTCAGTAATTTGAACCATTAAGCGGCTCTTCTTTTCAGCGATAAAGAAAATAATTTACTTTTAACTTGATCCACTGTAATACCTGCACACCTCAATAACTCGGATAATTCATGTATAAAGAGCAAATGATCACCCGGATGGATAGTTCCATCACCGTAATAGCAATTATCGATAACACGTCCAACAATATTCATAGATATTTTATAAGGATCTAATTCAGAAGATAACGGGGCACTTACTACCCTAGCAGTGATAGTAGTAGTACCTCTAAACAGACAATCAAAAGTATTATCCATCATGAAATAAAACAGCTGACAGAAATAAAAACAACACTTACTGTAAAAGTTTCTCTTACCAATTCCACTTACCACTAGCGCTTCACTCCCCGACAACGGAGCTAGAAAATAGTCTTGATGACACACAAGAATAGGGGTGTATCATAGTACTTTCGATAAATAAGAGTGTCGAACCCAACGAGGAGCAGATGGTGTTGACAAGCAGGTTGGATAAAGGATTCACTATAAAAACTAGCAAATGGGTTTTTGGTTATTTTGGATATAGCAGATAAATAAAGTGCAAGTAAATAAAGAGCAGTAAATAATATAGCAGCAAGTGGCCCAATCCTTTTGAGAGCAAAGGACAAGCCGGTTGAGTTACTTATGACTACCAAATGTTCTCGAGGTCACATGGGAATTTCGTCAAGTGCTTTCGCTTCGTTACGGTTGATTAATATCAATTGGTTCTTGAAAGTGTTGTGTCGGTGAACCTACGCTAATGCACCTCCCAACTAGGACTAATAGATACTCGTGATTATACCCCTCGCAAGCATCCGAAAATACAAGAAAGTAATTAAGATTAATCTAACCACAACCTTAAACTCCGGGATTCTATGCTCCCTCCAGGTTTAGGTTTCTATCACTCCGGCAACCCCACAATTAGTAGAAAATACACAATGCATCCTCCTAGGCCCATAATATTGAAGTATCATGTAGTCGGCGTTCACATCACACCACTAGAACAATAGCACCACAACTTAAATACCAAACCACGAGATATTACTTCAATATAACTTCACTAGTAACATCATGACTTCTCCCATGTCCTCAAGAACTATATGAACTACTCACAAGACATCATATGGATCATAATTAGAGGTGATATAATGGATAATAACAATCTGGTCATAAAGTGCTAACACCGATAAATCTCACAAGCATCAACTACTAACAAGTAATCCACACCGGGAGAGAGATCTAATGTAAAACAACAATAGGAACCCCTACTTGTTACATCGGGATGACGGTGGATGATGAGGCTGATGGTGCTGGTGATGAGAATGATGATGACTATGATCCCGATGAAGCCCGGAGTGATGACGGTGACGATGGCGATGATTTCCCCTCCGGAGAGGAATATCCCCGGCAGATTTCTCCCTCCGGAGAACTTTTCTCTCTCGGGTGTTTTCCGCCCCAAGACAGCGGCGGAATAATTCTTCGATGATGGTCTGGGGCTTAGGGTTCCCTGGGGGTCAAGTACGCAAAAGACCTCGACCAGAGATGGGGCCAGGGTGGCCACACCACCTGGGGGCGCGACCAGGGGTGCACGCAACCTCATGGTCTGGGCCCCTGGTGGCCCCCCTCTGGCTCCCCTTATGGATGGAGTCCTCATGTGAACTTCTAAGACACCTCTGGTGTCCACTTTCTTCTTCTGATCTTCTGAAATATGGTATCTCGACGATGCTTTTTCCATCAGATTTCTGGTCCCGGTGTTTATTCTCCAAAAATTGTGAAACATCCAAAATAAGATAAAAAAACATAAGTAATGTATGATAACATGAAATATATCAATGAAGAACAGAAAATACCAATATAAAAAGGTGATGCAAAATGGACGTATCAGGTCCACAGTTTACTAGTGGTGTCGCTCCGTGAAAGATAAATAACATGTGTGGTGAACAAATTACAGTTGGGCAATTGACAGAAATGAAGGTTGCACCGTAGTGAATATGCAAGACATAAAGATTACTATGTGATTCATGCGGGAATTACCACAAATTACATAGATCGTTAGCTAACTGCATCTATGACTAATAATCCACCCTCCGAATATCATACGAACAAACGTTGGGTATTAAGTTGCAAGCAACTGATAATTGCAGTAAGCAAAGTGTGTAATGTAAACAATAACATCATACTTAGACAAAGCATTTTTGTTTTTTCCCTAATGGCAATAGCACATTCTCCATCCGTCACGTTTCTGTCACTCGAGCACATATGCAAAGGAGGCATGAACCCACTATCGAGCATAAATACTCCCTGTAGGAGTTACTAGCATCTACTTGGCCAAAGCATCTACTAATAATGGAGAGCATGCAAGATCATAAATAACATAAGCATGAAGATAACATGATAGATTGACAATCAAAAGACATAGCATTCAACATTCATCAGATCGCAGCAAACACGACATGGAGCATTACATAAAGATGATCTTGATCATGTTTGGCTGCTCACAAGATCTAAACACGAGGTACAAAGTGGAGACAAGAACCATCTAGCTACTTCTATGGACCCGTAGTCTAGGGATAAACTACTCACGCATCACTTCGCAGGAGGGCATGGTGGTGTAGACTCCTCCGGTGATAAATTTCCCTCCCGGCAGGGTGCCGGGGAGAGCTCCAGAACCCTCCCGATTTCGGGATGACGATGACGGCGGCCTTAGGTGTTTTTCATGGAGAAGTGGAATATATCTAGGGTTTATGCCTGGGAGGATTAAATAGGCGAAAGGGCAAAGGAGGTGGAGTCCTGGGGGCCCACACCGCCCTATGGTGTGGGCCCCCCGAGGCCCCCCTCCGGGTCTCTTCGGTACTCCGTGGAACCTTCGGGAATTATAAGACTTCCAGGCTTCGAATTTTCCAATTCGGAGAATATTTCCAAAATAACTTTTCTGAAACTAAAAACAGTAGAGAAACTAGTGGAAACAACCCCTTTCGTCCAGGGGGCCAGGGGGCACCTGTCCCGGTTGCAACAAAATCCGGGACAAATGCTATGCATTGGTCCCGGTTTGTGCGCCCGAGGCAACAGAAATCGCCTAGGGGCATTGGTCCCGGTTCGTGGGGAGGCATTGGTCCTGGTTCATTCCACAAACCGGGACCAATGCCCCCCCTTCCCCTATATATACTGCCCCACAGCCCCCCCTTCCATCTTTTTTTTGCTTGGAGGTGTGAGAGAGGTGGGTGTTAGTGTGTGTTATTTTACTATGCACACGAGGTGTTCGACGAAATTCCCGAGCCACACATAAGCTCACTGGAAATGGTATCTTCGACCGAGGTTAGAAAACTTATCTTTTTCATCTGTAATTGATACATAAAAAAGTAATATTTGTCGATGTACTATGGTCATTTCTCTATTGAATATGTTATTGTAATTTATTTTGATAAACTTAATTATACGATGCAGATGGATGCACGACAGCGATGGATGTACGGTGACCGACGCACTTCCGAGTATATGGCAGGCCTGAATGCATTTCTTGTTGTAGCTCAGGCAAACAAAGATAATGGCTTTATGTGTTGCCCATGTGTTGATTGTCGGAATGTCAGGGAGCACTCTTCCTCGAGAATCCTTCACGGCCACCTACTTCGAAGAGGTTTAATGCCCAGCTATAATTGCTGGACCAAGCATGGAGAAAGAGGGGTTGTGATGGAAGACAATGAAGAATAAGAAGAAGATCCTTTGTTCCCTGAATACGGTAAAACTACAATGGAAGACAATGCAGAAGAAGGAGGTGATCAAGAACGGGCATCAGAAGAGCCCGACGATGATCTTGGTCGAGTTATTGCTGATGCAAGGGAAGACTGTGAAAGTGAATTGGAGAGGTTGAAGCTGGACAACATGTTATAGGATCACAAAAAGTTGTTGTACCCAAATTGCGAAGATGGTAGCACAAAGCTAGGTACCAAACTGGAGTTGCTGAAATGGAAGGCACAGAACGGTGTGACTGACAAGGCATTTGAGAGTTTACTTCAACTAATGAAGCCAAAGCTTCCAAAGGATAACGAATTTCCTGAGAGTACATACGAAGCAAAAAAAGCTCTCTGCCCTCTAGGATTAGATGTGCAGAAGATACATGCATGCATTAATGACTGCATTCTCTACCGAAGTGAGAAGTACGAGAATTTGGATGAATGTCCGGTTTGCACTGCACTGCGGTATAAGATCATAGCAGATGACCGTGGTGATGTTGTCGGTGAGCCCCCCCCCCCCGTAAGAGGGTTGCTGATAAGGTGATGTGGTATGCTCCTATAATACCACGGTTGAAACGTCTGTTTAGAAACAAAGAGCATGCTAGGTTGTTGCGATGGCACAAAGAAGACCGTAAGAAAGACGGAAAGTTGAGACACCCCGCCGATGATCGTAGTGGAGAAAGATCAAGATAGACTTGCCGGACTTTACAGGAGAGGCTAGAAACTTATGGTTTGGCCTACGTACAGATGGCTTTAATCCTTTTGGGGAGCAGAGCTCCAGTCATAGAACCTGGCCCGTAACTCTATGTATGTACAACCTTCCTCCTTGGTTATGCATGAAGCGCTAGTTCATTATGATGCCAGTTCTCATCCAAGGACTGAGGCAACCTGGCAACGACATTGATGTGTATCTAAGGCCATTAGTGGAAGAACTCTTACAATTGTGGGGCAAACCAGGTGTACGTGTATGGGATAAGAACAAACAAAAGCAATTTGACCTACGGGCATTGCTTTTCATAACCATCAATGATTGGCCTGCTCTTAGTAACATTTCCGGACATACAAACAAGGGATACAATGCATGCACACACTGTTTAGATAAGACTGACAGTGTTTATTTGGATAAATGTAAAAAGGTTGTATACCTGGGGCATCGTAGATTTTTTCCGATCAAGCATCCCGTAAGAAAGAAAGGAGGGAAGCATTTCAGAGGTGAGGCAGATAACCGGAAGAAGCCTGACCTCCGTAGTGGTAATGATTTATTTGATATGGTCAAGGACCTAAAAGTAATCTTTGGGAAGGGTGATGGCAGCCAACCAGTTCCGAATGGCCTTCATAAGCGCGCACCCATGTGGAAGAAGAAATCTATATTTTGGGAGCTACCCTGTTGGAAAGTTTTAGAGGTCCGGTCTTCAATCGACGTGATGCACGTGACAAAGAATCTCTGCGTCAACCTGCTATGCTTCCTGGGCGTGTATGGGAAGTCAAAAGATACGCCAGAAGCACGGGAGGACCAGCAGCGTATGAAAGACCCAAGCAACAAGCACACGGATACATGGCACCATTACTTAAGCAGCAATGCTCTTACTAAAGCAGAGAAGGAAATATTTTTTGAAGTCCTTTAAAGTATCAAGGTTCCGTCTTGCTTCTCGTCGAATATAAAGGGGATAATAAACATGGCAGAGAAAAAAATTCCAAAACCTGAAGTCTCATGACTGCCACGTGATTATGAAGTAGTTGCTTCCGATTGCATTGAGGGGGCTTCTACCGGAAAATGTTCGAGTACCCATTGTGAAGCTATGTGCATTCCTCAATGCAATATCTCAGAAGGTAATCGATCCAGAAATTCTGGCAAGATTACAGAGGGATGTGGTCCAGTGTCTTGTTAGTTTTGAGTTGGTGTTCCCACCATCCTTCTTCAACATTATGACTCATCTCCTGGTTCACCTATGTGAAGAGATTCATATTCTCGATCTGGTATTTCTACACAATATGTTCCCCTTTGAGAGGTTCATGGAAGTCTTGAAGAAATATGTTCATAACCTGGCTAGGCCAGAAGGAAGCATCTTGAAGGGCTATGGAACAGAGGAGGTCATTGGGTTATGTGTTGTCTTTATTCCTGACCTTAAGACGATTGGTGTTCCTGAATCGCGGCATGAGGGGAGACTGAGGGGAAAAGGAACGCTGGGAAAGAAAACAATGATACCCAGGGACGGTCATTCTTTCATCAAAGCACACTACACAGTTCTACAAAATTCTATGTTCGTGGCTCCGTATCTCGAGGAACACAAGAATATTGTACGCTCCACAAACCCGGGGAAGGATGACTCATGGATTAAACGCAAACACATGGAGACTTCCGGAAGTTGGTTGCAAACACATCTTATAAATGACACCACATTTGAAGATCAGCTGTACATGTTGGCCGGGTCACCATCTTCGACTATTGGGAGTTTTCAAGGGTACGAGATAAATGGGAATACATTTTACACGATCTCCCAAGATAAAAAGAGCACCAACCAAAACAGTGGTGTCCGCTTTGATACAACAAACGAGAATGGAAAAATGACACATATTATGGTTACATAGAGGAGATATGGAACTTGACTATGGACCTTCTTTTAAGGTCCCTTTGTTCAAGTGCAAATGGGTCAACCTGAATGGAGAAGGGGGTAAAGGTAGAGCCGCTTTACGGAATGACAACAGTGGATCTCAACAATATTGGTTACAATGACGAACCATTCGTCCTAGCCAATGATGTGGCTCAGGTCTTCTATGTGAAGGACATGTTCTCCAGACCGAAAAAAAAGAAAAAATAAAAAAACAAATACATCATACGATGAGCCGAAGCGTCACATAGTTCTTTCAGGAAAAGAAACATCGTGGGAATCGAGGACACGGCAAACATGTCAGAAGATTATAATAAGTTTGTTGAAATTCCACCCTTCACAGTGAAAACTGACCCCCACCATCCCGTTAAATAATGAAGATGCTCCATGGTTACGGCCGAAGCGATCATAAGCAACGGACACGAAGAAAATTCAGAAGACTAGATAGGGATGTTGTTGGTGATGTGTAATAATAAACGTGGAATACATGATCATAGTTTTGTATGACCAATAATTTGTATTGACCAGTCAAAAGTTGGCAAGCATTGAGTGATTGACAACTATGACCAGCCTGACTTCATTATTATCCCAACCAGCGGCACACCCACCCAGTTTTTTGTTTCTCTCTCCTCCGTCTCGTCCATTGAGATGTGCGCTGCACACAGGGCCGCTGTAACCAGCCCTGTGTGCAGCCGCGCATCCGGAAGGAGCACCACGGCCGACACATATTTCCCCTTTATCCCCGACCCCAGGCTTGAAAACAGAGCATACGTCCTGCCGTGCATTTGGTATGAATATATGCACTCAGTAGCCACGACGGGGTTGTAGGCTCGCGATACCGATTGTTGTGTTCTACATCCCCCTTTAAGGTTTGATACATCATTCAGTTCATCGACTAAATACAAATCATCCGGATTCGCCATCATACGTCCTGCCGTGCATTTGATATGCATATATGATGAAGATTGTCCATGGTTGCGGCGAAATCCGAACAAAGTGACACAGAAGAAAAAGAAGACGCAAACCGAAAAACTCTAGAAACTGATTTGTGGTTTTGTACGTAAACACTCTACGGCCAGTGAGACAAGGAGTCTGTTAATTATATTGCTATTAATGTAATTGTTAGAAATTTTAAAACAATATAAGATATTTATATTTAAATTATATGCAAATAGTAAAATAGTTAATAGTTTGAATAGTTAGAATAATTATTTAGTTAAAAAGAAAAATGGATTTGAATTAGTTATGCAAATTCAAGCACTTTTCATGTTGAAATTTTTGTCAAATTCCAAAGTATATAGAAGTTATTCATGTGCATATTCAAACAATTTTGAAATTTTGGCGCTAAAAAATTTGGACGTGCAGGGTAGCACCAAATTTCGAAATACGTCTGGTCCCGGCCCGTGCCACCAACCGGGACCAAAGGGGGGTACCTCTAGTCCCGGTTGGTTGCACGGGCCGGGACTAGAGGCCCATTAGTATAAATATCCAGGCCCTCTCTCCAGGCCGAGCAACCACCCGGGACCGACCGCACTAGCCTAGGCGAAGCCCTGCCGGCGGCGGGGATGGATAGAAAGATCCCGCCAGCGCCGGCTCCGGCCGTTTATTGCATTAGATTGGGCCATAGATTGGCCAGGGACGAGTTGGGACGGGAGCTTACATTGGGGCGGCGCCGCGGCCACAGGCGGCCGGCCGTTTCTTGATGACGGCCCTATTGGCCGTCCTTACATGCATGGGGGCGGCCGGTCGTTTCTTGCGGGGTAGCAAACCTAGTTAACTAGTTGGCCGGGGGCGTGCCGGCGTCGGCCTAGTCCTCCTCGTCGGAGGAGATGCAATGGTAGGGTGGCTGGAACCACAGGTGGGCAGGCAGCTAGGGAGCGCCCTCCAGTGGCGGCGGCGGCAGCTCCTGTGGCAGCGGCGGCAGCTCCTTCGGCGACCACTCGCCGCCGGTTTAGGCCAAGCGCATGCCGTATTCGAGGCCAGGGGGCAGCGGCTGTGGATCCGGCTGGTCCGTCGATGTCAGACCCCGGACCCAGAGATAGACATACTGTTATGTGCTCCTAGCCATGGACTCACAAGGGCTTCAGGGTTACCAGCCCCGGCCGCAACAAACAACGGCAGGCAGACCGGATTCATCGGCACGTAGTCCGGATCCCCGGTCTACTACTCCTTGTATCCATGCTAGTCATAACCAATTATGCATACCCAAGCGTCCACGAGTCGGATGAAACTGAAGGAACGGGACCAAAGTTATACAGAGCTGCTATGTGTCCAGAAAGTGCAACAACAATCGAGGGTTACTGGGGTTACCTCGCCCCAGGCCGATCACATCGACAGGCGGGCTCGAACATGGATCATCGGCTCCACAACCCCTCGACTGCGACAACTATGCAGGCATAGCCAAAACTGTGTAACAATGAGCTTGAAACCAACAACCGATCAAAGCAGTACTCTAAACATGAAGCTTTATTAAACATGTGTTACTAGAGTATAGCTTACAAACAGAGGTCACACGACCCAACATTACATATGACAACGGAAGGCAAATTATGTTGCTAATCAACAAAAACCAAAAAGGCCTAAGAGGCCGCAACATAAGGCGACGTCCCAGCCCATAGATTCCAGGCTGCTACCTGGGAACCCCAAACTACTCGTCGATGTCCACGTTGAAACACCACCGAACTGAGGAACTCCACCTGAACTAAGTTGAAGGAAACATGAGTACGGGAGGTACTCAACAAGACTTAGTTAACCTATTATATATCTGCTTATTTTAGAAAGAGTTATGAAGGTTATTTTGCATAAAGCCATCTTTGTTTTCCAAGTTGAGGGAGGAATAGCACGTCTCATGGAGTATTTCGAAAATAGATAAGAAAGCTATTCAACTACTAATATCATCATCTTTTTAATCCACCAACTCATATCAGCACCTCGTGCTTCAAAGATCACCTCCTCAAGTTGTTCCGGTAACTCAAACTAGAAGGTAACCCCTCTCGGCATCTCCGAGGAGGCATCCTTCATTCGTTATCAACAAGTTTTAGTCATTCCGTTCAAGTTAGCTATGATCACAGAATCCGTCACCAAGTCGTCCTTAACAGCGGACACGGCTTTTCGAAAAGATTAAAACCTGCAGGGGTGTACAACTTTAACCACACGTACCAACCAACTCTTAATGCCACATGATTAGCCATAATCCGGGAAGTGCCGGCAGAGGGAGGGTTACCACGATCTTTCCCTTGCTTCGCCTATTCCATGAGTCGCTCCGAGTAGAGATGGACCGCCAATAGGGAGTGGCCATCTCCTGCCGGGTCTCTATCGTTGTGCGCGATGCTCGACGGTTACCTACCCGCAGACCGCCGATACATCCCCACATCCTAGTTTTGAAAGTGTTTTGATATCCCCGCAAATCCAAATGGAAAGCCCGAACTAGGCAACTCATGGAACAAACTAGGCAAGTTGAGACCGAGGGGAATCCAATCCCCGTGTCGATGTACGCTCAGTGTTGGCTCGAAAACGAGAACTCGCTCCTAGGGGCATGAACGAGACAACCACCACAGACCCTCTGTGGTCTCGTCATCCACACCTTTAAGTCATGTTAACCAAGTTATCTTAAGTTTCCAGAACATCCTATCATATTAGATTGTTTCGTAACTCTGATTCATCAACCGGATGGAGCAGAGATACCAAACATGTATGACTAAGCACAGCATATTTAAGGATTTGGCGATGAACACAATCAAACCTATGGCTGCTAGGAGTAGTGAATCAGGATAACTAGGCTATGCATGATATAGGACAACTCTAACTACTGACACAAGATATATTGGAATCGAATGCATTGTACGAGAGTCAAAAAGTCTTTCGAAACCATATATGAGCAGATAAGAGGTTATGCTTGCCTTGGTTATAAGAAAACCAATTGAAATGTCTTCTGGAATAAGTGCTTGACTTGTCGGTTAAGATCAAGTATCCGTCATTGGATTGCTGGCCTTTCTTCGGAGTCACGTTCTACCGAGGGGGAAACAACACCGAAAGAGAAATAACAATCAACACATGGCATTGATGCAATGCGCAATATGTATGCATGAGCAGGTTAATGCACTGAAATAAAGCCCTAAACATGTTCGTTGGGTTGCTAGGGTTCATATGTCAGTTATGCAGTTTCTCTGAAATTAGCCCGAAATAGACCCCGGAGGGGCAATTCGGACGATTATGGAAGTGGGTACCATTTTAAAAGCTCAGTTGGGTTTGAAAACACCATAAATGGGTTGCATTTGTCATTTTGAGCAATTTGGTATATAACTTTTAATTTTCTGATTTTAGAGAATAAAAACTTATTTTTCTATTTTTAAAAAGGATTAAACAACATTAAATAATGGCCATTTTTAAACTTTCTCAAACATATATGAAAATGACATATTTGGAAAGATTACATTTTTCTGAACACTTCCATATATTTACTTTATTTTTCTGAATACTAAAACAGAAGTTATTGAATTATTAAAATTAATTACTTTTCTGTAATTATTAAACATTTCTGGAAAACAAAAGAAACAGGAATATGACGTCAGAATGGCGTCATCCTTGCATCATCCTGAGACGAACCTCTCTGTTGCTCTCAAATTCGAAAGATTCGTCGAGTCGTTCGTGAAATTGATTGCGGGACTAGCTAGAGGGGTCTCCGGTGAACGTTATAGTGGCGACGCCGCCGAGAAACAGTTGCCGGAGAGTCGCCGGCGAGCAATGGCGCGGCGGCGGCTGACGGGGCACGGCGCCAGGGAGAACCAGAGAGGGAGGGAGAGGTTGGAGGGCATGGGGAGGCTCACCACGCTGCCTTGAAGCGGATGGCGTGGTCGGGGAAGCCGGAATCGTCGCCAGAGTCGAGAAATCCGCGACGGCCGTGGCGGTGAACGGCGACGGAATTGGTCCTTCCCCGGCCTTCTCTGTTTCTGAGCGAGCTCGAGGGAAAAGATGAGACCACGGCGAGACAAACGGCATGCTTAGCGGGGCCAGGGACGGCCGGAAACGGCGACGGTGAGCGGCGACCGGAGCAAGCAGGCTAGGGTTTGGTCTTCGGTTGCGAAATACAGAGAGAGAGAAGCTGAGGGGCGAGGGGTGGAGCGGGTGAGCACAGGAGGTCAAGCACGCCTCCTCGTCCATCTTATCCTCGCGGAGGGGAGCAGGATGTGGCGCAGCGCGACGTCGGCGGCCTCCATCCTTCTGGCAGGAGGTTGAAGAAAGGGAGAAAAAGGATTTTCTCCATAACCCCCAGTACTTTTCAGATTTACAGAAGAGACCCTTTTCTATTTAAAAACAGAACATAAATCACTGTTTTGAGGGCCTTTTTGTGAACAGAAAATTTAGCAAAAATAGTTTTTGGAAATCTTATAAAATTCCCAACAAAACCATGTTTTGCTTTGGTGTATTTGAATTACTTTTCAAAATAAAATTTTGGAAACCAAATTAAGTACTATTTGTGGTAATTTTCTCAAACCATTTAAATTAACAACTTAAATTGTTTCAACATGATTCAAATTTGTGTTTTCCTGCATGTATGAGATGAACACAACACCACACACTTTTGTTAGCAAATTTGGGGTGTTACAGTCGACGCCTCCCTCTCGGCCTTCATCACCTTCCATCATGGCGCCGGCGGTGGAGGGGGCGGCATCGCGGCCGTGTCGGCGTCGGCAGCCGCGGCGGCGGCCGCGCAGGCGAGGACCTGCTCCCAGCGCTTTATCTCGTCCTCGACGAGGGAGCGGCGGGAGGCCTCGTAGGCGGCCTGCATCTCGGAGTCCTCCTTGTCGTCGACGATGTCCTTCTAGAACCACAGCTCCGGCTCGCTGCCGGGCGGCGGCGCTGGGTAAGTGTCGGCGTTGGCCTCCGGATTCGGGGACGTAGGGAAGTAGGAACGGCGGCGCTGGTCGTGCTCCTTCTGGAACCACACGTTCCAGTTCGGCGAGTTCAGCGCGTAGGCGGGGTCCCTGAGAAGGTGGGCCGGCAGGAGCGCGCGTCGGCGAGCTATCTCCTCGCGAGCCCCTTCGTTGCTCGGGACCGGCGGTACCGGGATCCACTGCGGGTTCAGATGCCAGTCGTCCGGGAGAAGCACGTCCGACCAGAAGACCGGCGTGGCGTGCTGCCAGTGCCACGTGGCCGCGGTTAGGGGGATTAATAAAAGACGTGGGGACATGGGGGAAGCCGAGGCAGCCACTAGGTCCCTGCCCAGTGGCCCCCACTGACCACGCGTGGCCGCGGTTGGGGAAGGGGAGACCGGTTGGGGATTACAAGACAGGCAGCCCTGCCTATCCCTGTCCCTTATCTGACTATTTCATTAAAAAAATTGGATGTAATTGATGCACTTGACTAGGTTAGCTAATTTAGATGTTCATCACTTCACTTAGTTAATTAACTGATACACATTTTTTATTTTTTACGTAGATGTAAATTTGCACGGTTTAGAACATGCTATATACTAGTAATATTGCATAGGCGATGCGCGTCTTAACTAACAGAGCGATTAGTTGAGCAATAGTTAGAGAAAGATGCGATGGTAGGTGATTTTGATACTTAACCATAGATATAGACATGGTTTTGCGTGAAAACATATCATCACAACATCTCCGTCTAATTATCGTTATACGAGCAATTCAGGAGGAAATTGCGGGCTAAATTTTATTTTGTAATTCCATCGGTCATGTAATATGCTCGATATACTTAGCTTCTGTAATATAAGTGTTCCTTATTTTTCTATATATATGTATTACTTATTCACTCGTGGGATCCCGGAGATCCGGGGTGGGGCCACCGAGGCTCCTCTCTTGTCGTGGGATCCGGGAGGTCCGGGGAAGGGCCACCGGGCTCCTCTCTTCTCCTGGGATCTGGGAGGTCCGGGGAGGGGCCAACAAGGCTCCTTATCAGTGTATGGTGACAGGGGTATCGTAAAATGGAATTGGTCGCAAAACTGAAAATAAAAAGGAAAACAATAAAGCGAAAAAAAACTCTGCCGCGGCAGAGGAGGCATTCATCCCGGTTCGTGTTAAGAACCGGGACTAATAGCCCTGGCCAGGTTCGCCATGTGGTACGCCCCATTTTTCCCGGGTCCTGGCACAACCGGGACCAATGGGGGAGGGGCATTTGTCCCGGCTGGCCCATCCCGGTTGCACAACCGGGACGAATGGGCCTTACCAACCGGGACTAGTGCCCCTGTTTCCACTAGTGAAAACAAGGAACTGGCTTTATGGCGTCTTGTCAATAGGTTAGTCCGGAAAATCGATCAAAATGGCATAAAGTGTATAGGAAACATGTGGGAAATAACATGAAAACAACATGGAACATCAGACATTACGGATACATTTCTGACGTATGAACAGCTTGTCATCTTTTCCTCTCGCGCATAAAAGTGGAAAATCAACCTTCTATTTGATTATTTGACCATGGCCAATTTCACCCCACAGTCCACCACCTTTCGACACTCATACTTGAGTTACTTTTGTGATATTTATTGTTGTAGTAACTAATATTTATTTTCTTGTTCTTTATTGTTTTGGAAAGCTATCGTTTCATACCCGTTTTATTCCCATAGTTTTATTTTCTACATAGAGCAAACATTTGGTGTGCGTAGACTTGTGTCAATGCTTGACAGAACATGAGAGTATAATTATCCTACCTTTACCTTCTTTTTGGGTTTGACACTCTTATTTATCGAAAAATTTACAACTGATCCCCTACACTTGTGGGTTCTCAAGACCTTTGCTAGCACCGTTGCCGAGGAGCCATAGCGTGGGGTGAGTATTCTTGTGTGCACTTGTTTGCTTTTTCCCTAAATAATTTTGCTTTCAGTTATAATTAGTTTTACTTTTATTTTTAAGTTGTTTTCTATCTCTAGTTACAGATAGGGAACATGAATTACCAAAAAAAAATAGAACTATTTGCCATCTAAAAAGTTAGCATTGATGAAGTAGGGGTCGACCTTGATGAAGTAGTGGTCAACCTTGAAGACTTGTGTTCATGCCTAGGGGAACAATGCAAATATTTTCATGGAAGCTTCTCATCGAAAAAATTGTATATATCACTGTACATAGAAATAAAGTGTATAGGTAACTTCTAGTATGTTTATGATGCAAGTTTGTTGCTTTGCTGCCCAGAAACACATATATGTGCTCCACCGTAGAAAATTTTAAAATAACCAGAACGTGATCTTAATCTGATTTTTCTTGAGCATAAAGTAAAAAAAATTGGTCTAAAATTCATTACTTTTGTGTTTACTGTTTTGAGATACGAAAGTATTTGTTTGTTATTTATCTTTACAAACTGTCCAGTTTTGGCCGATTGTTGTCTTTATTTAGTATTGTGTTTATACTTGATGTTTATAATTTTTATCTTGATCAATTGAAGTTAAAAATTTGTTGGTGTATAGTAGCTAAAATTGAATTGAGTTTTTTCAATTTGTCAATACTTGTACATGCCTACAATGTAATTAATGAATATTACCCCTTCTAATGGGGTTTTGTCATGTTTTATGTGAATGCAGTATTTAAGATCCAATGGAGCTGGTGATACAAGATGACTAAGAAGGCAAAAGCTTAATCTTGGGGACTTCCAAGTGCACCCAAGTTACATATTCAAGAAAAATTCAATCATCTAAGCTTGGGGATACCCAAGGCATCAGTCCTTTTTCCTTAACAACTATTATCTTGAATCATTTGGTTATTTAATAACTATTAGAAAAAGGGGCTCTCGTCCTGGGCTTTAGTCCCCGATACATATTGAACCGGGACCAGAGGGGGGCGGGGCAACCGTTCACCTCGCCTCGAACACTTTTATTCCCGTGTCATAAAAGTGGTATGGCAACCGTTCACCTGACCTGAGACCTTTTAATCCCGGGTTGGAATACGACCAGGGACTAAAGGCCCAAACCGTTTGCCTGTCTCGCGCTTTGGAAGTTGTTCCATTGAGAGAGGCTTCAAAAACTGAGAGGAACGCCCTAATTGCTAAAGTAACAGTGTGGCACTTATTCTTCCTCTTGCTCTCCTCTCTTCTTCCCCATTATCCACCATGGATCAATATGGTATTCAGTTTTTGAAGGTGCCCATACATGGTAGGACTCTTGGTGTCGTTGATGACCCACAAGTATAGGTGATCGTGACAGTCTTCGAGGGAAGTAAATCCCAAATTTATTGATTCGACACAAGGGGAGGTAAAGAATATTTATATGCCTTAACAACTGAGTTGTCAATTCAGTTGCACCTTAAAGTAGACTTGCTCGTAACAAATTATCGGCGGTAACTTTTTTATAGCAGTAGTAGAAATAAAATAATAGCAGTAGTAAAATAGTTACAGTAGTAGCAATCGTGGAAAACAACAGGATGGGAGTACCGTAGGCATAGAGGGAATGGATGGACGAGCGTTGCATGGATAACAAGGGTCATATAATAATAATAATGTGTGCATTGCAGATAATAATAATAAAGCATCAAACATTTAGGAAAACCATAGGCATGTGTTCTAATATAGTCATACGGGCTCGCAATGAGAAACTTGCACAACATCTTTTGTCCTACTAGCCCGTGGCAGCGAGGCCTCTAGGGAAACTATTGTTACTTAAGTTGGTCCTTTTATTAAAGAACCGGAGCAAAGCATTAACACATGTGATCCTCACATCACAGGCATCCCCTCCAGTTGTCCAAATTTCTGTCACTTTGGGGCCTCGGGTTCCGGACAACAATATGTGTAAACAACTTGTAGATATGATCAAGAAACATAATTATACTCATGATACAATAACATGTTCATATCTGAGATCATGGCACCCGGGCCCTAGTAACAAGAATTAAGCATAACAAGTTGCAACAACGGTAGAAAACACTAACAATGGATACAAGGCACTATGCCCTACCAATCTGGCATTATTACATGATCAATCTCATCCAATCCCTTCCATCCCTCTCATCCTACAACGGGGTTCACTCGCACATGGACGGGGGAATCATGGATGGTTGATGGAGAAGGAGTGGCGGTGTCGATGGCAATGATCTCCTTCAAATCACCGTCCCGGCACGGTGCCAGAACAGGAACTTCTAATCCCCGAATTGAGTTTCGGGCTGGCGGCGGCGCTCTGTTGTGTTTTTGTGGAATATGACGAACCCCCCTCGGTTTTGAGGTTACGGGGAATAAGTAGGCAAAAGGGGATCCCGAGGGGGTGCCTGGGTGGCCGACAGCACGAGGCGGCGCAGCCAAGGGGGCGCGCCAGGGGGTGGTGTGGCCCCCTCTTGGCCCCTCTCCTAGCCTCCTTCTGACTTTCCGGGTCTTCTGGTGTTTTAGGACCAATGGGGTCTTTTCTGGGCAATTTTCCGAAAGTTGATTTGTCTATTATATACTAAAAGTAATATACGGGTGTCTAACGGAGCCACCACGTTAATCCACATCACCTAAATTAATTGCAGCTGTTAGATCCAAAATATGTGGCAGAGATTAATTAAAAAAATAGTAGTCACGCTGGTCAAAAGAATGTTTAGTCACGTAACATATTTGACACGCTTACATGGAGGAGCTCAAACACTTAGGTCGTTTAAAAAACCAAGCCGAGACTAGCAAATCTTCTACCTCAAAAGAAAAAAGAAAAAAACCTCAAAAAAGAGACCAGCAATTCTTGGGTGGAACGCGATAGCTGCAAGAGAAATAAAAAGAACACGTAATTCCGTAGGACTGTACTTAAATTGGTGCATCAGTTAAAAAACCAAATCGTGTACAACACTAATTACCTTGGCTACTCCAAAACATACGGAAAGTTATCTCCAAACCTCCTCGGTGAGGAAAAAATATCTCAAAAGCTGATCAATTGATCAATACGTACGGACAGTCAGCTTGAAACTTGTAAACAAAATGTGAAAGATTAGATGCGATCAGTTATATGAGCTAACGGACGCGTGTCATCGTGTGTACTACACACTGGAACATGGCGGCAGCCTACCGGAAAAAAACGTGGAAGGACCCAATTAGTAAGATGATTTCACATCTCTCGGACATGGACTTGAAACTTGAAACACGTCTGTTTATAAAACCAGCCGAGACTAGCTATCTCGCCTAGAACCTGATAGATGGAAGAAAAAAAAAATGAAAACTTGCTGAAACGTTGCGACAGAGGATAGGAGCTGCTAGAATATGGACAATTTTGAAATAAATTATACAGACCAGTAAGTAATTTATCTAATTTATTTATCCTGCTTTTGGGTTAATCAAAATCAAAACTTGCAAAGTTTGACCAAAGATGGAGCAATAAATATAAACATTCATTATACAAAATTCAGATAATGTGAAAATACATTTTATGATGTTTCATAGTTTAGATTTTGATTTTTATTTTCTTATATATTTGGTCAAATTGTATAAAGTTTAGGCTAATGGTAGATGGTTTTCTTCATCGATTACACATAAATGAAAAAAAATTGACGGAGCCATCAAACCAAAACACTCACAAAATGATTTTTTTAATGAATTCACGACATCAAACACATGCATTGTTTGTATTGTTGAGGAGACATAAATAAACAAAATATTTAACCGCCATCTGACCACTCTCACAAAACGCTTGCATAAGTTTGGTATTTAAAGTCGTGGAATTTTAACATTAATAATGAAGTCAAAAACTTAGTCGACGGATTGACGGTAGCGTCATTCAAAAAAAAAACCCTACTTAATGATACGCCGAGGGTTGAGTCAACAGGTATTCTCGCCGGGATGACAATGTCTTTCCAATGGACAAATATTCTTACTTGATGAAAAAAAAGCGTGAGATTTCAAAATTTATGAAGATGCAACATTTATCGATACACTATCGACGGGAACGTCATCAAATATTTTGACCTAATGATGCACATATGGTTAAGTCACTAAATAGTTATTATTTAGTATCCACACTGGATCTCCGAGAACGCGCACACTTAATTCTTACAAATTATTTTCGCGGATATTGCCACGTTTTTATGGTAGGCATATTTGAACTATTGTATGTGTCTTTATATGAGGCAACAAATTCAACATAAGAACACATGTCATTCCACTTATAGTAACATTGATGGCTGATTAAGAGTTTTGAACTATGCTATCCAAGACACACTAATATGTCTAGAAGGAAATAATTTATATTTAGCACTATATCCATATAAAAATAATGGTAATTTCCACCAACTTCAAATTAGTAAGACTATGAACATTTTGACATGGATTAAGTAAATTAGTGAAAGTAACAGGAGAGATAATTCTCGCAATTTAACGTGACCTATCTATTGAGGATCATTAACCATTTTAACTTAATTCAACGATTATTCTTGATGATAACTAACCTGAAGTACTGATATAGATCCAGTACCGCTTGCATCGGTGTTTCAAATTATGGCATCGTAACCATTTTCCAAGAAATTTTAGATTGTGAAACGTGTTATGCGCATACCTGATATTTTTCTTACAAAAACATTTGATGTAGTTGTAGTAGTGTTTTATTTATTGCCACAATATGGTAAATAGTGTAAAATCATTGAAACCACATTTTTTATTCTCTTTAGACTTTCAACCAACTACATGTGATGCCCTCGCATTTGCGAGGGCCACCATGCTAGTTTGCACAAAAAATGAGACGCCAAGGTAATTCTGCTGAAAACAGCGTTAGTCCGTGTTAGTGGTATCCAAAACTCACAAGTTTAGAGGAAAACAATAAGAAAAGTGTTCGAAAAACGAGATACATTTTGGACGTATCAACTCCCCCCAACCTTACCTTATTTCTTTTCCTCAAGCAATTCAGTGACAACTGAGTGCGGTAAAAGACTTTTACGAACACATTTGTTTCATATGATGTAAATATACACACTATATGATCAAGTGTTGAGGAAATTCATAATAAGATGTATGGAAAATAAAAGTCACCCAGCAGTTATGCAAACTATGAAAAGATGCCAACAAACTAATAATAGAAAACAGGAAGTATATCAATCTGAAGGATTGCAATGCTCATAATAGTGTATGATAAAGTGTACTCGCTTTCCCTTAATGGTGGAGCAAAATATAAATGCTAGGGCACCTGTGAAGTTCAAATGAAGACTAGAAATAAAAATATCAAATATACAAGCATCAAAGGCATACCACAATTAACTGTGTTTTGGGACAAGCACATTACACTAAGAATAAAAACCATGCTCTCAAGAAGGGGAAAAAACTAAGAAGGTGAAAACTCAACATAAAAGTAAAAGAAAGGCCCTTCGCAGAGGGAAGCATGGATCACTCATGTGCTAGAGCTTTTATTTTACTAAACACAGGTATAAAATATAGTTTTTAGAGAGGTGTTTGTTTATGTCAACGAATGTTAAACAGAAAATATAGTACGTCACAAGCCAACCAGACTTCACAAGAGCGGCTCTCGTTTCAAGGACGCACATGGTGTAGAAGGTCATCCCTATGTCTGTTTTGTTTACACGGTTATTCTTTGACTAATAAATTAGGGGCAAAAGTAGTGAATATAATTTGTTGTATTAATTTGTGGCTGGGCACCCCGCTGCCAGCTCTTCTATGAGTTGGATAAGCGTATGAAGCCAGTAGTACAGGGTGTGAAATCCAATCAACAAGTGAGAAAAAGATTCTCTATTTACGTCCTCATGAGCTTAAACAGGGGCACAAAACAGGAATAATTTTTAGAAGGTTTTAAGGGTAGCACATGACCAATTTACTTGGAGTAGTGGTTAATTACCACATAAATATGTAGGTATGGTGGACACAATGGGAAAACTTTGGTTTTTGAGAGTTGGATATTGCACGAGTAGAGCTCATACTCAGTTTAGGTGAAGGCTACTAATAGACGGGGAGTGACAATCAAGAGAGCAATAGCTGTTATAATCATGCTTGCGACAAAACAAAATTAACAGGGGCATAAAAGTGATAAAAATACCCTGTTGCAAAATAAATCATCGAGGCTTAAGCGAATTTTTGTTTTCAGCCATAGCATGCCTGAGCATGTGCCAAGTCGATTCAAGCGAAACAAACAGAGGAAGATACAGAATGTCATACCCTTCTATGAATAAAATAATGCAAACAAACATTCATACGACATGATATCTTATATTAATAAGTTGGAACTAACAAGTGAGAGAACGAACTACTAAGCATCAATTAAATAACATACACCTTACATGAACGGACTAAGCATGTTCACACGATGAGTATATGTACAAAAATAAAACAAATAGAGTTTATACCAGCCTCTCACCACAATTTGGATTGTTGTAAATCATCATTACTACTCTTCACTTGTGTGGATCGAATGATATAGATTGATAATCAAGCTCCAATGGAGACACGGAAGTCTGGTGAACTCTGCAACAAACTTTACAAAACCAAAGAAGAACAAAAATTATTTTTGGGTTTTCGAATTAAAACAAGAACAAAAAAACGAGCAAACAAAGCAAAATATTTTTGGATTTTTGAATACTAAACCGAAACGAGAAAAGAAAACAAACACACATAAATATGAATATACAAAGAACCGAACCAAACATGATATAAATGAGTGTGATGTCGGTATACCACCCCCAAGCTTAGGCTTTTGGCCTAATTGGAGATCATCCCCAGGGGGACCATGGGGCGGATCCCCCATAGTATGCCGAGGAGGAACCTTCCTCCTTATATGTGCTCGAGGACGCTCCGGCGTACTGCATGGTGTATTCCTCGCAAGGCGCATCACGCCTCTCCTGCTGTCTGTAAAACTCCATCGTGCTCAGATGCTCGTCTATCTCCTCCTTGGAACGTGACCATGGTGACGTGTCAACTTTGAACAAAACTGGTTGCCGCAAAATAACTTTCCGCTCATCTCCATCCATATATAAAACTCTATATACTAAGCGATCAGCAGTAGAGTTAGCATTGACAAACTGATCATCCTTCATGGCAACAAGGTTGAGTCTACGGGGAGAAATTAATTCATCATCGGGAGGAATAGAAAAATCTAGAGCGGTTGCTATACGTGTACCAATAATGCCCCCAAAAATAGGCCCCTTAGCAGCAAGGCGGCGTGCAACTAGTGCACTAAGGTTATACTTCGTGCTACGGTTAGGTGCAGCGTTAATGACGAATGGTGGTAACTAGAAATGTTGCTAGTGTTATCTCTACCAAGGATACTAGTAGTAAGATAGTAAGTAAAATATCTAACGGCAGGAACTTGGATGTTCCTTATCTTCCCACGAGGTCATGAACGAACATCATCATTAGTGATTTCTCAGTAGAGCGCGATGAGATATGCGGGCTTATCCTGAATCTTGCATGCTGTCCTTGAAGCGTTGATACCTACAAAGGTCCAAAAAGTCTCCAAGGGCAAGCAAAAAGGTCTACTATATAACTTGAAAGTAACAGTGGGACCAAAATGTGTGATCGGAAATTTGAAACTCTCAACGTATGTTTTTGTGAGAGCGGCATACTAAAGACTTTCATCCTCCATGTAGCTGGTTAAATCAACTCTTTCAATAAGCCTTAGAGACTCATCTAACAGACATGCACTTCTTAAAAATGTAACCCAAGGAAAGCTAGAGGGATTAACGATCCCATAACCTCCCGCATCGTCGATATTAGGTGCAATAAGGTATTCATTATATGATGGCCTCACTAAAGTGGATGAAAGTGAGGGACTTGTTCTCCTAGGAGCATCACTCCTAAATATCCCTCCAAAATTATGGCTATCCATCTCTGAAATTTTTCAACAATCATCACAAAAATTGATTTCGATCAACTATAAGGTGGATACTACCTTAGGGACTTATAGGAGAGCTAATAGTGCATCAAAACTATATTATTTCAACTCAAATCAAGCATGCCAACTCACATAAGCTGTCATCTACAATACCAAAATAATCAAGAAATATTCCTCTAAATAAAATTGTACTTGGATCATTGGAGGAGACACATACCGGAGATCAAACACACCAGATTTCAGAACAAATGATGAGATGAATAAGGAGATAAAAAACCAGAGGAAGAACAACAAGAACACGGGTTCCAGGTAATGATTTCAGTTTGGGGGGTGAGAGAGAAGACTTTGGCAGTGGAGAGAGTAACTGGAGGGCTAGGGGGCCCACACCATGTGCTGGCGCCACTAGGGGGCAGGTCGCGCCACCCCATGGTGTGCCTGACTTTATTTTCGAGGTTTTTTCGGCATTTAATAATTAATTATAAACCTGGAAAAAAATATGAAAAGGTGGAAAACAGAACCAAAACCAGAACTACAGAGGTTCTATGAGTCTCTAATGGAAAATCCCAAAAAAAAACAAAGGTGGAAGTGGTGAAAACAAAAGTTTGGATGGTGAAAACATGCATAACCACAGTAATTATGGTCAAAACATGATGAAAACATAAATATGAATGATGAGAACATGATTGTGCTAAAGCATTATGGTGATAGAAGAAGTAAACATGGTGAAAACATAATAGGGAAAGTGAAAACATTCTCCTCTTCATTCAAAATCATTTTGTTAACAAGGGTGATCAAGTCTTGTTACCAGAACAATTTTCATATGAAGCAAAACTTTGCTAATCACTAAATAATTATGTTACCTCAACCTTGATAGACATAGTCCCAATCATAATAATTTCATATTCTTTTGGTGGTACTGGAATGGGACAGTGAAATTCTCCAATCTTGATGGTATCAATATTTTCAATTGAATTTAAACCATATCTTCTGTCAATCTTCTTGGAAAATAAATAGTATGCTCTTTATAATTAACATTAAAAGTTACTTTTCCTTGATTGCAATCAATAACAGCCCCTGCAGTTGAAGGGAATATGCCCGAGAGCAATAATAAAGTGGTTATTATAGTATTCCTTGTTTATGATAAATGTTTATTTCTCATGCTAGAATTGTATCAACAGGAAACATTGATACATGTGTGTTTAATGAAAAAAACAATGGTTCCTAGTAAAGCCTCTCTTTTAACTAGCTCGTTGATTAATAGATGATCAAGGTTTCCTGATCATGAACATTGGATGTTGTTAATAACGGGGTCATGTAAATGGTAGAATAATGTGATGAACATAGACCCAATATCAAGATAACAATACGATCAAGTCATTTAGTTTATATTGTTATATCTTACAAACGAAGTAACTTATTCCTTAGACTATGAGATCATGCCAATAACTGGTACCGGAAGGGTGCTTTGATGTCATCAAGCGTCACACCGTAACACGGTGACTATAAAAGTGTCGTTAGGTATTCGGAAAGTATTTATTTGAGGATCATGGATCAAGAGTGGGATTTGTCCATCCAAATGACGGAGAGATATACTCTGGGCCCTCTCGGTGATATCACATCGACACCGCTTGCAAGCACGTGACTAGGTCACAAGGATGTCATATCACGGAAACGAGAAAAATAGTACTTGTCAGGTAACGAGATTGAACAAGGTATGGTTGATACCAACGATCGAATCTCGGACAAGTTTAATATCGCGAGACAAAGGGAATAGTTCACGACGTTTATGGTTCACACGATCACTAGATTCATCGTTGAATGTGTAGGATTCATTACGGATCTCCAGGTCCCGATGTTGACTATTGATCGGAGAGGTGTCTCGATCATGTCTGCATTATTCACGAACCGTAGGGTGACACACTTAAGGTTTGATGACGCGATTGAGTGGATATGGAATATCGGAGAAAAGTTTGGACAACACCGAAATTGTTTCGGGGAATATTGAAATAGTCACCAGAGTAGTTTCGGGGAATATTGAAATAGTTCAAGGTGGTATATGTTAATGTTTGATTAACAAATAGTTCAAGGGGGTAAGTGTCAATGTTTGTTAATAGGATTAACAAATATTAAAATAAAGAAATAAATTGTTTTATTTATTTATTAAAGAAAACCCTTGGAATTTTGAGTGGGAATTGATGAGAGAATGAGTGGGTTGAGTGGAGACTCCACCCACATGATGAGGGGAGAGGTGGAGGCACCAAAAATTCGTGGCTGCCTCCCCCTCCTATATAAAGAGGGGTTGGACCTCTCTCTCCACACACACTTGGTGTCATCTTCATCTCCATCCTCCCGGTGATCCACCCCATGTTCATGCGCATGGCGAAGCCCTGAACGAAGTTTTCTCCACCACACCATGCCGTCGTGCTACTGGTTTCTGAGGGATCCTCTACTTCCACCTCCCCGCTGGATCGAGGGAACGGAGGTCGTCATCGAGCTGTACCTGTGACCGAGTGCGGAAGCGCTTCCGGATTGCAGCGCTCGTCTTCGCGATCTTGATATCGATGTGAGTACGACTACATCAGCAACGAGATTTGATCTCGTAACACTTTGTGTCTTTGAGGGTATGTTCTCCTTAAGACTCTCTCCCTATTCCCGTTGCTTTCATCTCCTAGATTAGATTTTGGCCTTTCGGGTGTCTCTCGCGTAGGAAATTTTTTGTTTTCTATGCAACAACCCCTTCAACAGTATTAAGAAAAGGTCTCCCAAGAATAATAGACACATTATCCTCTTCAGGCATTTCCAACACAACAAACTCAGTTAATATCAAACAATTAGTAGCAACTTGAACAGGAACATTCTCACATATACAAACAGGAATAGTAGTAGATTTATTAGCCATTTGCAAAGATATATCTGTGTGTATCATTTTTTCAAGACATAGTCTCTTATAGAGAGAAAAAGACATACCACTAACTCCAGCTCCCAGGTCACATAAAGCAGTTCTAACATAGTTGTTTTTAATGGAACAAGGAATAGTTGGAATACAAGGGTCTCCAAGCTTCTTTGGAACCTTACCATTAAAATAGTAATTAGCAAGCATAGTGGAAATTTCCTCATTAGGAATTTTCCTTTTGTTCGAGCCAATATCTTTCATATATTTAGAATAAGGCGGCAGTTTAATAGCATCAGCCAAAGGAATTTGCAAAAACAAAGATTTCATCCACTCACTGAATTTATTATAATGTTCTTCTTCCTTAGACTTGTGTTTCTTATTAGGAAAAGGCATTGCTTTTTGTATCCAAGGCTCTCTTTCTTTACCATGTTTATTGGCAATGTAATCCTCCTTAGTGTAGTTCACAGTTTTAATTTGCTTTTCAGGTTCAGCTACATTTTCTTCTTTATCAGGAGCATCACTTTAATCATTACCTCTTTCAGTTTCAGCATTAGAAATAGATATACTATTAGGATTATTAGCAGGTTCAGAAGATCCTACAACACTTTTATGTCTTCTTATTTTTCTTATAAGGAGAACTATTATTTTTAAGTTGCTGAGAATCATTTTAAATTCTTTTAGGATGTCCTTCAGGATACAAGGAGTCCTGAGTAGAAACACCACTTCTAGTAATTATTTCACAAACATGTTTATCTCTAGAAGCATTAGCTAGCAAGTCCTTTTGCACTTTAGTAAGTTGATCAATTTGAGTTTGAACCATTTTAAAATGTTTAACAAGCATTTTAACATCATTAGAGGTTCTTTCAATAATACAATGCAAATTATCAATAGCTCTAGAGTTTTCCATAAGGTGATTTTGCACTCTCATATTAAAATTATGTTGCTTAACAACATAATTATCAAATTCATCTAAGCATTGATTTGGTGGTTTAGAGTATGGAATATCTCTATTATCAAAGTATTAGAGAGAGTGTATCTCAACTGTTGATGGATGAGGAATAGGCTTACATAATTCTTCTATAGGAGGTAAATTCTTCACATCTTCAGATTTAATACCCCTCTCTTAAAGAGATTTCTTGCCTTCCTCCATCACTTCATCATTTAATTCAATCATCCCTCTCTTCTTGGGTGTTGGTATTGGTATCTGGTGTAGGTGTAGGCTCAAGTATATTCCAATCATCATTATTTTTGGCTATTTTAGCCATTAATTCCTCAGCTTCTTCTGGAGTTCTTTTCCCGAAAACACAACCAACACAACTATCCAGGTATGTCCTAGATACAACAGTTATTCCATTATAAAATATATCTAGGAGCTCATTTTTAGGTAGTGGATAATGAGGGCAAGCTCTTATTAAAGAACAAAACCTTTTCCAAGATTCAGGTAATTTTTCTCCTTTAATTTGCTCAAAGTTAAAGATCTCTTGCACAACAGCAAGTTGAGCACTAGCAAGAAAATATTTTTGAAAGAAAGCATTAATCAAATTGATAGGGCTAGTAATAGATCCAGGTGACAGATTGTGAAACCAAGTTTTAGATTCATCATTTAATGAAAAAGAAAAATCTTGGTAACAAAATAAGTACGCATCTTAGTATCATCAGAAAACAAACTACCCGTAGATGAAAGCTCATTTATGTGTTCCATAACACTTTTACTTTTCAGTTCCACAAAAAGGTTCCTTCTCAGCAATAGATATATAAGATAAATCTAAAGAGAAATCATAATCCTTTTCTAAAATGTGTATGGGAGATGTGGCAAACTTAGCATCAAGAGAAGATTTATATTTCACAGCATGTCCTGGAAGAAGACTCTAAAGAGCACTTGCACCTTCTTCAATAAAATCATCATTATGTTCAATAGAGGTTTCATCAATATCATCAATAAACTCAGTTGAATTAACAGGTGTACCAATATTTTTAACAGAAATTTCAGCATTTTAATTTGTTTGTATTTAGCAATAGTAGAATCTAGGAAAGGACCTAGAGAACCAGTATCATCAAGCACAGTAGAAGCATCATCAAAAGTATCAGAAACATTCTCAGACTTAGCAAAAGTAACAGTGTGTGTAGCATGTGGTGGATTAAGAAGCTTACTCATAACAGATGGTGAATCAAGAGCAACAGAGGTGTTTAGAGTTGTACCTCTCCTTGTAGTGGATGGTAATATAGGAAATTTTCCATCACGAGTTTGACCCATGATGAAAGGCTTCAGCGAACAATATCATGATCAAGTGAGCAAATAAATAAAGCTATGCTCCCCGGCAACAGCGCCAGAAAATAGTCTTGATGAACCACAAGTATATGGGATCACAACAATCTTCGAGGGAAGTAAAACCCAAATTTATTGATTCGACACAAGGGGAGCAAAGAATATTTATATGCCTTAACAACTGAGTTGTGAATTCAGTGGTAATACTTTTATAGGAGCAGTAGAAATCGTGGAAAACAACAGGATGGGAGTACCGTAGGCATAGAGGGAATGGATGGACGGGAGTTGCATGGATAACAAGGGTCATGTAATAATAATAATGTGGGAATTGCAGATAATAATAATAAATCATCAAACATTTAGGCAAACCATAGGCATGTGCGTCAATATAGTCATATGTGCTTGCAATGAGAAACTTGCACAACATCTTTTGTCCTACCAGCCCGTGGCAGCGGGGCCTCTAGGGAAACTACTGGTAATTAAGGTGATCCTTTTAATAAATCAATGGAGCAAAGCATTAACACTCCTTGAACACATGTGATCCTGACATCACAGCCATCCCCTCCGGTTGTCCCAATTTTTGTCACTTTGGGGCCTCGGGTTTCGGACCACAATATGTGTAAACAACTTGTAGATATGATCAGGAAACATAATTATACTCATGAAACAATAGAATGTTCATATCTGAGATCATGTCACTCGGGCCCTAGTGACAAGCATTAAGCATAACAAGTTGCAACAACGGTAGAAAACACTAACAATGGATACTAGGCACTATTCCCTAACAACCTGGCATTATTACATGATCAATCTCATCCAATCCCCTCCATCCCTCTCATCCTACAGTGGGGTTTACTCACACATGGACACGGGAATCATGGATGGTTGATGGAGAAGGAGTGGCGGTGTCGATGGCGATGATCTCCTTCGAATTCCCGTCCCGGCAGGGTGCCAGAAGAGGAACTTCTGATCCCCGAATTGAGTTTCGGGGTGGCAGTTGTGCTCTGTTGTGTTTCTATGGAATATGACAAACCCCACTCGTTTTTTTGGTTACGGAGAATAAGTAGTCGAAAGGGTAGCCCGAGGGGTGCCTGGGTGGCCCACACCACAAGGAGGCGCGGAGAAGGGGGGCGTCAGGGGGTGGTGTGGCCCCCTCCTGGCGCCTCTCCTGGCCTCCTTCTAGCTTCCGGGGTCTTCTAGTGTTTTACGACCAATGGGGTCTTTTCTAGGCAATTTCCCGAAAGTTGATTTTTCTGCACAAAAACGAGACACCAAGGTAATTCTGCTGAAAACAACGTTAGTCCGTGTTAGTGGTATCAAAAAGTCACAAGTTTAGAGGAAAACAATAAGAAAAGTATACGGAAAAGGAGATTCGTTTTGGACGTATAAGCCGCCTACATGAATGAGAGCGCCCGGGTCCCGAGTCTTCTTATCAATTTGAAGCGATGGCTTTGCGATTATGGTGGCAACTTTCTTGTCCTTGATATCGAGTACACGGCCAATCAACAATATGTGGCCGTCATCCAAATTGCTCAGAAGAAGCGTGTTCTTGTCTTCCAATGAGCAAGGTAACACAAAATTCTCCTCTCTTGCTCTCCTCTCTTCTTTCCCTGTTCTCTCCTCTCTTATTTTGATTCTATATATAGGATAGGAAAATTGCATAGGATAACAACATGTGTGGCCATTTGAATCCTATTGTAAAGATAGCTTCTTTTGATTCATATATAGGAAAGGAAAAATTGCATAGGATAGTAACATGTGGTCAGTTGAATCCAATTGGAAAGAGAGACCTTCTTTTGATTCATATAGCAACAAGTATCCATTTGAATCCTATATGTATCCATTTGAATCCCATTTTATTACATTTTTTGTTGCATTGGAAGAACAAATTTGTTGCAGCGGTATTTAACATTTGTTCCATATGCTGTTGCATTGAAAGAATATACTTGTTGCAGTGGTATTTAATATTTGTTTCATTTTATTGTTGCAGTAGTGATAAAGATGTCCAGAACTGCTGGATTTCCTTGTCAACAGTGGCATATGTTTTTCTAGCATTGATACAACGAATGACAATTTGAAGATGATGCGCACCTGGAATATTGAGATACCATCTCACTGCCATATTGATATCAGGACCTGTTCTAGCTTAAGTATCCAAAGACTTCGATGGCTGATATGGCAGCCGCCTTGATCGACGAGGCATACGGTGATATGAAGAAAAAATTCCATAGTAAGCAGCGAAATTTGTGGGAGATGATCCCACTTGTAGGATCAACATTGATTATGAAACCATAGATGGATACGTTTCCTTCGAGTTGTAATGTATTATGGGCAGCATCACCTATTGTCCCAGTCTCCTACTGTTTGAGATTTTACGGAGGACGAGCTCGAGTAGATGGGAACTGCTCTATATTATGTAGTGCTTGGGAGCATCTCGTGACGTGTTGTTTTTTGTGTTTATATATTGCCTAGAAGACTTTATCTAGTACTATTATATCTATTAATTATGACTTTGTTTAACTATATATGATGTGAGTAAGCTTAATGAAGAAATTGTGATGTATATGTGATGAAAGTTTGAAAACAAAATTTGACACCCGAGCTCTTCTGCTCCTGCTTGTTTCCGAAATTCGAAGAAAATATCAAAACCCTTATAAAAAATAAGAAAAAAGTTTATTGTAGTATTTCAATATACATAGATATACTATATTTTGATTAGCAAAATGGAAAATATGAGGATATGTTGAAATGACTAACCATTTGGAGTTAATTTTTTATATCTATATATATATTAAAATTATAGTATTAATGCAGTGTGGTGAATCTCACTAGCTAGTTATGAATTAAGTAATTAATAGTCCTATATATACATGGTGAAAATATATATATGGAAGGCTAATCAATTTAGGCAATATTATTTGCCAATTTTAGATTTACGGATTTCTAGATACGATTTATTCAGTATTAAATGGAAAAAGCAAAAAAATTAGTTATTATTTAAATTCATCCTTATTTGAATTCAATAATATTATTACTTATTTATTTTTGTTTAACTAAATAATTTTCTGGATTCACAAAATAAAGACATGTGATACCATAGTGCAAAGGTTAACATGATTGACATCATACTATTGTTAGTAAAACAGGAATTGTTTCTTGGAAGTTGAGAGGGAAGGAACTAAGAAGTTAAGCGTGATGAGAGTGGAGTAGTCTAAGGATGGGTGACCTACTAAGAAGTGTCATTTCAGAATGAAAGAAGAGTGATTAGAGTTAACAACAACTGGTACTAAGGGAGAATGATTAGAGTTAGAAATAATTGAGACTAAATGAAAAGGAAAATCCGAAAAATAGAATTTAGTCCCGATTCCTATTCCCACCCGGGACTAAAAGTCGTCCAGCCGGCGCAGCCTCTAGTCCCGATTGAACAGTCCCAGATAGAAATCCGGGACTTTGGCCCGTTACGGCCTGGGACTAGAGGCCCGTTTTCTACTAGTGAATATTCCTTCACATATTTTGTGTTAGTCTTGGGTTGTCTTTTGCTATTATTTTATTCTTACTAGTTTAAGTTATATTCATATTATATTCTTCTTTACTTTTATTTGGCTCTGTATTTGTTTTCTTTTATTTCTTTATTTTTTATTTCTTTAACAAAATCAAAACAACAAAAATATCCTCTTATATTTGCTTATTTATTTTGTTCTTCCTTTGAACTCAATTTGTATTTTTTTTTACTTTTGGTTTTTTCTTTGGAGTTTTCCCTTCTTATTCTAGAAAGTGTTATACTTGTTTACATTATAGTATTTTATCGTGTTCATAAATAAAATGCCTAGCTAAAAGGTGTTAAAGAAAGCACTTGTGGGAGGCAACCCACTTTGGTTTTTTATGTTTTCACCTTTTTATTTTTTAGTTTATTTTGTTTTGTTTGACTATTGGAAGATTTTACCTCTTTAGGAAACCCTCCTTATACTTTTTATTTTGTTTTTTGCAAAGAGTAACCTCTAATAGAAATGTTGTGCGATTTGGGGAAGTTGCTATCCTGAAACAGATTTCGGTGCTGCCACCAAAAACATTATATCTCTTCGCCAGAAAGTCTGATTAATTTGAAAAAAATAGACGCATGCTATCTAATTTTCATTAGTTTCAAACTTTTAAATTTGAGAAACATAAGATTTTAAAAATATCATATTTACCTGATGTTCTGTTTTGACAGATTTGTGCCAATACTTGCATTTTCCTCTTAATCTTCTTATCTTGTGATTCTTTCGGGCGAAGAGCCTTAAAAGAAGTTGTGACAATATCTAATGGTTCAATCGAGTGTTTGACATGTGTTGAAACTGAACCAAGTGGATTTATTATTTTCATGCACTAATATTGCTAATGAAAATTGTGAGAAGTTTTAGGTGGAGAAAGTTTTCAAGTGTAGGGAGAGAAGGACGATATAATAATATGAAGCTTTGGAGTGCCCATTTCACCCCAAGACATATCCAAGAAGTACAATCTTCAAAGCTTTGGGATGCCCAAGGCAACCCCTTCTTCATCAATAAAACACCAGGTTTCTTTCAAAACAATATATTTTGATTCCTTCACATGATATGTGTCTTTCTTGGAGCGCCATTTTATTTTTGTTTCAGTTTTCTTTTGTTTTCTTGCGGTAATAAATGGTTGAATTCTACAATTTTTCAGTTTGGAGAGAGACACACTACATTTTCATTGTCTAGAGCACTCTATTTTTCACTCTTATTTTCTGTGAGTGTTCAGTTTTTTGCTAGTACTGCGTTTAGCTTTTGTTTTTCACTCAAATTTTGTTTAGAGCTTGTTAGGTCACTTCAATTATACATAATTAGCTCTCTGGTCTATAATGATTATTTTCTTTGGGAGTTGGTGCAAATAAGTTTATTTTTGTTGGGGAAGAGTAAAATATTTCATGCTTATAGTGGTGGAATAGGAAGCTTGTTTTGACTATGGCTTAGACTTTGGCATGTCATGTTAGATGTTATTTTAATTGTGTTCTTAGTAGTATTTGATGTATCATGACTAGTCTCAAATAAAAGAAAGTTCTTAATGTGTCATTGAAATTAAATCATGTGTTGTGCTTATCATATTGAAGAATTGTATTGCGGTATTCTCCTTTGATGATATATTTGTGTTGACTTGGCGCATGCTCACACCATGTTAATACTATAAACCATTCACTTTTAGCCTTGATGATCATTTAGTTTTTTACTTGTAATATCAATTCAAGCTTTGATTAATAATGGTTTGTCGCTATGCATGATTATGGTCGTTATTGCACTCTTAATTGGTCGCTCACAGTCTCTTGCTAGCCTTCACACTGTACTAAGTATGAGCTTTACTCGTGCATCCAACTCCCAAAAACCAAAATTTATTCCAATGTACCCATCATACCTACCTATATGTGGTATTTCATCGCCACTCCAAGTAAGTCTCTTGTGTGATACCTTTAAAACCTTCAAAACTATTAAACCTATTTTGTGTTCCTATTTCATCCCATGAGGAAGTAGTTTAAACTTTATCATGTCTTGTGTCAAGAAAAGTTCTTCTCCCTTATTTCACCAGATGAGTATGGAATCTGAACTCGTCTAAATTTCCCGAGAGCTGGTGCCAAATAATATGAACTCAAATAATATAAAAAGGGCACTTCCCCATGGATTGATTAATGTTGGTAGGCGCCTGTGGATACGGCTAGCCATGGTTTGTGTATGACAATGTGGGGGGAAGTTCCAACCATAAGGAAAAAAGGAAAAAGTGCTATTAGAAACCGCTGACATGGTTTATGATAAGTTTTTCATTATTATGCATTCACATATACATACATCTCTCCCAAAATTATATTTTCATAACCTCTATTTTATTAAATAAATAGTTCTAGCACATAAGTAACCCCAGCTTCTCTCTACAAAGGGTCTTTCTTTTAGTTTGATATTGATTCTCCATCTTCTTACTTTATACACCAATTAAGAGAGGATAATTGTCATTCTGAGTAGAATGTGCATAGTCCTAAAAATTTATTATTGATTGATTCATTATTAAGCTATTGCCCGCTCTCAAATTACTTGTATCTAGTCACCATTTGAACTTTGAAGGTGTCGTAACATTTATTTTTATCTATTCCATGAAGGACAAGCTGGACACCACTTTATTATGTTTTTCATTATGATTGAAACAAATGTAACACTTTCAATGCATTATTTCCCATTCTCATTTCTTTGTGTTACCATGTGAAACATAGTTTCTAAGTTTACATTACTTCAAATAGTATTTATCATTCCTTTGTTAAAGTGTTTTGACATCATCCTACAATGATTTTACGCATGATTGATCAAATTTTTGTTTGATGCATGTCAACTCAAAAATTATTTTGTTTACATATATGTTTTATGCTCCATGCTTGTTTTCTACATGTTTTCACTATATTTTCCTTTTTTTCTATTATTTATTGGACTAAACTATTAATAGTTGTATGGCGCACAATTTCTTGTTTTATACTTTGGTGTGTAGGAATTAATTGGAAATGGGCAAGAAAGCACAAAAGGACCCTTGTTGGCGAAGGACTCTGACTTTCCTGAAATTTGTCCACCAATAGTTTTTAGATATCGTCGGTTTTACCCCCCAAATACTACGTTAACTGAAAATGAAATTTCCTACAAAAATTTTGGAAATTTCCATAGCTTTCTTTTAAGCCCATGAAAAACAGCCCAATCGGAGTTCGTATGCGATATGTGGACCCATTTTACAGGAGGTCAAATATCTGATTACGGGATTACAAGAATCGATGACTTGATTGAGTTCATGTCTTACCATATTGGATAGATTTGGCCAAGAAGCGACTTTGGGGCCTCATGGGGGCTGAGAGGGGTCCCTAGGAAGGGTCTAGAGGTTCCCAAGAGCCCTTGGATCAAAGGGGTACACATTGGAGGGCCATCGACCATCACAGACACACATATAAGGAGAGGAAAACCCTAGTTCTTGGGCCGCTAACAAAGGACATGAATTTTACCTCCCCCATGGCCTCATTTCCATCGGGAAGGGCTTTGGGGGCACCAAAATATAGGAATTCTATAACACCAAGAAGCTATGGAGGAAAGGGCTAAGGGGCAGCGCTTCCCCATGATGGTCGGTCGGTGCAGGAGGAGCCCCCTGCGGCGCCGAGCTGCACCTCACGTGTTGCCCCTTCTCCGTCTCTGCACCATGATGCCGCCTTCACCAACACCTCTGTCATCATCTCCCATAAACCTCTGTAATCCCCTATGTAAACATGGTGTGTGATGTTATAAATTATGTGCATGTGATCTATTGCATCTCTGTCATGTTTGTGTAGTTCCCTTTTGTCATATATTGATTGTTGAATCTCTATGGTACCCATCATATGTTTATGCACGCATGTATCACATCTTAGGGTTTTTAGTATGTCGAGAAAGCTAGAGAGTGGTACGCTTGAGTGACACAAACATTATCCACATTCTAGTGATCGAAGCATATTGGATAAAGAGGACCATTTGATCTTAATGCTATGGTTGGGTACTTTTACCTTAATGTATCTTCTAGTAGTTACGGATATTTGCTGGAGGTCCAATCATAAGTATTTGCAATCATTGGATAGTGAGATCCCACCACTTTTATTTATTTCCAATCATAAGTATTTGCAATCATATTGTTAGCTTTGCCTCTCCTACATAAAAGAGGAATATCAACCTTGTATTTTATCATGGAAAATTTCACCCGACATCCCACCACTTTTGCACAGTCATACTTCTGTTACATTAGTGGTATGTCTTGCTGTAGAAACTAACATTTATTTTCCTGTTCTTTATTCTTTTGCTAAGCTATCCTTTTGTACCCATTTTGTTCCCATAGTTCTATTTTCTAGGTAGATCAAACATTCGGTGTAAGTAGAGTTTTATCAATGGTTGATAGAACTTGAGAGAATACTTATCCTACCTTTAGATTCCGGTTGGGTTCGACACTATTATTTATCGAAAAGGCTACAACTGATCCCATACACTTGTGGGTTATCAGGACAACCCAAATTAGCAGTCTGAGACCTATAGTATGCGTACATTCATGATCCCATGATCTTTAAGTCATAAAAAAACATACTTGATTTAGCATTGAAGTTTACATTATCCATTATATAATGAATACAAGATTTTACACAACTGATCACATGAATCCGTATTAAAAAGCTTCCACACAGGGCTAAAGATACACTAAACAACGGAAGTCTTCAAAACACCATCGTTTTAAAACCCAAGTCATGCCTTGACTACCTACAAGATACTGATTGTGAGACATTCACTAGTAGAAACAAAATCATTAGTCCCATGTCAAGAGGACCTTTAGTCCCGGCTTGGCACCCGGCACAACTGAATCGGAACTAGAGCCCCCCCCCCCCCCCCCCCGCACCAGTCCCGGCTCAGTTACGCCCTGGGGAAAAAGATTTCCCCACGTGGCCTCTGCCTGATCGTGTGGTCGAGGACCTTTAGTACCAGTTCTTAATGCAATCCGGCACTAAAGATTTTGCGTTTATTTGCACATTATGCGATTCAGGGTGTTTTTTCGTGTCACAACTAATTTTCCCATTTTGATTTTTTTTTTTCATTTTTGGGGTTTAGGGTTATATTTTCCTTTAGTCCCAATTATTTTTAACTGTAATCATTATTAATTTGAAATTACATCGCTCACTTCTAGTGACACTTTTGGGTCGGTCACCCATCCTCAGGCTGCTCTATCCCCGGTAGTTTTGTTGAGCTTCCGAGAAACAAAGAATGTTTTGATGACAGTAGTATACTATCAATCATATTAAGCAATGCACCATGATGCCACAGGTCTTTATTTTGTGAATCCAAACAATTATTTAAGTAAACAAAAATAAATAAGCAATAATAATATTGAATTTCAATAATAGTTTACCTTTTTGCCTTTTTACATTTAATCTTGAATAATGCATATCTACAAATCCGTAAATCAAAATTTGACAACTAATATGTCTAAATCGATTAGAAAAATTAGAGAAATTCAAATATATCTTCCATATCTTATTTTCCGTCATGTATAATACTTTACTAAGTGGTGGTATATATAGGGTCAGCCTAGGAAAATTTGGTGTCGAAACTAGGGTTTCTAGGGGAGACATGACAAACTTGGGCACCAAATGATCAAACCATGATAAATTAGTACATTAAATTATTAAGGTAGTTACTTAATGCATAACTAGTGATTATAAAATGTTCAAAAATGGATTTTGGACAAAGGGAATTTACTACACTAAATAATTAAGGTAGTTACTTAATTCCTAACTATTGATTATAATTCAATTTCACATGTTTATGAACTAAAAGTACATAAAAATGTTGGGATCCTGTCTCTATGGTCAAATATTGCGGCTTGGAGAAATTTTGCTAAAGGAAACATGTTAATATTATTTATAGAATTTACAATATGTTAAGTTACTCCGATAGGTATTATAATTTTAAATAAATTTTAAATGAGATCTATAATTATAATTCTACTCGTCAAGGGCTTCTCAAAAAGTTTTAGTTTCCTAAAAATTTTTGGCCCGCGTCCAAGATCCATGCATAATTGTTTAAGCCAATCAGAAGCCGGCGTTTAGTTTCCCCCGGATTTCCCAATTGATTTAAATAGCAGATTCAAGCACAATCTTTGAAATTCCATAACTTTTGACCCACTTTGCCAAAATTTGTTGACATTGAAATCCTTAGAATGTTTAGAACACTTATGAATAAACAAAATCACTTTTGATACATGAACAAACTTTCTATTGCTGAATCTTTGTAAACCATGTATTGTTAATAACTTTTGATCTATAAACCCAATTTATGCAAACTTGGACTTTTTAGTAGCCCTTGACTTGTAGAATAAGATAGCACTGCCAAATTTAAAACTTGGAGTATTTTTAACATATAGTACATCATGTATATTATTGTATTATGTTTCCTTTCGAAAATTTGTTCAAATAGGTAACCTTGTACCAGAGAGACTTTTCCCAAACCATTTGAGCACTAGTGGACCTTTTTATATATAAGTTGGCCTAACACCACCATAGTGGTCCACGCGTTTTTCCATGACCTAGTATTAGTTCTTCAAGTGAGTTGAGAGTATTTATAACCAAGATTCTATGACCCCGAGATCATCCCAGCACCCCAAACCAAATTTATATGGACCACAAAAACGACCAGATATAACCAAATCAACAAGTTTTGATGATTACCAGGAATGCCCCTGAATCAACCTCGGACCCTGATACATCATAAACTTATCCTAAATTTCTTATGTTACATGTTGTTTTCTTATTGTTTCCCACATGTTTGCTATACACTTTATGTCATTTTTATCGGGTTTCCAGAGTAACCTATTGACAAGATGACATAGAGTCAGTTCCCTGTTTTCTGTTGTTTTTAGTTTCAGAAAAGTTGTTCTGGAAATATTCTCGGAATTGGAAAATTTGAAGCCCGGAAGTCTTAGAATACCCGAAGGTTCCACAGAGTCCCAAAGAGACCCGGAGAGGAGCCACAGGGGGCCCACACCATAGGGCGCCCCTTGGTCGCGCCATCGGTCTGTGTGGGGCCCACCGGCCTCCACCGCCTTTTCCCTTTCTCCTATTTATACCCCCGAGACTTAAACCCTAAAGATATACCACTTCATCCCGAGAAACACCCGAGGCCGCCGTCATCGTCATCCTGGGATCGGGAAGGTTCTCGAGCTCTCCCCGGCACCTGCCGGGTGGGGAATTCATCACCGGAGAGGTCTACACCACCATGTCGTTCTCCAAAGTGATGCGTGCGTAGTTCATCCCTGGACTACGGGTCCATAGCAGTAGCCATATGGTTGTTCTCTCCACTTTATGCCTCATGTTTAGGTATCGTGAGCTACCTCACATGATCGAGATCATCTTAATGTAATGCTACATGTTGTGTTTGCTAGGATCTGATGAATGTTGAATGCTATGTCTTGTGATTATCAATATATCATGTTATCTTCATGCTTATGTTATTTATGATCTTGCATGCTCTCTGTTATTAGTAGATGCTCTGGCCAAGTATATTCTAGTAACTCCAAGAGGGATTATTTATTCTCGATAGTAGGTTCATGCCTCCTTTGCATCTATGCTCGAGTGACAGAAACGTGACGGATGGAGGATGTGTTGTTTCCATTAGGGAGAAAACAACGGTGTTTACCTAGTTTACATTTTTTACATTACACACTTTTCTTACTGCGATAATCTGTTGCTAGCAACTTAATACCCAACGTTTGTTCGGATGATATTCGGAAGGTGGATTATTAGACATAGACGAAGTTGGATGACGGTCTATGTATCACATAGTAATATTTATGTCTTGCATATGCACTACGGTGCAACCTTCATTTCTATCAATTGCCCAGCTGTAATTTGTTCACCAAACATGTTATTTATCTTTCACGGAGAGACACCACTAGTGAACTGTGGACCCTGTCCATTTTCCTCATACTGATAAAACACCTACTGCTACAACTTTCATATTGTTTTCCTACTATTTTCAAGACTATACGTTTAACCTCGTTGTGTTCAGCAAAACTGGTGAGGTTGACAAGCTCACAGCTACGTTGGGGAAAAGTGATTTGATTGTGTTGTCTAAGTTCCACGTTGCTGCTGAACCGGTAGTACGCCCTGCCACCTTAGCTGCATCAACCTTTAGAGATTGCTTGTCCTCTTACAGGTCGATTCAACCTTGGATTCTTTTCTGTGGAAAACTTGCCGCTGCACTCTTCACAACCTTCCACTTGGGGTTCACCAACGTTTGCATCCAAGTTTTTTGGCGCCGTTGCCTGGGAGGAAGAGAATTTCAGCAAGGGGAGTCTTTCACTTCCAATCTCTTTACTTTGTTTTTGTTTTGCTTAGTTTATTTTATTTTGTCTTGTTTGTTTCTCTATATCAAAAACACAAAAAAAAAAACTAGTTCTTATTCTAGTCATTATTTTTGCTTTATCATGCTTGCTATCAATGTTTGATTTCTTTGAAACTAGATCTTATAGGCAAGGTAGGCTCACGGATGAACAAAAATATTATAAGGAGCACCACTAGTCACAAAAAGGGATACACTTATGGGAACAAATTAATAAATTGCATGACTATGCTAGAAACTTGTGCTTTACTTATAATGTTACTTATTGCTTTGACAAATCTCGTTGCTGTAGGAGGTATAAACACCTCCCTTTTCAATGTGAGTATAATGATCATGTTACCATATCTTCTAATGTTCAGGGAAATTATGAATTTTATGATGTGGAACAAATTGAGGAATTTATTGCTTGGAAGGGTGCATTCGAAATTGCCTATTTGCTTGAAAGTATTTATGATGCACCTTATAAATACGAGATTTATTCCATACTTAAATATTTCTTTGATAATTACAAGGATTGTAATTACTATATAATGGAATATCTTAATAAAGGCTCTCAACCTAAGGAAGAGACTAATGCCTTGCAGGAGCCTATGGAAGAGGAAATTGATGAATATGGAAGCTCATTGGATCAAAATAAAGAGGAGAGTGATGATCAAGAGGAGGAATAATGGAACCCATGTCTACCTCCAAATGAGAGTAATGCTTTAACTCATAATTGTGATGATCCCATTGATTCTTTTCAAATATCCCTGTTTGATGATGTTGATACTTGCTATACTTTTGACCTTGATACTACTATGAATGACACTTGTGAGAATGATGTTACTACTATTATTTATGACAATCCATTCTACTTTGATAAATCCTATGATAATCCTCTATTTATTCCAACAATTGATATGCATGACAATGAGGAAGTATGTTTAGAAAATCTATATGATAATGCTCTTGATGATGGTCCTTTGTTACTGGATGTTATAAATTATAATGCTACTGAAAATATTATTGCTATCATGAGTCCCATACCTTTTATGAGTGATCAATCATCTCGTTTTGCTATTGCTAAAAGTGGGAAAAAGAGGAGCTGATTTTAAATTTTGATCACACTGTTTTTTAGCTTGATATGAATTGTGTCCTTTTAAACCATGACAAACATGCTTTAAGTGATAATTACGTTGTTGAGTTTTTTCATGATTCTACTGGAAATTATTATGAGAGAGGAAAATATTGTTGTAGGAATTTTGATTTTACTAAAATACCTCTCTTTTTGTTGAAAGTTTTAAAATGGCTCTTGTTCTACCTTCCCATGATTTCTAGTTTGAGCTTCTTTAATTTATTTATTTACAAGATTCCTATCCATACGAAGTGGGTTAGAATTAAATTTATTTTATACTTTCTTCTTGATGCTCTCTTTTTCTTAACTCATAATTCCTATGTGAGCATCCACTTGATTCCAGTTTTCTAGGCCTAGCTAAAAGGCGTTAAACAAAAGCACTTCTTGGGATATAACCCATGGTTTTATTCCTGCTTTGTTTTTCTAAGTTTTATTTGAGTAAAGGGGTTGTATACTTCTGTAGAAACTCCTTTGTATCTTTATTTTCATGTTTTAGTAGTGCCAAGTAAGGTTTCTTACGAGAGTTGGAGTTGCTTTTCGGATTTCTGCGCAGGAAATAGATTTCTTCTGTTCGCCGTAAAAAATCGTGAAATTCACAGAAAAATCAGAATGACCTAAAATTTCTTGTGCTTATTCCTCGGATAATTCCGAAACATTTTTGTTCTTTAAGTTTTTCTATCTGAGCAACGTAAGTGCCCCTAACAAATTCATCTTTACAGACTGTTCTGGTTTTGACAGATTCTGCCATTTTTCTTGCATTTGCTCTTTTGCGAGGTCAAGTGGATTTCATTGCTTCACGAAACATCAGTGGCTGTAGCTAATGTTTAAAAGTATCAATAGCACTAGTTCCATACATAACCAATGTATTATTTAATTATTTCACTAACCCTCTAATGTGAATTACTCTTTGAGTCTGCTGTACAGGAAGTATTCAAGGTCAAGAGAAGAGGGCAATATATGTGATCAAGAAGAGTGCAAGGTCAAAGCTTTGGGATTATCCCATGGTTCATCCAAGCATATTTTTAGAAGACTCATGCATCTAATCTTGGGTATGCCCAAGGCATCCCCTTCTTCATCAACAATCTATTAAGTCACTTCTAGTGAAACTATATTTTTATTCGGTCACATCATATGAAGTTTACTTGGAGCGTCTGTTTGTTTTTATTTTGTTTTATTTTGTTTTCCTTGCTGCAATAATATAGTTGGACCCTAAAATTCTTTGTTTGGGAGAGAGACACGCTCCGCTTTTTCGTTTGAATACTTGGTATGCTAGTATTCTTAGTTTTTCTCCTCGTTGCTACAGTTTAGTTCTTGTTTTCATTGCATCTCTTGTTCATAACTGTTATTTTTAGTAGTTGTATGTGAGTACTCTCATGTTTTTTTGCTGTAGAATTTAGATAGTTTTTGTTAAAGCATGTTTTGTATTGTGCTTGTTGGGAAAATAAACTGCTGCTTGAAGTAGAATTTTTTACAATACAAGTAGAAGCTTGTATAGACTGTGTATAGAATTTTTCATATGATGCTAGATGTTATTTTAGTTCTAAAGCCTTGTGGTTATATAGTAGCATGATTATCCTCAAATAGCTGATAGTGTTTAATGGGCCATTCAAAGAATCATGAGTTGTTCTTGTCATATTGAAGTATAAATCTGTGGTGTTCTCCTTTGAATGTTTTATTTGGTTGACTTGGCGCATGGTCACACCATGTTTATGACTATGAACCAGTCACTCATAGCCTCCATGATCATTTAGTTTTTTAACTTGTTGTACCACTTATGCTTTGATTAATGATGTTTATGTCACTATGCATGATTATGGCTCTTATGCTCTCTAGATTTGTCGCTCCCAGTCTTTTGCTAGCCTCCACCTGTACTGAGTATGAGCTCTACTCGTGCATCCAACTCCCAAAAACCAAAGTTTTCCCATTGTGTCCACCATACCTACCTATATGTGGTATTTAACCGCCACTCCAAAGTAAACTGCTCATGTGCTACCTTTAAAACTTTCAAAATTACTCTTGTTTTGTGCTCCTGTTTTAGCTCATGAGGACGTAAATAGAGAATCTTTATCTCATTGTTGATTGGACATTCACACCCTGGACTAGTGGCTTCATCCGCTTATCCAATTGATAGAAGAGCTGGCAGCGGGGTGCCCAGACCCAAATTAAAAACACAAATTCTCTTCACTATTTTTCCCCTGATTTATCAGTCAACGCATAATTGTGTAAACAAAAGAGTAAGAGGGATGACCTTCTACCTAGATGCGTCCTTCTACAGGAGCCTCTCTTGTGAAGTTTATTTGCCTTGTGACGTACTGTATTTTCTGTTTAGCATTAGTTGACATAATGATACACCTCTCTTAAAATATAGACTCTCCTCCACGGTATGTGATTGTTGGTAGGCACTCGAGGATTCAGTTAGCCATGGTTTGTGTAAGATGGATGGGAGGAGTGTCAAGTTTTTTATACCTATTTTTAATAAAATAAAATCTCTAGCACATGAGTGGTCCTTTCTTCCCTGTGCGAAGGGCCTTTCTTTTACTTTTATGTTGAGTCTCCATCTTCTAACTTTATGCATGGTTGAGAGAGCATAGTTGCCATTCTGAGTTTTATGTGCATTTTTTCCAAAAACATTATTAATTGATTCATGATGTGTTATTGCTTGTTCTCTAATTGTTTGTTCTAGTCTTCCTCATGAACTTTGAAGGTGTCCTTGCATTTATGTTTTGCCCCACTCTTACGGACTAGTGAAATACAACTTTGACATGTTTTCTCTATACTTGAAACAAACGTATATCTTTCGTTGCATTGTTATTCATGATCTTTTGTTTGTGTTATTTCTCATGATTCAAGGTGATTGCTATGCTTTATTATTAAAATTATATTTATCATGCTTGTGTTGAAGTTCTATGATCTCAGCTTACTTATGCTTTTACATTATTGATGATCATGTTTATGTTGGTAGCATGTCACCTCAGAAATTATGTGTTTTTATCGTTTACCTACTCGAGGACGAGTAGGAACTAAGCTTGGGGATGTTGATACGTCAAAATGTATCCTTAATTTCTGATGTTCCATGTTGTTTTCTTATTGTTTCCCACATGTTTTCTATACAATTTATGTCATTTTTATTGATTTTCCGGACTAACCTATTAAAAAGATATCACAGAGCCAGTTCCATGTTTTCTGTTGTTTTTAGTTTCACAAAAGTTGTTCTGGAAATATTCCCGGAATTAGAAAATTTGAAGCCTGTAAGTCTTAGAATTCCCGAAGGTTCCATGGAGTCCCAAAGAGACCCGGAGGGGGCCACAGGGGGTCCACACCATAGGGCGGCATGCCCCCCCGGCCGCGCCATGAGGTGGTGTGGGCCCCCGGCCTCCACCGCCTTTGCCATTTCGCCTATTTATAACCCCGAGACGTAAACCCTAAAGGTATACCACTTCCTCGCGAGAAACACCCGGGACCGCCGTCATCGTCATCCCGAGATCGGGAGGGTTCTAGAGCTCTCCCCGGCACCCTGTCGGGATGGGAATTCATCACCGGAGGGGTCTACACCACCATGCCCACCTCCGAAGTGATGCGTGAGTAGTTCATACCTGGACTACTAGTCCATAGCAGCAGCTAGATGGTTGTTCTCTCCACATTATGCCTCATGTTTAGATCTCGTGAGCTGCCTCACATGATCGAGATCATCTTTATGTAATGCTACATGTTGTGTTTGATGGGATGTGATGAATGTTGAATGCTATGTCTTATGATTATCAATCTGTCATGTTATCTTCATGCTTATGTTATTTATGATCTCGCATGCTCTCCGTTATTAGTAGATGCTCTAGCCAAGTACATGCTAGTAACTCCAAGAGGGAATATTTATGCTCGATAGTGGGTTCATGCCTTCTTTGCATCTGTGCTCGAGTGACAGAAACATGACGGATGGAGGATGTGATGTTGCCATTAGGGAGAAAACAACGGTGTTTACCTAGATTACATTTATTACATTACACATTTTTCTTACTGCGATAATCTGTTGCAAGCAACTTAATACCGAACGTGTGTTCGGATGATATTCGGAGGGTGGATTATTAGACATAGATGTAGTCGGATGACGATCTATGTATTTTGTTGTAATGCCTGCATGAATCACATATTAATCTTTATGTCTTGCATATGCACTATGGTGCAGCTTTCCTTTCTGTCAATTGCCCAGCTGTAATTTGTTCATCACACATGTTATTTATCTTTCATAGAGAGACACTACTAGTGAACTGTGGACCCCGGTCCATTTTCCTCATACTGATAAAACACCTACTGCTTTCACACTTCTTTCATACTGCCTTCATACTGCTGCTACTGCTTTCATACTGTTTTCCATACCATACGTTTAACCTCTTTGTGTTCAGAAAAACCGGTCAGATTGACAACCTCACTGCTACGTTGGGGAAAATTTATTTGATTGTGTTGTGTAGGTTCCACGTTGCTCCTGAATCGGTAGTACGCCCTGCCACCTAAGCTGCATCAACCTTAAGAGATTACTTGTCCTCCTACTGGTGGATTCAACCTTGGTTTCTTTTCCGAGGGAAAACTTGCTGCTGCACTCTTCACAACCATCCACTTGGGGTTTACCAACGTTTGCATCGGACCCCAAAACATTTCGGTATAGTCCACGAAAAATTAGAAAAATTACCAACTCAATAAGTTTTTGGCCTAAAAAATCGTCCTGTGTCCTCGAAACTGCGTGCTATAGCACACAAAATAGTCAAACAAGACCATTTTCATTGGACTACTTAAAATGGCCTTGATATCATCTCTAGACCCCAAACAATGTACTATAGCCCTCCAAAATGACTTGAGTTGACAATATCGATGACTTTTGATGATTGCTAGAAATTCCATGAAATTGCTTATATACAAAAAATAATTTTGTACATCCCAAAGGATTTTTAAAAAGACCAAATTTTTGAATTTTGATGACTTAAATCCCAAAAACATTGGTCTATAGCACACGAGCTAGGTAAAAGTTTTAATGACTTCTAGAAAAGCCCCTGGGTTCATCACCAAGCCCCAAAACAGTGTGCTATCCCTAAAAACAACTTGATTTGACCAAATCGGAGAGTTATGATTATTGAAAAAAATAGTCGTAAATATTCCTTGGGTCCTAAAATAGTTTTTTATTACCCTTGAATCCTTTAAAATGAAGAAATCGACAAGTTTCGATGACTTCCAAAGATTCCTCCATAATTGTCTTTTGACCTCGAAACTGCTTTTCTATAGCAAAGAGAAACTGACTGTTCGAAATACCTGAGGATCATCCACGGGCATGAAAATAGTTTTCTATAGCCCATGGAGACCTTAAGAAATGACCAAATCGATGAGATTTGATGACTCGCAGAAATGACCAAATCGAAATGTATTTATGATTGCCTCGAAGACCACGAAACCTCTCTCGGACAAGAAAATTGTTTGCTATAGCCCATGGAAACTTGTAAAAATGACAAGATCGATGATTTTGAAGACTTCCCAAAGGCGTGCAAAATCGTCCCCGGACCAAAACTCTGTGCTATAGCACACGAAAATGGTCAAAATTGACTACATGTCACGACTGTCAGAAATGCCCGTGAATCTTCCTCAGACTCCAAAATTGTGTGCTATATCCAACAAAAACAATAAGAAATTAAAATTATAAGGTTTTATGATTGTTAGGCATGCCTCCAAAATCGTCCTTCAAACCCAATAAAATGTACTAGAAATTTTTCAAAATGACCAAATAGACGAGTTTTGAAGACTTTCGAAAATGATCCAATCGAAAAGTTTTGATGATTGCTATAAATTCGATGAAACTAGCCTTTGATAACAAAATAGTTTCCTATAGCCGAAGAACACTTTAAAATACCAAATCGACTTGTTTTGATGACTTCATGAAATGCCTAAATCGAGCACACGAAAATTTTCTGAATTAACCAAATGTTAAAACTGTTAGAAATGCCCCCGAGATCGTCCCACAAGCCCAAAGAAATTTTCGGTAGCCCCCAATTTTTTTAAAAAAATATCAAATTGACGAGTTTTTATGACTTCATAAAAGCCTCCAAAATCTTGCGTGAACTCCAGAACTGTGTACTATAATAGACGAAAACGGTTAAAACTGACAAGATCAAGTGACTGCCAGAACTACCCCTGAAATCATCCCCACACCAAGAACACTTTGCTATATACGACGAAAATGGCAAAAATGTAAATATATATCATGATTTGATGATTGCAAAAAATCTGCCCGAATTGTCCCGAACCCCAAAAAAGCTCGCTATAGCCCACGGAAACATTCAAAACCGACGAAATCGACAAAATAAATAACTCCGAGAAATGCCTACAAGTCGTCCTCGGACCTCAAAACTATGTTCTATAGCAGACAAAAACGGACTCATAGAAAAGGAGCACGGGGTTTTCAGAAACATGTTATCTTCTTCCTGCACCTAATAGTAGAAGAGACATGACCACTGTTCCCACGACGGCCCTGTCCCACCTCCTCCCCCTCCGCGCACTCTAATGCTGGTGCCAGTGCATCATGGCTTATCACGGGCTATAGCCCCGCCACGTCAGATTTTTCTCTCACTCTCACCCCACTCTCACGCCACTCTCACGCCACGGTGCCAGTGCACGGGCTATAGTGCTAGCTCTCACCTCTCTCTCCTCCCTACCGCCCCCACTAGCACCACTATCGCCTCCCTCTCGCCCCGCTCTTGCCTATCGCCTCCCCCTCTCGCCCCCTCTCGCCCCGCCAACGCGGGAGATAGCCGCCACTACCGCCCCCTCTCGCCAGGCGACGGGGCTGTCGCCCGCTGCTCCCCTCTCGCCCCCTACTCGCCCCTCTCTCGCCTGGCCGGGGGCGGTATCGCCCCCCTTCTAGCCCCCATTGGCACCAGCCTAAGGAGGAGGACCCCCCCCCCACGATGCCTCCCTCCTCTCCTGCCTCCTCCTACATTCCTCTCTCTCTATCTCTTCCTCTGCCAAAACCAAACCCTAGCCATGGCCGGATCTTAAAGGTCACATTGCCGCCATTCTAGCCACTCCCAACCGAAGTTGAGTGGGGGAAAAGCTCCTCCATGGTGCCCTCTACCTCCACTCCAAACGAATTGGGACGGGAAGCCAAGTACCGTCGCCGCGGTCCGGTTTCCTCACCGCCACTGAAGCAACTCCGGCGAGGTCGTGCCGCCGTCTCTGTCCACCTCCGGCCAAACCGAGGGCACCCACGCGACGAGGGTGAGCTCCTCTTCTGATTCCCCGTTTTCCCGACCTGTTGCGCGCCGTAGTCTCCGGCTGTTGTACGGTTCTGACCGTCGCCGACCATGCCGTTGTTCTTCAGTTATGTACGTGTTCGGTTGCTGGTTCAGTTAACACCCTAAATAAATGATTTATGGATACACATCTTTTTTTATATGATTTATGGATACACATCTGCTTGTACTAATAAACACACGCACAGCCGACTGGCTATGCTCCCCGGATACCAGCGTGAGGTCACACGTGTTGTTTTTCTGAATTTTTGTTGTGGAAAATAGAATTGTAGTTTCAATTCATTACTTCTAAAATGAATAACGTATTAAAACATGCTCCAAATTGGGTGATTCGAATTGCTATGGATTCATCTAAGTGAGCACTTTATGTTAATGTCAAAGTTGAAATATGTTTCTGTTAAAATGTTTGCACGAAATAATTAAATACAGAAAATGCAATAAAAGTTGGAAACTTCGGAAAATCATAACTTGAGTTCTATTAATCCATATTGAGAAAACTTGGTCTCTAAATTTTTTTCTTAAAAAACTCTACACCATATTATTTTATTGGGGCAGATTTGGATAAAATTTGACCAATAAAACATCCATTTTTTTTATGGTCAGAAAAGAAAAGGAAAAAGAAAATGGCATAAATAATTAAATAATTATCCAAAAATTATGGTTAATATCTAAAAATGATAAGTGGAACATTTGACATATGTTTTCAACCATTTCCATGCAAATGCACAACTTTTATTTCTCTGTTTAAATTGCTTTCTAAAAATAGCAGAATTGGCATACTTTGAATATTAATAATAAATTATTGTTTTCTTCATCCAAAAATTATGGTAAACATACAAAAATGTTAAGAAATTTAAATACTAAAACAATACTTGATTTTCATGCACGCTGACACATTGTTTAGGTTCTTTTCAAGATAGGAGTGGTGAATAATTCACTAAGTTAATGCATGAGGGTATGCCAAATAATTCTAATTATTTGGGGAAAACGTCATTTAAATTTAGAATCATTTTATGATTTGTTTATTTGCATTAAAATGTCATGTCATCATGAGTGTGCATTGCACCTGTTTTATTCTTGTTATTTATTGTGTTCCTTCCGTTGTTGTTGTGCTTCGGTAGATCGAGGAGATGAAGTGCAACCAATTTTCTTCAACGATCACTTCTACTTTCATAGCAACAAGGCATGCGTAAATCCACTTCTTGAGCATCTCTTTACTCCTACCTCAAGTATTTTATCCACCATAATATTACATTTGATTCAAATATTTTGTTATACTATCCTAGTAGTTGCATTTGTTCCGGACACCAATACATGTTTTCCTTCCTATTATCCATAGTTTGCTGTGTGGCCTGAGTCATTGCTATATGCTACTTAAATGCTTAGCCATGCTTAGTGACTGCCTTGGGTCCGATTAAGGGATCGCGGTTGGAAAATATCATGTCATGTCCGGATGTGTTGGAGACCGGTTGTCTCCAATTAAAATGCTAACATTAATGGATGAGTTTCCATCGGTGAATGATGGTGTTTTGCCTCACTCATGCCCCTAGGAGCGAGTTCTCTTCAACTTGAACCAAGACCGAGTGTGCTTCCATCGGTGGCCCACATATGGACTCCCTAACGACCAACTAACTTTCGAGTGTGTAGGACGGGGTATAAGTTCTATCCTTGACTCGTTTGAGTCGTCTTGTATATATCTCTTCTGTTGTTGTTGCGGTTTATTTCGTGAATTGTTGTAATGGTATCAGAAATGACAACTCGGGATCAGATATTATGTGGATTCTGGCGGGAACGCTGAAATCCCCATAGTACCCGATCCAGGGGCATCACAAATGGTATCGGAGCATGGTTCTGATTCCCAATGTTGTTTCGATACGAATGGTTATCAAAGCAACGGGTCCGCAAAGCTTGTAGGATAACCTCGCTAACGGTCGTGTTTCTAGAGTGTCAAAACTATTTGTGCTAAACCTATTTTAAAATATCTCAATAGGATTCTTATTTTCTCCTCATCTCTACTCTAATTCTCCTCTTACCTTATTTGTTTTGGAGACTTCTCTCTCATCTATCTTTCAATTCATAGGCTTCTACGTGGGTGTTCGTTCTCTTAGCCTTTTAACCTAATAGGTTCAGCCTTCAGAAGATTCGGAAGAACATCGTCATCAACGTGCGCCAAACTTCTTGTTAGTGGTGTCGTTCTTCATCTTATTGTTTGACGCATTCCTGTTTTCTCACGGTTTCCTTTATCCATTATCATGGGTTTCCCGTCCTCTCAAAGCTACACCCTCCTTCCTTTGTCGTGTAACTTAAAGGATATCCATAACACTCTGGAAAAGTAAATGTGGGAGTGCACGCCCACAGAACTATCTCGAATTCTTATCATTATAACTTTCCTTATGTCAATTGTCACATCTTTCCGTTTATCATGTCGGTTGTTATCTGATTGTAGCATTGACTACTGATATCCTTTCTCCCGTTGTATCCCGACGATCCAAGACGACAACACCCCTCTCTCTAAAATATGTGAGTGGGTTGTGCGATTCACTTATTCATGTATAGAGTTGATAGTTTGAGGGCGGAATGGACTGATCACCATACCACTACTCTTATTATCCGTTCCTATATGTGAACATCTGAATCAATGTGTGACTTTCACTCACTCCTATGTAGTTCGATGTGGGTCTATCTTTTGAGGCATCGGCTTCTAATTTTGTTATCCGGAGCAAGAAACTTTTGTTAGTGGTGTCGAGTAGAAAAGATCCGCCAACGTCAAGGAGGATCAACATGGAGCATGAAGACTCGATAGTATAAACATCTCTTCTCTCTTACCGGCTTGGAGCAGATTGCGAGGGCGCAATCCCTTGTTAGTGGTGTCGTCTGTAACACCCGGGACTTTTTCCCAAATAGGAAATTGTTTGTTTTTCTTTTTCGCATCATGACATCTTCATACATCATCATGCATTTAAAATTACAAATAATCAAATTGCTAAAATCTTTGTTTTCTAAAATTTTCTAAAATTATTTTGTGTCTCCAAACATATTTTCTATAAGCAGTTCTTTTGTTTTTTTTTTTAAAAAAGAAAAAAAATGTTTTGTTGGGAGGCAACCCATGGCTAGCCCAGCTCCATCTCCACCTCAGCCCAACCAGCCCAGCAAGCCTAGCAGCCCACCTAGCCTCCTTCTACCTCGTCCGTATAGAACACACGAACACACATGCAGGAGAGCACGCATCCTGCGTGACCCCCCCCCGGACGTCGCTGTCCACACCACCACAACCACCACCGAGGTCCCCCTCACCTTTCCCCTCCCTTAAAGCCACCACTCTACCTCTGCTCAACCCTAGCCCTCCCCTCTTCTTCCTCTCTAGCCGCCGCCCCTTCCTCCTCTTCTCAGTTTCTTATATTTTCTTCTCCCACCGCCGGACCACCATGGCCGGAGATAGAGATCTACGCGCGGATGGCGTGGTTGCTGCGAAGGTTCCCCGTGTGCGGGAACGGAACCATGATGTTCCCCTCTACCTCGAAGTTGGGGCGCACTGAATAAGGAGCACCGGAGCCGACGCGATCCTCTCTGGCGACCATGGATGGGAGGGCTTGCGTATGCATCTTTTAGGCATCTACAACCACCAAGGCAACGACCCGTTCAACCTCTTCCTCAAGGCTCTGGTAACTGCGTCCTCGAGCGCAGCCCGTTTCAGGTCGTCTCCGTTCTTCGTTACTTGCTAGCGTCCCGTGCAATATTAGCGTTCTTGAGTTTCGTCGGAAAAAAATACCACGTTGTTATACTTCTTTTTGCCTCAGATCTTGAACTCAACACAAAAGCGACCACAGCGCAGTGGCAGCGCACCTGATCCATCTGCTGGGAGACCCAGGTTTGAATCCCCGTCGGAGGGATTTGGCTCCCCTTTTTTCCCAATTTTCCGCGCGCGGTAACGGCCCACCAGTCGGTGACCCTGGTTGCCTCGTCAGCGCTGCGCTGGCTTAGGCCCCACATGTCAATCTCTCCTGCTGGATCTCCACCCGGTGACAGAAGACTCAGATCCCGATCTGGATCTGTAATTTCGCGCCCAGGTCCCTGGCGTTCCTGTTTTTACACCGGAGCCCTCCCACTCCCTGTTTCCCTCACAATCACGTCCCTGCACTTTTCAGAAAACACCCCAATATTGTAATGCTTATAACTTTTGTTTTACAATTCCAAATAATGCAAACTTTATGTCTATTTTTATCAGAAAAATGCAAGGAATATTAATATGCCATCCATGTTCATGTTCGCATCCTTCATCTTGCATTTTAGTAGTATTATGCATGTTACCTAAATAATTAAACATGGCATGTGTTGGGCATTTAATTTAATTGTGCCCTATTCCATTTAATTTTGTGTAGCTCACCTATGAATTGTTTTCTATGTTAGTCAACATTTAATTTGATGGTTAGCTAAACAAATTGAACCTATAAATAAATTGTGTGGACACCGGGGCCGCTTAAATTTGTTTAGTTGCATCTTGTTTTGCATCTCGCATGTCATGCATGTAAAAATAGGATCATGCTGGATCTTTTACCGTAGTAGTAATTATTGTATTCGTTGTTTCTTCTTGTGTTTTGCTTCTTAGCGGATAGGACGTTGAGATGATGTGAGCAACGACAAGTTCTGCTACCTCTACAAGCTAGATTCCAGGCAAGCTTTACTCACTTGCTACCTTTGGCTGCCATTCCTCACTTGTTACCGATTCTTTCCGTTGTCTTTGTTCTAGCCTTATGAATCGATGTTTGTGTCTCGATCCTATCATATGTTTACCTTGCAACCATGATATAGCCTCATCCCCACCTCCTATGACATGTTTGTTTCTTGTTTGCCTTGCGAGTCGTAGCGCATGCTTAGGTTTATTGGCGAGTTTGGTTCTTTGTCACCTTACTAGTATGATACGTTGGTTCAACTTATTTTAAAATAATCTCAACACTTGGGGTAATAATAAAATTTGTTCGAGTGAAGACATCGACGGGAGGCCCGTCGATGCTTTTGGTCCCTCCGGTGTCGCCATAGGAAAAGGTTCTTGTCCGCTGATCCAAGAATGAGCGCGCTAACCACATCGTGGGAGGAATGGGAATCCCCGCAACCTATTAGCCCCGCTGCACTCTTGTCCAGGATGCCACAACTTAGTTCGGATTTCCATTTGGGTACGCACATCACCAGTTCTGCAGGTACAAGGGCAACAACGCGGAGGAAGATGATGGTATGTTACCAATGTGCGTACAATTATATAGGTCTCCACGGTATGACGTGGAGCGGACAGTTCTGGTCAGGTTTGATCCGTTTCGCGCATAGGCACAAACGGCTAGGTCCGCTTCGAAGCACCGGCCGGACTCTCGAGACGGTCCCAACCTAGCTAGGTGGCTACCTGGACTTGTTCGTGGTAAGGTGAAGTGTTGTGCCGACAGTCTCGGTGCGTGTGGCTACAGTAGTGCATCCCTGTAGGGTTAAATCTTTTCGAGAAGGCGTATCGTCCGCGCTTATGTGACGATCTTGGAGAAAGTGCTGGCTTACAGGAGTCAGATAACTTACACCTAATGATACTTTTTAACTTGTGCGATAACGAGTTTACTATTACAACATCTGTGAGTTTTTCCTCGGGTCACCTCCTGACATTGGTTGATGGGGGGTAAATCCTGGATGGGTTTGCTTTGGTGAGTAGTTGTAGTTGGTTTTGTCGCGCTTCCTTATCCCTTTCTAATAGACGAGAGTTGTAGCGTGTCTCTGTAGATTGCTTAGTGTTGCCCGCTGCCGCTTTATTACACCAACCTCTTCCTTGGTACCCAAAGTATTTGTATCTTGTGATGACTGGTTGCATTGGTATCTTGTGAGTATTTCTTTCCGCCTGCCGGTACCTTCAAGTACTGACCCCATGATTCGGGGTTGTATTGACAATGAAGTCAACAGGTTTGAAGTTGACGATGTTAGCTTGGGAATCCCTCCGGCTTGGCCTGGGCAGGGATTGGACGCCATCGGTTATCTTCAGGACTCTTAGTACAATTTGTATCTTATCCGTAGTCCGATACTATTTCGTTTTCCGCTGTTATTTGGATCTTTGTATTGTATAAGTTGTATCCTTGACTCGTTTGAGTCGTCTTGTATATATCTCTTCTGTTGTTGTTGCGGTTTATTTCATGAACTGTTGTAATGGTATCAGAAATGACAACTCGGGATCATATATGATGTGGATTCTGGCGGGAACGCTGAAATCCCCATAGTACCCGATCCAGGGGCGTCACACCGTTGTAGGGTAAATCTTTTCGAAAAGCCATGTCCACATTTATGGACATCCTTGGGAACAGCAGTTGAGATCATAGAGAACTTGTACAATTAAACTTGAGGTGGTGGATGTGATGCAAGGTTGGCGGTTGCCTTGTTCAGAAGCTGAAGAACAAGAGAGTACAATTTCTCTCTCATTTAAAAACCCTCTTATAGAGGTTTCCATGTTGGTATTCAAAAATTAAAACTAGCTTTCTGCAAATCAACTACCAAATAGCCTAGCTAATGCCTCATTCGAGATATTAGCTCTAGTAACCTTGCGAGTACCTTCTGTACTCACCGTTGCTTTGTTAAATCTTTACTCTGTTACAGCCGACGGTTTCTCCGAAGTCAAAGGTGATTTCTTCGTGGATGTCAACGAGTAGTCTGGGTTTTCCAGGTGGCAGCCTGGGGTGATTAGGAGCAAGCTGGCACTGACTTGTTTATTTGCAGGCCTCTAAGTCCATATTTTGGTTCATGTTCTTTAGAACAACTATACATGCTTCCGCTTGTTGTAATGTTGGGTCTATGACCTCTGATTGTACTTGGTATATTTTCTCTGTTAAGTGTTGAAATATATATGATAAGTGTCGTAGAGACTGTGATGTTTCGTTGGACGGGAATCGATGCCCCGTTGAGGGCTCGAGTTACGTGTTATATCATGTGTAGAAAAGCCCTACACGTGGAAATACATAGAGGTATAGTCCGGGTAGAGTACTACTCTATACCGAACGTATACAGAACAGAAACAATGTCTAACACCCCCCTTAATCGAAACCACGAGAGAGTTTGAGATTACGCTTAAATTTTTGTAGTGCTCTGACAGGTAAAGTTTTGGTGAAGCCATCAGCAATCTGATCCTTAGTAGAGATGAATTTGATATCTAGCAATTTGGCAGCAAAACGTTCTCGAATAAAGAGATACTCAATCTCAATATGCTTAGTGCGAGGATGAAAAATCGGATTTGCCGAGAGATATGTGGCACCAAGATTATCACACCACAGACAGGGGCGCTCTGTGAGGGAAACACCCAACTCTCGAATCAAGGCCTCAACCCAAATCAACTCAGCTGTAGCATTGGCAAGCGCCTTATATTCTGCCTCAGTACTGGAACGGGACACAGTAGCTTGTTTGCGAGCACTTCAGGAGATGAGATTAGGACCAAAGAATATAGCAAACCCACCAGTGGAACGACAATCATCGAGACAACCGGACCAATCAGCATCAGAAAAAGCACTAAGTAGAGTAGAGGAAGACTTCTGAAAAGTAAGTCCAATCTTAAGTGTACCTTGCACATACCGAAGAATACGTTTGACAGCTGTCCAATGTGTAGTTGTTGGTGCATGTAGATACTGACATACTTTGTTTACGGAGAAGGAGATATACGGACGAGTCAAGGTCAATTATTGAAGAGCACCAATAACACTCCTATAGTTTGTACTGTCCTCAGGACCAAGAGGAGAACCATCTGTCAGGGAAATGTTGTCACTGGTAGACAAAGGAGTGGGACAAGTGGTGCATTGTGTCATGCCCACTTTAGCCAGAAGATCAGTAGCATATTTAGTTTGAGTCAAAATAAGTCCATTAGCACACTTGGCTACCTCAATACCCAAAAAGAAGTGGAGATCACCTAAATCCTTGATGGAAAAATGAGAACTGAGGGTATGAAGCAGTGTAGTCGTGTGAGATAACTCATCACGACCTGGATATAAACCTCCATGACAGGGTCCTCTAAACAGAATTTGCTTGTTGTCCTTATCCTTGATCAAAAAGAAAGACGGGTGAAACTCAACAAACGCATGATTATCGGAGGCAATTTTATAAATGGAAACAAGATTTTTAGAAGCACTAGGAACATGCAATATGTTCCGAAGATGCAAGGAACTATGAGGGGTATGCAAGACAGAATGACCAATATGCGCTATGTTCATACCTGCACAACTAGCATTGTGGATTTGATCACGGCCTTTGTAAGGAGTATGAGTATTCATCCTCTGGAGTTCGGCGGTAATATGATCAGTAGCCCCACTGTCCATGTACCAATTGGTGTCTACGCCATATGCACCCTTCCCCTCGTTGTGTGAGTCATCATCATCATCACGATCGGCATAGCGCCACCAACAATCATTGGCAGGGTTCCCATACTTTTTGCATATCTGACAGGTGGTGTCAACAAAAGGAGTGGGGGTGCGACCACGACCAGGACCCCCCATGGGCTGTCCACGCCCATCATCAGTACGGTACCGACCACCATCACGAGAACCCGTGCCACGGTACTGTCCCCCATAAGCTCGATCACGATATTGCCCTCCAAAGTTGCGGTCACGATATTGACCCTGGCCTCCATTATCACGCCGATCACGGTACTGTGTTTGGTCACGATACTGACCCTGACCACCTCCACCATCACGACGAACACGGTACTGTCCAGAGTTTCCACCACTATCACGGCGGTAGCCCTGTTGATCACGAGAGACATAGCTATCACGGTTCTGAAAAGTGGCACGGAGAGATGCAGCATTTACCGAGGATTGGAAGGAGTTTTGTCCGGTTTCAGTAAGCATAGCATTGCGATAATCAAACGCTTGGAGTTGAGCACACATATCATTGAGAGAGGTGGAGGGCACGGCATTAATAGAGGCAACGAGCGAATTATAATCACCATCAAGCCCATTGAGGATATAGCCTTTTAGTTCATCATCATCAACAAATTTGCCCGCAACAGCTAATTCAGACACAAAGGTTTTCATCTTTGCAATATATTGGGCAGCAGACATATCCAATTTCTTGGTGCTAGAGAGAACACCACGTAGCATGTTTACCTTGGCACGAGATTGGGAAGAAAACAACTCATAGATTGTAGTCCAAACTTCAAACGAGTGCTCGAGGCCTAAGATCTGCGCCAGATTATCTTGGTTCATGGAACGTGTGAGATAACTCATCACAGCCTGATCACGAGCAAGCCAAACCGCATAGTCTGGATATTGGATCATCTTTTTCGATTTGTCAGACTCTTCAATCTCTAGGGTTTTTGGTGGGGCGGAGTCGGAACCGTCGAGCAGCCCCATGACTTGCGCATAACGAAGTGTCGGAAGAACCTGAGTTTTCCAGAACAAATAGTTGTCTCGGGAGAGCTTCTCGGTTGGCGGGGCGCCGAGTGCAGATGCCAGGGACGCCATGGTCGTCGAAGAAGAAGCCATCGAGCAGGCTGTTGGTTGTTTGGGTTGTTGTGTATCTAATGTTGTTGGGTGGGAGGGAAGGCCGGCGAGGAACACAGCCGGGATCCAGTTGTCTGTAGGTTGTAGGGTTTTTTCTTTGTTGTCTCACGGCGGCGATCGCCGGTAGGTTTTTTTTCTTCGGTAGATCCGATCTGGACGTCAGAGAGGAAGACGCTCTGATACCATGTCGTTGGACGGGAATCGATGCCCCATTGAGGGCTCGAGTTACGTGTTATATCATGTGTAGAAAAGCCCTACACGTGGCAACACAGAGAGGTATTGTCCGGGTAGAGTACTACTCTATACCGAACGTATACAGAACAGAAACAATGTCTAACATGATGTGCCAGATTGTTCTGACTCTTGATCTCTTTATTAGGCAACTTGGCTGGTCCCGATGTTATGTCATGACTGGGGGGTTGTGGGCCGATGATCCATGACCGAGCCGCGCCTGCTTATGTGATTTAGCATGGGAGTGGTAACCCCAGTAACCTTCCGTCCCATATCGTAACCGCTGACACCCAACACTTTGCATAACACCGAGGTCGGTGACTTACAATCCGCAGACCAGACAACACTATGTAATAGCCGACAAAAATGACCATAAAAGGAAAAATATAAAGATTTGATGATTTATATAAATTCTTATGAAATCTTTCGTGGAACACAAAACAATGTGCTATAACCTAGATCAACCTTTAGAAACTACCAAATAGATGATTTTTGAAGACTCCCATAAATGACCAGATCAAAAAGTTATGATGATTAACAGAAATGCACCGAAATCGGTCTCGGACAACAAATCATCTATCTATAGCCCACCAGAACTTTTTTAAATACCAAATAGATGAGTTTTGATGACTTCCCGAAATGCCTAAAAAATCGAGCACACAAAAATGTTGAGAATTAACCAAAGTAGTCGTCAACCCATATGTATTATAATTAAAAACACTTTTATAGATCCTTTTTTATTAACGTTGTGTTATTCTTATTTGGTAATAGCTATGGAGACGGATCATTGACTTGACAACTACGCACTATGTTCAATATCACTACCCTCTTCTCAATATATACTACGCCAACAAGGAAGAAAAGAAAGAAATCTACTGAAATCTTTACATCAAGTGAAAGACCAAATGATGAAAGTGTTGAATCAAACAATTATGTTTTGAATTTATACTATCTCACTTTTACTACCATGGTTCTTTAATTACACCAATAAACTAATTTTAACTTCGAAACCTAATTGAATTTGGGAAAAAGTAATGTGTTTGCTTATTATATGACACAAAAATATGTGCATTCTAATGGATATAATATGTTCATGGAACACAAAACAATGTGCTATAGCGCCTAGAAACTTTTAGAAATGACCAGATCGACGCCTTTTGATAATTTCCTATTATGCAATGAAATCGCCCCGAAATAACAAAGTAGTTATCTATTTCCCACGGAAACTTTTTAAAATGACCAAATCAACGAGTTTTGAGTACTTTCCGAAATGAATCGAAAATTGTCACTGGACCAAAAAAAAAGGTCTTCTATAGCACACACACAAACGGTTTGATATGATCAAATCTTAACACATCATGACATGCTATCGAGATAGTTCCCGGAGCCTAAAACAGTCTGCTATACCCAAAGAAAACAACTAGATATGACCAAATTGACGAGTTTTGATGATTGGCATAAATGCTATACCCTAAAATAATTCTGTATTCCCCATGGAACCTTTAAAAATTACCAAGTTACAAGTTTCGATGACTTCCAAAGATGCCTCCCAAATTTTCTTTGGACCTCCTAACTTTATGCTATAGCACACAAAAACGTTTACAAATGACTAGATCTGATAAATGTCAGAAATACCCTAGGTTCGTCCATGGACCCCAAAATAGTGTACTATAGCCCATTAAAATTGGAAGAAAGGTCCGAATCGAAGAGTTTTGAGGAATGCTAGAAATGACCAAATAAAAATATTTTGAAGATTGCCACAAATACCGCGAAACTTCTCCCGAAAAGCAAAACAATTTTCTATAGCCCACAAAGACTTGTAAAAAGGACCAAATCGACGAATAATGACGACTTCCAGAAATGCATTCAAAATCGTTATACCCAATGAAAACTACAAGAAATGAAGAAATATAACGATTTGATGATTCATATAAAGGCCTCCGAAATCGTTCAACACACACAAAAAAATGTTCTATATCACACGATACCAGTCAAAATTCACCAAATTTTATGACCTGTAGAAATGCCTCGATACCGTCACCTGACACCAAAACAATGTGTTGTCCCCATGAATCTTCCTCAGACCTTTAAATAGATTCGTATTTTCCATAAAACCTTTAAAAATGACCAAATCGATTAATTTCGATGAACTCCATAGATAACTCCAAAATTTTCTTCGGACATGAAAACAAAGTGTTATAGCACAAAAAAATGGTCAGAATTAACTAGATCTGTATATTGTCATAAATACCCAGAGATCTTTCATGGACCCCAAAACAGTGTGTTATACCAAATCCAAATTTTTGAAATGAACAAATTGATGAGTTTTGATAAATGTCAGAAATTAAAAAAAGCGAAAAAATAGCATTGCCATAAATACCACGAAACGTCTCCTATACAACAAAACAGCCTGCTATAACCCAACAAAACTTCTAAAAATTACCAAATCGACGAATTTTGAGGACTTCCAAAAATCCATCCTAAATCGACCCCGAACCCTAAAGTTGTATGCTATAGCACACGACCAGATTTGACGACTGATAGAAATATCCACGAATCGTCCCGGACTCCAAAACAGTGTGACATAGCCAACGAAAATGAGAAGAACTGAAAATATATAAAGTTTTCTGATTGCTTTGCATGCCTTCAAAATCATCCCCGAAACCCAAAACAATGTGCTATCAGCAATAGAAACATTTTTTAAATGACCAAATAGTCGAGTTTTGTTGACCGCTAAAAATGACCCAATCGAAAAGTTTTCATAATTGCCATAAATCCCATGAAATTGCTCCCGGATAGCAAAATAGTTCCTATAGCCTAGGAAAGCTTTAAAAAATACCAAATCGACTTGTTTTGATGCCTTCAAGAAATGCCTCCAAAATAGAGCGCACGAAAACGTTCTAAATTAACGAAATGTGATGACTGTCAAAAATGCCCCCGTGATCGTCCCCGGAACCAAAAGCAATTCTCCATATCACCCGAAATCTTACATGAATGGACAAATCGACCAGTTTTGGTGACTTCAGAAATAGATATGCCTCCAAAATATTCTAGACCCCATTCTATAGAACACGAAAACGCTAAAATTGACAAGTTCTGATGACTGCCATACCTACCTTGGAAATCATCCCCATAACCAATTTTTTTGTGATATAGTCAATGAAAATGACCAAAATGTGGAAAACATAAAGATATGATAATTGCCAGAAATTCCACTGTATCATCCCCGAACCCCAAAAAATCTCGCTATAGCCCAGGAAAACTTTGAAAATCGACAAAATCGACGAGTTTAATGAATGTAAGAGATTCATACAAAATCGTTCCCGTACCTCAAAACTGTTAGTATTGACTAGATCCTAAGACCCCATAAATGCTCTCGATGTAATCCACAAACCCTAAAAAAGTGTGTTATAGGTGATGAAAACACCAAGAACTGGAAAAAATATGAAGATTTGATGATGGCTAGAAATTCTTCTGACGTTCGAGGAACACAAACCAATGTGTTATAAGCCACAAAAACTACCAATTCACGGGCTTCTTAAAATATCCACCTCTGTCGGACCCACTGATACCATGGTATCATGGGCCCTAGGTTGCGGGCCAAGCCCATACAACGTGGAAGAAGCCCGTACCGAGTCACCTCAAGAGACGGGCGTGCCAGCCTAAACTTTCGCCAAGGAGAACCCCCTGCTGAGGAGTCACCTTTGGAGAGATCATCGCCTGCTACCCTGCCTCCGCTCCTCTCGAGAGAAGCCCTCACCCGTTAGGAGACAACCCATGTGAGGGTTATTCCTATGTCTCTGTGTGGTGACAAAGAAGCCGCAGGGCTACAGAGCTGCTTTGGCCACAGTTGTCGTTCTCGTGTATGTAGCACGAGGCACCGCTGCGCGCGCCAAAGTCTTGACTGAGGCTTTCCCCTTTGGCCCAAGAAAACCTGTCCACTGCTACAAGACGGAAGGAGCATCATCGGAGCCCCCACATCTCTACCATGGATGGTGGCACTGTCCTCGACGACCGGCAATAGCTGGTGCTACAGAGTCCTGTGGCATGCACTTTGACACCTTGTGGTAGCCCGGAAAGAGGTCCGAGTGCCGGTATAAGAAGGGCCCTTTGGACCTCCTAGAAAGGGATCGAGAACTGAACTCCACTAGGGATCCCCATAGTCTGCTCCGAGCACAAGATCGCATTTGTACTGTAGACACCACAGTGCAATCCATAAGTCAAGCATGAGTAGGTTTTTACACCATCACGGTGGCCTGAACCTGGGTAAACTCTTCTTGTTACCATTGACTGTCTTCACGAACTTTCCTCTCGAGGTGAGTTTGAACGCGGTTAGCACCCAGTATTCAAACCTCTAGAAGCGATCATGTCTTGGTCAGATCCGCCTATCCGACATTTGGCGCGCTAGGTAGGAGACTAAGACGTTCTCGCGCATCTCGACTGCCATGGTCGCCTCCTGCACCTACCGGACCGGCTGCAAGGCGCGGTCTTGGAAGTGGACAACCATCAATGTCCTTGTCTCCAGCCTCTCCCGCAATGGAACCCACCGTTATCCCCCCCAATGGTGTCACGCGGATGTTACACAGCACTTATCGGCGAGTCCCTTGTGGACACAACACAGCCTCTGCAGTCTACAGTGCAGGTGACACTCTCCCTACATCCATCGTCCATGCGTGAGCATGGTCGACAGAGCCAGCAGGAAGCCCTGCCTAGAGCATAGTGTTCGGGGCGCTGTCCGTCCAATGCCGCCGCTTGCGACTCTTAGTTAGTACCCACCACTGAGCTCGCTTGGGCAGGAGGAGCCACGCATGTGGAAACAAGTGCTCCATCCACCACCTGGGAGCTTGCCTGCTCGCGCACGCGAGACTCAACACCGCCGAGCGCGCATCACAACACCCTTCGCCGTGGGAGACGCCCCCATCGACTCGGAGCTGCCCAACTACCGAGAGAGGCGGGCGAGTGCTCGGGCAGGGTGCTGCTACGCATTCTCCAGTGGCCCTCCATGTTTATCCCTCGTCTCCCACCTCGCTACAATAGCAATTTTCCCCTTTTAGGCTTCCTATGGAGGTACGAAGCAAGGGTCCGAGCGGCTGGGGATGCGACAGGTGCCTCATGAGGTACTTACCCCCGGCGCTCTGCGGCCCTCCACTCGCATGGTTGCTTAACCTCGCCGACAGCTCCGTGAGCACGTGGGAGGCACTTCGCGCGTAGTTCCTCCGATGCTTACGCCACTGCGGCCGTCTCTACTACGGTAAAATCGAGGGTCACGTGACCCTATGGCGCTTCGCTGTGGGAAGCGGTGGTCCCAGCTCCGTAGAGGCACACCACGCCGCTCCATCATCCCGCCAAGTGGCGTGTATTCTTGGCGGATCACTGGCCCCACTTTCTAATCGCCATCTCAAGAGGGCCTCGCGAGAGGTCAAAGTTGTCTGTCAGGAGGACAAACCGCCTTAGCAACCCTCAAGTGGTCGCAGCAAGAAATATCCATCGGCATCGCAGACAACCCCAAGACCACTAACTCCGTGGGAGCCATCCCTATGGTATGCACCCGCACGATCAACAGCGTCACCGTCTCCAAGACGCTCGTGGATGGAGGAGCGGGCCTCAACCTGATCTCTCTTGAGACCTTCGAGAAGTTACTTGTCTCAGGCGATCTCCTGAAGGCAACCATGGCCATGCCCTTCACCGGCACAACCATCGGTACCACCGTCCTGTTGGGACGGGTGTGTCTGGTGGTCACGTTCGGCACTCGCCAGAACTATCGCACCAGGAACATCAACACCCACGTTGCCCACATCGGGCTCCCCTACAACGACATCCTCACCTACCCCGCCTTGACCAAGTTCATGGATGTCACGCACCACGCGTACAACCTTATCAAGATTCCCGACAGCAGTGGTCCCCTCACCGTCCACGACAAAGTGATGGATGATGTATGTTCCATGGAGGATGCCTACAAGGAGGTGACGGCATCACACCCATCGACGAGGACAGCCTCGAATGCGTTGTCGAGCCTCCGAAGAAGAGGTTATTTTTCTCTCAAGAGAGAGAGCCACAGAGAAGGTCTCCATGAACCCCGACGGCACGGGGCCTACCTTCACCATTGGAGCCGGGTTGCCTCCCAAATAGGAAAGTGCGCTCGTCGCCTTTGTTCGGGCAAAGACGGACATGTTCGCACGAACAACGCCCGATATGCTCGGTGTACCAAGGGAGGTGATCGAGCACCATCTTGCCATGTGCCCTGGCACACGCCCAGCCAAGAAGAAGGCCTGCCGTCAGGGTCCCAAAAAGCAGGAATTCATCGTCCTCGAGGTGGAGAAGCTGTTGGACGCCAAGATCATCCGAGAGATCATTCACACTAAGTGGATCTCCAACCCCGTCGTGGTCTCCAAGCACATAGGCGGAGGACGACTATGTGTGGACTTCACCGACCTCAACAAGGCCTGCCCCAAGGATCCATAACCTCTCCCGAGAATCGACCAGATAGTAGACTCCACCGCCGAATGTGACATCCTCTGCTTTCTGGATGCTTTCTCGGGATACCAGAAGATCAAGATGGACAAACAAGATCAGGTGAAGACCGCCTTCATGACTCCTTGTGGAGTATTCTGCTATGTGTGTATGCCCTTCGGCCTGAAAATGTCGGGGCAACTTTCCAGCCGCTGATTCGCATAACCCTGGGAACACAGACAGGGAAGAATGCGGAGGCATACGTCAACGACATCGTCGTCAAAACTCGCGAGGAGCGCAGGCTGATCGATGACCTTGCGGAGGCCTTCCAGAATCTCCGTAGGGTCAACATCCTGCTCAAGCCGACAATGTGTCTTCAGAGTCGTGGCAGGGAAGCTGCTCGGCTTCCTGGTGTCTAACCACGACATCAAGGCCAACCCCGACAATATTCGAGCCATTGAAGAAATGCAGTCTCCATGGCAGCTAAAAGACATGCACCGCCTCGCAGGATGTGTAGCGGCGCTAGGACGCTTCATCTCCAGGTTTGGCGACAAGGCTATGCCATTCTTTAAGCTCCTGAAGCGAACGGATCCTTTCAAATGGACTACCGATGCTGCAGATGCATTTGAGTACCTCAAGAAGTACCTAGCAAACTCTCCCAGCCTGGTCACTCCGCGTCCACGAGAGCCGCTGCCCCTGTACCTTGCAGCCACCCCCACACAGTCAGCGTCGTTCTCGTCGCAGAAAGGCTAGCTGACAAGAAAAGAGCGGCCCTGCCCGGCCTGGAGCCCATGCACTCCTCTCTCCGAGAGGACACCACTGCACGACAAGAGATCCACAAGGAGGACACCCTCAAGCCTCAGGAGATCCCCAATGTGTCAGAAGAACTCACTGTCGGTACCTCTACAGTCGCTCCCGCGAGAGGTACCCCCTGCAGCAGAAGCTTTTGTACGCGCTCCTTGTGGCTGTGAGGAAGCTTCACCACAACTTCGATGGACACCCACCACAGTGGTATATGCGTTCCCTCTCGAGAAAATTCTGCGAAATTCCAACACCATGGGGCCTGTCACCGAGTGGGCTGTCAAGCTCCAACACTCCGAACTCCAGTTTCTCATGACCGAGACAACCAAAGGCGGAGCTCTGGCGGGGTTCACCATAGAGTGGACTAGCTCACTGCCAGAGGAGGAGACGGCCATCCCCGGCAAGCTGGCTCCAGGAGTTTGGACCCTGCACTTTGATGGGGCCTTCTCCTAAGGGCTCGGGGGTTGGCGTCGTGCTCACATCGCCAACCGGCGACAAGCTCTACTACGATGTCTAGCTTCCCTTCGACCACAAGGCCGTGGTCTCCAACAACATCGCCAAGTACGAGGGCCTCCTCGCCAGCATGAGGGCCGCCGCAGCACTAGGCGTCAAGCGCATCACCATCAAAGGAGACTTCCAGCTCTTGGTGAACTCCTCCAACAAGAGCTACAAAGCCAAGGATAAACACATTGACCTGTACCTTGAGGAGGTTCGCAAGCTCAAGAAGCGCTTGGGAAAGCGAGCATCAAGGAACTGGGCGCAAGCCCCAGGAATCTTTGAAGAGAGGCTCGACAAGCCATCCATCGTACCGCCAGCCGACGATAATGGGGGCAAGGCAACCAGCACCTCAAGGAAGAGCTCCCGCCTAAGGCGCACCGGACTGCGACATTCCCTCGGGATACCGCCTGGTACTTGCATTCACTCATGAGAAAGCATGATGGAACAAGAGCCTCATTGACTACGTCCTCAATTAAATTTGTTTAGTTGCATCTTGTTTTGCATCTCGCATGTCATGCATGTAAAAATAGGATCATGCTGGATCTTTTACCGTAGTAGTAATTATTGTATTCGTTGTTTCTTCTTGTGTTTTGCTTCTTAGCGGATAGGACGTTGAGATGATGTGAGCAACGACAAGTTCTGCTACCTCTACAAGCTAGATTCCAGGCAAGCTTTACTCACTTGCTACCTTTGGCTGCCATTCCTCACTTGTTACCGATTCTTTCCGTTGTCTTTGTTCTAGCCTTATGAATCGATGTTTGTGTCTCGATCCTATCATATGTTTACCTTGCAACCATGATATAGCCTCATCCCCACCTCCTATGACATGTTTGTTTCTTGTTTGCCTTGCGAGTCGTAGCGCATGCTTAGGTTTATTGGCGAGTTTGGTTCTTTGTCACCTTACTAGTATGATACGTTGGTTCAACTTATTTTAAAATAATCTCAACACTTGGGGTAATAATAAAATTTGTTCGAGTGAAGACATCGACGGGAGGCCCGTCGAGGCTTTTGGTCCCTCCGGTGTCGCCATAGGAAAAGGTTCTTGTCCGCTGATCCAAGAATGAGCGTGCTAACCACATCGTGGGAGGAATGGGAATCCCCGCAACCTATTAGCCCCGCTGCACTCTTGTCCAGGATGCCACAACTTAGTTCGGATTTCCATTTGGGTACGCACATCACCAGTTCTGCAGGTACAATGGCAACAACGCGGAGGAAGATGATGGTATGTTACCAATGTGCGTACAATTATATAGGTCTCCACGGTATGACGTGGAGCGGACAGTTCTGGTCAGGTTTGATCCGTTTCGCGCATAGGCACAAACGGCTAGGTCCGCTTCGAAGCACCGGCCGGACTCTCGAGACGGTCCCAACCTAGCTAGGTGGCTACCTGGACTTGTTCGTGGTAAGGTGAAGTGTTGTGCCGACAGTCTCGGTGCGTGTGGCTACAGTAGTGCATCCCTGTAGGGTTAAATCTTTTCGAGAAGGCGTATCGTCCGCGCTTATGTGACGATCTTGGAGAAAGTGCTGGCTTACAGGAGTCAGATAACTTACACCTAATGATACTTTTTAACTCGTGCGATAACGAGTTTACTATTACAACATCTGTGAGTTTTTCCTCGGGTCACCTCCTGACATTGGTTGATGGGGGGTAAATCCTGGATGGGTTTGCTTTGGTGAGTAGTTGTAGTTGGTTTTGTCGCGCTTCCTTATCCCTTTCTAATAGACGAGAGTTGTAGCGTGTCTCTGTAGATTGCTTAGTGTTGCCCGCTGCCGCTTTATTACACCAACCTCTTCCTTGGTACCCAAAGTATTTGTATCTTGTGATGACTGGTTGCATTGGTATCTTGTGAGTATTTCTTTCCGCCTGCCGGTACCTTCAAGTACTGACCCCATGATTCGGGGTTGTATTGACAATGAAGTCAACAGGTTTGAAGTTGACGATGTTAGCTTGGGAATCCCTCCGGCTTGGCCTGGGCAGGGATTGGACGCCATCGGTTATCTTCAGGACTCTTAGTCCAATTTGTATCTTATCCGTAGTCCGATACTATTTCGTTTTCCGCTGTTATTTGGATCTTTGTATTGTATAAGTTGTATCCTTGACTCGTTTGAGTTGTCTTGTATATATCTCTTCTGTTGTTGTTGCGGTTTATTTCATGAACTGTTGTAATGGTATCAGAAATGACAACTCGGGATCATATATTATGTGGATTCTGGCGGGAACGCTGAAATCCCCATAGTACCCGATCCAGGGGCGTCACACCGTTGTAGGGTAAATCTTTTCGAAAAGCCATGTCCACGTTTATGGACATCCTTGGGAACAGCAGTTGAGATCATAGAGAACTTGTACAATTAAACTTGAGGTGGTGGATGTGATGCAAGGTTGGCGGTTGCCTTGTTCAGAAGCTGAAGAACAAGAGAGTACAATTTCTCTCTCATTTAAAAACCCTCTTATAGAGGTTTCCATGTTGGTATTAAAAAATTAAAACTAGCTTTCTGCAAATCAACTACCAAATAGCCTAGCTAAAGCCTCATTCGAGATATTAGCTCTAGTAACCTTGCGAGTACCTTCTGTACTCACCGTTGCTTTGTTAAATCTTTACTCTGTTACAGCCGACGGTTTCTCCGAAGTCAAAGGTGATTTCTTCGTGGATGTCAACGAGTAGTCTGGGTTTTCCAGGTGGCAGCCTGGGGTGATTAGCAGCAAGCTGGCACTGACTTGTTTATTTGCAGGCCTCTAAGTCCATATTTTGGTTCATGTTCTTTAGAACAACTATACATGCTTCCGCTTGTTGTAATGTTGGGTCTATGACCTCTGATTGTACTTGGTATATTTTCTCTGTTAAGTGTTGAAATATATATGATTAGTGTCGTAGAGACTGTGATGTTTCGTTGGACGGGAATCGATGCCCCGTTGAGGGCTCGAGTTACGTGTTATATCATGTGTAGAAAAGCCCTACACGTGGAAATACATAGAGGTATAGTCCGGGTAGAGTACTACTCTATACCGAACGTATACAGAACAGAAACAATGTCTAACACCCCCCTTAATCGAAACCACGAGAGAGTTTGAGATTACGCTTAAATTTTTGCAGTGCTCTGACAGGTAAAGTTTTGGTGAAGCCATCAGCAATCTGATCCTTAGTAGAGATGAATTTGATATCTAGCAATTTGGCAGCAAAACGTTCTCGAATAAAGAGATACTCAATCTCAATATGCTTAGTGCGAGGATGAAAAATCGGATTTGCCGAGAGATATGTGGCACCAAGATTATCACACCACAGACAGGGGCGCTCTGTGAGGGAAACACCCAACTCTCGAATCAAGGCCTCAACCCAAATCAACTCAGCTGTAGCATTGGCAAGCGCCTTATATTCTGCCTCAGTACTGGAACGGGACACAGTAGCTTGTTTGCGAGCACTTCAGGAGATGAGATTAGGACCAAAGAATATAGCAAACCCACCAGTGGAACGACAATCATCGAGACAACCGGACCAATCAGCATCAGAAAAAGCACTAAGTAGAGTAGAGGAAGACTTCTGAAAAGTAAGTCCAATCTTAAGTGTACCTTGCACATACCGAAGAATACGTTTGACAGCTGTCCAATGTGTAGTTGTTGGTGCATGTAGATACTGACATACTTTGTTTACGGAGAAGGAGATATACGGACGAGTCAAGGTCAATTATTGAAGAGCACCAATAACACTCCTATAGTTTGTACTGTCCTCAGGACCAAGAGGAGAACCATCTGTCAGGGAAATGTTGTCACTGGTAGACAAAGGAGTGGGACAAGTGGTGCATTGTGTCATGCCCACTTTAGCCAGAAGATCAGTAGCATATTTAGTTTGAGTCAAAATAAGTCCATTAGCACACTTGGCTACCTCAATACCCAAAAAGAAGTGGAGATCACCTAAATCCTTGATGGAAAAATGAGAACTGAGGGTATGAAGCAGTGTAGTCGTGTGAGATAACTCATCACGACCTGGATATAAACCTCCATGACAGGGTCCTCTAAACAGAATTTGCTTGTTGTCCTTATCCTTGATCAAAAAGAAAGACGGGTGAAACTCAACAAACGCATGATTATCGGAGGCAATTTTATAAATGGAAACAAGATTTTTAGAAGCACTAGGAACATGCAATATGTTCCGAAGATGCAAGGAACTATGAGGGGTATGCAAGACAGAATGACCAATATGCGCTATGTTCATACCTGCACAACTAGCATTGTGGATTTGATCACGGCCTTTGTAAGGAGTATGAGTATTCATCCTCTGGAGTTCGGCGGTAATATGATCAGTAGCCCCACTGTCCATGTACCAATTGGTGTCTACGCCATATGCACCCTTCCCCTCGCTGTGTGAGTCATCATCATCATCACGATCGGCATAGCGCCACCAACAATCATTGGCAGGGTTCCCATACTTTTTGCATATCTGACAGGTGGTGTCAACAAAAGGAGTGGGGGTGCGACCACGACCAGGACCCCCCATGGGCTGTCCACGCCCATCATCAGTACGGTACCGACCACCATCACGAGAACCCGTGCCACGGTACTGTCCCCCATAAGCTCGATCACGATATTGCCCTCCAAAGTTGCGGTCACGATATTGACCCTGGCCTCCATTATCACGCCGATCACGGTACTGTGTTTGGTCACGATACTGACCCTGACCACCTCCACCATCACGACGAACACGGTACTGTCCAGAGTTTCCACCACTATCACGGCGGTAGCCCTGTTGATCACGAGAGACATAGCTATCACGGTTCTGAAAAGTGGCACGGAGAGATGCAGCATTTACCGAGGATTGGAAGGAGTTTTGTCCGGTTTCAGTAAGCATAGCATTGCGATAATCAAACGCTTGGAGTTGAGCACACATATCATTGAGAGAGGTGGAGGGCACGGCATTAATAGAGGCAACGAGCGAATTATAATCACCATCAAGCCCATTGAGGATATAGCCTTTTAGTTCATCATCATCAACAAATTTGCCCGCAACAGCTAATTCAGACACAAAGGTTTTCATCTTTGCAATATATTGGGCAGCAGACATATCCAATTTCTTGGTGCTAGAGAGAACACCACGTAGCATGTTTACCTTGGCACGAGATTGGGAAGAAAACAACTCATAGATTGTAGTCCAAACTTCAAACGAGTGCTCAAGGCCTAAGATCTGCGCCAGATTATCTTGGTTCATGGAACGTGTGAGATAACTCATCACAGCCTGATCACGAGCAAGCCAAACCGCATAGTCTGGATATTGGATCATCTTTTTCGATTTGTCAGACTCTTCAATCTCTAGGGTTTTTGGTGGGGCGGAGTCGGAACCGTCGAGCAGCCCCATGACTTGCGCATAACGAAGTGTCGGAAGAACCTGAGTTTTCCAGAACAAATAGTTGTCTCGGGAGAGCTTCTCGGTTGGCGGGGCGCCGAGTGCAGATGCCAGGGACGCCATGGTCGTCGAAGAAGAAGCCATCGAGCAGGCTGTTGGTTGTTTGGGTTGTTGTGTATCTAATGTTGTTGGGTGGGAGGGAAGGCCGGCGAGGAACACAGCCGGGATCCAGTTGTCTGTAGGTTGTAGGGTTTTTTCTTTGTTGTCTCACGGCGGCGATCGCCGGTAGGTTTTTTTTCTTCGGTAGATCCGATCTGGACGTCAGAGAGGAAGACGCTCTGATACCATGTCGTTGGACGGGAATCGATGCCCCATTGAGGGCTCGAGTTACGTGTTATATCATGTGTAGAAAAGCCCTACACGTGGCAACACAGAGAGGTATTGTCCGGGTAGAGTACTACTCTATACCGAACGTATACAGAACAGAAACAATGTCTAACATGATGTGCCAGATTGTTCTGACTCTTGATCTCTTTATTAGGCAACTTGGCTGGTCCCGATGTTATGTCATGACTGGGGGGTTGTGGGCCGATGATCCATGACCGAGCCGCGCCTGCTTATGTGATTTAGCATGGGAGTGGTAACCCCAGTAACCTTCCGTCCCATATCGTAACCGCTGACACCCAACACTTTGCATAACACCGAGGTCGGTGACTTACAATCCGCAGACCAGACAACACTATGTAATAGCCGACAAAAATGACCATAAAAGGAAAAATATAAAGATTTGATGATTTATATAAATTCTTATGAAATCTTTCGTGGAACACAAAACAATGTGCTATAACCTAGATCAACCTTTAGAAACTACCAAATAGATGATTTTTGAAGACTCCCATAAATGACCAGATCAAAAAGTTATGATGATTAACAGAAATGCACCGAAATCGGTCTCGGACAACAAATCATCTATCTATAGCCCACCAGAACTTTTTTAAATACCAAATAGATGAGTTTTGATGACTTCCCGAAATGCCTAAAAAATCGAGCACACAAAAATGTTGAGAATTAACCAAAGTAGTCGTCAACCCATATGTATTATAATTAAAAACACTTTTATAGATCCTTTTTTATTAACGTTGTGTTATTCTTATTTGGTAATAGCTATGGAGACGGATCATTGACTTGACAACTACGCACTATGTTCAATATCACTACCCTCTTCTCAATATATACTACGCCAACAAGGAAGAAAAGAAAGAAATCTACTGAAATCTTTACATCAGGTGAAAGACCAAATGATGAAAGTGTTGAATCAAACAATTATGTTTTGAATTTATACTATCTCACTTTTACTACCATGGTTCTTTAATTACACCAATAAACTAATTTTAACTTCGAAACCTAATTGAATTTGGGAAAAAGTAATGTGTTTGCTTATTATATGACACAAAAATATGTGCATTCTAATGGATATAATATGTTCATGGAACACAAAACAATGTGCTATAGCGCCTAGAAACTTTTAGAAATGACCAGATCGACGCCTTTTGATAATTTCCTATTATGCAATGAAATCGCCCCGAAATAACAAAGTAGTTATCTATTTCCCACGGAAACTTTTTAAAATGACCAAATCAACGAGTTTTGAGTACTTTCCGAAATGAATCGAAAATTGTCACTGGTGTAACACCTGGGGGTGTTACCTGTTTGTTTTGCTTGCATCATCTGCATCCCATAAGCATTGCATCATGTTTTCCAAACCACTCAAAACTTCAGAACAATTTAAATTGTTCAAAACCCTAGTGGTAAATTCCAACAACACATTCAATTCAAATCAAATCCTACTTGGCAAATTTTCAAATGGGAGTTTAAAAATTAAAATTTTGCAAACAACTTAAAGCTAATAATGTTTTCCTAATTGCTTGAACCTATTAAATAACATTTGTTTATTTCCAAAATTCCAACCAAACCCTATTTGAGAATCACCTAACAAATTAATATCACACTAATAATTTAAGTTGTTGAAAGTAATTTTTAAACTACCTTTGTTGTTGTTGTGTTGCAAATTAAGAAAATTTAATTAACAACTAAACACCCAAAATTTATTTGGAAAATTCAACTAACAAGTTTATTTCAATTAAAAATTTCAACTTTGTGAAAGTAAGGCTAACATTGCTTTCATGTTTTTTTCTGTTTTGAGAAAAATAATAAAAGTATTTAATAAAACAATCCCCCCCAAATCCCAGCCCACCAAGCCCATGCGACTCGTCTCCCACCTCCGTACAGTCGATCCCCTCTCTCTGTCGTTTTCCTGCAGAAAAAGCAGAAGCAGCAACCGCACCACCCACTCCCATGTGCCTGCTCCTTTTCCCCCTCTACAAGAAGGTCCCGAGGCCCCTCCAAACCCTAGAACGCCCCTCTCCCCTCTCCTCTCCGCCTGCGCCGCCATCCCTCTCTCCCCCTCGATCTCATCTCCAAACAAAAAAAACTGCTGCTTGTCTGAACCTCCCAAAGAGGGCTGCGATGGTCATGTTTTGGCGGGCATGGCGCCTCCGATCGCGGCCCTGTCGTGGCCCTGCAGCGGCGGGAATGGAACAAGGGGGCCTCTCCCTTCCTTTTTGCTGAAGGATGCCCGGCGAGAGGAGGACCGAGGCGGCGACGCCATCAAGTTCTTCCGCCGCCGTCGCCACCATCTGCAGCGAGCGATTCCTCCCTGTCTGTCCGTCGAAGCTCACCGAGGTGAGGTTCCTCTCGCCCTAGGGCTCCCCCTTCCTCCCTCCTCTTGCTCTGAACGTGTGCCTTCGAGCCACGTCGTCGACGGTCGCCCATCCGCCCAGCGCCACCGCAAGCGAGATCGCTGACGGCCGGTCGCCCTGTCCTCTATCCGCTCGCTGTACCTGAACGGCGACAGGAAAGTTCAGTTAAGATGTTAACTGACGTAAACCACACCTCTTCCTGTTTCGGAACGGTATCCACACACGAACGGAACAGAGCCCAGTTGGTCCAGTTCCCCTCGCGCGCGGTGCAGATCCTGGGATCGAATCCCAGGGGCGCCCCTTTTCCTTTTATTTCCATTGCGCGCGCTGGGCCCCACCTGTCATCCACCCGCTGCGCCACCTCATCTTCCCACCGCGCCACGCTGGCTAGGCCCCACGAGGCAGTGGCTGTGTGTAAAGTGCAGCCCGGTAACAAAAAAATTGCTAACGTTTCTGATTTCAAAACAAATTCCTTTTAATTAACAGAATTAATCCTAAAACTTCAAACCTTAATATCTTCTAATCTATAAGCCCAATAAATACAAGTTTTATATGTTTTCTGATCCAAATCAAATACTCTTTTCAAGTAATTCATTTGTTCACTGTTTTGAAATTTCAAAATGCATTTAAAATTCAAATTTGAACAATTCAAATGCAATTTGCTAAAATCAATAACTAATTCATTATTAATCCAAATAATGCAAATAAAATATGTTTTCCATACCATTTTGAATAACCTTTTCAAATATAAATTTTGTTTCATGGTTTGAATAATTTAAATTGCCTAAACAATTTAAATCTTGTTTAATTCAATTAAAAATTGTTTAATATTGTTTAATTCATAATTAAATAATCCTAAGTCCAATTTCAAAATGTGAAACATGTAATCCAACTAAAATTTGATGTTCTTTTCAAATATCAACTTTGTTATTTGTTTTGAACATTTTAAATGGTTGAAAACAACAAATACTTGTGTGTTCCCTTTAAGGCACCCAAAATTCCCTAAGTTACTAATAAAATTCTAAATTGCTACACCCTATTTTAATTTGATTCTAATGTTGTTATTTTGCTGTTTTCCTCATCCATGCATCATACTAAACCACTTTCACCTAATGGTCATTAGGAAAACAAGTGTTTCAACCATAATTCATGGGCTGTTCATATGCAACTTAAATTGCATATGGGTCCATTTAAATTTGTTTATCTTGTCAACTAGTTTACCTTGATGCATCTTTAAACTTGTCATGCATCCATATCTTGATCATGCTGGATCTTTTGCCGTAGTAGTAATTGTTGCATCCCATTGTTTGTTCGAGGTTCGTTGCTTCTTCCCGGATAGGACGTTGAGATGATGTGAGCAACGACAAGTTCTGCTACCTTGCGGGATCTCAGGCAAGTATACTCACTTGCTGCCATATGGCTGCCTTTCATCACTTGTTACCGATTCTTTCCGTTGATTCTTTTCTGCTAGCCTTAGTGGTAGTTGTTTCTGTTACGAACCCATCACATGAATCCCTTAACCTTGATATTGCCTCACCTCCATACCTACAGCCTTTGTTTGTGCCTGTTCTTATCTAGCATGATTAGAGTTGCTTTTGCTCGAGCTTGTTGTCGGTTACTTCTTTTACTATCGTACCAGTATTGTCGTTACCGTTCCGGGGGCTCGAAATATTAATCAATCAATCCTGTTAATGCTATTGTTAAATAATAATTTGATGATAAGGCACCGGCGGGAGGCCCTTTGAGGTTTTGAGGCCCGCTAGTGTCGACCCTAATAGGAAAAGGGTCTTGTCTACCGATCCATGATGAGCGCACTACCCGCATGTGGGAAGCGAGTATGGGCGCCCCCCTCAACTGACTCGATTCGCATCTCGTCCAAATCGCCGTACTAGTTCGGGTGTTCCATTTGCTGCATCATATGCAGGTACGAACCCTTGGCGCCAGGGTGGAACTTTCGTAGTCGGCATTTAGGGCGGCGTGGTCTTCCAGTGCTATGAGGGTCCCCTTTTCTTCGTGGGGCTCGATTAGCCGCGCACGCACAGCACGCGGTGCTTTGGGCTTGATGCGAAGAAGGGTTGGTTGTGTAGAGTACCCCGCTTGGTGGGAGGCATCCCATCTGGCGGGTTATTCTTGCGTGTACGGTTACTATGGTGCACCCCTGCAGGGTAAATCTTCTCGAGAAGCCGTGTTTTCCGCGGTTATGGATTACTTGGTGAAAGTACTGGCTAACAAGTACTCAGGACAACTTAAACATAATAATCAACCATGTATCACCCAATGATTAATAACTTGACTAGTAATAGGTTATTCACACAATAACTTGACTCATCTTTAATACCACGGTGTGAGTTATCCTCGGATTGCTTCTTCGGATAAGGGGCGAGATCCAGGATGGGTTTGTTTGAAGTTATCTTTCAGTTGGTTACTATCACTCGATCTTATCTCCTTTCTGATAGTTGGAAGTAATAGAATCTCTGTAGTTGGTTAGTGCAGCCTGCTGTCGCTTATTTGCAGTAACCCCTTCCTTTCCGTTGATCCTAAAGTATTGGTATCTTGTGATGACTGGCTACGCCGGTAACTTGTGAGTATGGGTTTTATCCCCCTTGCCAGTACTTAACCGTACTGACCCACGAATCTCTTTCGTGGCTGCAAATTCCAACTTGCAGTCAACAGGTTTGAAGTCTGACGACGTTAGCTTGGGAATCCCTCCGGCTTGGCCTGGGCAGGGATTGGACGCTCTCGGTTATCTTCAGGACTCTTAGTCCAATTTGGATCTTGTCCGTAGACGGACGATATGTTGTTTCTTCTGCTGTTATTTGGATCTTTGTAATGTATCAGTTGTAACCCTGGCTAGTTTGAGTCATCTTGTATCTATCTGATTCTGTTGTAATTGTGGAATATTCGTGAACTATTGTAATGTTATCACAAGTGGCAACCTGGAATCGGTTATTATGTGGATTTTGGCGGGAATGCTGAAATCTGCATAGTGCCCGATCTCGGGGCGTCACAAAATGGTATCAGAGCCTTGGTTCCGATTCCCGAGATTGTTTCGATACGAATGGTTATCGAAGCAACGGGTCCGCAAAGCCTGTAGGTTAACCTAGCTAACGGTCGTTGTTTCTAGAGTGTCAAAAACTATTTCTGCTAAACTATTTAAGTAAAACATCTCAATAGGATTCTTGTTTTCTCCTTATCCCTATTCTATTTCCCCTCCCATCTTATTTGTTTTGGAGTCTACTCTCGTACTCAATCTTTCAAAGTGTTAGGATCCTACGTGGGTGGACGTTTTCTGAGCCTTTAACCTAATAGGTTCGATCATCGGAAGATTCCTGGTGGAAGAACATCGTCGTCACTCCGAGCAAGAATCTCTTGTTAGTGGTGTCGAGAAACCTTTGTTAGTGGTGTCGAGGAGATCAACTGGAAGCATGAAGAATCGATAGTCGAACTTCTTTCCCTCCCGGGTTAGCAGGTGGATTGCGAGGGCGCAATCCCTTGTTAGTGGTGTCGTCTGTAACACCTGGGGGTGTTACCTGTTTGTTTTGCTTGCATCATCTGCATCCCATAAGCATTGCATCATGTTTTCCAAACCACTCAAAACTTCAGAACAATTTAAATTGTTCAAAACCCTAGTGGTAAATTCCAACAACACATTCAATTCAAATCAAATCCTACTTGGCAAATTTTCAAATGGGAGTTTAAAAATTAAAATTTTGCAAACAACTTAAAGCTAATAATGTTTTCCTAATTGCTTGAACCTATTAAATAACATTTGTTTATTTCCAAAATTCCAACCAAACCCTATTTGAGAATCACCTAACAAATTAATATCACACTAATAATTTAAGTTGTTGAAAGTAATTTTTAAACTACCTTTGTTGTTGTTGTGTTGCAAATTAATAAAATTTAATTAACAACTAAACACCCAAAATTTATTTGGAAAATTCAACTAACAATTTTATTTCAATTAAAAATTTCAACTTTGTGAAAGTAAGGCTAACATTGCTTTCATTTTTTTTCTGTTTTGAGAAAAATAATAAAAGTATTTAATAAAACAATCCCCCCCAAATCCTTTGTTCCATCTACCTCTCCCTTTCATCCCATTACAAAAAAAAAAAAAAAAAAAGAAGAAAGAAGATAAAGGAAAAAGCAAGTTAGAAGGAGGCCGGCCCAATTTCTTTCCCAGCCCACCAAGCCCATGCGACTCGTCTCCCACCTCCGTACAGTCGATCCCCTCTCTCTGTCGTTTTCCTGCAGAAAAAGCAGAAGCAGCAACCGCACCACCCACTCCCATGTGCCTGCTCCTTTTCCCCCTCTACAAGAAGGTCCCGAGGCCCCTCCAAACCCTAGAACGCCCCTCTCCCCTCTCCTCTCCGCCTGCGCCGCCATCCCTCTCTCCCCCTCGATCTCATCTCCAAACAAAAAAAACTGCTGCTTGTCTGAACCTCCCAAAGAGGGCTGCGATGGTCATGTTTTGGCGGGCATGGCGCCTCCGATCGCGGCCCTGTCGTGGCCCTGCAGCGGCGGGAATGGAACAAGGGGGCCTCCCCCTTCCTTTTTGCTGAAGGATGCCCGGCGAGAGGAGGACCGAGGCGGCGACGCCATCAAGTTCTTCCGCCGCCGTCGCCACCATCTGCAGCGAGCGATACCTCCCTGTCTGTCCGTCGAAGCTCACCGAGGTGAGGTTCCTCTCGCCCTAGGGCTCCCCCTTCCTCCCTCCTCTTGCTCTGAACGTGTGCCTTCGAGCCACGTCGTCGACGGTCGCCCATCCGCCCAGCGCCACCGCGAGCGAGATCGCTGACGGCCGGTCGCCCTGTCCTCTATCCGCTCGCTGTACCTGAACGGCGACAGGAAAGTTCAGTTAAGATGTTAACTGACGTAAACCACACCTCTTCCTGTTTCGGAACGGTATCCACACACGAACGGAACAGAGCCCAGTTGGTCCAGTTCCCCTCGCGCGCGGTGCAGATCCTGGGATCGAATCCCAGGGGCGCCCCTTTTCCTTTTATTTCCATTGCGCGCGCTGGGCCCCACCTGTCATCCACCCGCTGCGCCACCTCATCTTCCCACCGCGCCACGCTGGCTAGGCCCCACGAGGCAGTGGCTGTGTGTAAAGTGCAGCCCGGTAACAAAAAAATTGCTAACGTTTCTGATTTCAAAACAAATTCCTTTTAATTAACAGAATTAATCCTAAAACTTCAAACCTTAATATCTTCTAATCTATAAGCCCAATAAATACAAGTTTTATATGTTTTCTGATCCAAATCAAATACTCTTTTCAAGTAATTCATTTGTTCACTGTTTTGAAATTTCAAAATGCATTTAAAATTCAAATTTGAACAATTCAAATGCAATTTGCTAAAATCAATAACTAATTCATTATTAATCCAAATAATGCAAATAAAATATGTTTTCCATACCATTTTGAATAACCTTTTCAAATATAAATTTTGTTTCATGGTTTGAATAATTTAAATTGCCTAAACAATTTAAATCTTGTTTAATTCAATTAAAAATTGTTTAATATTGTTTAATTCATAATTAAATAATCCTAAGTCCAATTTCAAAATGTGAAACATGTAATCCAACTAAAATTGGATGTTCTTTTCAAATATCAACTTTGTTATTTGTTTTGAACATTTTAAATGGTTGAAAACAACAAATACTTGTGTGTTCCCTTTAAGGCACCCAAAATTCCCTAAGTTACTAATAAAATTCTAAATTGCTACACCCTATTTTAATTTGATTCTAATGTTGTTATTTTGCTGTTTTCCTCATCCATGCATCATACTAAACCACTTTCACCTAATGGTCATTAGGAAAACAAGTGTTTCAACCATAATTCATGGGCTGTTCATATGCAACTTAAATTGCATATGGGTCCATTTAAATTTGTTTATCTTGTCAACTAGTTTACCTTGATGCATCTTTAAACTTGTCATGCATCCATATCTTGATCATGCTGGATCTTTTTCCGTAGTAGTAATTGTTGCATCCCGTTGTTTGTTCGAGGTTCGTTGCTTCTTCCCGGATAGGACGTTGAGATGATGTGAGCAACGACAAGTTCTGCTACCTTGCGGGATCTCAGGCAAGTATACTCACTTGCTGCCATATGGCTGCCTTTCATCACTTGTTACCGATTCTTTCCGTTGATTCTTTTCTGCTAGCCTTAGTGGTAGTTGTTTCTGTTACGAACCCATCACATGAATCCCTTAACCTTGATATTGCCTCACCTCCATACCTACAGCCTTTGTTTGTGCCTGTTCTTATCTAGCATGATTAGAGTTGCTTTTGCTCGAGCTTGTTGTCGGTTACTTCTTTTACTATCGTACCAGTATTGTCGTTACCGTTCCGGGGGCTCGAAATATTAATCAATCAATCCTGTTAATGCTATTGTTAAATAATAATTTGATGATAAGGCACCGGCGGGAGGCCCTTTGAGGTTTTGAGGCCCGCTAGTGTCGACCCTAATAGGAAAAGGGTCTTGTCTACCGATCCATGATGAGCGCACTACCCGCATGTGGGAAGCGAGTATGGGCGCCCCCCTCAACTGACTCGATTCGCATCTCGTCCAAATCGCCGTACTAGTTCGGGTGTTCCATTTGCTGCATCATATGCAGGTACGAACCCTTGGCGCCAGGGTGGAACTTTCGTAGTCGGCATTTAGGGCGGCGTGGTCTTCCAGTGCTATGAGGGTCCCCTTTTCTTCGTGGGGCTCGATTAGCCGCGCACGCACAGCACGCGGTGCTTTGGGCTTGATGCGAAGAAGGGTTGGTTGTGTAGAGTACCCCGCTTGGTGGGAGGCATCCCATCTGGCGGGTTATTCTTGCGTGTACGGTTACTATGGTGCACCCCTGCAGGGTAAATCTTCTCGAGAAGCCGTGTTTTCCGCGGTTATGGATTACTTGGTGAAAGTACTGGCTAACAAGTACTCAGGACAACTTAAACATAATAATCAACCATGTATCACCCAATGATTAATAACTTGACTAGTAATAGGTTATTCACACAATAACTTGACTCATCTTTAATACCACGGTGTGAGTTATCCTCGGATTGCTTCTTCGGATAAGGGGCGAGATCCAGGATGGGTTTGTTTGAAGTTATCTTTCAGTTGGTTACTATCACTCGATCTTATCTCCTTTCTGATAGTTGGAAGTAATAGAATCTCTGTAGTTGGTTAGTGCAGCCTGCTGTCGCTTATTTGCAGTAACCCCTTCCTTTCCGTTGATCCTAAAGTATTGGTATCTTGTGATGACTGGCTACGCCGGTAACTTGTGAGTATGGGTTTTATCCCCCTTGCCAGTACTTAACCGTACTGACCCACGAATCTCTTTCGTGGCTGCAAATTCCAACTTGCAGTCAACAGGTTTGAAGTCTGACGACGTTAGCTTGGGAATCCCTCCGGCTTGGCCTGGGCAGGGATTGGACGCTCTCGGTTATCTTCAGGACTCTTAGTCCAATTTGGATCTTGTCCGTAGACGGACGATATGTTGTTTCTTCTGTTGTTATTTGGATCTTTGTAATGTATCAGTTGTAACCCTGGCTAGTTTGAGTCATCTTGTATCTATCTGATTCTGTTGTAATTGTGGAATATTCGTGAACTATTGTAATGTTATCACAAGTGGCAACCTGGAATCGGTTATTATGTGGATTTTGGCGGGAATGCTGAAATCTGCATAGTGCCCGATCTCGGGGCGTCACAACTGGACCAAAAAAAAAGGTCTTCTATAGCACACACACAAACGGTTTGATATGATCAAATCTTAACACATCATGACATGCTATCGAGATAGTTCCCGGAGCCTAAAACAGTCTCCTATACCCAAAGAAAACAACTAGATATGACCAAATTGACGAGTTTTGATGATTGGCATAAATGCTATACCCTAAAATAATTCTGTATTCCCCATGGAACCTTTAAAAATTACCAAGTTACAAGTTTCGATGACTTCCAAAGATGCCTCCCAAATTTTCTTTGGACCTCCTAACTTTATGCTATAGCACACAAAAACGTTTACAAATGACTAGATCTGATAAATGTCAGAAATACCCTAGGTTCGTCCATGGACCCCAAAATAGTGTACTATAGCCCATTAAAATTGGAAGAAAGGTCCGAATCGAAGAGTTTTGAGGAATTCTAGAAATGACCAAATAAAAATATTTTGAAGATTGCCACAAATACCACGAAACTTCTCCCGAAAAGCAAAACAATTTTCTATAGCCCACAAAGACTTGTAAAAAGGACCAAATCGACGAATAATGACGACTTCCAGAAATGCATTCAAAATCGTTATACCCAATGAAAACTACAAGAAATGAAGAAATATAACGATTTGATGATTCATATAAAGGCCTCCGAAATCGTTCAACACACACAAAAAAATGTTCTATAGCACACGATACCAGTCAAAATTCACCAAATTTTATGACCTGTAGAAATGCCTCGATACCGTCACCTGACACCAAAACAATGTGTTGTCCACATGAATCTTCCTCAGACCTTTAAATAGATTCGTATTTTCCATAAAACCTTTAAAAATGACCAAATCGATTAATTTCGATGAACTCCATAGATAACTCCAAAATTTTCTTCGGACATGAAAACAAAGTGTTATAGCACAAAAAAAATGGTCAGAATTAACTAGATCTGTATACTGTCATAAATACCCAGAGATCTTTCATGGACCCCAAAACAGTGTGTTATACCAAATCCAAATTTTTGAAATGAACAAATTGATGAGTTTTGATAAATGTCAGAAATTAAAAAAAGCGAAAAAATAGCATTGCCATAAATACCACGAAACGTCTCCTATACAACAAAACAGCCTGCTATAACCCAACAAAACTTCTAAAAATTACCAAATCGACGAATTTTGAGGACTTCCAAAAATCCATCCTAAATCGACCCCGAACCCTAAAGTTGTATGCTATAGCACATGACCAGATTTGACGACTGATAGAAATATCCACGAATCGTCCCGGACTCCAAAACAGTGTGACATAGCCAACGAAAATGAGAAGAACTGAAAATATATAAAGTTTTCTGATTGCTTTGCATGCCTTCAAAATCATCCCCGAAACCCAAAACAATGTGCTATCAGCAATAGAAACATTTTTTAAATGACCAAATAGTCGAGTTTTGTTGACCGCTAAAAATGACCCAATCGAAAAGTTTTCATAATTGCCATAAATTCCATGAAATTGCTCCCGGATAGCAAAATAGTTCCTATAGCCTAGCAAAGCTTTAAAAAATACCAAATCGACTTGTTTTGATGCCTTCAAGAAATGCCTCCAAAATAGAGCGCACGAAAACGTTCTAAATTAACGAAATGTGATGACTGTCAAAAATGCCCCCGTGGTCGTCCCCGGAACCAAAAGCAATTCTCCATATCACCCGAAATCTTACATGAATGGACAAATCGACCAGTTTTGGTGACTTCAGAAATAGATATGCCTCCAAAATATTCTAGACCCCATTCTATAGAACACGAAAACGCTAAAATTGACAAGTTCTGATGACTGCCATACCTACCTTGGAAATCATCCCCATAACCAAATTTTTTGTGATATAGTCAATGAAAATGACCAAAATGTGGAAAACATAAAGATATGATAATTGCCAGAAATTCCACTGTATCATCCCCGAACCCCAAAAAATCTCGCTATAGCCCAGGAAAACTTTGAAAATCGACAAAATCGACGAGTTTAATGAATGTAAGAGATTCATACAAAATCGTTCCCGTACCTCAAAACTGTTAGTATTGACTAGATCCTAAGACCCCATAAATGCTCTCGATGTAATCCACAAACCCTAAAAAAGTGTGTTATAGGTGATGAAAACACCAAGAACTGGAAAAATATGAAGATTTGATGATGGCTAGAAATTCTTCTGACGTTCGAGGAACACAAACCAATGTGTTATAAGCCACAAAAACTACCAATTCACGGGCTTCTTAAAATATCCACCTCTGTCGGACCCACTGATACCATGGTATCATGGGCCCTAGGTTGCGGGCCAAGACCATACAACGTGGAAGAAGCCCGTACCGAGTCACCTCAAGAGACGGGCGTGCCAGCCTAAACTTTCGCCAAGGAGAACCCCCTGCTGAGGAGTCACCTTTGGAGAGATCATCGCCTGCTACCCTACCTCCGCTCCTCTCGAGAGAAGCCCTCACCCGTTAGGAGACAACCCATGTGAGGGTTATTCCTATGTCTCTGTGTGGTGACAAAGAAGCCGCAGGGCTACAGAGCTGCTTTGGCCACAGTTGTCGTTCTCGTGTATGTAGCACGAGGCACCGCTGCGCGCGCCAAAGTCTTGACTGAGGCTTTCCCCTTTGGCCCAAGAAAACCTGTCCACTGCTACAAGACGGAAGGAGCATCATCGGAGCCCCCACATCTCTACCATGGATGGTGGCACTGTCCTCGACGACCGGCAATAGCTGGTGCTACAGAGTCCTGTGGCATGCACTTTGACACCTTGTGGTAGCCCGGAAAGATGTCCGAGTGCCGGTATAAGAAGGGCCCTTTGGACCTCCTAGAAAGGGATCGAGAACTGAACTCCACTAGGGATCCCCATAGTCTGCTCCGAGCACAAGATCGCATTTGTACTGTAGACACCACAGTGCAATCCATAAGTCAAGCATGAGTAGGTTTTTACACCATCACGGTGGCCTGAACCTGGGTAAACTCTTCTTGTTACCATTGACTGTCTTCACGAACTTTCCTCTCGAGGTGAGTTTGAACGCGGTTAGCACCCAGTATTCAAACCTCTAGAAGCGATCATGTCTTGGTCAGATCCGCCTATCCGACATTTGGCGCGCTAGGTAGGAGACTAAGACGTTCTCGCGCATCTCGACTGCCATGGTCGCCTCCTGCACCTACCGGACCGGCTGCAAGGCGCGGTCTTGGAAGTGGACAACCATCAATGTCCTTGTCTCCAGCCTCTCCCGCAATGGAACCCACCGTTATCCCCCCCAATGGTGTCACGCGGATGTTACACAGCACTTATCGGCGAGTCCCTTGTGGACACAACACAGCCTCTGCAGTCTACAGTGCAGGTGACACTCTCCCTACATCCATCGTCCATGCGTGAGCATGGTCGACAGAGCCAGCAGGAAGCCCTGCCTAGAGCATAGTGTTCGGGGCGCTGTCCGTCCAATGCCGCCGCTTGCGACTCTTAGTTAGTACCCACCACTGAGCTCGCTTGGGCAGGAGGAGCCACGCATGTGGAAACAAGTGCTCCATCCACCACCTGGGAGCTTGCCTGCTCGCGCACGCGAGACTCAACACCGCCGAGCGCGCATCACAACACCCTTCGCCGTGGGAGACGCCCCCATCGACTCGGAGCTGCCCAACTACCGAGAGAGGCGGGCGAGTGCTCGGGCAGGGTGCTGCTACGCATTCTCCAGTGGCCCTCCATGTTTATCCCTCGTCTCCCACCTCGCTACAATAGCAATTTTCCCCTTTTAGGCTTCCTATGGAGGTACGAAGCAAGGGTCCGAGCGGCTGGGGATGCGACAGGTGCCTCATGAGGTACTTACCCCCGGCGCTCTGCGGCCCTCCACTCGCATGGTTGCTTAACCTCGCCGACAGCTCCGTGAGCACGTGGGAGGCACTTCGCGCGTAGTTCCTCCGATGCTTACGCCACTGCGGCCGTCTCTACTACGGTAAAATCGAGGGTCACGTGACCCTATGGCGCTTCGCTGTGGGAAGCGGTGGTCCCAGCTCCGTAGAGGCACACCACGCCGCTCCATCATCCCGCCAAGTGGCGTGTATTCTTGGCGGATCACTGGCCCCACTTTCTAATCGCCATCTCAAGAGGGCCTCGCGAGAGGTCAAAGTTGTCTGTCAGGAGGACAAACCGCCTTAGCAACCCTCAAGTGGTCGCAGCAAGAAATATCCATCGGCATCGCAGACAACCCCAAGACCACTAACTCCGTGGGAGCCATCCCTATGGTATGCACCCGCACGATCAACAGCGTCACCGTCTCCAAGACGCTCGTGGATGGAGGAGCGGGCCTCAACCTGATCTCTCTTGAGACCTTCGAGAAGTTACTTGTCTCAGGCGATCTCCTGAAGGCAACCATGGCCATGCCCTTCACCGGCACAACCATCGGTACCACCGTCCTGTTGGGACGGGTGTGTCTGGTGGTCACGTTCGGCACTCGCCAGAACTATCGCACCAGGAACATCAACACCCACGTTGCCCACATCGGGCTCCCCTACAACGACATCCTCACCTACCCCGCCTTGACCAAGTTCATGGATGTCACGCACCACGCGTACAACCTTATCAAGATTCCCGACAGCAGTGGTCCCCTCACCGTCCACGACAAAGTGATGGATGATGTATGTTCCATGGAGGATGCCTACAAGGAGGTGACGGCATCACACCCATCGACGAGGACAGCCTCGAATGCGTTGTCGAGCCTCCGAAGAAGAGGTTATTTTTCTCTCAAGAGAGAGAGAGCCACAGAGAAGGTCTCCATGAACCCCGACGGCACGGGGCCTACCTTCACCATTGGAGCCGGGTTGCCTCCCAAATAGGAAAGTGCGCTCGTCGCCTTTGTTCGGGCAAAGACGGACATGTTCGCACGAACAACGCCCGATATGCTCGGTGTACCAAGGGAGGTGATCGAGCACCATCTTGCCATGTGCCCTGGCACACGCCCAGGCAAGAAGAAGGCCTGCCGTCAGGGTCCCAAAAAGCAGGAATTCATCGTCCTCGAGGTGGAGAAGCTGTTGGACGCCAAGATCATCCGAGAGATCATTCACACTAAGTGGATCTCCAACCCCGTCGTGGTCTCCAAGCACATAGGCGGAGGACGACTATGTGTGGACTTCACCGACCTCAACAAGGCCTGCCCCAAGGATCCATAACCTCTCCCGAGAATCGACCAGATAGTAGACTCCACCGCCGAATGTGACATCCTCTGCTTTCTGGATGCTTTCTCGGGATACCAGAAGATCAAGATGGACAAACAAGATCAGGTGAAGACCGCCTTCATGACTCCTTGTGGAGTATTCTTCTATGTGTGTATGCCCTTCGGCCTGAAAATGTCGGGGCAACTTTCCAGCCGCTGATTCGCATAACCCTGGGAACACAGACAGGGAAGAATGCGGAGGCATACGTCAACGACATCGTCGTCAAAACTCGCGAGGAGCGCAGGCTGATCGATGACCTTGCGGAGGCCTTCCAGAATCTCCGTAGGGTCAACATCCTGCTCAAGCCGACAATGTGTCTTCAGAGTCGTGGCAGGGAAGCTGCTCGGCTTCCTGGTGTCTAACCACGACATCAAGGCCAACCCCGACAATATTCGAGCCATTGAAGAAATGCAGTCTCCATGGCAGCTAAAAGACATGCACCGCCTCGCAGGATGTGTAGCGGCGCTAGGACGCTTCATCTCCAGGTTTGGCGACAAGGCTATGCCATTCTTTAAGCTCCTGAAGCGAACGGATCCTTTCAAATGGACTACCGATGCTGCAGATGCATTTGAGTACCTCAAGAAGTACCTAGCAAACTCTCCCAGCCTGGTCACTCCGCGTCCACGAGAGCCGCTGCCCCTGTACCTTGCAGCCACCCCCACACAGTCAGCGTCGTTCTCGTCGCAGAAAGGCTAGCTGACAAGAAAAGAGCGGCCCTGCCCGGCCTGGAGCCCATGCACTCCTCTCTCCGAGAGGACACCACTGCACGACAAGAGATCCACAAGGAGGACACCCTCAAGCCTCAGGAGATCCCCAATGTGTCAGAACAACTCACTGTCGGTACCTCTACAGTCGCTCCCGCGAGAGGTACCCCCTGCAGCAGAAGCTTTTGTACGCGCTCCTTGTGGCTGTGAGGAAGCTTCACCACAACTTCGATGGACACCCACCACAGTGGTATATGCGTTCCCTCTCGAGAAAATTCTGCGAAATTCCAACACCATGGGGCCTGTCACCGAGTGGGCTGTCAAGCTCCAACACTCCGAACTCCAGTTTCTCATGACCGAGACAACCAAAGGCGGAGCTCTGGCGGGGTTCACCATAGAGTGGACTAGCTCACTGCCAGAGGAGGAGACGGCCATCCCCGGCAAGCTGGCTCCAGGAGTTTGGACCCTGCACTTTGATGGGGCCTTCTCCTAAGGGCTCGGGGGTTGGCGTCGTGCTCACATCGCCAACCGGCGACAAGCTCTACTACGATGTCTAGCTTCCCTTCGACCACAAGGCCGTGGTCTCCAACAACATCGCCAAGTACGAGGGCCTCCTCGCCAGCATGAGGGCCGCCGCAGCACTAGGCGTCAAGCGCATCACCATCAAAGGAGACTTCCAGCTCTTGGTGAACTCCTCCAACAAGAGCTACAAAGCCAAGGATAAACACACTGACCTGTACCTTGAGGAGGTTCGCAAGCTCAAGAAGCGCTTGGGAAAGCGAGCATCAAGGAACTGGGCGCAAGCCCCAGGCATCTTTGAAGAGAGGCTCGACAAGCCATCCATCGTACCGCCAGCCGACGATAATGGGGGCAAGGCAACCAGCACCTCAAGGAAGAGCTCCCGCCTAAGGCGCACCGGACTGCGACATTCCCTCGGGATACCGCCTGGTACTTGCATTCACTCATGAGAAAGCATGATGGAACAAGAGCCTCATTGACTACGTCCTCAAAGGATACCCCCTGAGGACGAAGCGGAAGCGGAGCGCCTCGCTCACCAAGCCAAGATGTACTGCATCATCGACCACATGCTGTACCAGAGGCGTTCCAACGGCGTGGCGCTGCTGTGCATACCCCCGGACGATGGCATGGATCTCCTCAAGGAAATTCACCAAGGCGGTTGTGGCCATCACTCTTCATCGCGCACGCTCGTCGGCAAGGCCTTCCGCTACGGCTTCTACTGGCCCACGACCCTCAAGGACGCCACCGAGGTAGTGAAGACCTGCGAAGCGTGCCATTTCCACGCCAAGAAAATGCACCAGCCTGCGCAAGGATTACAAACAATTCCCCTCTCATGACCTTTAGTGGTCTGGGGTCTGGATATCATGGGACCATTTCCACGAGCGCCCGGGGGCTATCGCTACCTCTACGTGACCATCGACAAATTCACCAAGTTGGCGGAGGTGAAACTAGTCCGGGACATCCATGCGAGGAAGGCAGTGAAGTTCATCAAGGCGTTGGTCTACCGCTTCGGCGTGCCCAACCGCATCATCACCGACAACGAAGTGAAGTTAACGAGCGGCCTCTTCAAGTCTTATTGCACCAATCTGGGCATGAAGCTCTGCTACGCCTCCGTCGCGCACCCTCGCATGAATAGTCAAGCGGGGCGCGCCAACGCCGAGGTCCTCAAGGGCCTCAAGACGGGAAGCTTCAACAAGCTCAAGGCCCACGGGAAGAAGTGTATCGACGAACTCTCGTCGGTCCGGTGATCCATCCGCACCAACACAACCAAGCCCACGAGGGAAGCGCCTTTCTCTTTAGTCTATGCGGCCGAGGACATTCTCCCTGCTGAACTCAGGTATGGTTCTCCCCGAGCCCTTGCCTTCAACGAGGATAAGAAGGGAGAACTCCACGCTGAAGCCCTGATGCTCCTCGAGGAGGCAAGAACTCGAGCCGACGTCCGGGCGGCTCGATACCATCAAGGTCTCCGGCGCTACCACAACAACAACATCATGCCACACACACTGGAGGTGGGCGAACTGGCCCTGAGGAGGATTCTCTCCAGGGAAGGCTTGCAGAAGCTCTCTCCCATGTGGGAGGGATCGTACTAGGTAGCGCACATCGCGCGCCCAGGCGCGGCACGCCTGAAGACTAAAGACGGCACGCCTATGCCAAAATCGTGGAACATCCAACATCTACGGAAGTTGTCCCGTGAAAACTGCTCGCTCCACGTGCCTCTCCTAGGTCGTGGTGACGCACCCTCGAGGGGACCCCATGACGCCGCGGTAAAAACGATGCTAGGACCTCTCTCTATGAGAGTCTCAGGGAGCTCTCACCAGGCGTGCCGCCTGGCCGCGAGAGATTCTACCTACAAAAGTGGGAGAACCGTTCAGGCGGGGCAACCTTTTTTTCTCGAGGGCACCACAAGGACACTACACCCTCGAGCAATGCACCTGAACTCACGCAAGTATCAGCCCCATCACGACGGGAGTCCCGTGTCCGCACGGTGACATCAAGTGCCTCTTGAGGGACCACAAGGTCACGACATCCCCAAGCGTTGTAATGAAAAGTCTCTCCCGCGCATTAAAGCCCCTTTTTTCTAACTATCATTGTGGCCTCGACAAGCATCTTCTCTTCGTTAGCGCGCATCTGTTACTTCCTCTCGAGGACACTCGCGAGCGGGGGCTGGGATCGATACCCATGCACAGGTGAGACCCAATCAGATTAAACCCAAGTGGCAGAGATCTATCTAAACGGGTCGCTACCGTGCATGACACCTCAACTAGGTCCTTGGTGCTCACTTCCTCTCGAGGTATCCACGAGAAGAGCATTAGACGCACACTCTTGCTCACTGCAGAATCAACCGCCAGCCTCACGAAGCAACCAGGTAGGAACTCCCACAAAGGCGACACGGAGCATCTCAGCAAGGAGCCACCACAAGAACCTCTATAGACACGACTTGCCATCCAGAACCATTGAGCAATCCACATAGATCTATGTCCAACTGCCCTCTCATTATACCCCTGAAGACTTACTACTCTAAGAAAACACCTTAATGAAGTTCACCGAAAAAACTCATGTAGAGAAAAAGCAAATTTTTTTATATTTCATTCTCGAGGCACATTTCAGTACATAAGCATGTTGAGGTCCACTACAGAGACAAAAAGGAGAAAGAAAATCGCGAGAGCTACTCTCCCTCCGCGACTACACAAGAAGAAAGACGGCGGCCGACTAGGGCTAAACCTGTCTCACCATAGTTAGGATATATGGTTGGCCGACTAAGGAGCTACTGAGGCATAGACTTAGGAAAAAGAGAAGACTAGACGAAGGCCGAGGACCCAGAGAAAAATGAAGGCTGACTAATCAGGGTCGTGAAGCTTTCCCTGAGGACGAAGGCACTGAAGCCTCAGACGAGTCAGACTCCTCGCCCTCCACCTTGACGGCAGATAAGTCTTCCTCGTCCTCCTCATCATCAGCATCATCTTCGTCATTGTCATCGCCACTGTCACTGCTTCCACTCTAGACGCAACACTCCCACTAGTAGGAAACTGCATTTCTATGGAAGGATTTCTGTGGCGCACCAGGCAACCATGCGCCACAGAAATTAATTTTTGTGGCTGTCGGATATATACCAATTAGGGGATATCCGGCATTGTCCGAAAGAGCCGAATTACCAGGGTGACCTATTGGTAATGTATCACAGTCCATTAGTCGGCCCAGTAAGCTGACGCGCAGAAGACGGATTCAAGAAGAACCCGCACCACGGCCCAAAGTGGTGCGGCTTGGAATAGAAGAAGGATTCCTTACTTTCCAAGTTAGATACTTTTCGTAGTCTGCTAGGTTTCCTTTCTGTAAGCCCTTACCCGGGTATCTATATAAAGCCCGACGGGAGAGAAGACAAACATAATCAATTAGCTAGAAGGCAACTCACCGAGAAGTTGATCCTCGTCGAGTTAGCAAAATCCTACTCACATTGTACTTTGTATACTTCAGGCTTCAACCCTGATTTAGTGAGATTTTAGGAGTAGGAACGCCGCCTAGTTGTGACATACCGAACTCGGGTAAATTTGGTGTTCCTGGGGTTGTCGTACTACCATGTCCCCCCACGTCTCAACCAGTAGACTCATGGCACCCCCGTCTATGAACTCTACTACGATGTCTCGACAGTTGGCGCCCACCGTAGGGCCAACGACGTCAGGCGTTATGTTTCGATCGGGGATACTCCACGAATCGGCAGTACCATAACTGTCGGAAGCTTGGAATTCGACAACGACGTCGGGCTCTTCCTCGACAACGAATCGTACATGCCAGCACGGAATCACCTGGTAAGTGCTTGCGTTTTACCGATTGGATCAGCAAACATATGTATCGGATTAACTGCAGAGGGAATGGGATTCCGTGGTGGAAGAAAATTTATCCCACCCGCCCTATACCCAGTTGAAGAAAACTTTGATACCAGATTCTGCGCAGATCGCCAATATCCTGCTGAAATTGCTGCCTCTTCGGAGATGCCCGCAATCAAATCTCACTTTATTGGCATGGTGCAGTCCGAGGTCCCTGAAAACACGAATGAAAACAATCCCGTGGAAGAGGCATATGAAAACAATCCCACAGTTCAAATTGAAGATCCGACACCCGTCAATGAGCCGATGAACTCGGAAGGCGACTCTGTGTTAGCTGCCCTAGAGGCAAGATTGGAGTCAGAACCCGGATCTAAAGACCTAGATTCCGAGGACGAAGATGAAGATGCTTTCGAGAGAGAGGTCAAATCTATGCAGGGGGCTTCCATAAAGTTCTTATGGCAAAACCTGCTAAAAACACGGATGCCGGAGATGATGAAGACCCCAAAACACCTCCACCAGATGAGGAACGAGAGGATGGTGAAACCTGTCCAATTTACCCCGATGTCAAGGAATTGACAGAGGACGAACCTGGCAAAAAACCTCCCTCTTCCAAGAAGAAAAAGAAGACTGCCAAGAAACTCCAGAAAAAAATTGGCAGATATTGCTAGCCAAAACCTAGAAGTAGGTGGAGGAAGTGGAGTCACACCTGAGGAGAAGAAAAGAAGGAAATCCCTGTCCCACAAATGTCGGAACATGATGAACTTGATCTAATTCAAACCCCAGTGGGACGTGACGAACCCCCTGAAGTGCTGGAAGCCAGGAGACAAGCTCTACAGCGGCAGCAACAACATCTATTCAGAACTCGGGAAAACCTCTTGAAAACCCAAGCTAGCATTATGTTGCAGTAGGAATAAATATAGGGATATGAAAGAAAGAATAGATCTTGCATAAAACCTACACGGTTACCCGGAATTGCAAAGTCGGATATGCTGCCACCGAAAGAACGGTTCCAAAACCGTTCTTGGCAAATACAGGTAAATGGCACCAATGCCAAGGGCAAACGCATATACAAAACCGCAGCCAAAAACGCGGAGGCCGCGTTCGCCATCCTTAACGATGATCTGTACTCCAACGACGAAAAATTTCAAGGGGTGTATGCTTTCTGAGGAAGAGCATTGCAACAACAACAGCGAGGACAGACAAGATCAGGGAAGTTGCATGACGACTCGGCCCTATGAAAAACTACCACATGCGCCGCTGGAGAACCTGGACCTGGCGAACCTGGATATTTAGGAAATTCTAAGAAGAAGAAAGGAGATCCGAGAAAGGACAAGAAAATCCCATATCATAAGGATGAAGCATCCAGGACAGGATCCCATCTACCGAAAGGTGGAAATAAACCCCTTGATCGGGAGGAACAAAACCAGAAAGACGAAAAAATGATGCCGCCTCCGAGACGCCCAGCTGAAAAAGCCGGAAGATATGACACTCCTCACATGCGTGAGAGATCCTGTACTCCTCCTAGGAACAAAGAAAGGCCAAGGAGTAGAACTCCACCTTATTCCAAAGGACATGATAACGGACGAAACAAGGATAATCCCGGAAGAGCGCACTCTCTCAACAATGGCCTAGAAAGGAGCAGATCCCCTTCTGTCCAGTAAGCCGGCAGATATTCCGTACACGTTGATAAGGCGGAAAGAGATGATCTATACTTCGGACCCAAGTGTTTCACTGACAGGATCCAAAGAATAACTCTATGTTCTGGCTTTGCCAAAGTTGGTCCAAGCTACCAAAATTTTAACGATAGGACAAACCCGGATACCTGGCTTTCAGACTAATATACTTCCGTCCAGATTAACAAAGGGACAGATCTAGAGGCGGTGAAATTCCTCCCCCTAATGTTGTTGGATTGGAGCCAGAGATTGGATCAACGGGCTTCCGTCAAGAACCGTGGATAGCTGGGATGATATGGCTAGAGTATTCACTCAGCATTTTCGGAGAACATACAAACGCCCCAAGAGCATCAACCAGCTAAACCGCCGCGTCCAGTTTGAAGATGATTCGACAACAAAGAAAAACAGCTGCTCTGGAGTAAGTGATGTACAAGCAATGCATGCTTTCATCAATTGCTTAAAACCCGGTCTTGTACCGTTCATGGTTGGTTCAAAGGAGCACAAAGATCTCAGATCTATGCTTACCACCGCAAATGAGCACGCAGCGGCCGAAGATGATATCAGAGCGAGAGGTGGAAATATTGATGCTTTGGCTCACACTACTAGGAAAACGCTAATGCGTGACGCACCAAATATCATACCCGTGACGCACCATGGTGCGTCATGGATATCACGCCGCGCCTATTAAAATAGCCGTGACGCACCTATTTTTGGTGCGTCACGGCTATCTCGTTTACCCGTGGCGCACCGCTTGTTTGGTGCGTCACGGCTATCTTTAGTTACCCGTGGCGCACCTCATGGATGGTGCGTCACGGCTATTGATTTCGAAATTTAAAAAAAAAGCGGGACAGATCCAGATCTAGATCTAGATCCAGATCTGGCCGCCCAAAATTTTGAAAACGAAAACAGAGAGGCCGCCGGAGTGGAGATAGCCGCCGGAGAGAAGGTGGTCGTCGGAGTGGAGGTGGACGCCGGAGAGAAGGTGGTCGTGGTAGTGGAGGAGGACGCCGGAGAGTAGGTGGTCGCCGGAGTAGAGGAGGTCACCGAAGAGGAGGTGGTCGCCGGAGTAGAGGTGGTCGCCGGAGAGGACGTCATCGGAGAGGAGGTCACCGGAGAGGAGGTGGTCGCCGGAGTAGAGGTCGCCGGAGTTGATGTGAGGTGGTGGTCGCCGGAGTGGATTTGAGGTGGTGGTTGTGGTGGTGGTGGTGGTGGTGGTGGTGGTATGAGGAAGGGAGAAGAGAGAATGGAGAGTTGAGGAAGGAGAAAGAAGAAATGAGAAGGGAATGGAGAAGAGTGGAGGAAGGAGGAGGAAGGGGAGTATATATAGGTGGGTGTCCTCTCCAGGGTTCGAAATTCGAAAATTTCTGCCTAGACTTAGCCGTGACGCACCATACATGTGTGCGTTACGCCTATCTTACTTAGCCGTGACGCACCATACATGTGGTGCATCACGCCTATCTTTTTTTATTTTTTTTATTTTTTTATTTTCTAGTCAAAAATCTTCAAACGGCCATAACTTTTTTTCCTTTCGGAATTTGGAGAATCTAAAAAAGGCTTACAGGCCGAAGGCGAGTGAGGTTGGATTCCTTATTTTCTCTAGTTTCCGTTGGTATATTGAACTTTAAATTCCGACATCGTATGCAAAAGTTATTCCCATTTTACTTTTTTTAACGAACTTTTGCTCAGAAAGTCGAAATACGTATTTAAAAATTTGTTAAAAAAGTATACCTTAATCTCTCCGTGCATATATAAGGAATTTATTTTTTGATGATTTTTAGACATGGAACTCTTCCGTGACAAAACTAGAAAGGCGGTCGCGGGGGGGGGGGGGGGTGTGGAGGGAAAATATCGGTGGATACCATAGCCGTGACGCACCATATGTTTGGTGTGTCACGGCTATTGCAATACCCGTGACGCACCAAACATATGGTGCGTCACGGCTATCTTTGCCCACGGCTATGGTATAGAAAAAACACCCACCTACAGCCGTGACGCACCGTTTGTTTGGTGCGTCACGGGTATGCCCTTAGGCGTGACGCACCGAGGCCCTTCACCGTTTGGTGCGCCACGGGTACATAGCCGTGACGCACCGAGCATTTGGTGCGTCACAGGTATCTTTTTTCAGATTCCTCCTATAGCTGTTTCCTAGTAGTGTCAGGCCAAAAAGACGCCTCTTTCTGAGAAAAAATCTAATCCAGAAGCGCAGTCAAAGCCCAAAGAAGTTAACTTAACCTTTGGAAAGGATAATGGAAGCAAATGGAAGTGAAGAAACATAGAACCTATCTCCTATCCAAAGGAAGAGTGGGAAAAGATTAAGTCTGAAAACTATGTCCACCATTCGCCATTTGTGAAACCTACCCATACCAATGAGCAATGCCGGCTTAATAAGCAAATGAAAGGAATTGCAGGATCCGGGAACAAGGGGAAGAATTCCTAGAGGAAGTTCTCCAAGAAAAAGCCAAAAGCTGAAAAGGAAGACAGTGAATCAGACACTGATGAAAAAAGCCAGGAACAACAGCGGAAAGGCGAGCCAAAATTACCGAGAGTTGACGGAGAATGCAACCTAACTTTCCTAGCAACTCCCTCAGCAAAACAGGAGAAACGAACACTTCAATAAATCAACGCGGTTGTCCCACCAACTCCCAAATTCTTGAAGTATTCAAATACGAAAATCACCTGGGACCAGTCTGATTATCCCAGAAATATCCCAGAACCCGGCACGCAAGCTCTAATCGTAAGCCCTATTGTTGAAAACACTGGGCTGAAAAGAGTGTTCATGGATGGAGGATCTAGTATCAACATTATGTACCTAGATACACTGAAGCACATGCGCACCTCTGAGACCCAGCTCAATCACAGTAACATACGTTTCCACGACATTATTCCTGGCAGACAAGCACATTCCCTAGGAGTAATTTCCCTAGATACAACCTTCGGAGAAAGAGAACAATTCTGTAAGGAAAATATCTCGTTCGAGGTGGTGCCATTCGAAAGTGTTTACCACGCAATACTCGGACGTCCAACTTTCGCCAAATTCATGGCAAGATCATGTTATATATATAACAAGCTGAAGATGCCAGGGACAAAAGGAGGATTAATCACCATATCGGGAGACTTCAAATTGGCAAACGAGATGGAAAAAGGAAACGCCCTTTGCGGCGAACAAGTGATAGCAAAGGAGGAATTGAAAGAGCTGGCAAAGGAAGTATCGCTGACAAAAATGGCAGCAGGAAAAGAAAGCCCGACGTCGACAGATAGCTTCAAAGAATCAGAGAATACAAGACAGGTTATCCTAGATCCCGATGATCTGACAAAATTTATCGTAGTGGGAACTGTGATGACCGATAAATACAAAAGCACGCTCGTCAAGTTCCTCCATGAGAACTGGGATATTTTTGCCTGGTGTCCGGCGGAGATGCCGGGTGTACCCAAGGGACTTGCCGAGCACCAATTGAAGGTGATTCCAGGATCAAAACCCGTCAAGCAAGGTCTCCGTCGATTTGACGGAGGAAGACGAAAGGCTATTAGCAAGGAAATTATCCGGCTTCTAGCAGCTGACTTTATCCGGGAAGTTATACATATTGATTGGTCTGCGAATCCAGTATTAGTCCCGAAGAAGGATAGTACTATTCTTAGGATGTGTATAGATTACACGGGATTGACCAAATTGTGTCCAAAAGATAGGTTTGCGTTACCGCAGATCGATCAAATAATAGATTCCACCGCTGGCTCTGAGCTTTTATGCTTTTTGGATGCTTATTCCAGGTACCATCAAATACGCCTGAAAGAAGAAGATCAAATCAAAACCTCTTTAATAACACCCCACGGAACATACTATTACATAACCATGCCTTTTGGCTTGAAGAATGCGGGTGCAACATACCAGCGTTGCATGCAACGTTGTTTGCATAGTCAGATTGGCAAAAACGTGAACGTTTACGTGGATGATATTGCCGTCGTTTCCAAGGAAAAAGGGTACGCTCCTTGAAGATCTACGAGAAACTTTCGAAAATTTGCACACTTATAAAACAAAGTTAAATCCATAAAAGTGCGTGTTCGGGGTTCCCTCAGGAAAACTTCTGGGTTTTATCGTTTCGCATAGAGGAATAGAAGTAAACCTAGAAAATATCAAGGAAATCTTTAACATCACAAAGCCTACATGCTTAAAAGATGTCCAATTTTAGCGGGTTCTACAGCCGCAGTCAGCAGGTTTATAAGCCGACTAGGAGACAAAGCTCCGCCATTAGACAAATTGTTGAAGAAATCCGACAAATTTGAATGGACAGAAGAGGCGGATAAAGCATTAACCCAGTTAAAAGAAACCTTGATGAAACCTCCGATTTTGGCATCCCCAAAAGACGAAGAACCCATGTTACTGTATCTTACAGCGACAAACAGGGTTATTAGTGCAGTGATAATTGTGGAAAGGCGGAAAGATGAACAAAGCATACCAGACCAATATTTGGCGTATTATGTCAGCGAAGTATTCTCCGAGTCCAAGCAAAGCTACCCACATTATCAAAAGCTGGCATATGGCGTGTTTTTCGCATCCAGAAAACTCAGTCATTATTTTCAAGGACATTCCATAACAGTGGTAAGCAAAGCACCATTAGGGATATAATCAACAATGCGGATGCAACATGTAAAGTAGCCAAATGGGGCATTGAGCTAGCTGCGTTCGAAATTAAGTACCAACCCCGGACGGCAATTAAATCCCAGGTATTGGCAGATTTCTTTGTTGATTGGACATAAGCAATGGAAAACACACCAATGCCGGAGTCGGAATAGGGTAATGCATTTTGACGGATCCAGGATGAAAGAGGGCGCTGGAGCTGGTGTAGTGCTGAAGTCCCTAAAAGGCGATACTATGGAGTATGTATTACAAATACACTTCAACGCCAGTAACAATGTTGCAGAATACTAAGCTTTGATTCATGGCTTGCATATTGCAAAAATAAATAGGAGTTAAGCGTATACTTTTCTATAGTGACTCGGATTTGGTACAGCATCAGCTAAACCAAACATGGGACGCCAAAAGTCCCATCATGGCTGAATATCGGAGAATGGTGGATGAATACGCCATTTGCTTACTGGGATTTGAAGTACTTCATATCAAAAGGGAAGAAAATTGGAACGCGGATGCATTAGCCCGCATGGGCTCGGAAAGCGTGAAAACCCTACCACCTGGTGTGTTTGTCCAAGAATTGCATGAACCATCGATCAAAGGTGGAGATGTTGATTATCCTCTCGTTTCCGAGTCAATTGAAGTTCTGCTCGTTAACCCGGATTGGACAATTCCATATATAAACTTATTAGTTGATCAGAAGTCCCCGGGAGGAGAAGACGAGGTCTTGCAAAGACAGATACAACGTTGATGCAAACGATACACATTAATTAATGGTTGCATGTATAAACGCAGCACTACCAGAATCTTTCAGCGATGTATTTCGCCGGAGGAAGGTCGATAAATCTTGCAAGAATTTCATGCAGGAGATTGCGGGCATCATGTTCAATCAAAAAGCTTAGTCAAAAAAGCATTATGTGCAGGGTTTTTCTGGCTAACAGCCAAGACAGACGCCGAACACATAGTAAACACATGTGCCGGATGTCAGTATTACGTCAAGCAGACGAATATGCCAGCCCAAGCACTCAAAACTATCCCCATTACATGGCCATTTGCCGTCTGGGGGCTAGATATGATGGGACCATTCAAAACTATCAGAGGTGGACTTACACATCTACTCGTTGCGGTAGATAAGTATACCAAGTGGGTGGAGGCGAAACCCATCAAAAAACTTGACGGTGTGACTGCTAGAAATTTCATCATTGACGTAGTCATGAGATACGGCGTTCCACACAGCATAATCACTGACAACGGGACAAATTTATCTATTGCATAGTTGGAAAAATATTGCCGACAAACGGGAATACGCCTAGATCTTGCATCTGTGACACACCCACATTCCAATGGGCAGGTTGAAAGAATGAATAGCTCAATCCTGCAGGGAATACGCCCAAGAATTGAATCTCCTCTTCACAGAGCAGCTTGGGCATGGAGAGAAGAATTACCTTCCATGCTTTGGAGTAGTCGAACGACTCCGAGTAGATCAACAGGGCCAACACCGGTTTTCCTGGTTTATGGCGCAGAAGCAGTGCTTCCAACGGACATGCTCCATGATAGCCCAAGAGTGCGGGCTTACGATGACTCGGATGCCAAAAACGCAAAACAGGATGTCGTCGACCTTTTAGAAGAGAACGGGAGCTTGTGCTTCAAAGATCCGCCATTTATAAGAAAGAATTACGACGCTACCATAGTCGTAAAATCAGACAACGTTCTTTCAAAGAAGGTGACCTAGTGCTAAGACTGGTGCAGGAAAGAAAGCATAAATTAGCCCCAGTTTGGGAGGGACCATTTGTCATTAGCAAGGCTATGAAAAATGGATCTTATTATCTTGTAGATATTCGGGATACGGAAGATGATTCCAAACGACCAAATCGCAAAAGAAAGAGAAAGATAGATGTTGAATTAGGAGAGACAAAGAGACCTTGGAGCATCCAGCAGTTATGTCCCTTCTACACATAGTTCAATTTCTATGTAAACATATTTGAGATCATGAAATAAAGTTGTCGGAATTCATGCGTTTATGTTTTATCTGTTCATTTTCATACAAAGCATAAGTCTGTCTTTATCTATTTCCCAATAATCTTTCAAAATACTAAATTTTAACCCGAATTGTGCCTGCATGCTCGGAGTTATAAACCCGGATACTTTGCAGCCTAAGGAGGCGTAAGGAAACCCAGATTGTGAGTGCGTGCCTGAGTTTCATAAATTTTCAAAATTCCTTACTTTTTCCTAAGTATTATCTGATAGTTTCTGTGTTGGGTCACTGAAATTAGTAAGTAAAAATGCCTTAGTACAATCTATATTCCGAGTTTCGACTGATCGGTTAAACCCAGTCACTTGGCGTGAAGATTAAAGTACTATTGAGCCATTTCAACAAGGACAGTCAAAACAGACAAACCAGAGAACTTAGATGGCAAAGGAATTAAAACCCGGAAAAACTTGAAAAGACTTAAGATTAACTGCAAAAGAGGGATACTTGTTTGTACAAATCATAGATAGCATTACAATGAATATTACATTGAGAGAATAGTAATGCTTCTATATTCCCTGCTAGCTACTCAGGAATTAGGCGGCCTCCTCAGAATCTGAGTCCTCCTCTTCGCTGCTGGGATGTTCAGGAGTTGTCGGAATCTCTTCCTCCGGGTAGAAGGTGGACATCGACACCATCTGCGCTATCTTGGTAGCGTGCCCTTTGACAGAGTCGAAGATGCTGGCTCGCTGCGCTTACGTGTATCCTTGGGGGATACCAGTCGCCATGCGCCAAGACTTGGCGGTGGTGTAGTGCATACGCAGTAGTCCAAGGGCCATGCACGCACCACCACGAGCTGCAGAGCGGAACCAGGACTCCTTCTGTTTCGCCACCTCCTCAATCGCCTCCGGGTGTTTGCTAACTTCCGAGAATTCTCCTGCTTTGTCGGGAATGTACTTGTTAACAAGTAACATCCCCGCAGTCTTTAGTGCGGTGAAGATCTTCCCGAAAGCCCGGATTCTTTCAATCCCGGTAAGCGAGGGGCTCCCATCTGTTTAAGTCAACAAAGGAAAGTTAGAAAAAACATAGGAGGAGAAAGAAAACATACCAAAAAATGTATAAGGAAAAAAATTCGGTAAAAGTGTTAAAAACTTACCAAGAATCTTGTTCATTTCAATGCCTTCTTCAAGGAATTGATTTAGAGCACTAAGACCAGGATGGAGGCCTTGTGTTTCTCGGACTGGTTGGAAGCCTTGGACTCGGCAATTCCGACAGCCAACTGGCTGGCCTCCAGATCTTTTTGGAGCTTCACGTTGATCTTGTGAAGTTCCATGTTCTCCTTTTGGAGGTTCTCGGCATTGCCGGTATCTTCAGCTATTTGCTTGGCTTTCTCCAAAGAAGCTGAAAAGCAAGAAAATGAAGAGTTTGAAAAACAAGGAAATAACTTAGAAAATTTCTCACAAAAGCAGCAGTGTGAAGAGATAAATTTACGTGCTGATTCTTTCAGCTCATGTTCAACGGAGGCAAACTCTGAGTCTTTCTCTTCAAGAATGTTAAGGAGAGTTTTCACCTCCTTATTCTTGATGGTAAGTTTGCTAAAAACTTCCATGTTAATATTCTCGGCAGTTTGCTGAAACATGCAAAAGAGACGTATCGCTTAAGTCAAAAAACAAGCAAGGTCGCGGATAAAAGCATCATGTTAAAAAAGAATACATTTGGCAAAATGCTTGGAGGCTATAGATATTACCTGTCTCATTTTGTAGACTTTCCAAGTTCTCGTTAAATTCCTTCGCATAGTCTGCAAAGAGAATTCCCACGTGGAAAAGGCCGTCTTGGATGATCTGCCGAGGCGAGAACACGTAATTATTCCTAACTATAAGTCAGCCTTGCGGCCAAGGACGGATTAAGGGAGCTGGAGCAAAGTACTTTGTCGCCCACGGATGAACGTATCCATGTTTGTCAAAGTGATCTTCTTGTTTTACCTTGAATTTCGGGTCAAAGTTGGGAATGGGCTCCTCCTTCGGGATATTCGAAGGGCCTCCCTCTTCCGGCTCCATCTTTTCCACCCTTTCCCTCGTGTCCGACTCCGACACAATGGGCTGGCTGGACTGCAAGGGGTATTCTTCTTCCCCTGCAGCCAAGTTTTCCTCCTTCGCCACAGTCGGAGTGGCAGGTGCAGTAGCAGGACATGGCTGTGCTCCTCTCCTAGCAACAGACTATTGTTTATTCCGGATTTTTGGCTTCAGAGTGGTAGGAGCCAGGCTAGAAAGAAGAGTTCCAAGAAACCAAACTCATGCAATGAAAATCATAGCAAAGGAAAAAACCCGGGATTTCTTTACCTGGATGTTGCAACGGCAACACCGTCAAGATCGATTACGTCTGGAGTGGTTGAAGGCTTCTTGCGCTTCCGTCCGCCTGCAAATTTGGCACGCATTGCGTTCAACTCGGCATCAGTGGCAAGCTCCTCCTCAGTAAGATCAAGAAGCTGCAAAAAGAAGCAAAGTCCGGGTAAGATAAACATCCGAGAAAGAGGAAAACCAAGAAAAATACCCAAAGAGAGAATCTTACCTTTGGAGATGGATTGCCAGCATGATGCATTTGTCGGCTTTATTCGTACTGGCCCGAGTGGAGACCAGTTGATTTAGCCGCTTCTTGAGGTCTCTTTTCGACAACGCCTTGTTTGTCGCCCTCAAGGTGTCCTCCATGCCCGAGTATTCGCACAAAATATATATGCTTTCCATGATGGGCCAAAGGCTGAATTCGCCTTTCGATCCAACACAACACGGTGTCTATACCGGTAAGAGGAAGAGAGGCAGAAACAAGCTTGGCGATACGCCGGTTGATCCTCATCAGATCCGGCGGCAGAGTCTGGACCGCGTCCACTGCCCAATTGTCTTGGGGAGTGGCCGCGGAATTCACAAAAGGTGGAATTCGCGTCTCCTTTCCAGGAAACGGGACATCGGAATGATAAAAGAAGAAACCCGTCCAGAATTTCACGGATTCCGAAGTTTTGATTTTTGGGAACCAATCTTCCCTAAACCTACAAAGGGTAAAGGAGATGGTTCCACAAGTGGGGAGAGCGCTCTCGGAGGGGTTGCGCTTTACTCCAAAGCAATATTGCCAGAAGTCTAACCTAGGCTCTATCCCTAAGTACCCCTCAAACAAGTCTTGAAACCCGACAATGTAGTGAATAGAGTTGGGAGGAAGATTGTGCGGCTGAATTTGGTAGTGGTTGAGAATTTGAAGAAAGAAGGCGGATGGCGGAAAACCGATACCTCTGTTTATGTGTGAGGCAAGGATAACCCGTTCGCCGGATTTCGGAGAAGGCTCTGACTCCTTCTCATCGTACCGCCATTTGCCTTTCAGCATGAACCCCTCCTCCTCCATTGACGGAAGAAGGGATGGAACCACATTGCAATGGCTCCAATTCCAGGAGTTTTCCTCCGTTTTCTTCCTCACCGTCGGTGGCGTTAGGGACGGCGACCTCCTCGCCGCCGATAGTGGTGTTTCCCTCTGTGGGCTCGTTGACGAGAGGCGGAGGAGGAGCTGACAACGACGGCACGTCCTCGGCCGTGGGAGGCAGATCCCTGCGAGCCGAATCTCCGGCGTTTCCCTCTGGCGTGCTTGCGGTGGCGCGGACGGGGGAGTCCAGTTGTGGGTCTAGGTCGTTGATGATTGACTCGATGTCAAAGGTGGCGTTGGTTGCGTCCGCGCCACGGGGAGATTCTCCGTCAACCATTTTCGGACGGCGCGGCCGTGAGCCGGATCCTCTGATGGTTTTTCCACGGAAGGCGAAGAAGCTCGCTCTCTTCTCTCACTCGCTCGGGTTCTAGCTATGGCGCTGGAGACGTGAGGAAGAAGAGGGAGCGGAAGAACAACCGCAGGTTCCGAGGCGGCTATTTATAGCCGAGGCGCGCTGAGATTCGTTACAACGGCTATTTTAGCCGTTGGATCATCGATGCGTGTAACGCCCGTGAATTCTCGGAAACGAGGGGACGGGGTGATAATGGCTATCTCCTCCTTTCCCGCGAGAATCTATGAGAGGATACGTTTCATGGTTTTGACCGAACCCAAACGTCCGTGATGTCAGCACGATTTCATCGCCGACGTCATGAAGTTCCTTCTCCACAAAAAAAGCTAGATTTTGGTGAAATTCGAGTTTTATGTTATGAAGTTTTTGGTAAAAAGAAGAATCGAGACAAAGCGCCAACATTTCTTGGAAAAGAATGCAAATTGACGAAACGTGGCAGAATGAAGTCTCAATCCTTCTTGGGGTCTATTGTCGGATATATACCGATGAGGGGTATATCGGACATTGTCCTAAAGAGCCGGATTACCAGGGTGGCCTGTTGGTAATGGATCACAGTCGATTAGGCGGCCCAGTAAGTTGACGCGCAGAAGCCGGATTCTAGAAGAACCGGGACCACGGCCCAAAGTGGTGCGGCTTGGAATAGAAGACGGATTCCTTACTTTCCAAGTTAGATACTTTCCCTAGTCTTCTAGGTTCCTTTCTGTAAACCTATCCCGGCTCTCTATATAAAGCCGTACGTGAGAGAGGACAAACATAATCAATTATCTAGAAGGCAACTCACCGAGAAGTTGATCCTCGTCGAGTTAGCGAAACCTACTCACATTGTACTTTGTATACATCAGGCTTCAGCCCTGATTTAGTGAGATTGCAGGAGTAGGAACGCGACCTAGTAGTTGAACGGACAACGACGTCGCCTAGAGGGGGGGTGAATAGGCGATTAAAACTTTTCCGGTTAATGCTTGCTAAATGCGGAAATAAACTAGGTGTTTAAATTAACAAGCATACAACCTAAATATTCTAGGGTCAACTAGATGAACCAACAACTTATGCTAAGAAAGACAAGTAACAAGGTGATAGCAAGATATATAACTTCAAGCTCGAAGGCTATCACAATGTAAATTGCATAAGTAAAAAGCTCGGGTATAGAAATAACCGAGGCACACGGAGACGAAGATGTATTCCCGAGTTCCTCCCACAAAGGGGAGTACGTCTCGTTGGAGGGGGTGTGAGCTCACCACGAAGGCCTACTCAACGCCACAAAGGCCTCACCCTATTCTTCGATGAACTTCCGCCACAAAGGCCTAGTTCACCTTCCACTATTGGCAACCTTCAAACCCGAGGCACGCATCCACAACTTAATTGGAGGCTCTCGGTGTCACCACAATCTTGGGGCACACATCCACAACTCAATTGGAGGCTCCCAAGAACACCACAAGTCGTCTAGGGTCCAAGACCCAAGAGTAACAAGCTCATAAACTTTCAACTTCCACGAATCCTCGTGGAGAGAGCACACCGATGCAACCGATGCAAATGGCAAGAGCACAAGTGCTCAAATCCTTCACTCTCAAATTCCAACAAAGCAACAAATGCTTATGGGGGAATAAGAGAGGAAGAACAATGGAGGAGAAGCACCAATAACTCCAAGATCAAGATCTACTAAGTTTCCCTCACTAAGAAGGAAGATGGATTGGTGGAAATGTAGATCTAGATCTCCTCTCTCTTCTCCCTCAAAGATATGCAAGAATCATAGGAGGGATTGGGAGAGGGGCAAGCTTTCCAAGGTCAACAATGGTGGGGGAGAGAGGATATTTCGTGCTTGGAAGACTTGGGGACCAATGGGGAAGAAAGCCCCCTTAAATAGGTCCCCAAAAAAACTAGTCGTTTTGTGTGCAGAGTAGACCGGAATATCCGGTTCAAAACTGGACCGGAATATCCGGTCTGACCGGAAAATCCGGTTCTAAGTGAATAATCCGGTACAAATAATCCGGTTAACTTCTGAGAGAAATATGGGCCGAAAATTGCCCAAACCGGAATATCTGGTATGCCCCGAATAATCCGGTTCACTTCTGAAAGTTTTGACACCGGTCCTTAGCCGTTTTCGAGCAAAAACTCCACAACCGGAATATCCGGTTTGAGATGAATAATCCGGCTCCAAATAATCCGGCTCATCTCTGTCCCGAATATGGACCAAAACTACCCTAACCGGAATATCCGGTTGCTCGGAATAATCCGGTTAGAATAATCCGGTTGAGTTCTGAAACAGAGAGGCTGAACTAGAAACCCCATAACTTTTGCAAATGAACTCCGAACGAGGTAAATCCAATTGCATTGGAAAGATAACAGCAAGGAGTATCTCAAAGTATGGATAAGTTACCACACATGGAAGGTGTGGGAACATTCTCAAAGACGAACGGAATATTTTCACCACCAAAAACGCAACAAGTTTTTCTTACGAAATCCGTTTTCGAGAAACCAAGGCTTGTCATGAAGATCACGACAAGCACTAAAACCCAAAGGAGACAAAAGCCAAATAAGAACCAAGAAAGATGATATGCAAAGTATGCAAAGGTTTGAGCTCTCCATAACGATTCGATCGAGTTACTCACTTGAGATCCCCTCTTGATAGTACGACTATCTATCCTATAACCCGGTCTCCCAAAGACACGAGACCGTTAAAATAGAAAACCTATCAAGATTTTACCTTTGCCTTGAGCATTCCACTTGAGCTAGATGATGAAGATCTTGACTCTCTCAAGTTGGATCTTCTTTCTTGATTGCGCTTGCTAGTACAAACTCCGCTTGATGAAGACTTGCAAGTTGCTCCCCCATACACCATTATGGGAGAGACTAGCTCCCCCATACACCACTATGGGAGAGACCCTTCGGAAAATCTTCACAAGACCACAATATCCAAACGGGTGGCAAGCATCAAGCATAGGATATCTTCTAGATGCTTCACTTGAGCTTCCACGTCAAGCTAGATGACAAACACCGCTTGACGACGACATAGACCATGGGCTATATGAAATCTTCCTTTTGGTTCATGCCCATGGAAAGATACCTAACCACACATAGAGATGCGACACACACATATCATGGGTTAGTTCACAAAGCTATATTGACAATTGCTTACCATACCATGAGATACACAATCCCACTTGGTACAACTTGTAGCTTTGTGTGTTGATCGCTTGCTTGATCAACCTTGTATCTTTGCTTCTCACTTATAAAGATGATGTCTTGAAGATGATAATGAAAGATCACCTAATCCTTTTCTTCAAGACATACTAGCAATAAGATCAACTCAAACCATGACCATTCTTCATATAAATCCATGAATATAACAATGGCCGTCAAGGAAGCTAATAGAGTTCAACACATGAACTCCATTATTTCTTATGGACAAGATCTACAAAGGATAACTCAATGCAAACATTAGTCCATAAGGATTGTCATTAATTACCAAAACCACATATGGGGGAACCATGCGCTTTCAGTAGTGACGTACCGAACCTGAGTAAATTTGGTGTTCCTGATTGTCGTACTACCACGTCCCCCCCCCCCCCCCACGTCTCTACCAGTAGTCTCATGGCACCCCCGTCTATGAACTCTACTACGATGTCTCGACAGTGGCGCACGAAAAGAAATGCGCCACAGAAAAGACAAATTCTGTGGCGTACAAGACAAGGGTGCGCCACAAAAACTAGGTAGGGCCTGGCCCAATCATTGCCCTCAAAAATTTCAGTGGGGCATGTATTCTGGTGCGCCACAGAAATGTCATATTCTGTGGCGCATGCGTATTGCTGCGCCACAGAAATGCCATATTCTGTGCCGACCTAGAACTCTCCCGTGGCAAAAAGGCGATCCTGGGGAGGGGAGGGGGTGTGGAGAGAACAAAAAAATGTGGCGCATTTATTGTCGTATGCCACAAAAATAAATTCCTTATAGATGCATGGAGAGTTTAAAGTCTACTTTCTTTTATCAAATTTTTAAAAATGAATTTTGCTGGGCATAACTTTTGCATACGATGTCTGAATTTAAAGTTCAATATATCAAAAGGAAAAAAATATTTCAATTAGAAGATTTTTTCCTACAAAATCATAAAAAATGGAAAAAAAATTCGGTGGCGCACGGGTGGTGGGGGCGCCACAAAATTGTTGGGCATGATTTGAAATTTGAATCCCGCCCCGTAGCCCTTCTCTTGTTCCTCTTCTTTCTCCTTCTCTCCTTTCACTCATTTCACTTCTCCACTTCCTCCTCCTCCACTTTTCCTCTCCCCTTTTCTCTCCTCTACCTCTACTTCAACTCTACTCTGGCGATCTCGTCCTCCTCCAACACCTCCGGCGACCTACTCCTCCACCTCCTCCACCATCTCCAGCGAGATCCTCCTCCACCAAATCCGTCGAGCTTCTCCTCCTCCACCAACTCCGGCGACCTCCTCTTCCACCACCAACTCCGGCGACCTCCTCCTCCTCCACCACATCCGACAACCTCCTCATCCTCCACCACCTTCGACGACCTACACCTACTCCACCACCTCCGGCGACCTTCTCCTCCTCCTCCACCACCACCACCTCCGGTGACCCCCTTCTTCCACCCACCACCGACCAAGCCATATCCGGCGAAATTTTGAAATTCCGGCAGCCAGATCCGTTTTATTTTTTGAAATTCAAAAAAAAAATCCTTGGTGCATGGTGGTGGGTGCGCCACAGAAATATCGTCACAAGATTTTCTGTGGGCATGGAAGGGGTGGGCCACAGAATTATATTTTAGTGGCATAAATTCTATGGCGCAACTAACAATATTGGGGTTGCACCACAAAATTGTTTTTTGGTGCGCCGCAGATAGAAGTTTCTGTACTGGTGTCCTCATGCTCGCCATGATGCCCTAAGATATTTATGAAGAGCATGTCCCCTCCGTCGAAGCGGGAGTGGAGAACTTGGCTCTCCTCTAGCTTCTGGGCGTCGGCGAAGGTCTTCCACCCGGGTCCATCAATGCAACCCACCACACGGAGCCAGAATCCACGGGGTGGGTTGCATTCGATGGACTTGTGAAGGAATCCGGGATCCTCAGGCGACGGCCGTAGAGGACCACCAGGAAATCGTGCGCTAGCACACAAGTGTACTCTGCTCGGCGGGAAAGAGGGTTCTCCATCACACCACGACCACGACAAGCCCGCGCTCCTCGGCCGCATTGGCCCCAAGCGCTCGCCCCCGCTCGAGCTAAAGATCCCTCCGGCTTGTTAGCGGCCACCAAGGCCCGCCGCTGTTGCGCTGCGGAGCAGTATTGGGATCCGGCGGCGAACCACGATCTCGCCCACCGCGAGACATGCGAGATCCTCTCTCTCTCCCTACACGTAAGGAATGGAGAAGTGGAAGGAATCGAAGACGGCGCATGGTAAGAGGGAGCAATCCCTATTTATGCATGGGTTGGGGGATGGCTCCGCACACGTTCCGTCTTCTGGTTGGCCCGTACATTGAAGCAAAGGAGCACATCCCGAGGGTGGACGTGATCAGACGCCAAGCTATTAACTGCTCTGCAGTGCCCCTCCAGAGTAGTCATTGCGACGAGACGTTTCCGCCACGCGTGGAAGATCTTGGGACTTTCCCACGAACTGTCGCGCCATCTGTCGCGGCTGGCCTCACAACTTAAGGGCCCAAGACGCTTTGCCTCCTCCAGACGCGCACGCGTCATGGGCCCGGGGGCTGCTGTCGGACCCAAGGATACCAGGGTATCCTGGACCGTCTGCTGCGGGCCCAACCCATCCAGCGCGGCAGAGGCCCGTACCGAGTCACCTTAAGAGACAGGCGTGCCCATCCCCCATGGCCAAGGAGAACCCCCTGATGAGGGGTCACCTTTGGAGATATTATCGCCTGCTATCGGAGAGCAGCTCTACCGCGCCTCCTATCCTCTCGAGACAAGCCCTCACCCTCCATGAGATATCCCATGTGAGGGTGACGCATGTGTCTCTGCGCGGTGACGAAGACGCCGCAGGGCTAAAGAGTTGCTTTGGCTGCAGGTGCCTTTCTCATGTATAAAGCACGAGGCACCGCTGTGCGCGCCAAAGCCATACCTGAGGCTTTCCCCTTTGGCGCAAGAAGACATGTGCACCACTACAAGACAGAAGAAGGGTCACCGGAGCCCCCACATCTCTGCCATGGATGGTGGCACTGTCCTCGACGACCGGCGACAACTGGTGGTGCAGAGTCCCGCGGCGTACACTTTTGCACCTTGTGGTAGCCCATTCACGCCCAATGGGCGGGAAAGAGGTCCGAGTGCCGGTATAAGAAGGGCCCTTTGGCCCTCGTAGAAAGGGATCGAGAAACTGAACTCCACTCAGTAACCCCATAGTCTGTTTTGAGCACAAGATCGCATTTGGACTGCAGACACCGCACTGTAATCCATCAGACAAGGGTGCCCTGGACCTGGGTAAACTCTCCGTGTCACCATTGACTGTCTTCACGAGATTTCCTCTCGATGCCTACCGAGGTGCGTTTAAACGCAGTTAGCCCCCAGTGCTCGAACCTCTAAACGTGATCCTGTCTTGGACATATCCGCCTCTCCGACAACCTCGATGTGGTAGTGAGCGAAGGAGTGTCTCGTATTAATCATGGTTCAATAAATGATGTACTCAATATAGCAGAAATGCTATATACTACCTCCATTCCAAAAAAGAAGGCGTATTTTGATTCGTTTGGCCGAGACATTGACCAAGAATTACGTATTTCATATGCGACAAATGTGATAGAACTCATAATCATAGCGAAATACTTTTGAACAGGAATACAATGATATTAACTATATGTCAAAAAATTATATATAAATAGACTAATTATTGGTCAAAGCATTGGTCAAAACAAACAATATACGCCTTGTTTTGCGGAATGGAGGTAGTAGCAGAAATGCTCAATATAATACAATTAGGATCACGAAGAGCGGATACGAGATTTTAATGTAATATAGCAGAAATGCTCAAAGAAATATTAATTCATCTTAATTATAGGACTGTTAATATACCATTGTGAATCACTGCGAACCTTTGATGATTGTGAGTATATTGGCAGTACTCCCTCCGTCCTGACGTTGACATGTGGCATAATATTTTTGCGAAACCACCCCTATCAATTTTTCGTATAGCACATACAACCTTATATGTGCTGACAGATGTAGCCATCAATTATTGTAGGCGCGCTAGGGTTTAACACGCAACCTCTTTCTCTCGAGCAGGGACACGTAGCCACTGCAGCTCATAAACATTCGTGTCCAACAAATAGACTGAACATTTATTATCAAATAGACTGAACGACCTATTGTGTGTCTTCGTGGGTCCCATCTGTCGATGGGGGCCGAAATAATTAAAGGGACTGCCTATGTGTCAGTCGATTGATTTTTTCTGAAATCTCGGTCAATTTCGAAAAGTACAATGATAGTTTAAACAAAAGTACAACTTTTCTGTCCAGAAAAGTGCACTTCCACTTATTTTTGAGCCGCGATTATACTTTTCTTAAAAGTGACTGAGACTTAATAAAATACCAGTCGAGTAAGACTTAGCAAAACCAATAATTAAAATTAGAGGTTGGGCAGATCGGGTAATCGAAACTGCGACCACAGCCTACCCAACTTGTGCATCTACCGCTGCACCTCATGTGCAATATACATTGAGAGCTAACTTTTATTATTTTTTGTCTCAAGTATCTTTATTATAAAAATGCAAAATGTTTACTTATACGTAATTAGCCCGCACAATTGTGCATTGCTACGACTAGTTAATGATTTTTTGTTGGTACACTTGTGGTACATTATAAATATAAGATGCACATAAATCATATGCTTATAAATATTTATTATTTTTTGTTGCTCTAAAAGCTCTGCGAAATATTGATGTTTAAAATCTGTAAAGCTTAATTGTATAAAACTATGGAAAAATATTCAAACCTGCTAAAAAATGGTTCATCACACCGTGAGAAAACAAATTATTTCGCCTATGTACCCTCTAGTTCTTTGTGTAGTCGTGGTTCATCACTCTAGTCTATGCAGATGGGATGCACCCTGGTAATTAATATATAAGAAGGATGAGCTCTCATTGTTTAGCAAAATAGATGCATGAACTTCGGTTGTATAGGCAGTCTTGTGCGCAGCGCAGCACGCCGGTTCGAGTCCCCGGCTCGTCCTATAATTACAATTATTTCGGCCCCCACTGAGAGGTGGTAACCATGGAGGCAGACAATAGGTGAGATTGTATGTGTCCTATACGGGAAATATATAAGGTTGTAATCATAAATCACATAGCCACATGTCGCCGTTAGGATGGTTTGGGACTAGTTTTGCACCATGTCACATGTTTTGGGACAACTTTAACCCAGTTTATAAGAGTTGGGACTAGTTTACACATGGATAGTGCTGGGCGTCCCCCGGGGATCAAAAAATTTCATCACCCGGGTCCCGTGCTGACACGTGTCAGTTTTGGCCCAAAATTTGTCATTTGCTCTGTGTAGCAAAAAAATTCCCCGCTTTTGCTCCGTGTAGCAAAAAACGGATTCGCACATAAAAGAAAAATGAAAAGGCAGACCTCGCCGAAAACTTCGCCGGAGTTATCGTGGCAAAAAAATTGTGCTATTCTAACAAAAATCCACTTCGTCGGAGACATCGCCGGGATACTCGTAGGAGACCTCGCCGGAAAATGTCATAGCAAAAAATAAAAAATAAAATAGCAAAAAATTAGAACAATTATAGCAAAAAAATTGTTGTATGTAAGCAAAAAGTTAACCTCGCCGGAGATCTCGTAGCAAAAAATTTGCACCAACATAGCAAACAAAAAAAGAGTATGTAGCAAAAAAAAATCGTCCATAGCACAACCGCCCCCGGAGCAGCACGGTCTTCTCCATGGGAGCACCCCTCTTCCCTTGTAGCAACGAAGGCTCCCCTTCGCAGCACTGCTGGCCACCAATGGCAGCACGGCGGCTCACCCCTGGCTTCTCCATGCTCCGGAGCAACAAAATCTTCACGGGCTCCTTGATGCGCCGAACATCATGTCAAACGGGGCTTCGGGGCTGCTGACCGAGGAGTGGCTACCAGGAGGATGAGCTTTGGGAGAGGCAGCTCCTACTCCCTTCCATAGCCGGAGGAGTGGGGGAGGCAGCCGTCGGGGGTATTCTCGGGTGTGGACGCAGAGCTGATACCACTATAGCGGCGGCGCGCATGGCCTGTCTCCCACCGTCGCACAGAGTTGTGGAGCGTGCCCCCCGGCGGCGTGTAGTCTCCTCGCGGAGGTGCAGGGAGCCGTACCGGCGGCGCGTGGAGCTGTGCCCCCGGTGGCGTGCAGGCCGTCCATGGCGTTTGGAGGAAAAGCTAGGAGATTGGGGGCCGGAAGAAGAAACGGGAGGAGATAAGGTTTTTTCGTGGGCTTTGTGGTGGGCCCTCAACCCAAAGCTGCCTCTCGTTTTCGGCACGTGGCGAGCCACCGATGCGGGAGACGCGAACACGGTATCCCCCGCCTGATTGTTAGCGTTTTCCTTTACACATCCTCGACAACTATTGGGACCTGCAGCGTATGTAACTCTATTTTTTTTGAAATGGCGTTAAACCCTGGCTTCTACATCGGATTTTTACTGCATAGGTTTAGAGATGTATAATTTGTTACAACTCAACGATCATATAAGTCAACAATCACATCACAGAGGGTTGAGACATGTATCAACCATCTAAGTAGCAGCCAGTATACGTACGCATCTCGAAATCGATTAGTTTCTGCCACGGGTCCGGCTGAAAATATCATGACCTATATATTGATATCAGAAATATAAATTACAAAAGGTATCGTCATACACAAAATGCATGGGAGAAAACAAGCGGGCTTATCTTTTCTACCGTTGCCACGCTAGGTGAGTGCTGGCCCAAGAAGGCAAGGGCTTATGCACGGTTGGACTGAGATTTCAGAAAAGCTCACTCAGACCGACCTCTCTGCATGGTAGCCATGGAGACCGCCTCTCTTCCTCCGCCCGGGGGCCTCCTCTTACTCTCCACCTGCCTCCTCTCCGTGGCATCCGCGGTCTTCCTCGTCTTCCTTGCGTCCCTCCTGCTTCGCAACCTCCTCACGTCCCGCCATGATGACACTCTCCACAAGCCGCTCCTGGACGACGAGCAGCGGCGGCCGGTCGGCGCCCGCTACGTGGTGGTCCTCGCGGCATCCGCGGTGCTCGCCACCTTCTACCTAGTGCTGCTCGGGCTGTCCGTCCTCGTGGACGAGGAAGGGCTCAATGAGGCGGCGTTTCTGGCGTTTCCGTGCGCGGCGCACCTCGCCGCCACGGCGGTGGTGGCCAGCGAAAGGCGGTCCCGCGCGGCACGGCACCCGCTCGTGGTCCGCATTTTCTGGCTGGCGGCGTCCGCGCTCCTCGCGGTCACGGCCACCGCGAGGCTCCTCGCCACCGACGACGCGCTGTTTTCCGTCGCCGCGCTCGTCCTGTCCTTGCCCCTCTCCGCCATCGCGGTCTCCGGAGCCACGGGCATCGACGCAGGCGACGCGAGGGAAGAGGTACACGGGGATGACAATGTGACCGCCTACGCGGCGGCGTCCTGGGCGTCGCGCGCGTCGTGGTGGTGGATGAACCCGCTGATCAAGCGGGGATACCGCTCCAAGCTGAACCTCTCGGACGTGCCGGCCCTGGATCCGCGGCACCGGCCGGAGCGCACGCACGAGCTCTTCGCCTCCCACTGGGCGTCGGCCGGCTGCGCGGGCACTCTGCTCCGGTGCTTCTGGCCGCAGCTCCTCGCGAACGGAGCGCTGGGCCTGGTACGCGTGTCGGTGATGTTCGTGGGGCCGATGCTGATCCAGGGCTTCGTGGACTTCACGTCGGCGCCGGGGAGGCCGGTGTGGGAGGGCGTGCGGCTGGTGCTGCTGCTACTGGCGGCCAAGGCGGCGGAGGCGGTGAGCAGCCACCAGTACAACTTCCAGTGCCAGAAGCTGGGGATGCAGATCCGGGGCGCGCTCATCACGGCCCTCTACGGCAAGGGCCTCCGGCTGTCGTGCGCGTCCCGGCACCGGCACGGCCTGGGCGCCATAGTCAACTACATGGCCGTCGACGCGCAGCAGCTCTCCGACATGGTGCTCCAGATGCACAATCTCTGGATCATGCCGCTACAGGTAGTTAATTTATTTTTCTACTAGCACTTAATTAATTAATCGGTTTCAGAATATTTTTCGCGAAGTATATTCTTCATGGTTTGAGGATATTTTTCTACTAGCTAGTACTACTTACTCTATTTTACATTACTAGCAAACATGCCTGTGCGTTTCGACGGGAGAGAAATAAACGTGTGTGTCACGAAAGCACACAAAGCTTTCTCATGTTTTTTCTTACACACACGTGTAAACATAATTCACGAGGATAGAAAGAAATATCTCCACAAACTAAGATGTTACTTTGTTCAATTCAAATGTAATTCGTTAAAAACAATAATAAACATACATGGGAACAAATCAAACATCGGCCCTTTTTGTTCAAATATCTCGCCGGACCATGAGCCCATAACACTTTGTACTCTAAATATTGCTCTCTGAGTCATTATAGGTTTTAGGATTCCTTTTTGAAAAAAAAAATCTCATTCCTAGTAGAAAGAACAGTTCCATGTGAGCAACTAAGAAAAATAAATATAATCTAAACAAACTTAAGCACTCATGCATTTTGGTGCAAACTGAGAAACGATCAACTTTTGCATTCTTCTATTGTTTTCGGTTTCTCCTTCTAAGATAATGTGGAGCGCCAGTGCCACCGACAAAAACAACAACAACAGAAAAACATAAGAAAACATGTGTCATTGTGTACACTTCAGCAATGTGTTACCCCAGTAGTATAACGAGGTAGAGAACTTGCATGTGTAATGTGTTACAAAAATTGTATAAATTATGAAACTTAAGCAGACACATGTTATATGGTGCAACTGTAGCAACAGTAGAATTTTATCTATCTGTCAGGGAGGGACTACTTATAGGCTTATAGCAATAGTATAATTTTGAATTTTTCTAGTAGAGACTATTTTTTTGTTGTTGTTGCCAATGTAAAAGGTAAACTTTTCGGTCCCGGCAAATTTACGGAACTTACCTGCACAAATCAAAATCCATGCTCACGAAAAACTAAATTTGTAATCTCTAATACAAGTATGGTATCAAAGATAGTCACTACGGATTAGTAACCGTGGAATCACCATGTATTCACATGGCTAAACCCTGTATAGATGTTGGGTACTTCCCAGAGATCGTCCATGCAGGTGATTGTTCAGCAGTTGAACAAAACAGAGCCGCAGTCCCTGCCACAGTGCAACGCTCTGTTCCATACGAGGCCGATGAGCTTCCACTGGTCCGCTAGGATGCACAACAGCTCCCACCGAGGACCGTACATGGCAGGTCTGAGGGCCTAGACAAGGGCGCTTTGCTTGCCGCGGTCTGCATGCGAAGGCGGCTCCCTATCTCCGTACCCCTTGACAATACGTACTCGCTCGACAATGTTCCAGTGGTTGAGCCTACTTGGTGGTCCGCGTCGAAAGCTAGCATCATCGATGGTTTCCGTCGGTGCTCATGTTGGCAAACATACATTGTCTCTCTGCATGCTCCTCCTCCATGAGTAGACAGGCAGGGCAGATGAATGGATGATCGACATACCTCTGACCGCCTCGTGCACCTCCCGTGGCCTGTGCCCGCAGCCGCACGGCCGAAGGGGATCCTCTTGGAGCGCCTGCAGTCCGAGCGAGCGACTTCGGTTCATGCCAACGCCGAACAGACTCGTCATATTAATTTCAATGGCCAAAAACCCCGAGCGGCGCGTCACTTTCTTTCCTCCCATTCCTCTCCATATCCCCGTCTGGACGCAAACAACCATGGATCGACTTGGCGTGCCCTCCTCTGCTCATCGAACTGCGACTCTCTGCTTGCTGCCAAGCACGACGGCCGGCCAATCTCCGTTTTCCAGGCATGGATAGGTCGTCCGGCCCCTTTCCTACTCTCATGCCTGGCCGGTACAGGCGTACATCCATGCCCCTCACTGATCCGTCAAAGATGATGCCCTGTACACCTCCCCTCTCTGTCTCTCAAGATCCGATGGAGAAGGGCGAAGCTGCCGGGAGCAATTCCTTTATCTGACCTAAGCGTCCTGCTGTCCGGCGCCGTTCCTGCCTTCTAGCACGCTGCCATATACTCCCTCCGTCCAACAATAGATGACTTCAATTTGTCTATATATGGATGTATCTAGACATGTTTTAGTGTTTAGATACATTCATATATAGACAAATGCAAGTCATCTATTGTTGAACGGAGGGAGTACGTCGAATCCCGTGATTCACCCCAACCAGGCCCTCTAGGGTCCAATAAGGCAATCAACGTGCTCTCTAGGATGGCCACGGGTGGTGCAGCCGCCGAAAATGCCGATCGGGTGAATTCCAAGCCGATTTCCAAAACTAAGCACCGAATCCGCAGCGCTAACGTTGATGGCTTATAAAAAAGAGAAAAGAAATGGCCGTATAGCATTAAGACTTCGCATCGTATTGGACTCTGATATCTTGGAGTTGAGGACACATGTGCTGGATGAAACGTAGAAAAAGAGAACCACGCTACCAAGGAAACACGGGAGGAACACGGACTAGATCGGTCTTTTTTAGCGAGAACGGGCTTGATCGCGGATTGCGTGCCTACAAGGCTAAAATCTTTTTTTTCCGAGAAAGTTTGATATATATAGATATTTTGGTGGAAGGGCAAAACGGTAAAATACCTGGTTGGACCGGAAGAATTCTTCCTCTCTTTATTATTAGGTAAAGAAAGATTGATTATTTGTACTAATTATTAATAGACCTTAGTCAATTTACTTGAAAAAGATAGATATTAATGCTAGGGCCGGGGAATATTTGCCATTGGACATCGTTATTTTTCGGCCTTTGCCAAAACACACCCCCCAATTCTGACTTTGCCTAGTACCATTACAATTTTGTGTACCATTTGCCACCACACACTATGTGTCGGATATATACCGAATAGGGGTATAGAAGATGGTAGACAAAAGAGCTGGACTACCAGGGTGGCCTGCAAGGTAATGGGCTTAGGTCCATTGGGCGGCCCAGTAGTCCGACGCGTAGAAGCCGGATTCTAGAAGAACCCGGATCACGGCCCGCGTGATCTGGCTTGGAGGAGAAGACGTATTCCTTACTTTCCAAGTTACAAGTTAAACGTAGTCTTCTAGGTTTCTGGTTCTGTAAGCCCTAATCCGGCTATTATATAAAGCCGAGCGGGAGATAGATTTCATAAGTTCCTTTAGTTCCAAGGTTCTAGATTCAAACTTAAGCCTTACGCAACTCGCCGGGAAGTTCATCCTCGACGAGTAGCTGGATCTATTCCCTTACATTGTAACCTTATTATACGGGCTTTAGTCCCACATAGTGAGAAGTGCAGGAGTAGGTACGCCGTACCGTCGCGACGTACCGAACCTGGGTAAAATCCCGTGTTCTGTGTTACTACGCTATCCCGTTACCCCACGTCTCTACCGTAGTCTCATGGCACCCCAGTCTATGAAAACTACTACGATGTCTCGACAGTTGGCGCCCACCGTGGGGCAAACGACGTCAGGCGTGAAGTTCCGATCTGGGATATTAGGCGGAATCGGAAGATCGATCACCGTCGGAAGCTTGGAATTCGACGACGACGTCGGGCGCTTCCTCGACAACGGATCCTACATACCGGCGCAAAACCATCTGGTAAGTGCCTGCGTTTTACCGATTGGATCTGCTAATATCTTTATCGGATTAACCGCGGAAGCAATGGGGTTTTGCGGTGAAAGCAATTATCTCCCACCCGCCCTATACCCAGTCGAAGACGACTATGATGCCGGATTTTGCTCAGATCGCCGACAAAACAGTGATACGCACTTTATCGGCATGGTGCAATCCGAGATCGCCGAAAACACGGATGATGGAAATCCCGTGCAAGAGGCAGATAACAATACACCCGTCACAGAGACGGAAGAACCAATACCCGTCACAGAGACGGAAGATCCGACATCCGTCAACCAGACGATGAACTCGGAAACAGAGTCCGTGCTTGCCGCCATAGAGGCGAGATTGGAGTCGGAAACCGGATCGGATAACTTCGACTCCGAAGACGAAGACGATGATGCCTTCGTAAGAAAAGTTAAGTCCTTTCAAGAGGGATTCCATGAAGTGCTAATGGCAAAACCAGCTGATACAACGGGTGCCGACAGCCAGGAAAGCCCTAAAACCCCTCCGCCAGCAGAAGAGAGGGAAGACGGAGAAACTTCTCCGATATTTCCTAACGTCAAGGAGATGACAGAGGATGAACCTGTCAAAAAACCTCCGTCTTCCAAGAAAAAGCACCGTGCTTCTAAAAAACTCCAGTACAAACTCCGGAAGAAAAAGTCAGCTGATCTCGCTGATGAAAACCTGGAAGTTGGAGATATTAGTGGCACAAAGCCTACGGAAAAGAAATCTAAGGAAATCACTGCTCCGCCAATGACAGAACTGGAAGAGCAAGAACTATTACAAACTCCAGTGGGACCCAATGAACCCCCTGAGATGCTGGAAGCCAGGAGACAAGCTTTCCAACGGCAACAGCAACAACTGCTTAGATCTCGGCAACATCTCCAACAAACCCATAATGACATCAAAATCATGAAGGAAGAAATTGAGGAGTACGAGAGAAAGCATAGATCTGCCTTAAAACCTAATAGGTTACCCGGAATTGCAAAACCGGAAGAACTGCCGCCGAAAGAAAGGTTCTATAACCCATCTTGGCAAAAACAGTTAAACGGCAAAGATGCCAAGGGCGAACCAATATACAAAACCGCAGCCGAAAACGCGGAAGCAGCGTTCGCCATCTTGAATAATGATCTGTACTCCAACGGGGAAAAACTCCAAGGGGTGTATGCTTTCCTAGGAAAAGCATTACAGCAGCAACAGCGAGGACAAGAGCGATCAGGGAGGCTGCATGATAATTCCGCCCTCTGCAAAACTGTTACTTGCGCTGCTGGAGCACCTGGACCGGAAGAACCCGGAGATTCGGATAAAAAAGAGGATCCGAGAAAAGACAGGAAAAACCCCGACAACCGGGACGCAGCGTCTAGAACCGGACCTCATCTCCCGAAAGATGGATATAAACCACACGATCGGGAAGACAAACACCGGAATGACGGCAAAATAATGCCACCTCCGAGAAACCCAGCTGAAAAAGCTGGAAGATACGATACACCTCACAGGCGTGAAAGATCTCGGACACCGCCCAAAGATAAGGAAAGGTACAGGAGCAGGACTCCACCTAATCCCAGAGGGCGTGACAACTGAAGAGATAGAGATAACCTCGGAAAAACGCGTCCGCGTAACAATGGAAAAGAAAGGAGCAGATCCCCTTTTGTCCATTCAGCCGGGAGATATTCTGCACATATTGATAGAGCAGAAAAGGATGATCTATACTTTGGTCCTAAGTGTTTTACTGACAGGATCCGAAGGATAACCCTGCATTCTGGCTTCGCCAAAGTTGGTCCAACCTACCAAAAATATACCGGCAGTACGAACCCGGATACCTGGCTTTCAGATTATTACACAGCCGTCCAGATCAACAACGGGACAGACCTGGAAGCTGTCAAGTTTCTTCCCCTAATGTTGCTAGACGGAGCCAGAGATTGGATTAATGGTTTACCATCAAGAACTGTCGACAGTTGGGATGATATGGCGAGAGTATTTACCCAGCATTTTAGGGGAACATACAAACGCCCAAATAGCATCAACCAGCTGAACCGTTGCACCCAATTTGAAGACGAACCATACGTGGATTTCATCTCCAGATGGACTGCAATGAAGAATAGTTGCTCTGGAGTAACTGACGTACAAGCAATGCATGCTTTCGTCAATGGCCTAAAACCCGGACTCGTACCGTTCATGGTTGGTTCTAAAAAGCACAAAGATCTCGGATCTATGCTTACAACCGCTAATGAGCATGCTGCAGCCGAAGATGATATTAGAGCAAGAGGAGGCAATATTGAGTCACTAATACTGGCCAATAAAACACCTCGTTCTGATAAAAAAGGAACTCCGGAGTCAACAACAAAGCCCAAGGAGGTTAACTTAGCCTTTGGAGGAGAAAAAGGGAACAAGTGGAAGGGCCGCAGTCCGGATCCCATCAATTACACTCCTGAAGAATGGGAGAGAATTAAGTCGGAACCCTGCGTCCACCACTCTCAGTTTGGGAAACCAACCCACACGAACGCGCAATGCCGGCTAAACAAGCATATGAAAGGCAATGCAGGATCCGGAAATAAAGGGAAGGGTTCCAAGAGGAAACCTGCCAAACAAAAGCCAGAAGCTGAAAAAGAAGACAGTGAATCGGACACTGATGATAAAATCCAGGAACAGCAGCGAAAAGGTGAACCTAAATTTCCGAGAATCGACGGAGAAGCAATGTTAACTTTCCTAGCAACCCCGTCAGCAAAGGTGGCCAAAAGGACACTTCGAGAAATAAACGCGGTTGTTCCTGCGACCCCGAAATTCTTGAAGTACTCCAACACACCGATAATCTGGGATCAGTCAGATCATCCCGGAAATATCCCGGAACCCGGCACACAAGCTCTTGTTGTAAGCCCTATTGTTCAAAACACTAGGCTAAGAAGAGTGCTGATGGACGGAGGATCCAGCATCAATATAATGTACCTGGATACACTGAAGCACTTGAAGATATCCGAGTCCCAGCTCAATTACAGCAATATACGCTTCCATGGCATCGTTCCTGGCAGGCAAGCACGATCCCTAGGAGAAATTTCCCTAGATGTCACCTTCGGAGATAAAGATCACTTCCGGCAGGAAAAAGTATCCTTCGAAGTTGTGCCGTTCGAAAGCGTGTATCACGCAATACTCGGACGTCCGGCTTTCGCTAAGTTTATGGCAAGATCTTGCTATATCTACAACAAGCTGAAGATGCCAGGACCCAAAGGAGGAGTAATCACCATTGCCGGTGATTTCAAGCTGGCAAACGAGTTGGAGAAGCAAAACGCCCTTTGCGCTCAAAGAGTTATAGCTTAGGAAGAACTGAAGGAGTTAGCCAAGGAGGTATCGCCGAAAGAAATGCCGGCAGGAAAAGAAACTCGGAAGCCAACAGATAGCTTCAAGGCATCCGAGAATACAAGACAGGTAATCCTAGATCCCAAAGATCCGACAAAATTCGTCGTTGTAGGGACTGGGATGACCGACAAATAGGAAGGCGAGCTCATCAAGTTCCTCCGTGAGAACTGGGATATTTTTGCCTGGTGTCCAGCGGACATGCCAGGCGTACCCAGGGAACTTGCTGAGCACCAACTCAAGGTTATTCCCGGATCAAAACCCGTCAAACAAGGTCTCCGTCGATTTGACGGAAGAAGACGGAAGGCTATTGGCAAGGAAATTATCCGGCTTTTAGCAGCGGATTTCATCAAGGAGGTAATCCATACTGACTGGTCCGCAAATCCGGTACTAGTACCGAAGAAAGACACAACTGCCCTCAGAATGTGTATAGATTACACAGGATTGAACAAGTTATGTCCGAAAGATAGGTTTGCGCTGCCGCGAATCGATCAAATAATAGACGCCACTGCAGGCTCTGAGCTTTTATGCTTTTTGGATGCATACTCCGGGTACCACCAAATACGCATGAAAAAGGAAGATCAAATCAAGACTTCTTTTATAACCCCGTACGGGACGTATTACTACGTAACCATGCCTTTTGGCCTGAAGAACGCAGGTGCAACCTACCAGCGTTGCATGCAACGTTGTTTGCATAGTCAGATTGGAAAAAACGTCCATGTTTACGTGGACGATATTGCTGTCGTAACCAAGGAAAAGGATACACTCCTTGAGGACTTGCGAGAAACCTTCGAAAACTTGCGCACTTACAAGATGAAGTTGAATCCATCTAAGTGCGTATTCGGGGTTCCCTCAGGAAAACTTCTGGGTTTCATCGTTTCTCACAGAGGAATAGAAGTTAACCCGGAAAAGATCAAGGCAATCTTGAATATCTCAAAGCCTACATGTGTAAAAGATGTCCAAAGATTGACGGGTTCCGCTGCAGCCGTCAGCAGATTTATTAGTCGGCTGGGGGATAAAGCCTTGCCACTATACAAACTGTTAAAGAAATCCGACAAGTTCGAATGGACAGAAGAGGCCGATGCAGCGTTAGCCCAGTTAAAAGAAACCTTGATGAACGCTCCCATCTTGGCATCTCCCAAAGATGAAGAACCCATGTTACTATACCTTACGGCTACTAGTCGGGTTATTAGCGCGGTAATCGTTGTGGAACGGACAAAAGAAGAGCAAAGCATACCAGATCAACATCCGGTATACTACATAAGCGAAGTGTTCTCCGAATCCAAACAAAGATACCCGCACTATCAGAAACTGGCATATGGCGTATTTTTCGCATCCAGAAAGCTGCGCCATTACTTCCAAGGACATTCTATAACAGTGGTATGTAAAGCACCACTAGGAGATATTATAAACAATGCGGAGGCAACCGGCCGAGTAGCTAAATGGGGCATCGAGCTGGCAGCTTTCGACATTAAGTATCAGCCAAGGACGGCAATAAAATCCCAGGTTTTGGCAGATTTCGTCGCCGACTGGACAGAAGCAATGGAAAATACACCGATGCCAGAATCCGAGTACTGGATCATGCACTTTGACGGATCTAAGATGAAGGAAGGAGCTGGAGCCGACGTAGTTCTAAAATCTCCCAAGGGAGACACAATGGAGTACGTATTGCAAATACACTTCAACGCCAGTAATAATGTGGCAGAATACGAAGCTTTGCTTCATGGCTTGCATATTGCAAAAGAAATAGGGGTAAAACGCATCTTGTGCTATGGAGACTCGGATTTGGTACAGCATCAGCTCAACCAAACCTGGGACGCGAAAAGCCCCATAATGGCCGAATATCGGAGAACGGTGGATGAGTTTGCCATCTGCTTCTTCGGGTTCGAAGTCCTTCACATAAAAAGGGAGGAAAATTGGAACGCGGATGCGTTAGCCCGCATGGGATCAGAGAGAGTAAAAACTTTACCACCAGGGGTATTCGTCCAGCATTTGCATGAACCATCCATAAAAGGTGGAGACGTTGAATACCCTTTAGCATCTGAAACAATTGAAGTCATGTTCGTTAAACCGGATTGGACAATCCCGTACCTAAACTTCTTAGTCAATCAGAAGTACCCGGAAGGAGCAGACGAAGTCCTGCAAAGGCAAATACAGCGTCGATGCAAAGGATACGTAGTGATCAACGACCACTTATACAAACGCAGTACTTCTGGAGTTTTTCTGCGGTGTATTTCACCAGAAGAAGGAAGAGAAATATTGCAAGAAATCCATGCCGGCGATTGCGGACATCATGCTCAATCAAAAAGCATAGTCAAAAAAGCATTCCGTGCAGGGTTTTTCTGGCTAACAGCCAAGACAGACGCCGAACGCATAGTGAATACATGCGAAGGATGCCAATATTACGCCAAGCAGACTAATTTGCCGGCCCAAGCACTTAAAACTATCCCTATCACATGGCCGTTTGCGGTCTGGGGGCTAGACATGATGGGACCGTTCAAAACTGCAAGAGGTGGACTTACACATCTACTCGTAGCAGTAGATAAGTACACAAAATGGGTGGAGGCTAAACCCATCAAAAAGCTGGACGGCGCAACTGCCAGAAATTTCATTATCGATTTAGTAATGAGGTATGGCGTCCCACACAGCATAATAACTGATAACGGGACAAATTTCTCCATTGGGGAGTTGGCAAAATACTGCCAACAAACGGGAATTCGCTTGGATCTTGCATCTGTGGCACACCCGCAATCTAATGGACAGGTTGAAAGAATGAATAGCTCAATCCTGCAAGGAATACGCCCAAGACTCGAAACTCCTCTTCATAGAGCAGCTGGAGCATGGGTAGAAGAACTACCTTCCGTGTTATGGAGTATTCGAACGACGCCAAATAGGTCAACTGAGCAAACCCCGTTTTTCCTAGTTTATGGTGCGGAAGCTATGCTTCCAACGGACATGATCCATGATAGCCCAAGAGTGCAAAATTTTGACGACTCGGATGCCGAGGAAGCACGACAGGATGCTGTCGATCTCCTAGAAGAGGAACGAGAACTTGTGCTTCAAAGATCCGCCATCTACCAGCAAGGTTTACGACGTTATCATAGTCGTAAAATCAGGCATCGTTCTTTTAAAGAAGGTGACTTGGTGCTGAGACTGGTGCAACAAAGGAAGCACAAATTGGCCCCAGTATGGGAAGGACCATTTGTCATCAGTAAAGCTATGAAGAATGGATCATATTATCTTGTCGACATTCGAGATACGGAGGATGATCCCAAAAAGCCGAATCGCAAAAGAAAGAGAAAAATAGATGCTGAACTAGGAGAGACAAATAGGCCTTGGAGTATCCAGCAATTACGTCCCTTCTACACTTAGTTCAATTTCTATGTAAACATCTTTGAGATCATGAAATAAAGTTATCGGAATTCATATTCATTATAAGTACAAAATATTTCCGTTTTATCTATTTCCCAATGATCTTACAAATACTCAATGTTGACCCGAATTGTGCCTGCGTGCTCGGTGTTTAAAAGCTGAAAGATTCGGCCTGTTAAAGGTTAAAGGAAACTCGGATTGTGCCTGCGTGCCCAAGTTTCAGAACAGTTCCTTGTTTTCTCTAAGTTTTATCTGATTGTGCGTATGCTGGGTTACTGGAACTAGTTAGTAAAAATGCCTTTAGCATGATTCATGTTTTCGAGTTTCAAAACTGCTTGGCTCGTCCCCAGTTACTCGGCATAACGATTCATAATGCTATTTGAGCCATTTCAAACACTAAGGCCAGTTAAAGCATATATACCAGATTACTTAGAAGATAAAGGAACAGCCAAACCCGAAAAAACTTTGCAAGAAGTTTGAAATCGCAAAAGGCGGAGTTCTTGTTCCGACAAATGACATAGAAGCATTACAATATTAATTACATTGTAAAGAAGCTACTATACGCATCCATCATCCAGGTCAAGTGCGCCCCCCTTAAATTTCTGAGTCTTCATCACTGCCATCATTCTCGGGGGCTGCGGGCACTTCTTCTTCTGGATAAGTAATGGAGATATTTACCATGGAGGCAATCTGTGTGGCATGGCCTTCAACTTCTTTAAAGATTGCATTTATTTGTGCTTCTGAGCATTCTTGAGGAATACCGGATGCTACACGCCAGGATTTCGCATCAGGGTAGTGTAAGCGCATGAGGCCAAGTGCCATTCGCGCACCACCCCGTGCAGCAGAGCGAAGGAAAGATTCCTTCGAATTTGCTACCTCCATGATGCCATCCGGAAGTCGGTAAACTTCCGAAAATTGTATATTGCTTGTGGGCAGGAATTTACTAATTAAGTGCATTCCTGCATTTCTGATTGAATTCCATATCTTCCCAAAGGCCCGGATCTTTTCCGTCCGAGAAATCCCTGGAAAATTTCCTGCTTTTTTGACAAAGGCAAAGATTAGAAAATACAAGAATATGACATGAAAGTATTGGTAAAAGAAGTCAACTTACCAAGAACCGCGTCAATTTCATCGCTCTCTTTCATACGAGGAAATAGCATACTTTCTAAGTCATTGATAATAGATTTATCCTCTGCTGCCTGCAAAGAAGCCTTGGATTGCGCAATCCCAAGGGCTAGATTACTGGCTTCCAGTTCTTCTCGAACTTTTAAAAGTTCACTTTGAAGACTGGAGTTTTCTTCGCGAAGTTGAGAAAAATAAGCAGTGTTTGCTGTGAGCTTCTTGGCTTTGGTTAAAGCAGCTGAAAAGTAGGGACAAAATAATCCGACATTACGGCAAGATCTAGAAATGATTTTCCAGCAAAAATCAATAAACACGAAGTAAAATACCGGTGGCTTTGGATAATTGCTTCTGAGTCGACGCCAGTTCGTTGCTTTTTGACTCAATAACAGATTGAAGTGTTTTTACTTCTCTGCTTTTGAGGCTAAGTTTTTTCAAAACTTCCACATTTATGGCATCTGCGGAATGCTGAAACATGGAAATGAAAGCCAGATGCTTAAGTTTGAACAAGCATACATAGAATCATTAAGAAGAATTTAGATTTTCAACTTAATGATTGGGGGCTAGAGGTATTACCTGGCTCATTTCTCGCAAATCAGTTAAGGTCTCCTTGAATTCTCTGGCATATTCCATGAAAAGAATTCCTACGTGGTGAAGGCCATCGTGTATAACCTGGCGGGGCGAGAATGCGATATTGTTGCGGATAACTAATCCATTTTGTGGCCAAGGGCGAACCAGAGGCGCAGGAGCAAAAAACTTCTTAGCTTCCGGACGAATATATCCGAGTTCGTCGAAAGGTTCTTCTTTCACCCGGATATCATCTGGAGCAGGAATGGATTCGTTTCTCATGGGTGATTGAAAATTTCCGCCCATTGGCATATTCATTTTCCCCCTTTTACCCGTAGCTGCAGAAGGAAATTCTTCTTTGATAGTAGTTTGCCTCTTGCGCTTTTGGTTGTTGTAAAACTCAGCATATAATTGGCTGATTTCAGCATCAGAAGCAAGATCATTTTCTCCAAGTTCGTCAAACTAGGAAAGAATTAACAGTATGTTAAAAATGAAGAGAGAAGATAATCTGAGGAAACTCAGAAACAAGGGAAGAAAAGTACCTTAGGAACCAGATTTTCCGCATGATATATGGCTAGACTTTCTTCAATCTGGCTATCGGCGGCAACTATCTGATGAAGGCGTTCTATAAAATCCTTCTTGCTAAAGGACCTATCGGTGCCTCTCATGCTATCTTCCGGTCCCGTGTACTCACAAAGAAGTCGGGAACGAAGGGATAAAGGTTGTACGCGACGTCCAAACCAGCATAACACGATATCCTTCCAAACCAAAGGTGGTTGAGAAGAAGAAAGTTTGGCAATGCGACGCTTTATTTTCATCAGGCTTTCAGGCAAATCCTCTGTTATTGCAAGTGTCCAATTCTCATGAGGAATAGCAGCAGAATTAACAAAGGGAGGAAGTCCGGTTTCTTTGTTGGGGAACGGAATGTCTTGGTGATAAAAGAAAGAACCTAGCCAAGATTGGTCAGGTTTCGGCATTCTTATCTTTGGATACCATTCTTCCCTAAAGTTTCTGAGGATAAAAGATATGGTACCGCAGATGGGCGAAACACCGTTTGTGATGTTGTGTTTTACCTCGAAACAATAATGCCAGAAGTCTAAATTGGGAGTTATTCCAAGATACCCTTCGAAAAGAGCTTGGAAACTAGCTAATTGGAGGATGGAATTTGGAGAGATATTATGTGGTTGAACACCATAAAAGTTGAGGACGTCTAGGAAAAAGGCGGAAGGGGGAAAACCCATACCTCTCGTGATATCAGAGGTGAGGAGGACGCGTTCTCCTTCCTTTGGCTTGGGCTCTGGCTCATTCTTCGAGATCCGCCATTTGCCTTTAACTATTAATCTATCCCTTGACATCCGACGAAGGAGGACGAGTGAAGTATCACTCTGATTCCAAATTCCGACAAATTCTGCTTCTTCATCAGCTCCGGCGGAGAAGCGCTCAGTGCCACGAGAGTGAATCTTGGCCCCCGCCGTTTCCGGTGCGAACGGCGGGGTTGTCGTGGTGCTTGGGCCCGCTACGTCCGCGGCGGCGGAAGCATTTCCTCCGCCCGCCGCGGATGCCGCGGCTTTTTCCGGCCCGCCGCCGGCATGCTTGGGCGACCCCAGCTGTGGATCCAGGTCGCCCAAAAGCTCGTCGATGGAGGCGCGAGCCGGAGAGGACGACGGAGAGGCCATCGTTTTCGGTGATGAGGGAGCGCTCCGGCGTGCAAAGGGCTCGTCGGGGCAAGGATTCGTTCTAGCTCTCGTGCTCGCGTTTGCGTCAATGGCGTGGGCAGTGAGGGAGTGAGGAAAGATTTCCGGAGACGACGAGGACGGCTATTTATAGCCTAAAAAACTCTAGATACGCGCCAACGGCTCTTTTGACCGTTGGATGTTCGACGCGTGTCGCTCGCCGGAAAATCCGGGAAACGGAACGACAGAGGAATGATGGCTATCTCCTCGTTTCTCGTGAGAATCTGTCAGAGATACGTTGCAGGGTTTCCCGCGTGAAACCAAGCGGCGCTTGCGTCAGCATGATTAAAGCGATGATGTCACGTGTTCCTTTTCCGCGAAGGATCGCGAGAAGAAAAGCCGGATTTTCATAGTTCCGAGTTTTATGTTACCATCTCCTTCAAAAGGAAAGAAGAAAGAATCAAGACTGCTGAATCAAGTTTCCCGGACAAAATGTATTTGACGAAAGGCGGAGTTTCAGAGTTTTGATCCTTCCTGTGGGCTACTGTCGGATATATACCGAATAGGGGTATAGAAGATGGTAGACAAAAGAGCTGGACTACCAGGGTGGCCTGCAAGGTAATGGGCTTAGGTCCATTGGGCGGCCCAGTAGTCCGACGCGTAGAAGCCGGATTCTAGAAGAACCCGGATCACGGCCCGCGTGATCTGGCTTGGAGGAGAAGACGGATTCCTTACTTTCCAAGTTACAAGTTAAACGTAGTCTTCTAGGTTTCTGGTTCTGTAAGCCCTAATCCGGCTATTATATAAAGCCGGGCGGGAGATAGATTTCATAAGTTCCTTTAGTTCCAAGGTTCTAGATTCAAGCTTAAGCCTTACGCAACTCGCCGGGAAGTTCATCCTCGACGAGTAGCTGGATCTATTCCCTTACATTGTAACCTTATTATACGGGCTTTAGTCCCACATAGTGAGAAGTGCAGGAGTAGGTACGCCGTACCGTCGCGACGTACCGAACCTGGGTAAAATCCCGTGTTCTGTGTTACTACGCTATCCCGTTACCCCACGTCTCTACCGTAGTCTCATGGCACCCCAGTCTATGAAAACTACTACGATGTCTCGACACTATGTGAGCGAAAAGGAAAGTTGTAACTTAAGAAACCTGTCAAACCAGTTAGAATTACTTCTATACCTCGCTTCTACCTTTCCTCTTCATCTTCTCATCTAAATTCAATCAGTAATACTAGAGTTACGTACCAAACAACCTACGGACTTGGTTACAGGCGTACATGTACCAATCCGTAGATTGATTTTGTAAACTTATTCTGTAGGTGTAGGATAACTCAAATTCATCTGTAGTTCAACTTCCTTCCCCGTTGACAAATCTTCTTACCCTTTTTTCCGGTCGACGTGAGCAAGGGAAATCCTCCACGAGGAGCCTGCTCCATCCTCGTACACAATGCTGATGCGAGTACGTCGTCGCTATGGGCTCAACCACCATCGCAGTGATGCCAGCCGATGGCGGGTGCGGCCGCTCGGCGCCGTCCAGTACGTTGTGTGCCACTGCTGATGCTACTGTTTTCTCTCTCGAAGGTGCTACTACCTTGCTCTCTCCGGTCTTTCTGCTACTCTTTATCCAAATAAAATTGCCCAGACCTTAGAGCATGTCTAACAGACCCCCTAAATGGCCCAAACCCGTATAATAACCGATGATATACGGGTTTGGGCTCTACCCGGCCATCTAGCAGACCCCGTAAATGGACCACCCCGGACGATTTTTTACAAGTTTGGGTAGGGGGCGGCCCGTCGACCCCTACATGTGCGGGTCGGGAGGAGATATAGAGGGCCAACCCTCTACCTCGTGCGAGCTAGGGCGCGCTGAAGATTCAGGTTCGAATCCCATTTTCGTTCGCCCCGCCGCCAGCCGCCGCCAGCCGCCGCCGCGTAGATCCGGTCGCCTCCGAGGCACCGCACCCTCGCCGGACACCGCCGCACCCCCGCCGGACACCGCCGCACCCCTCGACTCGCCGCGCCGTGTGCATCTCCGCCGCCTCCCCACGGTGAGTACTCGCCGGGCCGTGTTCCTCTTCGATTTCGCCGTTCCGCGGGGGCCTGATCTCTGCTTCACCATCGTAGATCTCCGCCGCCTCCCCACGGTGGAGCATTCCGATGATTCGTTGAGCTGGTCTTCGGGGGATTCGGACCTCGACGAGCTGCTGAGCGACGACGACATGGAGATGATGCAGTACATCTTCCGCATCAAGATCTTTTGAGAGTATGGACAGAGTTTTCTTTGTCTAGAAATAACAACAGCAATTAAAATTCAGATATGAATAGGCATCCCTGATGCCCCTGTTAGAAGAGAGCAAACCAACACTAAAATGAAGGTGATTTAGCCCAAGGGATGCCTCTTCATATCTGAATTTTAATCGCTGTTGTTATTTCTAGACAAAGAAAACTCTGTCCATACTCTCAAAATATCAGCTGCCATGAGGGTGATTTAGCCCAAGTCATGGATATGCAAAATGTCCAAAACCCTGTTTTGTGAGGGGCCAAAAGCTCGTGCGAGCTAGCAGACCCTCTACCCCCACCCCGTAAAAAAGAATATTCTGTTTTACGGGGTGGGGGTAGGGGGTCTGCTAGCTCGCACGAGCTTTTGGCCGGCGAAATGTGTATACAGAGCGCTCTACACGCGTTTTAGGGGGCGAAAACATAAGGGGTCCGTTAGACATGCTCTTATACTTTCTCTCTCCGACTCTCCATCCTTGCTACTGATACTTCTCTATTCGCCCCCTGTTCTCTCGCCGCTGCTTCTTCTCCTCAAACAAATTCTCACTACAACATTTCTATGTATATATGTTGGTTCTCAACGTTGATTTGATTTGGTGGTAAAAAAAATCCTCTGTTGTCTAGCCGCACGGGAGGAAGGTAAATATGAGGATGCAAACATAATCTTAGCTGCAACTATTCTTTTATGTCTGTCTCATATTGTGCTCTGGCAAATGGTACAAATAATTTAATGGTACTGGGCAAATCCATAATTTGGCGGTGTGTTTTGGCAAAGCCCAGAAGATAACAGGGTCAAACGGCAAATTTTCCCTATTACTACTTTACTAGCCATCATCATCAAGCAAAATGCATGCCTGGTGTCTCGGTCAAACACTAGGATCGATATATAAGATGTGAAATGATCAGTCGGCCAAAAAATGGAGAATAAAATGAGGGATTTATTTATTTTAAAGCTATATATATTAAATTTTTCTAGCTCTGACTAGTATTTCCACGTATTAATTTTGCAGGTGTTTGTGTCCCTTGGGATGTTGTACGTGTACCTAGGCCCTCCAGTGATGTCAGCGCTAGTCGGCCTTCTTGGGGTCATGGTTTTCGTAATGCTGGGCAGCCGTAGGAACAAACGATACCAGTTCTCCCTAATGGCGGAGCGCGACAGGCGAGTCAAGGCCACAAGCGAGATGCTGAGCTACATACGTGTGATCAAGCTGCAAGCGTGGGAGGAGCACTTTCATGCGCGCATCGCTCGGTTCCGACACCTCGAATTCGGGTGGCTGACGTGCTTCATCTACTCCCAATCGTGCAACATGATAGCACTATGGAGTGCCCCTGTCCTCATCTCGGCACTAGTCTTCTGGACATGCATCCTGTTTGGTGTGGTCCTTGACGCCGGCCTTGTCTTCACCGCCATTTCCTTCCTTAAGATACTCCAGGAGCCCATGAGGAACTTTCCCCAGTCGTTGATCCAAGTGTTCCAAGCAATGATCTCTCTACAACGGCTCGACTCGTTAAGTTTCGTCTCACTCTTATCTTAATGTATGTAACTGAATTTTTATTCGCAAGGATACCCATAATTGTGAAGCAAACCACTACATACACAAATCCACATGCATGACTGCGCCTTCTAATTAGAACGGGTGTGGACAAAGCATGAATCCACCACTTAAATTTCTATTAGAAAAAATCAAAACACTGTCCATTTTAATGCATACATGTTTGTGAGAGTAAGAATTAACCTAGTACTATTTTTTAAATCATAGGTACTTAACGAGTGCAGAGCTCGATGATGGCGCTGTAGAGAGGGTGTTGGCGGGCTCGGGCCGTGTCGCTGTGCAGGTGAAAGATGGAGTGTTTGCATGGGATGCAGAGGATTTGTTGCGTGGGATTAACCTCGAGATACAAGGCGGTGCGATGGTGGCGGTTGTCGGCATGGTTGGGTCTGGCAAGTCCTCGCTGCTTGGTTGCATTCTTGGGGAGATGAGAAAGATTTCCGGCAAGGTACACCTCATCAAATTATCCGTCATGTATTTATTTCTACTACATGATGGGCCGTCTCTTCAAGTACATTCTAGTGCTATAATTCATACATTTTTATTGCAGGTGAAAGTGTGTGGCAGCACGGCTTACGTTGCACAGACATCATGGATCCAGAGCGGCACCGTGGAGGAGAACATCCTGTTTGGGAAGCCCATGCACAAGGAGAGGTACAGGGAGGCCATCAGGGTGTGCAGCCTGGACAAGGATCTGGAGATGATGGAGCAGGGAGACCAGACGGAGATTGGTGAGCGAGGGATCAACCTCAGCGGCGGGCAGCAGCAGCGTATCCAGCTGGCTCGAGCCGTCTATCAGGACTGCGACGTCTACCTCCTCGACGATGTCTTTAGCGCGGTGGACGCGCAGACCGGCAGTGAGATCTTCAAGGTTTGTGCCACCACGTGCTGTGCAATGCTGGTCTTAGCATGGTAAAGGTAGCACCTGCCAACTCAATTCCTTTTTGTGTCAGGAATGTGTGAGAGGTGCCCTCAAGAACAAGACCGTAGTTCTTGTGACTCACCAAGTCGATTTCTTGCACAATGCGGATTCCATATATGTGAGTACGCATTGTAGAATATTGTTCTAGACAATTTAGTAGTACAAAGATCAAAATTATGAATCATCATTAATTGTTATTTTTTGAAAACCACTATTTTTATTTTAACATTTGATCATTGATATACTTGCAGGTAATGAAGGATGGGATGATAGTTCAATCTGGCAAGTACGATGAGCTCCTTGCAGCCGGCACCAACTTCACCGCACTCGTTGCCGCACACGACAACTCCATGGAGCTCGTCAACAATGCAGCACCAGCGAAAGGAGAAAGCAAAGTGCTGCCTATCTCCAAACAGCCATCAGGCAGATCATCCAATAATGGCGATATTGGTGCTGTCTCTGTCACGCCAGAGAAGGTATCAGCGGCGCCGCGGTTGACCAAACACGAGGAGCGTGGGAGCAGCCACATTAGCTTCAACGTGTACAGGGAGTACATGACCAAGACCTGGGGGTGGTGGGGCCTGACGGCGGTGATCTTCATGTCCATGGTGTGGCAAGGCTCCGTGGTGGCCGGCGACTACTGGCTCTCCTACGGGACGTCCTCTGAAAATCTCCAGCCGTCTCTCCTCATCCAAGTGTACGTCATTATTGCTGTTGCTTCACTGCTAATCGTGGCAGTTCGGCTGTTCGTTGTAGCGTTCATTGGCCTGAATACGGCCGACCAATTCTTCAAGAAGATTCTCCATAGCATCCTTCATGCACCCATGTCCTTCTTTGACAGCACCCCCTCCGGCCGGATCCTCACAAGGGTACGTTCAAAGACGGCATCTTGAATGATGCATGCGTTAGGGTAATAATCAAAGTATATTTGATATTCTGAAGATTTCATGGTTTGACAGGCATCATCAGACCAGATGGCCGTTGATATATGGCTCCCCTTGTTTGTGTGGAATAGCGTGTACACATATATCTCGATGATCAGCGTGGTTGTCGTCATGTGCCAAGTGGCATGGCCGTCAGCCATTGCCATCATCCCGCTGCTCACACTCAATCTATGGTACCGGGTAAGGAACTTTATTATGACATTCTCCGCTTGGATTGCAACAAACACTACGTAGCAACTTGGCTAATTTAATTTGTTACTTTTTATTTCATCCAGCTACTTGGCTAATTACGAGCTTGATTTGTAGGGATACTACCTATCGACATCAAGGGAGCTTACTCGTCTCGATTCCATAACCAAGGCTCCAGTGATCAACCACTTCTCCGAGACAGTTCAGGGTGTTATTACCATCAGATGCTTCAGGAAGGGAGACAACTTCTTCAAGGAAAACCTGAACCGCCTTAATTCTAGTTTGAGGATGGACTTCCACAACAATGGCGCCACAGAGTGGCTTGGCTTCCGGCTAGAGCTCATGGGAAGCTTTGTTCTCTGCTTCACCGCCTTGCTCATGGTCACATTGCCAACTGGATTTGTCAAGCAAGGTATGCTTACTGTGTTATTTTCATGTTATATATATGCATTTCGGGGATCCGATTGATTCAGTTAAGTGACTAGAATTTTTCTGTAAATTTATGATTAATATATTGCTCTCAAGTTTTAATATTTCAAATAATATTTTCAAAGATAATCCTTACATTAATGTTTCTAAGCTACTGTGTTTGTGCTTGTGACGCAGAATTTGTGGGTTTATCCCTGTCCTATGGTCTATCACTTAATGCAGTGTTTTTCTACGGCATATGGATAAGTTGCCTCGTTGAAAATAAAATGGTCTCCGTCGAGAGAATAAAACAATTCACAACCATCCCGTCGGAGACCGACTGGAGGATCAAGGATTGTTTACCTGTTGCAAACTGGCCAACAAAAGGAAATATCAATATCATTGATCTCAAGGTAACTTCTTCGTTATATTTTTAAATTTAAAAATGCATTATGCACAAAACATATATGACACTAAAGGGCATTCCCCTTTTTGAAAAAAAAGAAAAATATATGAAGTGAACAAAACAAAATTGTGTGTAAATGCAGGTTAGGTATCGTCATAACACTCCACTTGTGTTGAAGGGCATCACAGTAAGTATACGCGGAGGAGAGAAGATCGGAGTCGTCGGCAGAACTGGCAGTGGGAAATCAACACTGATTCAAGCCTTTTTTCGAATGATCGAGCCTTCCGAAGGAAAGATAATAATTGACGGAATCGACATATGCATGTTAGGGCTACATGATTTGAGGTCTCGGTTTGGTATCATTCCGCAAGATCCTGTCCTCTTTGAAGGCACAATCCGTAGCAACATCGACCCGCTTGAAAAGTACTCCGATGAGGAAATTTGGAAGGTATTTTACAAGAAACGAGTCAAAAAGGAACATTCTTTGACTGGGATTCTAAACATACATCATTTTAGGCCTTGGATCGCTGTCAGCTCCGAGATGCCGTGGCTTCAAAACCTGAAAAGCTTGAGGCAACAGGTACACGCTAGCTCCAATTATTGACACTATATATCAGCAACATGTTCTACCTCGGAAAGCATGCACATGAGATATATATTTTGGTGTACCAGTAGCTCTGTTACTTGAATGAATAAATTAGTAGAAGTCGCCTAATATTTGTGCATCAATTAGTAAGCTAGGGCTTTTTAGATGGTAAGCTCGGTATTTAAAACATCTTAAATTAAAACATGTTGCTAATTAGAACTTAGAACATTTGTTGCATCAGCATAAAAATACTATTATTCTGATACCTTTTCCATATATGTATACCATAGTTGTCGACAATGGTGAAAACTGGAGCGTGGGTCAGCGTCAGCTTCTATGTCTGGGTAGGGTGATGCTGAAACGCAGCAGGATATTGTTCATGGATGAGGCCACTGCCTCGGTAGACTCCCAAACTGATGCCGTGATTCAGAGAATCATTCGGGAAGATTTTGCGGCGTGCACCGTCATTACCATTGCCCACAGGATACCAACAATCATGGACTGTGACAGAGTCCTGGTTATAGATGCTGGTAATTGACAACATATAATTTATCACTTTCTTTGCTATGTTGGAACACTCAAGAATCAGAACCTAACTAGATTATCAATTTTTTCGAGTCATTTATGCATACCTAATCAACAACCTAGTGATCTGAATCGATTGATTTGAAACTTATCAGGACTATCTAAAGAGTTTGACCGGCCTGTCAACCTGATCGAGAAGCATTCACTATTTGGAGCATTGGTTCAAGAGTATGCAAAGCGGTCTTCGGGCTCCTTGTAGGGTCATATTCGGCGGAATGGAGCCTGATTTTTTTGCCATAACTCTGATTTTATAGCGGAAGTGGTGTCCACGGGATTTTGGTATCTCACGCTAAGACGTGTTTCAAATCGACACAAGCAGGAAGCTGTGAACTCCTCAATTTTGTTCTACAAGAGATTATATTCTAGCTAGGGACTGGTCGCACAGCTGCATGGTCTGATTAATGTTGGCCGTTGGCAATTGAATTTTCCATTGCATGCCCTCCTTAATCAATTTAGTTAGCAGTGTTTTATGGTTATCAATATTTATTTTGCATGCTTTCTCAAATCAGGTCCGGGTAAACTTGATTGCTAAACTTAATTAGATTATTCTAATTTAACCAGGGCTCTAGCTTGCAGCAAGGTTCCCGAATCCACGTCGACGTCTTAGCATAGTTTAGACTCGCATTGCAGAGAGCTCAGCCCCACCCCGATGGCAGCATCCATCCTGATCGCGTTACTAGATCGCGGGTACGGGAATTTAATTTTTTTTGCCATGCAAGTCTATTTCTTTTCTATTATATATACTAAAAGCAATATACAGATGTCTAATGGAGCTATCACGTTGATCCTAAGGATGGCAATGGGTAGGGTATGGGGCGGGTAGAGCAATACCATACCCATACCCGTATAGTCAACGGGTAGAAAACTCTACCCATACCCGTACCCATGGGTATGAAACTCTACCCATACCTATACATGGCGGATACCTGTACCCATTGAATACGCAACGGGACAGAAGTTATTATATGCATTGATAGCATATTTGACAAAAATATCAGTTCGATCAATTGTATGCCTCATCGCGGGGAATTTATCTCCTTAATTTCAGTATTCGGAAGATGAGAGGAATAAGGAGCGATTGCGTTTGAGGAGATTTTGGAGACGAGGGGATTACGGGGACGCTTTGACCGGCCCTTCGCCTCATCACCTAGACCCTAGAGTCATGACCTTGTGGGCCGCTTCCTACTTAGCTACATATGGCCAAAGTTAACCACATGTCAGTATAAATGGGTAGGGTATGGGTAATACCCATGGGTACAATACGATACCCATGACCTACCCATGACTTGACGGGTAGAGTACGGGTACTACCCATGGGTATAAAAGTGTACCCATACCCTGCCCATACGGGTCGAATACCCGCGAATACCCGTACCCACGGTTAAAATTGCCATCCTTAGTTGATCCACATCATCTAAATTAATTTTAGTAGTTAGATCAAAACTAGATGGCTGAGATATTATGAAAAGTTAACATTTATGTAACATGTTTTACACTATTGATGTCAAGAAACATGTCACGTACATACCTAAGTAGCTGCCTCTGTTTAAAAAAAACAGCCACGTACCTTCGCTGGAACGTGATCGCTGCAACAGGAAAACCTGCGATCGGATCGATATTGTTCTCACGTATTAACAAACTTGGATCAAATAGTCCCACGCAGGCCCTTTCTGACGCTCAAGGACCTGCCGCGTCCGCTTATTCGCTGTGGCTGCCGGTCACTGATTTCACCAGCAGGCGACCGTAAAAAGATCAGTCATGGGCACCGGTTGATCACCGATTGACGCCGGTAATCGATGGCGCCGGCCAGAATAAGCAAGTATTCACCTGTCCCGGGGTTGGTCGAATTGAAATGGCGATACAATATTGCATGCATGTAGCCATGTAAATTTCTCCTGGCCGTGTTCTTCTCTAACCGCTGAATCTTACTTGCAACTTTTGAGCATATAGCAATCCATCATATATCATACATGTATTATCTCACAATGGTTTATACTGAAGAGGCGATGTGCCGATGTATCTCACTCGCTGGTCCTGGCTCTGAACCATAGCAAGAAACTAGGAATCATGTATGTTCACTATCCTTGCACGATTAATCTTTGAATCATGATCAAATTAGATGTGCTTTTTCTAAACTGTATTTATTGGGATACACGAATTTTAAATTTTGGCCGGAAACTGTACAACACATAATACATATCTCCACCAAACAGTATAGAACATTTATTCAGGTTATTGACAATATTATATTGGAAAATTATCCAAAATAAAACAAAATATTTTCTCAGAATTGTTTGTTCTATAACAAGATTTCCTTAAAAAAACTATTGGTTTAAAAGATATCCTTCAGCATACTAAGAAACACTGGATGGGAGGAAGTACTACATTCTAAATTTACAGCATGCATATACTCCTTCAAATAGGTAGAAAAATTAAGGCAGGCAGTGCTATACGCACAAAGGTGGATAATTTGTTGGCCCAAACTATGAGGATAATACTCGAACAATTAAGGCAGGCAGTGCTATGCGCACAAAGGTGGATAAGGCCTTCCGTAATGCTCCAACTAGGATCGTATCTTATCTGTGTCACATAGGCAAAATGCTGATGTGGATAGATAATTAAGTAAGAGAGAGAATCGAGTCAGGCAGGCAGTGCTATACGCACAAAGGTGGATAATTTGTTGGCCCAAACTATGAGGATAATACTCGAACAATTAAGGCAGGCAGTGCTATGCGCACAAAGGTGGATAAGGCCTTCCGTAATGCTCCAACTAGGATCGTATCTTATCTGTGTCACATAGGCAAAATGCTGATGTGGATAGATAATTAAGTAAGAGAGAGAATCGAGTCGTATGTTATGTTGAATACGGCTCTTGGCACATTCCCCAGCGCTGCACAACTATATCTCCAATCCCCTGTTGCTCACGTACATCTTGGCCAACTAAACACTGCGCTCGTTGATAGGGTAGAGGAGAAAAATTAAATGCATATGAGAGAGAAGAAAAGAGCGACGGTGAACCTGCTGAGTTGGCAGGTCTTTGGATACGGCTGCCGTATTTGCACTACGGAAGGCCTAATTCGTTGGCCCAAACTATGAGGATAATACTCGGTGATTTTTTCCAAATCTCAAAAATATGGATAAAAAATTAGCACAAGACGTGCATGGAGGTGAAAGTTATCAGCCTATGGTTTTCCAAAAAAAATGATGTTGTGTTGTTTTCCTACGTAAGCTTTAAACATTCTAATTAAATCTTCAGAAAAGAGGGTCATACTTCTCCTAAATATCATAGTACCTAAAAAAAGTTAGTTGACATTGCCCTCATTCTAGAACAACATAGATTAGTTCTGGAGAAACAGTATCCAAAACTAAAAATGACAATGTAGTTTAAGTGCATGCAAGGTTACACAGATGGAAATGAATTCCAAGCACGACTAAACCAAGGCATTCGTTTTTAGCATTGAGTGACCCAGTAAAATTAACATGCTCTAGGCTTTACACTACTATAACACACTTCCAGTTTGGTGTTCATGATTGATGTCAAGTCCAATATGTGTCTATGTGTCAGGTCCTAAAAGATCAACCCTGCTCTGGCCAACGCTAAGGGGTTCTCAAAATAAAAGAAGTAGGATTTTTTTGTACTATGATACTCGGATTGAACATAAATTTTTCATTCAGTGTAACATGTGTATGGCTCCCAAGTAAAATAAAAAGTTGTTGAAATTTTCATCTTCGATGCCGTGTCTCTCTAAAATTATGTGTATTCAAAATGCAAGGTGAAAACAACATGTATTCTCCATACGGCCATTGCAAATGAGAGGGGAAAGTATATGGATGAGGAAAAACTATCAATTCTCATTTTTTTTAGTTGTTCTACGTATAATATAGTGTGTTTTGAATGTCAAATAACTTATCAGAGAACATGTTCACCCGATAAATATTCGTGACAAACTATATGTATTAAACATAAGATTAAAACAAGGAGGTTAAAGGATACACACAACAATTTACTAAAAAAGGAAAATAATGACAACCCACTATCCATTAATTGAGAGCACCAACAAAAATGATTGATCTTCAACATAGACTCGTCTTTTAACAACATCCAAAAAACACAATGATCCTCGAGAGTATTGTTTCCTAATACAACCACATGTGTGCCCTTTGTCGTTGTATCCAACCATCGAATGACATATCAAGTACAATCACTCAAATGTTGGGGTAATAACCATATAACTTCCATATTGTAAATATTTGTGAAACTCTGAAATTATTTATTAGATACATAAAGACGATGCCCTCGCATTTGCGAGGGCCACCATGCTAATTACACAAACGTAGAAATCTATGTTTGAAGATATAAGAGAATAATAATTCAAAGATATATTTATCGAGATCGTTTACTAGACACCGTAGAAGTGGAATAGGTGTCGGTGACGATGTCGACGATGCCCGTTGAAAATCCTCATGCACAAGCCTGTGGGCAAGGATGTTGAATACCCCTGTACCAGCACCTTGATCCGGTAGGGAGACTGTCTCACGTGTTACCCCTCTGAGAGTATGCACATATACGTTGGGAATAGTTCTGTAGCGCTTCATCATCCAAGATTAGGCGCCGCTGGTGTATATGAAGGAAGAGTTCCTAACACATCAGAGAGTAATTTGATGCTAGATCTAATAGGAAGATGACACCTCAAAATCTCAATTAGAAGAATTTCTAATTCAATTAGACTGGTTGTAATTAGACCTTCTAATTCTACAAGAGAGAGAGCACGCGCGCCTTGAGAGCCAATTGTGTGTTTTGTTGTGAGCCTTAGAATCCTTTATATAATTTGATAAGGGAGAGACTTTCCTTGTGGGAAGGTGTCCCTCCCTCAATCCAACAAGGGGGAGGCCACGCCATTAAAGTGGCCACATCCCGTCCTTGTGGACCTCTGATTGGTTCCCTTGTGGACTACTCCACCTCGACTTTTCCATTTTTTTTCCGTTTCCCCTTTTTCCTTTTCTTTTTTTCTCTTCAATTAAATTATGGGAAAATGCAGAGAGGATGATGCACCATGTGTGGTACCATGGGTCCCGGCCCAAATATGGGTGTGGCCAAAGGGGCATTTCTACCCCCTCCGGCAACCCCCACCTTCTCGTGTTTCTGTCTGAAACTCTTTCGGGACCCTATGACCACTAGTAGAAAACTGAGTATTAGAGACTGTCAAAGACGACTTTACAATTGGAAAAAGTAATAGGCCTGGAAATACGACCCTTCAGCCGGTTTGCGTAGATTAACCGCCTCTAAAGAAAAACTTGGCTCAAGTAAGATCCAATCCGTGATGGGCGAAAATAAATTCCGCCTCCCAAAATCCCTGAGACGGCTGCAATTATATAACCGGCGCAAGCTCATTCTTAATCGGATCGGTATTGTATTACGATGGCCTCGAAATTTTCGTGTGTCGGCCTGTCAAATCAACAGGCTCACTTGTACATTTTTGATGCGGTTTATTTAAAAAAAGCGTTGAGGGCTGGTCCTGTTTTTGAACGTGATCTCTACCGCGCTACCCTTTTATTCGTACGATGCAATGATCGGGCCGTCTAACTAAATTCGGACGTGTTGTTAGGGAAGTTGTAACAAGTGAAAAACAGCGTGCGAACTTGACAATGGACACGATCTCGAGAACTGGAATGCAGTGGTAACCGCGTGATTTCGAAGTCCTGGAAGTGAATGTGGCTCATAATTTCTGTCGGCCCAGTGAATAACAGGTTACCACGACCCATCCGTTGCGGTCCTGTCCACCTTATGCGTAAGAGTCTTCACGAGGAGTCTCCGGAAGGGATTTCCCTAGGCGAGAAATTCGCCTCTCTTGAAGACACCACTAGCAGGAGGCCGGACTTTCCAGAGAAATGCATCTTATCCTTCCTTGGAGAGGAGTCCTAACTTGAGCTCTCCACATCCTCTCCAGAGAACTTTCCTTTCCGGGGGGAACATACAATGTGCCGATGACGCGTGCAAGCCTACGCGCCCTGACAAAGACGGAGACGTGACGCAGGGCACCGTTGGCAGGAGTTTCCTTTCTCGTATATGAAGCATGGGTGACAGTTGTCCACAATAAAGCGCCACCCTAAGATTACCTCTTTGATGAAAGGAGACAAAGAACGGCGCTACAGGACGACGGGGACGTCACCCAAACTATAGGAGGCCGCAGAGCGTACGCTGTCCTTTTTTCGTCGTTTATGGTATCCTTACCCCCCCAAGAATGGGTGGAAAAGAGAGATGGAGATGCTATATGAGGGGCCTACTATCCTCCATAGCTAGGACGACTCATTAGTTCCTTCACCTCGTTAGTCTGAACTTGAGCGCAAGATCGCATATTGTACTGTAAACCATCGCAATGCAATCCATCAGACAAGTAGAACAAGGTTTTACAACGCACTGTGGCCTGAATGTGGCTAAACTCCATGTGTCCTCGTTGTTGCCTTTCGCGACCTTGCGTCTCCAGGCCCGAGAGAAGTGTTGCGAGTGTGTTTTAGCCCCCAGTGTTCGATCCCTTCAAGAGACCTTCTCTTAGGACAGCCTCCTCTCCGACATTTTTGGAATACCAACCAGCCCAAATGAACAAATAAATCGAATCCACGACTGTTGAGTTCCTTCATCTCGCCCTTTTCTTCCTCGCTCACACTCCATCTTCAACTCGTTAACAAACTTATATTTAACTATCTATTTAAAAAATTCTTCTAAGTAAATACATTATAGAACAAAGGCGCGTACATTTATAACTTAATTAAATACAACTTTATGAAGTAATAAAAAAGACGAGTACTCCGCCATTGTTTGGTGATTCTGATCCTGAACTGCTGGTACTCCTGGTGTAGTGCATCTTCACCGATACCCACATGGAGACGAGATCATGATGGGCAATGTGCGCGAATGTGTAGAATTCAGGCCAGTTCCCAGTGATTAGATGATCGAAAAAAAATTGTGTTATCTTCTGATAATTTTTGATGCCCCTCGTGCATAGATGGGAATACCTGCTCATTGGCACCTTATACCCTTTAACTACTCCAACATTGACAACATGATCCAAATTACATGAAAATTAGACTAGTATATAATTTAGAAAATTTGTGAGTGTAATGATTACCAGTATCTGCAAAGCATCTTCTATCATAGTCACGAAGAACTAAGGGATATCAAAGAACTCGTCGACACAAAATGGCCTAAACGACTCCTTGTATATACCAAAATTTACCCCATTCATTTATGTAGCAATGATCTCATATGGGTTGTGCAATTAGGCTTTTACCAAGCCATACTTTGCATGATCTGGAACCTCCTTACATGATAATCCAAGATAGAAATCAAAATTTTGAAAAATATATAAACTACTCAATGCGTACGACGAAAAATACCACATAACGGGTAATGTACCAGGCGATTGAAAAAATTGTTTGATGACATTATTTGTATCTCTCATTTGCATATCAAACCAACCATCCTCTTCGTTATATTTGAATTTGACAAAATACTCTTGTTGGATGAGATAAGCTTAAAAGTATCCTTTCCGGTGCAATCAACATATAATAAGATTCGCTTCCCCCTTTTCTTGGTAGAAGTAGTACTCATATTCGTGGCCACACATAGCACGCATCCATCACCGATGACGACCAATACCCAGCATTTTCTGTAGACGATCACTGAAACCGCGTGGCATGTTGAGTGTTCGTAGTAGGGTTCATGGCAAGGGGTCCCATAAGCCTAATGGTAAGGGAGTTTCTGGAGGCGAGGACACAGTTTAACCAGGCTCGGTACGTCGCAACTAAGGCGACGTCCTAATCCTGCAATCTCACAAAATCAGGGTTAAAGCAAGAAATATACAAAATAGAATGTTAGTCTATGGTTTCGCTATCTCGTAGAGGTTGTGCTCTCGTCGACCTAATTTCTAGCTTCTGCCTTTGCGGCTTCTCCCATTCGGCTTTATATAGGTAGCTGGACTAGGGCTTACAGGAAGGTAACCTTGAAGTATACGGTAAGTATTCCTATTCTTTGAAAGTAAGATATCTGACTTCTTCTCCATGCCGGATTACGTGTTTGGCCATAATTCGGGTTCTTCTAGAATCCGCCTTCCCGTGTGTCTGTTTACTAAGCCGCCCAATGGATTTTTCTCTATTACCTGTGGCCATCCTAGTAATCCGGCATTTGACCAATGCCGGATATACCCCCATTTGGCATATATCCGAGAGTAGCACCGAAGGAGAATTAATATCTCCATTTTTCGTCTTTTCCTCTAAGTTATGCATTTAAAAAAGTCGACCTTCAGTCTTGAATATTATTTTCAAAACAATTTTCATGCCAAATCCGGCTTTCTGGAATCCGGCGTTTTTCTCGCAATCTTTACTTAGAAGCATACTTTTAATGATGACGTAAGCGCAGAATTATTGCTTACGTCACTGCCGTTTTAGCTCGGTCAAAACTGAAAAGAGGATCCTGGAGTGATTTTCTGGCGCGAAAAAAAAGGCGATCGAGCTTTCATGCTCCAAGTCAGGCAATCCCGGATTTTTAGGGGGACACGCGACATACATACAACAACTAAATTAGCCGTTGGACTAATCCTGGCGCAAATGTCCATAAATACCGCGGGGTCATCTCCTGTTTCATCTTTTTCTCCAATTCCCGTATGCAGCGACCCAATCGAGATGAGCGAGCAAAGCAAGAACGAGAGATTCTGCTTCTACCAAACTCCTACTCCGGAGACCATCGGTGGGAGATGCTCAACGCCAGCTCAATACTCTACCAAAATGAGCTCCGGTGGAAATCCTCGCGCGGCCACCTTCTCCGACGACCTGAACGCGTCCTTGCCCTCTATGGGCACTCCAACGGCTTCCCCAGCCTCACCTATGACTGCGGGAGCGCCACCCTTCGGACCTACGCACAAGGTCTTCTTTGGACCTACACCGAGGATTCTTCGAGCGCGGCCACGCGGGATAACCCTAACGCCGCCGACACCGGATCTACGCCTCCACTTTTCCTACCAACACTTTGTCCATCCCAGAATCGAGGGGCGGAGAAAATATGCCTCACACCGGCGGGTACGCGGAAGGCGAGGGGGACGCCGGAGCCGAAGAAGATGGAGAGGAGGCCGGGAATTGGATGCTATCCTCCATCGCCTCGGATCTCCTCAAGCAACTGCAAAAAGACGGTTTTGTTCGGGAGGGCAAGTAGCTTCTCGAGGAAGAAGACAAGGAGCCAAGACGGCGAGCGGGTGATGCTTGCCTCCCACATTCTTAGAGGTTTGGGATTTCCGCCTTCTGCCCTCTTCCTCTAGGTTTTAAACCATTATGGCGTCCAGCCCCACAATCTCACTCCTAATCCCATCCTTTATATCTTCGGCTTCCAGGCTCTTTTCGCAGGGTACTTGGGAATAGAACCTAGACTATATTTCTTTCAGTGTTGCTTCTATGTGAAGTGCAACACCTTATACGGGTTGTTTCCCCTCTGTGGGACCATTACCTTTAACCTGTGTTGCCACAAAGAGGAATGGTTCCCCAAAATCAAGACTAGTGAATCTGTCAAAAATCTGAAGGGTTCTTTCTTCTATTCCGAGTACGTCCCGTATTGTGGGAAGGATACGTGGATTCCTTATTTTGACAATTCCGCCGCAGCTCAAAAATACAATTCGTAGTTGGGCGCCGTCCGGGAACTTCTCGTCGACCTTTTGAGGATCAAAAGGCGGATCGCCAAGGTGGTGGCTTCCACCCTGCCTTTGACGGGAATCACTAGTAGAAAAACCCCTAATGGTTTTTGGCTTTAGTCCGCATGATCTTACCAACCTGGACCAGAGGGGGACAGGAAAACCGTTCTCCTCCCTCGAACGCTTTTAGTCCCACGTCATAACACGTCCCGGTACAAAACGTCGTCTGGCAACCGTTCCCGTCGCCTCGCACACTATTAGTGTCGGGTCGTAACACGGCTCGGGACTAAATGTCTTCGTGGAAAACGTTCTCCTGGCCGGAGAGCATTAGTCCCGGGTCGTGTTACGGGCCCGGGACTAAATGCCCAAACCGTTTGTCTCCCGCGCTTCGGAAGTTGTTCCATCGTCGGGGAGGCAATAAAAACAGAGAAATGCGCCTCCATTGTTACATTACCGCGCGGCCCTATGTTCTTACTCTTGCTCTCCTCTCTTCATTCTTCAACATTCTCCACCATGGGACTAGAGGTTATGAACGTGAACTCACATGGTCGGAAGATAGAAGTCGCATACACGAACGAGAGCAGGAGGCATCCGGTTTTTCTTCACCTCTTGAAGCAATGACTTCGCGAGGATGGGGGTATTTTATTGGTCTTAGTCTTGAGTACACATCCGATCAAAAAGAAGTAGCCGTCATGCAAATTGCTCACAAGAGGCGTGTCCTTGTCTTCCAAAAGGCATGGTAATAAGCACAAACTTTCCCCGATCAATCTTCTTCTCTCTTTCTCTTTTCCTATTTTTTCCTTGATCTTATTTTGATTCTATATATAGGATCAGAAATTTCATAGGATAGAAACATGTACGTGTGTATCTATTTGTATTCATGTAGCAATGTGCATTAGAAATTCCATTTGTATTCATATAGCAATAATTTATTGCCCGAAATTGCATAGGAAAGCAATATATATATCCATGTGTATTTCATATAGCAATATGTATTGGAAATTCGATTTGTATCCATATAGAAATTGTATTGCCCGAAATTGTATAGGAATGCAATATATATATCCATGTGTATTCATATATCAATGTGTATTGGAAATTCCCATTTGAATCCTAGTTATATGTATGTACGTGCATTGGAAAGAATAAATTTGTTGCATTGAAACAATATACTTGTTGCATAACATTTGATCAATCTGTTGTCACATAACATTATTTGTTTAACATTTGTTCCATATTTTTCGTTGAAGTAGTGAAAAAAGTTGTCCAGAACTGATGGATTTCCTTGGCAACAAGGGTATACGTTTAGCTAGCGTTGATATAAGGAATGACATGTCGAAGATGAGGAAAACGTGGTGTATTTTGATACCATCTCAGTGGCATGTTGATATCCAGGATCTGTTCTATCTTAAGTAAGAGAGGACTTCCATGGCTGATATGGCAACCGCATTGATCTACGAGAAGTATAGTAACATGATGAAAGATTTCCCCAGTTTCGGGCACAAACTTTGGGAGAAGTGCCCACTTGACCAGGTCAACATTGATTATGCAGCTATGGATTGGTACATTGCCTACGAGCTTTACCGTATTATCAGTGTCTTCGGCTATGGGCAGCGTCTCCTTCCCCTCGGTCTCCTACATTTTGGGTTTCCTAGGACGAGCAGTCCGTGTAGATCGGAGCCTCTCTTGTGACGCCTATATATATTATGTATTGCTTGGTGTGATGGTTTTATATTAGATCCTCAGAAGACTTATGTGTCCTTGTTTAATTATATACTCCCCCCGTTCCAAAATATAACAGTGCCACTCCCTCCGTTCCAAAGTATATATATATATATATATATATATATATATATATATATATATATATATATATATATATATATAGAGAGAGAGAGAGAGAGAGAGAGAGAGAGAGAGAGAGAGAGAGAGAGAGAGAGAGAGAGAGAGAGGAAAATGGTTTCTACTCCCGGGTGTAGCTACACTCACGGGTGTAGCTACATTCACGTCTCATATACTACTATACGGAGGTATGTATCATACTTTTTCGGTTTGAGTATGTTCATATACCATATCTAAGATACTCCAAAACAAGATATATATAGGAGCAAGCTTATGTTTAACTAAATGTCCTTGTTTATATTCGATTTTACGGATATTCATTAATATAAATAATGTAACAAAATTAATTATTAATTAAATTAATTATTGATTATTTGAATTCAAGACTATAACTTATATATTTATGTTTAACTAAATAATTTTTGGATTCACAATATTAAGACGTGCGACATCATAGTTCAAAGGTTAACATGCTTGACACCATACTATTATCAGTAAAACAAGATTTGTTTCTTGGAAGCTGAGAGTGAAGGAACCCAGAATTTAAGCGTGCTTTGAGTGGAGTAGTCTGAGAATGGGTGACCTCCGGTGAAGTGTGAGTTCAGAGCGAAAGAAGGGTGATTCGAGTTAAAAATAATTGAGATCAAAGGTGAATGATTAGATATAGAAATAATATAGGCTAAATGAAAAGGAAAATCAGAAATAAAAAAAAAGACAAAAAAATAAGATTGCTATCCGGAACTATAGCCCCTTACGGCGGATCATGGGCCGGCGGGACAAAAGGGGAGCCTCTTGTACCGGATAAGTAGTCCCAGATTGCTATCCGGAACTATAGCCTCTTATGGCCCGGGACTAGAGGCCCGATTTCTACTAGTGAATGCATGTCGTCTTGTGCCGACTTGGCCGGCGGATTCAGCATATCTCTAATCGTTCTGGCCACCCTCTCTGCACGTACTCTGGACCAGACGACACCATGCGGGTTAATTTGTCGGCAATGTTGCAAAGGTCGTTCAGGAAGAAGGTGGACCACTTGGTTTCCACCCGGACGCAGTACACAAAACGTTACCCTATGTATACTGCTAACAATCCTACTCCTATTTTATGTGATTTTTTTAGAAAAGGTATATTTTGCACATAGAAAATGCATACTAAATGCTCCTTTCATGTTTTGCAAATTTTGACTCCTGGTGTGACCAGCTTCCGTCCGATGACGAATTTGCTACCCTCAAAGCCCGGCGTGCAGCAGCTGGAGGGAGGAAACGTAACAAGAATGGCCCTCCTCCTGAAGTCTTCAATCTGGATGGTGTTGCTGTTGCGACCTCCATGTATGCAATTTCTCATTTCCATGCTTTTTTACTTCCCCAAACATGTTTTCTCTAAATTTTGACCTTTGTTCCGGGTTTTTTCTTTCAGCCTTTCCCTTGCTGCTTTGAAAGCGAAAAAACTTGAAAGGCGGAAAGTGCTCTGCCACCAAGAGCCAAACACTTCTTCCGCAGTCGCCCCGGATACCCCAACGGCGGATGATTTGGGAGAGCATCCGGCCCCTCAACAGGACGAAGATCTTCCCTCTTTCAGTCAGCCCAACCAGCCTGATACATCCCTTCCGGATGTGAAGGAAAGGGCAGCACTGCCAGAAGAAGGAGATCCGTCTCTCGTCAATCTGTACTAAGACGTTCTTCCTTTCCAAGATCGCTTCTAGGTAAAACAGGAAGCATGCGTTGATGAGGATGGATACATACACGAATGGGCAAAAAAACAATTCGTCAAAGCCCCCATATCCGTCCTTGGCAACAAGCTGGTTTGATTATCTGAAATAACTACATCTTCTCCCCTCGGCATGTCATGCAAGACGAACGTTTTCATCTGCACTACAAGAAAACCGGTCTCTTGCGACGAAATCTGTAGCTACGGGTTTTTTTCGTTGCGATATAATCACAAATTACGACGAACTTTCAGGTTGTGGTGATAGGGCACTCATATTTCCACGACTCTTTTTGGTCGCGATAAATTATCGTTTTGTTGTGGTAGAGGCCTCCTATTGCCACGATTTGTACTGCTGTTGGAATACAAGCGCGTTTTGGCGACAGAGTATTTTCGTTGCGCGAGGCACTCCTTTTGTTGCCTTAGAGACATGGTATTCCAACGAAATAAGAATTCCTGGTGATATTCAGTCATATATTGCAACATCTGTATTTGTGTTGCGGTAGTTACAAATATTGTTGCAAAAAAATAGCTAACTATTGCAACCAAATTTTTCGTGTGGCAATACCATATGTTTTTCGCCTCAAAGTTATCCAGCAGCAATACCTATTGTTTACTGCGACAATTTGGGTCGTATGGTAATAGGTTAAACGTAAAGCAACAATAACCCTTCTGTTGTAAAAATGAACAAGTTATTTTGCAACGACCATTCATAGACTAGCTTAACGAGCCTCATGGGCCATGCCGTTGATCACTGTTGCAATTTTCTTAGGACTACAATTCATTTTTGGTCCAGTATCTCAGTTTGGTGAGCACATTTTTTTTAAATATTGTTTGCAACTGAATTTCTGCAGCACTTAGCATTTGACTAATGTTGCAACAAGTGACAGTACTTAATAATCAATCAAGAACTCATATAAGACGCAATTTCACTAGTACATTTAGCATGGAAATTCAAAATTTCTAAACACTAAAACTTTGGAATATTTAAACTAAAATTATGTTATTACACGATCTTTCATCCATGCATGTTCATGGCAAAACATTTAAGCCAAACAGTGCAGAGACAGCGTACACAAAGAATCCATGGTCATCATCCAATTCATCTTGTACCAAAGGAGCAACATGACCATCATTTATGTAAGCCTCATCATCATCTGTATCAACATCATATTCGACTTGGTCTTCGTCAAACTCAGCAGGTCTTAAATTATTTATGACTGAAACATCAACGTTGGTTCCTTCATCATCGTTTCTGCACCAACTAGTAATCTCGTCAGGTACAGTAAATTTTGGAACTGTAATTCCTGCATCGACGACATCCTGTACATCTGCATCACCACGTTCATCTCCTTCTGCAAGATCATCAAGGTTTGCACCATTTAAAACCGAAGGAGCAAACAAATTGCGTGGATTCATTTTTATAGCACTTGCCCAATTAGGGCTCTTCACATCTCTCACGTAGAAAACCTGTGCAGCTTGGATGCCTAGAATGTAAGGGTCTTTCGTGAATCGGTGTACACTAGTGTCAAGGTCAATAATTCCATATTTGTCCCTCTTATACCCCTTACTATGAATTCTATTGGTAGGAGGCACGTCGAACCAGTCGCACTGCAATAGAACAATCTCCTTATCACGAGGAAAGTCAAGAAATATGATTTTTTTTATCACCCCATAATAATCAGTACTGCCGGTGCTTTCTTGCGTATTCACTACGACGCCACTATTTTGGGTACTCAAGTCATGATCTATTTCGGTATTACGAAAGTAATATCCATTCAGTACTGTAGGGTTGAACACACGAGAAATTTGATCAGGCCCTTTAGCTAGTGTATACAACAGACTGTTGACCTTCCCATCTTTATGGAGTTGTGTGATCTGTTTCATGGAATAGAATATGTGTGAGTGTACTGTACACCATTGTTTTTTTATTACGAGAAATATTTATGAAAATGCTAAAGTAACTTACCCGTCTTTCGAACCAGCCAACAAAATCTTCCTTGTGTTTCTTTTTAGGATTAGGAAAATTGTTCTTTTTGAGCTTGTCAATATGTTCCCTTCAAAAAGAAATGATATATGGTTACTTCATAACCAAAGTATTAATGCATATCATGATATGAAACAAATACATAAGTATCCTTACTGAATCCATGGCTCGGTTTCCTTGCAGTTTGTTATTATGTAGTGCCTCATTTGATTAAGAGCTTCCAAAGACAGTGATTCACGGGCAAAACCTTTCTTGGAGTAATCAACAGCACTCATTATGCTAATCCCTGTTGGTGCTTCATCTGTAGCTCCATCTGCATGGCGTTCGGACTGGCTTATTTTTGTAGGCGAGCCTTTAACGAATCGACTGCAGAACGTCATGCACTCTTCAAGTATGTACCCCTCTGCAATTGAACCTTCTGGATGAGCCTTGTTACGTACATATCCCTTCAACGTACGCATGTATCTCTCAACCGGATACATCCATCTATACTGTACAGGCCCTGCCAACCATGCTTCTTGAGCTAGATGAATTGGGAGATGCGTCATAATATTAAAGAAAGCTAGTGGATAGATCATCTCTAGCTGACATAGAATTTCTGGAATTTGTTCACCCAAATTCTCCAAATCGTCATCCCTTAACTCCTTGGAGCATAAATCAGAAAATAATTTACTGAGCTTAAGCAATGGGGTAAGGACATTCTCTGGCAGAAGCTTGCGCAACGCAATAGGAAGAAGTTTCTGTAATATAACATGGCAGTCATGAGTTTTGAGTCCACTAAACTTGCACTGCTCGAGGACCACACATCGCTTAATGTGTGAAGCGTAGCCATCAGGCATCCGTATGCTCTGCAGAAACCTGAGGAGCATTATCTTCTCTTCCTTTTTTAAAGCATACACGCCTTTCTTCATTTTGTACTTATCCTTACCGGCGGGCTTTGCGTGCTAATCTTCCCTAATTTTCAAGAACTCCAAATCAAGGCGAGCCTTCGTACCATCCTTTGTTTTCCCATCCATCTCAAGCAAAGTACCCAGAATGCTATCACAAATGTTCTTCCCGATGTGCATAACATCCAAATTGTGCCTCACGAGCAAGTGCTTCCAATACGGGAGCTGGAAGAACACACTTTTCTTCCGCCAATTGTGCCAGGGATTAGTTTCCGGTCGCTTTCTCTTATTTGACCGCCCAAATGGTTCATGCTGAATGCTATCAAGCTCCTCTAGAACTTCACTGCCTATAAGTGGCACCGGGGTGTCTCTATTTTCTGGCTTGTTTTTGAACATAACCTTGTTTCGACGCTATTTGTGGTTTTTCCGTAGAAAACGTCGGTGTCCCATGTAGCAATGCTTTCTACCAAACTGGAGCCATAAAAAGTCTGTATGCTTGTGGCAGTAAGGGCATGCTAGCTTGACTTTTGTGCTCCAACCACTCAGGATTGCGTAAGCCGGGTAGTCATTGATGGTCCACAACACGCATGCATACAACGTGAAATTTTCTTTAGTTGCAACATCATATGCTTCAACACCATCCTCCCATAGAACTAACAGTTCATCAATCAAAGGCTGCAAGTACACATCAATGTTATTTCCTGCTGACTTTGGTCCTGGAATAATCATTGACATTATCCAGTTCTCTTGTTTCATACACATCCATGGTGGAAAGTTATATGGGATCAGAATGACAGGCCACGTAGTGTGTGATATACTCATGAGCCTAAAGGGGTTGAATCCATCTGAAGCAAGGCCAAGCCGAACACTGCGAGCATCTTTTGCGAATTCTTTCTGACTATATTTATCATCAAGGCTTTTCCAGGCCTTCGAATCTGCAGGGTGCCTCATTATGCCATCATCTTTACGTTTCTCCTTATGCCATTTCATATCAGTTGACATATCTTCTTTCATGTATAGCCTTTGCAGTCTTTGAATGAGTGGGAAATAACATAGAACTTTCCGTGGCACTTGCTTCTTTGATTTACAGATCGATGAATCAGCTTTGTCTACGGCTGAACTTGATTTCCATCGAGACGTATGACATACATGGCATTCTTGGGCATCAGCATACTCATTACGGAATAGCACACAATCATTATAGCACGCGTGTATCTTCTTGTAATCCAGTCCAAACTCTCGAATGACCTTCCTTACTTGTGTGAGATTAGTAGGAATGCAGTGACCCTTTGGCAGCACCTCCGTGAACATCCGCAGCATTAAGTCACATGCTCTGTTGGTCATCCCAGACACACACTTGATTTGGTAAAGCTTCACAATGAAAGATATCTTTGTGACCTCCTCACAACCTGGGTACAACGATGTTTTTCCCTCTTCCAATAGTTTGTAGAACGCCTTTGCAGATGCATTTGGCTCCTGTTTCATAATGAGAGATATCATTCCATCACCGCTCGTGTCTCCTGCATTACTTCCCACTTTTGTGGCCCTTATGAGAGTTTGGAGCATGTCACATATCCCTTCACCACCATCTGCAGCGTCTTCATCATCAGAATCTTCAGCCATGTCGTCCTCCTCGGGTTCACCATGGAATACCCAATTTTTGTAGGACGGATCCATCCCATTCTTAAGCAAGTGTATATGGATCTCCTTTTTAGTTTTATGAGCATTATTCAGACATTTCGTACACGGGCAAAAGATTCTTGCGTCTGGTTGAGCACCATCAAAACTAAATTCCAAGAAACTCTCGATGCCACTTTGCCACTCCACAGAATCTCTATCCTTCTCTATCCAGCTCTTGTCTTGTGACATTTTGCGTTATCTCCGTTTAGCCGGTCTTGTAAAAAAAAGGAGCAGCATTAGTTCACACGTAAGTATTTCGAAACAACACATACATGAGAGAGACAGGTATAATGGTCTTTCAAGTCAGTAAGAATTGCAGGGGATTACATTACACATTACTTCACAACACAACGTTCGATTTAAACTAACACTTACACCTGAAACTGACATGGCTATCAAAATGTAAAACCTAGTCCGTACCTGATTTCCTGACATTGCTATGAATATTAAACTAACACTTACAACTGAAACTGATAAAACAGACACGCATATGTGAACACTAGCAGTTAGTCTATCTGACAGCAATTGCAATCGCCATTAACTTCATCGAACCGGCAGGATGGAAACCAAGGATTTCATCAGTATTGGTACAAACCTTGTAATTGCGTCTGACGAGCGGCGGAAGCTACAGTTGAGTACAAGTCGGCGGGGCAGCGTTGGCGGCAGTTCAATAGTTTACGCTAATCGAATTCGGATGGCGGCGAGGTAATAGTGGCGGATTGGTCGGTCGCGCAGGGCTGATACGGCGGCGAAGTCGCCTCAGGGCGGATAGGGCGGCGTTGTCGTGTGGGGGGCAGGGCAGTTTGGAGGAGACCGGGCGGACATACGTAGCCCTTTCGCTCGCCCAATGGCCCAACCGGAGTATGGGCCTATTAATTGTAGAATTTGTCTTCACAGCCCATTTGGCTTGTGAACAATTTTTTTTCCCTTGGCAATAACGTTCAAGTATTATAAATGCTATATTAAGTTTTACTAGTTTCATTTTATGATTAAATTTATTCATTTCTTCATTTCAAAATGCATTGTTGTGTTAATATTCAACACTAGTAGGAAAAGGCATGTTAGTGGTGTGGTTTTTCTTTAATTCTGGCGTGAAACTCGTATGCCACTGCTATCTAGGTGTCCACTGGTGTGTTTCTGGACTTGACACATGTTACTACATGATCATTGGTGTTGATGTCATAGTCCACATCACTATCCTATAGAAATCGGTAAATAAAAAAGGTATGTAATATTGACTAGAAGCACACAAATCGGAGAACAAGCAATCGCGGAGGGGCTGGACGCCTCCTCGCGCTGTCCGCGTGGACGTTTTGGGCTGGACATGCACATTCTGTTTTGTCCCGATTTGTCCATCGAAGCCTGCTATTGGTTGTTTTTTCGCACATATGTCACCTGTAGGTCCCGCTGGGTGCATGCTTTGTAGGAGGAGGAGAAGTGTAAAACAAGCCATCGATCGGCGCCTCCGGTCGGCGTGCACCCGTGCGCGGTCTCTGGCTGTTATACTGAACTCTGGGCCCTACGCTGGCTGGGCCATGCATGTCATTCTCCTATGGGCTCGGAAGCTATTTTAATTGCTGTTGCCGAGCTTGGCTTTGGTGGGCCATGAGTAAAAGCAGAACACCATCCAAAAGTGGTTTTTGCACAGGATATGTGGCATCGTTCGTGCATGTGCGTGCGCCTCCGTCCCGGTAGACGCTGCCTGTGGGCCATTTTCATTTTGGCCCCACTTGTTAGTGTCCTTTTGGGTATTCTTAGTGGCATCTTTCCCACATTTCTTGGTACGGTTTCTTGCAAATTGCTGGCGTGAAAGGAAGATGCTTGGACGCAGCGCATCGAGCCCCGTGAAATTCTCCTTTCTCTCTCCATCGCCGCCTCTTCTCCACTCTTCTCCCCTTTTCTCGTCGATGTCATCGTGAGCAGAGAAAATTGCACACAACACCATATTTTGGTGCCAAAGTTGCACAAAACACAGAAATCAAACACTTTTTGCGGCTAGCACCAGTTCTTCGTCTAATAAGTTTCAGCTAGCCCAAAACGTTGATTTAGGGTCTTAACAGCTATGTGGCATGCGGACCCATAACCATTATACCGTATTTTTATACTGTATATTTTTATTTGATATTAAAATACAACATACCCGGCACTAGACTACGGTACGAGTACCGCATTTAAAAATCGTAAATGTAGATAAAGTCGAGATCTATGCCTGTATAAATTTTAAGTCTAAATATGTATTATTCTGCGCCACACAAGATGGCAAATGTGCCAAGATTTTAATTTTTTAACATGTTCATATGTATATTTGTTTTTTTAAGCTAAAATACAATGAATATTTTGAAATTTTATACATGTCACCGCATCTTTTAAAACAAAAAAAAATACAAATTTAATTTTCTTTCGGAGTACTGCGCTACATGTAACCCGCCTCTGCTTTGACGTTTCGATAATGGCACGACAATTATACTCGTTGAACAATATAAAATATGTTAGCATTAATATAAAACCATTTTTATGTATGTAATAGAGAGCATCAACACACCGTACAGTGGTATATATGGTATAAAATAATGTACACGGGTCATAGTTCACATGACAGATACCTATTAAGCTTCTAAATCAACGTTCTGGGCTAGGTGCAACTTATTAGATAGAAACCGGGCTAGCTGCAAAAGTTTTTTGATTTCTGTGTTCTGTGCAACTTTTCTACTAAACTATGGTGTTGTGTGCAATTTTCTCTCGTGAGCAGGGCAGTGGGCGCTCGATCTAGGCCGTCGAGGTCCGCTGTTTCTCATGGCGGGTAGCAGAGGGGCGCTGGATCGTGGCTGCTTGGATGCCACTCCGGGCGCTGACGGGCAGGAAGACGGTGCAGCATCGGGTGGGATAAGGAGGATCTGTGCGACTGGCTATGATTAAAGGCCGCGTTAATGTGGTGAGTTTCTAGGACGGAGAGCCGCCAGGAAGGACAAGCTCCATGGGCATGGAAAATCCTCCCAGTCGGTCGCGAGATGCCCGTGTCCGCTCCGGCGTCTGCAACAGCGACTGTGAGTACAGAAGCGTGGTTTTCTGATTTTGTTAATATGCAAACCAATTTTTTTCCCTTCATATGCATACTGCACACCAGACACCACAGAAATTATGGTTCTTGCTTTATTCCCGAGGCGGCAATTTCCTGAATGAGACAGATGGCGTCAATAAAAGAACAACAACGACGGTGGTGTCCATGAGCAGGTCCGGAGCTGCTACTACCTGTGCAGAGGAGCTGGAAACGTTTCCCAGGCGAGGACGAGTTGAGACGATGGTTCGCTCCTCCCATTTTCCCCATTTGCCACTCTTGACCCCATGTTGCCATCTCGTGCGGATTGGGTTTCATCGTTGCTCGACAGGTTCCTACTCGAGTGGTGGTCGGAGCCAAGGACAGCAACGGAGGTTGGAGTGGCGGAAGAAAAATTAATTAGAGGAGGTGTCATATAAATCTGATCAGCGTCGATGATCGGACTGCAAACCAGCATGGAACTGGAATATTGACATGGTAGTTCCGGTTAATCAAGTGGGATTTCTAGCTACAGTTGCACTAACCTTCTTCTGCCAATTTCAGGCAGCGAAGTAATTACATCACCATGGACTAAGATGTTGGGTGGTCGTGGTGCCTCAGCTCCACATACGAGTACAGTTCCAGCCACTCAGTATCAGATTTAGTCTTCGTCTAATTTAGTCGCACATGTTTCTGTTTGGATGATATACGATGACTAAATTCTGCTGTTGTTTAGGTGCTTTCTTTAGACCTTTCTTGATGGTATCAAAGCTAATCCAACCAGGCTAAAACTATACTCTTGATTGAGTAAGTGATTTACCTTACACCTCCTCTACATTTTGATTTTAGGCAGCATATATGTTTCCATATTATAGAGTGCAATATTTGATTGGTTCTTCTCCTAGAAAACTATTTAATTCATTGTCAATGAATATGCTCTTTTTCTCTTTTATTTTTCAGCACCATTATTGATACTTCAATGTCATGCACACAAGTGTTTTTCAAGATGAGAAGTTTTTTTTTGCTATGTGTATTAGTAAAGAATTTTTTTTGCCCGCTTTCTTTCTCATGTGAATACTTTGATATACTCATAGATCTTTGTTCAACTCTCTATTGGATAATAATTTTTTAAAGGACCACACAACTTTTTAACAGTACTTACTTTGATCAAGGATTGCACAAATATTTATCTTCCTGTTAGTCCAACTGCGCAAGAGGGGATATGCTTTACTACTACTATAGATCATGTTATTTCCCTTCTATTTTTCTCTGTTGCTTAAACGATAGAAGGTGGCCCAGATATAGAAAGTTGCCTGTGTAAGTACAACAAGCTTCTCCATCCATGATCTAATTAGTTTTTACCATTGGTGATCACCGGCTATCAGATTGGTTATCTATAGCTTGCAATGAGGCTAACATTAGTTTTATCAAAATAAAAGCACGCACTCTGTACTCATGAGTTCCATTTGATTTTAAAGTGTCTTTATGTTCTTTCAAAAGGAGGTTGTACCCCTCTCCTAAAACATCTTTATGTGAAATCCTTCTACATCCATGCTTATTTAAGCTCATAATACCGACTTAATAAGATTTTTTCACTTCTACATAATACTTGAAATGATGCAACTTTGACGCGGTAATTGTCTCTTGGATCTACCGTGCCTTTGACGCTCAGCCAAGATGACCTTGAATGTGTCCTGCAGATTCCTTTAAAGAAAGTAGGTGAATGAATAACTTTGTTGTTTGTTATCATTCTTCCTTTGGCGACCTTACTTAATTTTGTGTTTCAGGGAGCCAACTTCCTTTACCTGGCAGGGGTCATGGTAGGAGCTAATAATTCTATGGAGTGGGATCCTAAAGTTAAACGAGCGCTTCTCAAATCTGGAAAACCATTGGTAGGTATTTTACTTCCCAACCACTGTAATGAATCAAGATCGTTGTTATATAACTACTTTAAGTTGCTGAAGAGACTGAGTTTCTGTGGCTAGGTACCTGACTGTGCTATATCGTTCATCAAAGGCAGATCGCCGAAGTAAGTGCCTACCATTCCTTACTTTCTTTTTCTTAACTACGGTTGTTGTTTTACACAAGCTGCCATGTATATGATGCTTTTGTAGGCCATTTGGTTGGTTGTGGTGGGATGAGACTGTTCCTACGGTGGTGACCAGAGCAGAGCCGCACAGTCAGGTCAGCCTTGGCATAAGTTGGTGTATTGTTCTGGACAATAATGTTTCAGTTTGAGCTGTTGGTTGGTTCCTGGATGGGTTAATTGTGCTGCATGCAGATCATACTGCACCCAAATCAGGCACGGGTTTCGAGTGTTCGTGAGAACACGAGGCTGCAGGCATTTCCTGATTACTACATGATATACGGTCCAATCAAGGATTTTTATGTATCTATGTTTAGTGCACTCATCATATATTTGTTTCCAAATTGTGAAGTGAAATTGAAACATGTGCTTTCTGTTTACCCTGAACCCTGATGCTTGCATGTACATCCAAGTTGGCAATGCAGTGGCGGTCCCGGTTGCCTGAGTATTGGGATACTCTCTTGGCCAGACATATCTGGATGAGTTGGAAGCACACCCTGATCATCTCTTTGTGCTGTCTGAGAGCTTCACTACTGTCAGGTGGACCGAGGGGCTAGTGAGAGCTTCCTCTATGGGAATTCCTGCAGGTGAGGTAGTCTAGCACTAGAACAAAGCTTTCCTCTTTATTGTCTGATTCATGAGGGAATTGGAGAACGACAGCTTGTTGAGATTGCTCAAGTGATTGTATTGTCGTTGTAGTGATGTTGCAAACATTGGCTGTTGGTCGAACGTGATCCCTGGTCCTCTCTGATGTTTATCGTTGCAGTTGGTCTGATATTAAAGTCTCTTGGACTCCTAATTAGTCTGTATTCCACTTATAAAAAGCTTGTATGTTTGAATTTACTCTTGATCCATTTTTAGTTCTATTTCTGGTAGTGGTGTTTTGGTTTCTAATGGTTAATGCCTGTCAGAAAAAGTTTGTATTGCTAGCCATCAGTTCAATCAACATAATTTCATGTAAGAAATAGCTGCATTTAGCAATTTTATTGTAGCTGTGGGCTAATATTAAGACAAGTAATGAAGAGCTCCATACATGCTTAGTACTATAAACTTGAGAAATATATTTCTTTGCATGTGCCTTTGACGCATTATTATTTGCATCTGCTATAGATAATCAACAATTTTTATTTGCACACTCTATTGTAGCTAATATTGAGTGTTTGGTTGGAAATCTAGCTTGCACATATCCTGCTCGTTTTTCTCGTATCCCACATAGTTACCATTTCTGGAAATGGTGAAAAGAAAATTGGAGGTTTCATATCAAAATGGTGGTAGCTGGAAATGACAGAGTCTTTACTTTTGTTAGGAGTATTATACGATGTTTCTTTTATCATGCTTATCTCCTATTCTACAGCCTATCCTTAGGGCAGGATGGTAAACATTGGACAGTGAGTTGGAAGCAATGCATGGAATGAACTTATCAAGAGGCTATATATCTCATTACTTTGCGACTGGTCAAAAGATTCAGAAATGTGTAAGTCCGTTATCTCAAAATTAACTCAAGTCTATTATTTTCCTAAACCGCTGAATTCAACATCCCATATCTGTTAGCTAAATGCTTTATTCGGACACTCATATTCCTTTGATATTTTTTCATCGCAGCATGCATGTAGGCGAAAACTTATCAATAGTACTTGCAGAAGTCAGTGATTGTAGCTTGTTTGTTGTTTGTTTCAAGAGGCTCAACAAGGTAGGGCTTGTAGATTTTTTTTTGAAAACTCTGCTCCTCAAATTGCTTGATATTCTCATATCTGACCATAATGGTACTGTAGGTGTAGCTAGGAAGACGTGATTTAATTTAATAGCTATACATGGTGGCTGATGTTACTTATCAATAACAACTTAGACCCAACATAATATGTGTTCTTGTTGTACATTTCTGAATCTTTGCTCGAAAGCTTCTCCTGAACTGAACATATAGCATGACATGTTAGTTAGTACGATAAATTTTGCAGTTGGTCCATAGCTAGCATTGTCAAATGAACCGAATTCTAACAATGTCCCTACTTCAGTTTAGATGTTTTAAGACAAATTGTCAAGGTGTCCCTAGGCTAAATATGTTATAACTTTCTTACATATACATTGCACAATAGATAACTTTGCATGTTTCTTAGGTAAATGATGGCCCATGTAACAAAGAAATTGGACTCAACCTTACAGTTATTCAGTGCGTGAAGTGAAACAACTTGAATGAACTATGGCTAGAAAAATGTGTTTTTCTAATATTGCTCAATATGATTCATATATGTCCTGCTGATATGCATTGCATGTAGCTCCTACTTTTGGTCAGATTTGAATAAACTATCATGTTGCATTCATTTGGTCAGCTCAACGACTTTAATTTTGTATACAATGCTAGCGTGTTCATTGAGTTATTTTGTGCACCATGGTTAGGAGCAGAACTAGCTGTGCACGACGCCTATGTCGTGCAGTTTCTTCCAGTTGCTCCATAGTAATAATCGTGTAGTATTTTCTGTAGTGTTTATGTCTTCAGACACCAGTACCAGAACAAGTTCGGACACCAGTAGCAGAAGAAGTATTGCCCATGCACGCAAATACAGAACAACAAGAACTAGACGCAAATACGCAAGAGGATAGGTGGAGATGTGAAGATGATGACTCGAATTGACTGGAACTAGACGGAAAGAATTGGGATGTGACTGTACGGCCACAACGAAGGGTGGTACACAAACAAGTGGACAAAGATGAAATTCAGATTGGACCGTGTTTAGTCTGCCATTGTATAGTGAGGAGGGATCCCAAGGGTTTATGGTTTAGGGGTATGTAAAGCAAGTATTCTTCAATGTTGTGTCCATCATGTATTTGTGTTTCGAACTCCTTCCATGGTTTATATGTGAGATATGTGTGAGCAAGTAGAGCATGGGTACAAAATTCAGCACGTAAATAAGCGTTTGCTATTGGATCGCAAAGGACCGGTAAGGAGGCGCCCCAAGGGGCGCCCCAGCCTCTAGTGGTATTCAATTATGAGATAACATAACAACCATTAAAAAAATCACATAAACATTCATAGATTCAACCAGATAATACTCAGCATTAACATATAATCTAAATGTTCGCATAAAGCTAGAACTCTTAGCTACAACCACGATACCTACTCATCATCTGACTGAATAATGACAACATGTGTATCCTTAGTAGGGAGCTATGGGAACATCATCTTCGGTGTCTTCATCATCGTCAGGTCGATCGTAGAGGAAGTAGGTGGACACATCACCTTCATCGAGATAGAATGTCAATCTCCCTGTTGGATCCATCTCGTAGCGTTCCACAAGCTGGCCCCATTGCTGACCACTGAAGTATGTTTTTCCACCCTCATGTGTGACTACAACTTTGTGCTGGTTGTCTGGCACTCTCAAGCTCACCAAGTTCACCTCGAGAGTTCTAGGGTGGTCCCAAATTGCAACTTGAATATGCTCCAAAAAGTCACGCCTGAATCTACAAGGCATGATCTGTAAAAAAACAAGAAGTGCACATTTTTAGTACAAATTTTTTGTCAGTTTTCAAAAAGTAGATTGACCAAAGTATATACCAATCTGTTTTCAAACCCCTCTGGTAGAACAATGGTAAATTTCTTGTTCATGCACTCCTTGTAGCCACACTGTTCACATACATCCATTGTCTGCGGTGGTGCGTTGCATACACTGAATTCAGATACACATCTAACCATTTACCATTCAAAAATCAACTTAAATCAAACAATATAAATCTAATTTTGGTGGCTGAATAAACTTAAATCTAATGAAAATCTAATTTCTAAGTCGATCTACATCTAAAATCACAATAATCATCTAACATATAACTCAATCTACATCTAAACCTAACAATGAAAGGTACGGCGGCCGGGGAAACTTATCTGCGGCGCGACGGCTGGACGGCGCGAGGACGACGGTGGCGGTTGCGGCGTCGTTACGTCGGGTGTCGGTGTAGGCGGCCCCGTGGTCGCGGTCGTCTGTAGGTGCCGTGGAGAGGGCTAGGCCGTGGTGGGGGATCGGGGGGCGGAGAGGGCTAGCCGTCGCGGCGGTGGGGGATCAGGGGTGGGGGGGTGGGGGTGAGGGAGAGGACTCGAGTTCGTGTGTGTAGCAGTTGGTGTGCGTGTAGCAATCGATTAAATTAGAGTATAAATGGTTTTCCTCAAAATTTCATTATGTGAAAGGTGCCTCCACATTTGATCTTTCATAAATTGGTCCTTAATGATGAAGCCAATGATAAACCGTGCCCACCACATTTGATTCCCTCATCCTGGTTAAATGTTGTTGCACCGAGGTGGCGCATGCTGGTGGTCGGTTCGTCCGGTGGTTGTGACGCTCGCCTTTGCGGGGCACCTAGGCGACGGATCGTCAGGGATGGTGGTGAGGGTGTGTTTGGGAGAAATCCTTGTCGGAGTACTGACATTAGAGCGGTGTCGCCATCGGGTGGGATCCTCCCTTCATGAAGGGCATCGTGTCTACCCTGCATCCGTCGCCCCGATGTGCCGGAGGAAACCCTAGAAGCGCGACTATCCATCTTGAAGGTGTTGATTGGTACTTGACGTCCGAGTGCTAGAACCGTGGTGGTAGTTTGTAGGTGGGCGAAGCAGTCGTTTCGTGTCGATCCACTTCTGTCTCCTTTTCTTTTCTTCTTTGGCGTTTATTGGTTGTCGCCTCAGCCGGCTTTGTATCAAAACTGTTGTACCGGGTGATTCATCCTATTTCGCTAGAGCATGGGGAGAATATCCTGTGATACTAGCCCTCTTGCATGCTCCCATGGTACCGTTTCGAATAAATGAAGTTTGGGTGATTAAAAAAATCTAGGAAAAATCATGAGTGTTCACATGAAAAGTTTCTACAATGTGTAATAATTTTATGTCCAGATACGAAAGTAATATTGACTAACCAAAAAGACAAATCCAAATGTGAATATATAGTGCATTTTTGCTGATTTGTACCTTTTGTTTCTCAATGTGTAGGTCGAATTTGGACCTGAATATTTTTAACATTATGTAGAAAAATTCTTTTGGAACATTAATATTTTTTTCTGGAATTTTATGAAACATCTATAGTTGATTTTTTTAAATGGTAGCATGGGAGAACAAGGGGCTAGTATCACTCGATATTTTTCCCATTGAGCATGTGTGGTTTGCACCCTTGTTTACATTTATATGAGTCATAAAATTCAATAAAGTAAAGAAAAAATGGTAGAGCTCAGCATAAAAAACAAAATGACATCATGAAAGTAGTAAAACTAAAAAAACATAACTTTTAAATTGTGTGATAATTCGGCAATCTAATATAGTGTCTTAACACGGTTTTTTATTTTAGCAACGGGGCTCCATGCATATAGTTGCACACCGAAACCATCATCACTGCATTCCTATTACAGGCCAATTTCAGGGACATGGGTAGCAAACAAGTAGAGCCCTTCAGTGCCCTGGTATAGTAAGAACAGCATCTTGTCACCCTGTTTGAGATGACTTTCCTTCGCCATGAACTCTTTCCACCCGCTGACGCACAAGCGACCATCAAGCTCAGAAATTGAATATGTCGATGTCAAATCAGTTTTCGGGTAGCAAACAATAGTGATGGTACCATTTCTTTCCATATGTGCAGGAATCAGACGGCTTGGGATTTTCCGTTGCATGCAAAGACTTAAAGTCAAGAGAAAAGCTATTGCAAAATAATCATGCATGTTAAAAGAAAGGAAAATAGAACAAGTGTACACGTATTACCTTGCGCATAAGAGAAGATGTGTTCTTGAAGATTTACCACGTGTTTATTGAAGTTCTCGTTGTTTGTCCAATTCAGAGTATGCAGCACTCCGACAACCAGTTCTGCTTCCTCATACTCTCTAGCTCTGTGGAACAGAACAGTGTAATCCAAGTTTTCAACAGCGTCGATCACCGTCTCCATCCTCCTCCAGTTAATCATGGTCCCATCAGTGGTAGAGAGTGAGTCAACAATGTGACGCCTCTCAGGGGACATCTGGTAGTATGCTGTAAACATATAATACGCCTAAAATTAGTGGAGTACACATGCCGCAACCAAGTAATATAGTAATGTTTATGTGCACACCATGATTTTTTTGTATTGGATGGATGGTTGGGTCATTTCGAGTTATGACCTCAGTTTGGCCTCAACGTGTGTCAGTTTTGAATATTAGCTCCATACCAACCTTTAATTTGTAAACTCTGCTAAATTCTTTCCAATATTTTCCATTCAAAAAGGTTATCCCATCAATGTTGGTAAGCTCAAAAATGAATGAGAAACCTTCATTGGTTATCAGTGTTGATTGACAACTTGTGTTCTCCAATGGGAAAACAGCATGCATGTTTAGGAAATAAGTTCTGATGTAGCAGGGGATCACCTAAATAAGAGCATGTATTTTATTAAATTATGAGCCAGTAGTAAATTGGACTTACTATAAATAGATATATCCTACAAGAGTAGCTATTTGTACTTTTTCCTATAATTGGACATTGAAGCAATAGTCCTGTACTGCAAAGAACTGAACATGCACTCCTAGTTTCAGAATGGTACCCTTCAAGTATTGAAATTGCATGTAGGTAGTTGATAAAAAAAACGTCCATAACTAATAGAGATCACAGTCACAAAATTTTGCTAGCTAGATCAGCTACGTATATTACATGAATGATTAACACATGACACAATGAGTACTAGGACCGGTGGATATGCTACGTATATTACATGTGAATAACCACAAAAAAATCAAATCCCATTTATACATGAGTAGATTAGAATCCTTACCGTATTCTCCTCAAATCCCTCTACAAGGGTTATGACGAAATAATCAGTAGTCATGGCCTCACTGCCACACATCCCGAGTTTGTCAAAACAAACTGGACACTGCGAGAAAAAAAAGAAAAAAAACCATCAGATCTGATGTGATAATCACGATCAAGAGGAAAAATCATGCGTAATTAAGATCGAGTTGGCAAGTCTTTGCTTGGCGCCATCGTCGAAGTGGAGCGTGCGCCGGCCGGCAGACTACTTCTTGGTCAAAGTCGTGCGGCAGGGCTGGCGGCGGCGAACACGTGACGAGGGAGGCGTGTGAACGAGGTGGTTTACTGCCAAGGGAGAATAATAACACACTGCCTTAGGTCAGGCCGTGGCATAGACTAGGTAGCTGGGTTTGATGGGACAATTCGTGGGCCGTGCTGGCCATAGGGTAATTTAGTAAATTAAAATTAGGTTTATTAGTTTAGGCCCACAAACAAGTGACTACTTTGTACAACCTTGCGTCTATGTACCCACACGACACAGCGTAAGTCTATCGATTTCACACGGAAACCACTTCGACTCTGCTCCATCCACAATTAATATTAATACTCCCTTTTTCTTCTCTGTTTTCCACTCGTATTCTCCACTCTCTTCTTCTTCCAACCGCTGCACTGCACTCTCTTCTTCTTCAAACCGCTCCCCTCTATTCTTCTTCCAAGCATGGATGAACAGAAGTATTTCTGCCGCGTTGAAGGTCCCCATCCACGGCGAGGAAACCATCGACGTCACGTACACCAACGACCCTGCCGAGGTGCAGCGTATCGTAGACATGTACCAGCAGTGGATTGATAGCGGAGAAGAAAGGTTCATGGGCCTGGATTTCGAATACACATCCCACAGGTCGGAGAAAGACAAAAAGATCGCCGTCGTTCAGCTTGCATTCCACCGCCGCGTGCTGGTGTACCATCACTCCAGGTAAAAGACACTTTTCCTCTTTTTTTTCTGCAACTAGTACTCATCTAGATGTTCTTGTGATTGCTATTTTGTTATTCCTGGTTTTTGTGATTGGTGCTACTAGTACTTTTCTAAACTCCTATTACTTGTGTACTTCAGGGGTGACTGGTGGCAATCTGCGACGCTTGCTGGTCTTTGTCGTTTTGGCGGCATCAAATTAGCAAGTGTTGACACCACCAATGACAAGAAAGTGCTTGCAAGGACCTGAAACTTTTCTATTCCAAAAGAAAATTATGTGGATATCCAAGATCTATACTTTTATGTGTTCAACCAAAAGAAAGTTGGAATGGCTACCATGGCAGTAAAACTTATTGATCCCTTCTACAAAGACATAAAGAAGAAGGATTATCGGTGGCACAACTACTGGGACAACAAGAAGCTGGACATGGAACACATCAACTATGCTGCAATTGATGGGATCCTCTCCCTAGAGTTTTACCGTGTGCTCAAGCCCATGAGTGACGCCAAGAAGACCGGAGAGGGAGGCAGATCAGTGAGGGCGAGGGCGAGCCGCACTTGGCACTAGATCACTTGCTGCGGCGTAGTATATATGCTACTTTTGGTCCTTGTAATTAGAGTTTATGTTTAAGTGTCGATGAAAATTATTCGAGTAGTTTGAGATATGGATTAATCTTGGTACTTTTGTTCATATTGTAAGTGCTATATCTACTTAGTAATGCTAATTATGTTACGTGAACTCTGGTTTGAACTCAATGAAAACTCTCCCTCGCTGGCGGTGTTCGAGTCAGTCCCTCCTCGAGGCAGAACTAGTCCTGTCGCCCTTCTCCTTTGGGTGGTGCGTCGAGTAGGGATGTAAGATGGAGTTTGTTATTCCTAAGAGGCACCAGCATCGGTGGCGACGCGACTCTGATCTCTGTTTAGGAAAGGCCTTCTCCTGTGTTTGGTTTTTGCGTCTATGGGGCAGTTCTCGGACTAGCCCGTGTGGAGTGGTGTAAGTGAAAGTGTTGCTATCAACAAACTGTCAAGTTCATGTACTCAAACCACTATCTCCTATAAAAACCAGGTGCCCAATTGCGTACCCTCGAAAAAAGAAACAACTCTTTAACAATATTAATAAATTCTGCTGAACGGTAACATAAAAAGGACATAATGTTTCACATAGTGCATCATGCAGTAGTACGGGAAGCAACACATAGTTTAAACAAAAGAAACATTGTCTTCACAGGCACAACTTAGAAGATCTTAACAACTGAGCCAGCTTCCATGGGATCAGGTCTGAGTGGAATGAGAGAATTCACCTTACGAAAGGTGACTTGTTCTCCCAGCCACTCGTACCTCTTCTAGTGACACCTTAGCACGTCCTGTTTACGCATCTTGATGTAAAGATACGCGGAGCCTCCCTCTTCGTGAGACTGGACAATTCGCCTGTTGGTATTACCCAACTTGCTAAGGAGTACACGTGAAACCATGAAAGATGATGGTCGCTCGTTCGGCGTTACCACAACTTGAAGAACCTTGTCGGTGTGCACCCCCTTTCTGCTCCTTAAGCTGAAGTATCACCAAATCAGAGACATGGACTGAGCATGCTGATTTTTCATCAACATTTGGTGATCTTGGAGGTTCTTCTTCAACATCTTCATCATCTTCTCTAGAGTCTTCTCCAGAGCCTCCATCCAGAGAACCATGACCATCTGACAGAGCCAGTCCCCCATCAAATGACTCTTCTTCAACTCTCGGCTCCTAAAATGCAATAAGACAATATGTTAAATGAAAACTGAAGCTCCTCATTCGCTTTGAACTTTGATATCATTTATTGCCGAAGAATTCGAATGGATATGAAATGTACAACCTATACTAAACCTAGTATATCATAACCAAATCTGATAATTACAATCCATGTAGGCATGCACGTTTAATTAACCTAAAAGGTACTATGTACAATTATTACAAAATGAGATATGAAATTGCAGTTGAAATAATGTGAAGATTATTGCAACCCAAAAAAGGTTGTAACACCATAAATAATAGAATATAGGATGATAACACACTATACAATTATTTCAACATTAGATATGAAGTTGAAGTTCTAATTATTACATGATGAGATATAAAATGGCATTTGAAAAAATGTAAATAACACTTGAGGAATAAAAGAATAAAATTAGAAAGCAAAATCGATCTACTCCCTCTTTCTTTGAATACAAGGCCACTATCAAAAATACAATTTCTATGTATACAAGGCCACTATCTCTTCCATAGAGAAATTGATTTCGATTCTACCACATAGAATGGTGCTCATTGATGTGAATGTGCCATGCAACCATAGAGTAATATGCCACACATACAAAATATTTAATTAGCACAGAACACAAGAGTTTATTCACATAATTGTTTCTGCTATTTAAAAGTTGGCTTTCTTTTCTTGGTATTTAGGAATTAAGTTAGTGGCCTTGTATAAAATAACGAAGGTACGTAGTATATGTTGTTTGTAGCAATAAAAGAATTTTGGAAAATGCATGTTACATATTCTTTTGAGTATCTCTATCGGCTAGTACTCCATGAATTACCTACATCATTAAATTCTGAAACACCTAGTTTGATCATTACAGATTATCATTAGTACAATTTTTTTTTGGGAGAATTGCGCAATAGTTGGGCTGTGTTCCATCAAAGATACATGATATGTACATTGATATGCAATTGAAGGTGTCTATGAATTGATATGCAATTGAAGGCATATACAAAATTAGATATGAAATTGCAGTTGAAATAATGTGAAGATCATTGCAACCCCAAAAAGATTGTAACACCATAAATTGGGATACAATTATTACAACATGACATGTTAAGTTGCAGTTAAAATTATTACATCTAGAGCTATAAAATGGCATTTGAAAAAATGTAAAGAACACTTGAGGAATAAAAGAATAGATTTAGAAAGCAAACTCGATCTACTCCCACTGTCTGTGAATACAAGGGCATTATCAAAAATACAATTTCTATCTATACAAGGCCGCTATATCTTCGAAATAAAAATTTGGGTACTAAAACTCGTCGGCAGTTTAAGATAGAAAGAACAGTAGATTCATGTGCAATTGAAGGAATGCTTCAGTTTAGTTCATACCCAAATCACGAGAACTCGAGGGCAATTGAAGGAACCCTGGATATCATAAACTAACCATAGCAAGTTCACTAAAACTAGATCTAGTTTTGTAAGATGGATGTACCTCCGTCGGCGCGGCAGTCGGCGCGGCGGTCGGAGCGGCGGAGACATGCCCCCACATGGCGTATTCAGCTGCTTCATCGTAGGTGTCGTCAATCTCCTTGTACGCCGCCTCGAGGTCAGATGGTACGGTGGCGTGGGATGGGCCATCTTCTCCGTCCCCGCTCATCGTCTTCTTCTGATCTATCTCCGAAGAGACATCACGGACCGCCGCGTCCACCGGCGTGGCCTCGCCGGAAGCAGCAGCCCCAGTGCCAGAGCTGGCCGCGACTGGGACGACAGAAGAAGACGGCTCGTGGACGACGGACGCCACCTCCTGAACGTTCTCGGCGTCGAAGCATTCCCGTGATCTCTTCATGGCGGATGCGAAGGGCAGGGGAAGCGTCGAGGGTTTTGCTGTGGAAGTGGAGGGGAGGATGCGTTTTTTGTGGAAAAGTTGTTGCAGAGACAGAGGAAGAAAGGAAGTGGATATGCGTCAAACCGTCTATTTATGGAGTTTCCCTTTTGCTCTCCCTATGACGCAAGGTGCACGGGCGAATCTAGGGTTTCTTTTTGTATAGTTGTTTTTCCATATATTTTGTAGATAAATGGCTGAAATTGAACACCAAATTGAACTATATTCTCGACCGAGAGTGCCCCAAAACGGCTACGACATAAGATTGGTAGGCAAATTGAGAATGGAAGCGGCTTTTTGAGATCCCAAACGTGCAATGTTGTTGAAATGAAGTGAGGTTCTTGGAATGCATCATGTTTTCAACTTTGGGCATGGGAAACAACAAGTTGGCCAAGGAAATCCACGTTTTCGGTCGTTTCTTCCGCGTTCGAAGGCAATAAACCAGATCACGCATCTCCCACTCATGGCCAGGGGTAACAAGGTGCAATGTTGCATGTGGAGTGAGTTACTTGGAGTGGGTTGGAAGGATGCCATTGTGTCGAGGCTGGGGAAGCGGCGAGAATCGTCCCGTTTAACGTCCGGTGTTTCGACGCCACCCAGCGCAACAGTGGCACCATACAAGTCCTGCAATGGGGTTCAAGCATTTTGTGTGGGCCCAAATGGCCAAGTGTGACTTACATTCTCACCTCTACAGTTTTCCAGGCATCCTAGGTGGAAGGAAGCTATATTCTCGACTGAAAGTGCCCGAAAACGGCTACGACGTAAGATTGGTAGGCAACTTGAGAATGGAATTGGCGTTTTGAGATCCCTAACGTGCAATGTTGTTGAAATGAAGTGAGGTTCTTGGAGTGCATCGTGTTTTCAACTTTGGACATGGGAAACAACAAGTTGGCCAAGGAAATCCACGTTTTCGGTCGTTTGTTCCGCGTTCGAAGGCAATAAACCGGACCACGCATCTTCCACTCATGGCCAGGGGTAACAAGGTGCAGTGTTGCATGTGGAGTGAGTTACTTGGAGTGGGTTTGAAGGATGCAATTGTGTCGAGGCTGTAGAAGCGGCGAGAATCGTCCCGTTTAACGTCCGGTGGTTGTCACATCCCAATTTTGGAATACCTGATAACACCGTTGTTTTGCTAATTGCTTGACAAATAAACTTTGGTTGTGTTTTTTTGAGTGCAACTAAACAAACTAATTATATAAACTTACATGGCTAAGAAATGGAAAGCAAACTTTAAAAGATAGCAAAGCAGTAAACTAAAAATATTCAACATATTGTTCCAATGACCTTGGCAATATTTTATAAAGTAAATATTGATCAAAGAGTTTTCCAAAACTATCTTATGAATCCCATACTTGTTGAATATTATTCCAAGGCCTAATTTAAGAAAGAGGAAACACTTAATAAATTTCCCTAAAAGACTATCAGGAAAAAGAGGCATTCTTAGATGCTTCACCAAAATCTTATCAAATGTTTTTCTAACCTTGCAAGCTTAAAAACAAAAGTATTGGAGAGCATTGAATTGCTATCTCTAGTCACATAAATATTTTGGCAAAGCATTGTTAAAGAAAAGCCAAGTGCCTTATTAAATTGAATTTCCAATATTTTCAGAAACAAGAAACTCAAACAAGTTAATATTGGAAACTTTCCTCAAATGATCTGAAATTAATACCAGTGCTTCCTTATATCAAATAAGGAACACACATAAGAGGAGACCAAAAATTGAATCCATTAAAGTCCTGAAAACATGATTTGTCTCCACAGCAACATTTGGAATTTTGAACAAGTTTGTTCTACACACTTTTTCAAAATGCCATTATATAAATACCACATGCTCTATAACATAAATAAGTATGAAAACCAAAAGGCACAAGTTTTTGAATAAGTTAAGTTGCCAAAATCTCGTGTTTTCTAGACATCACCTTTTAGAAATTTGGACAAGTTTGTTCTATGAAGTAACTCAAAATGACTTGAATATTTTACCACACAAGGAACATACTAAATAAGGAATGTGTGCCAAAAATTATAATTTTTGGAAGCTCCTAAGTAGTTTAATAAATTCAATGTCCATTTATGTCAGAATTGAAATTTGAACAACTTTGAACTATCAAGTTTCCCTAATTGAGCCAATTTTCACATATGTTGTGCATCTCAACTAATAAAAATTTTGGGAAAAATTATTTTAAATTTAGACTTTGTTTTCCTAGTGAAAACAACATTTTTCAGAGAGGGAAAAGAGGCAAAAGGATGTTTTTGTAATTAGCTAAGGACCTGTTTGTAATCCTAGTCACTTGTCCGTCTTCTTCCTGTAGCAGCAGTGGAAGGCATGGCGGCCCATGCTCCATTCCTTCGAATAGAAGCTTTCTAGATGGATAAAACCCCCCCATGTGCTTGCTACCTTGCCCCCTCTCTCTCTCCCCTCGAGCTCACTCTCTCTCTCTGCGAAAATTCCCAAATCGGAACCCTAGCCCGAGATCTCGCCGTCGATTCGGCCGTTGCGGAGCTCACCGGCGGCAGCCATGTGTCTCATCCTCTCCGCCTCGTCGTGCTGCACGTGTGGGCAGAAGGAATCGAGGCGGGATGGCGCAGGGAGCCCGCGCCGTCCAGTCTTCGTCTGCGGGTCCGGCGGACTCCGGCGAGGGATCACCGCCGCCTCGAGCCTCCTCCGCCTTCACCGAGCGTCCCCGCGCGTCTAGGGTGAGCACGCGAACCTCACGGTCCCCTTTCCCCTCTCCCTAACCCCCTTATTCGTCGCCGCGCCGTCCTCGCTGTCCGGCCGCCGCGCGCCGTCGTCGCCGCCGCTCTCCGGTGACTTCCCTGGAAGCGAGACCGCCTCCATTTGGTTCCCCACGTCGAGATGCAGTTGAATCGCGAAATGGTGGAAGGAATCAGCGGATTGGGACCTCGCCGGAGCCCTCCCGCCGGCGAGTGGCGTCACGCTGACACCAGCTTGGCCTTGACCGCGTGGGAGCAGGTCAAACCTGCGCGTGGGCCTCGCAGTTGCCCGCGTGGCTGCCTGCGTGGCCGCCTGGCCCGCTGGTCAGCGTCTAAGGCTGGATCTGCTCGCGGTGCAATTGGATCTGGCCGGCCCAGTAGCAGATCTAGCCCATGACTGATGTTTTTCCTTTTAAATTTTTACAGAAAAGTGTATGTTTGCTTTTGGCCCTAAAAGCTAACCTAAAAGATGTATTTGACCAAGATAAAATTCACAGTGGTAAAGCAACTAAACTAAACCATCTCCAACTTGTAGATCTACATTTGGATGAATATTTTAGAAATGAAAAATGTTTTGGCAACAGGTACCAGAAACAACAAAATGAGCACCATTTTAATTTCACAACTCAGAATGAGGTGTATCCAATTGCATTGGAAAGCCCTTGAATTTTCCTAACAGGAGCAATTAACTTTGCTTCCAAATTCATAGTATTTTTGAAATGGAATGCAATTTGGTAAAACACCAGAGAGCACTTTGGTGATTTTTATAAAATCATTAAAAATGATTTTTGATGCAAACTCAATTGGATGGTCTTTTATATGTTTAGGGCTATCCAAACCTAGCTGGGTTTAATTTTTAGAGCATCATAGAAAATTTGGTGGACAGATCTTTAATTTGCATGTTTTTGCCATTTTGGCATTTTAGGTATTTAATTTGTGTGAAGTTATTTTTGTGTTGCAATATTGTTTTCTAGCATGTACAAGTTGTGTGAACTTGTTTTCTAAGGTTTACTTAGCTATTTTAGCATGTTAGATTGTGTGGACTTGAGTGGAGAAGAATTATGATTTATGAGAATAGCATATGTTTTATCTCTAGTTTATACTTGCATAGAATTTTTGAGTGATAAATTTATGTGCAAGCACTTGGGTTGTTGTGTTGAGAGATTAGATCCAGTACCATGTTGGTACTTATATTATGTTGGTATCAACTCTGCTAGCTTGCATTTGAGTTGGTAGAGAAGCATGAGTAGTTTTTTCATGACTATGCAAATGTTGGAAAAATTCTCTCATGTGTAGAATTTTTGGGCAGAAACATTTGTGGTTGTGTAGCCACATATTTTTGGGTTGTGTTCATAGGACCAGAGGCCTTGTGACCTCTTAATGCTTTGTTATGCTAGTGGAACACCCACTGGTGTCATTGCATTTTTGGTGGAAACATTATTTCCCCCACACTAGATGTGTTTCTTTTATATAGTTCTCTATCTAATGAGTGCCTAGTATTTTTGCCTTGGGATTTTGAGTGCTAAATGAAAATGTGTATGCTTATGTTTGTAAGTGGTTGTAATCATGTGTGGCTTGCTAGGAAAAATCCATCTTTGGAGTGTTGTTTGATTCCTCTAGTAATGCCCTTTTTATTACCACTAGTATGTAGGAGTTGCCTTGCAAATTGATGCCTTGTTTTGTTAAATGGGATATTTTTGTTATAGCAAGTACAGATGTTTTTCACTCCTGTTTTTATGACATGGACCCTCTGGTTGTATTTCAATTACTTGATTGAAATGCATCCATTGATTCTTCATGTTTGAGTAGTACTAGTTTCCCTAGCATTTTTGTGTTAAATTATTTTTCCTGCCAACTTGTGTTTGGTAGATATTTGTGTATCCTTGCATGAGGACATGTTTTCATTTCCCATTATGATAACATGGTTCCTTGTTTGAATTTTAATACTTTACTTATTATGCATGCTTGCATAGCAAACTTTTATTAGAAACATGTCACTAGGATTCCTCCTTTTTAGTCATTGTTTCTATTGTTCTCACCATGAGAATTGTGTGTTTTGTGATGAGTCTATTGCCTTGTTGCACTTGTGTAGGCTCACTGATTTGTAAAAGTAACTTTTGCAAATCATGTGTTTTATTTATTCTTGATGTGAATTTAGACTTAGTAGGATAGCTACCTTTTTCTTTTTGTGGTTTGGTTGATAGACCCATTGCCATGATTATTGTTGTGCATGTTTTGTATACTTTTAGTAGTCTCACCCTTGTGAAACTAAGTGTATTTTGGGTTTATTAATATCTTGGTATGAGAGTGGCACACCCACTGAATCCATGATATTGAGGTTGTGAGATATGTTCCTCCAACCTTGAGCTGTCTTATTAAATGGAATTTCTGTCAAGTGTGCTTGTTTGATTGTTTGCCTCAATTAATAATTGGGTGATAGGTTATTATTAGTTTTCTTGCTGTATGTATTGTTATGTATGGTTTCTTGCCTTGATTGGTTCTGAATGTGTGTCCTTTATTATTTTTACGACGTTAGAAAATGAAGAGGAAGGAAGTGTCGGGAAGCTTTGTTTCAAGTTCCAGTCACTCCAAAACCAGGGACACAAGGAGTTACCAGGCAAGCTATCCTGATGCTTGCTGATACAATACTTATCATTATCTATCATGCATGTTTTACCTCTGAAGTTTTACCAAAACTTGATTATCAAAACTATTTTTGATGTGGCTATTACTACTATACTATTATATAGGTTACTATCATGCCAGTAGTTAAACTTGGTAATACCAAGCCCATAAGCCACCCTATGGTATTTATTACCATCAAATATACTAGTTCCTAAGTGGACACCCTAAAATTGTGCTTTTACAAAACAAAGGCTTTATGGAAAACCCGGTGGAAAGGTTAGACCTTGTCCACGGGAGGATTGTGAAGGAGTCATTTTTGGAAAAGTGTTTGTTTCAAAAATGACACATAACCTAGTCTTCGCTGGACAACCAAGACGTACTGCCACCCTACCTCAACATGGGAACGGGGCCAAGCTTGAAACTTGTTCTTGTTAGTGGATGGTCTATCTCAATGTGCTATAGGGGATGAGATCCTCTGAACCGAAATGTTGCCAAGTTGTTAAACAAGCGACATGCAAAGTGTGGGATTAATTTTCCCTCCGGATGCATCAGTTGGGTTCCTGACGTGTTGGTGTGTGACGCAATGCCGGGGAGCAAAGTCCCGATTGAAGAGATAGTCATGTACTGGCTTGAAAGGTGGAGAGTCCGTTCTAGTTATCCGATGTTCGCATACTATTGTGAGCAGTCCGTGGATGATTCCCGGCGGATCTTCTGGATCTTGTGGATTGTGTACACCTCTGCAGAGTAAAACTATTCGGAATAGCCGCGTCCTCGGATATGGATAGTTGAATGGCCATGTAGCTAGCATTGTGTCAATGTTTTCAAAAGAGGAAGTTTTTGAAAAGGAATTTTGAAGGGAAGTGTTGAACTTGTGAAGTTCGGAAAGGAAGGAAAACGTATACCGTGGAGGTACCGTGGATGATGGAAAAGCCAGATGTTGTTGTACAAAACAAAATGTTTTGCAAAGAAAACTTTTTTTACTCTAAGCAAGAATTCTGGAAACTGATTCCAAGAAGTTTTGCAAAGAGAAAATATTCTTTAACAAAGCTTTACAAAACCTCTTGTACATGTGATATCTACAAGAGAAATAAAACTATATTATTTTCTTCTGAAGTATCTTCTTCAACGAAGATACAGATTAACCTGACTGCAACTGTGGTGTCATCTTATATGAACACCATTGGCAGTGAACCCTATTTATAGCCTACCTATTCCATCATATAAGCATATTTTCATGTTTAGTAAGTGACATGATGGATGTCTTGCTGATTACATTCAAATGTACTCATTATGGTTTCGCCCCTGGTATCTACTTGCCAGACTTTGAGAAGGAACCTCCGAAGGAGATCTATGAAGAGAAGTACGGAGCTGACGGCTTTGCGAACTAGGATCGTCTCCGGGTCAGTAGCCTGTAGGTTAAGGCGTGACTTGGGCTCATCTACGTTGTGTTTTAATTGTCTTCCCCTGTGTTTACTAAGTTGCCTGCCCTATGTGGCAGTTGTGTTAACCTTGATCATGTGATCATTTATGTAATACCTTTATGTATTCGTGTAATGGATGATGTATTTCTGTATGCCAACTGTGTATGTTGTTCACGACTGATCTTTCTGGGATCGTGAATGTATGCATACGGAGGGTTTCAGACTGCCGGTCTGGGTCCTTACAGAGTTGGTATCAGAGCCATCCTGACCTTAGGAGACCTTAGTTAGCATGGACGTCAGATAGGAAAGAAAAGTATTTTTGAGTAAAAACCTATTTACAATCTAAATTATTTTTATCTAAGGGAATTTTAGTATATTTTCCCTCCTTCTTATATTTTCAAAATCTTCTAAAGGCATATCTCTCTCGGTTAAGAGTTTATTTCTTACTTGTTTGCAACTGCTCCGCTCTGTTTTTGAAACATCTCTCGTATTTGAAGTTTTCTGTCCAGAAAATAGTTGGGGTTTCAAAAATAAATTGTTGCATAGTCTTACCTCTCTCGGTTAAAAGTTTTATCAAAACTTTACTTCTATTATCTTGTTTCCATCCAAAAACTTGTATACTTGCCGATGTCCCGAGAAGACCAAAATAATTTCCTAGCTCTACAGTGATGATGGTCAGAATTAGATATAGTTCTTCAGCCACTTCTAGGATTTTGGATCAGTCTAGTTTGGAGTAATTTACCGATGACCCCATGAGTCGCCTTCCCCGACGTAGCTCCAATGGAGCCTTGCTTGTGTGTTATGGCTTGCATATGTGTGTCCGTAAAGCTTTGTGCTATTGTGTGGTGTATAATTTGGTTCATCTAGGCTTCTATATGTTTGTGGGATGTTCAAAATTTGCAGATTTGTGCTTGCCCCGCTCTTGTTTTTGAATCGCCTCTTGTTAAGGTTTTTGCAAGCAAAAATGTTTGTATAGAATTCAAAAACGAAAATTTCTTGCTTAGACTTATACTTGTTTTCGCTTCATAATGCGACCCGTCGTGAACCACCACCATCTCCCCCACCATCAATGAAAGCACCGTTGGGCCTAATAATAGAGGACCATCAAGCCACACGAGCTGCTAGCGTTGCTAACAATGCTGCACTCCAACACTAACATTGTGTTTGTTGGCCCTCCCTTAGTCCTCGCTTGCGAATCTCGGGGACGAGATTCTTTTTAAGGGGGGAAGACCTGTCACATCCCAATTTTGGAATACCTGATAACACCGTTTTTTTGCTAATTGCTTGACAAATAAACTTTGGTTGTGTTTGTTTGAGTGCAACTAAACAAACTAATTATATAAACTTACATGGCTAAGAAATGGAAAGCAAACTTTAAAAGATAGCAAAGCAGTAAACTAAAAATATTCAACATATTGTTCCAATGACCTTGGCAATATTTTATAAAGTAAATATTGATCAAAGATTTTTCCAAACCTATCTTATGAATCCCATACTTGTTGAATATTATTCCAAGGCCTAATTTAAGAAAGAGGAAACACTTAATAAATTTCCCTAAAAGACTATCAGGAAAAAGAGGCATTCTTAGATGCTTCACCAAAATCTTATCAAATGTTTTTCCAAACTTGCAAGTTTAAAAACAAAAGTATTGGAGAGCATTGACTTGCTATCTCTAGTCACATAAATATTTTGGCAAAGCATTGTTAAAGAAAAGCCAAGTGCCATATTAAATTGAATTTCCAATATTTCCAGAAACAAGAAACTCAAACAAGTTACTATTGGAAACTTTATTCAAATGACCTGAAATTAATACCAGTGCTTCCTTATATCAAATAAGGAACACACACAAGAGGAGACCAAAAATTGAATCCATTAAAGTCATGAAAACATGATTTTTCTCCACAGCAACATTTGGAATTTTGAACAAGTTTGTTCTACAAACTTTTAAAAATGCCATGAGATAAATACCACATGCTCTATAACATAAATAAGGATGAAAAACAAAAGGGCACAAGTTTTTGAATAAGTTAAGTTGCCAAAAACCCCTGTTTTCTAGACAGCACCTTTTAGAAATTTGGACAAGTTTGTTCTATGAAGTAACTCAAAATGACTTGAATTTTTTACCACACAAGAAACATACCAAATAAGGAATGTGTGCCAAAAATTATCATTTTTGGAAGCTCCCAAGTAGTCTAATAAATTCAATGTCCATTTATGTCAGAATTGAAATTTGAACAACTTTGAACTATCAAGTTTCTCCAATTGAGCCAATTTTCACATATGTTGTGCATCTCAACTAATAAGAATTTTGGGCAAAATGATTTTAAATTTAGGCTTTGTTTTCCTAGTGAAAACAACATTTTCCAGAGAGGGAAAAGAGGCAAAAGGATGTTTTTGTAATTAGCTAAGGACCTGTTTGTAATCCTAGTCACTTGTCCTTCTTCTTCCTGTAGCAGCCGTGGAAGGCATGGCGACCCATGCTCCATTCCTTCGAATAGAAGCTTTCTAGATGGATAAAAACCCCCCATGTGCTTGCAACCTGCCCCCTCTCTCTCTCCCCTCGAGCTCACTCTCTCTCTCTGCGAAAATTCCCAAATCGGAACCCTAGCCCGAGATCTCGCCGTCGATTCGGCCGTTGCCGAGCTCATCGGCGGCAGACATGTGTCTCATCCTCTCCGCCTCGTCGTGCTGCACGTGTGGGCAGAAGGAATCGAGACGGGATGGCGCAGGGAGCCCGCGCCGTCCAGTCTTCGTTTGCGGGTCCGGCGGACTCCGGCGAGGAATCACCGCCGCCTCGAGCCTCCTCCGCCTTCACCGAGCGTCCCCGCGCGTCTAGGGTGAGCACGCGAACCTCACGGTCCCCTTTCCCCTCTCCCTAACCCCCTTATTCGTCGTCGCGCCGTCCTCGCTGTCCGGCCGCCGCGCGCCGTCGTCGCCGCCGCTCTCCGGTGACTTCCCTGGAAGCGAGACCGCCTCCATTTGGTTCCCCGCATCGAGAGCAACGAGTAGATGTAGTTGAATCGCGAAATGGTGGAAGGAATCAGCGGATTGGGACCTCGCCGGAGCCCTCCCGCCGGCGAGTGGCGTCACGCTGACGCCAGCTTGGCCTTGACCGTGCGGGAGCAGGTCAAACCTGCGCGTGGGCCTCGCAGTTGCCCGCGTGGCTGCCTGCGTGGCCGCTTGGCCCGCTGGTCAGCGTCTAAGGCTGGATCTGCTCGCGGTGCAGTTGGATCTGGCCGGCCCAGTAGCAGATCTAGCCCATGACTGATGTTTTTCCTTTTAAATTTTTACAGAAAAGTGTATGTTTTCTTTTGGCCCTAAAAGCTAACCTAAAAGATGAATTTTACCAAAATAAAATTCACAGTGGTAAAGCAACTAAATATAAACCATCTCCAATTTGTAGATCTAAATTTGGATGAATATTTTAGAAATGAAAAATGTTTTGGCAATAGGTACCATAAAAAGAAAAATGAGCACCATTTTAATTTCACAACTCAGAATGAGGTGTATCCAATTGCATTGGAAAGCCCTTGAAATTTCCTAACAGGAGAAATTAACCTTGCTTCCAAATTCATAGTATTTTTTAAATGGAATGCAATTTGGTAAAACACCAGAGAGCACTTTGGTGATTTTTATAAAATCATTAAAAATGATTTTTGATACAAACTCAATTGGATGGTCTTTTATATGTATAGTGATATCCAAACATAGCTGGGTTTAATTTTTAGAGCATCATAGAAAATTTGGTGGACAGATCTTTAATTTGCATGTTTCTGCCATTTTGGCATTTTAGGTATTTAATTTGTGTGAAGTTATTTTTGTGTTGCAATATTGTTTTCTAGCATGTACAAGTTGTGTGAACTTGTTTTATAAGGTTTACTTAGCTATTTTAGCATGTTAGATTGTGTGGACTTGAGTGGATAAGAATTACGATTTATGAGAATAGCATATGTTTTATCTCTAGTTTATACTTGCATAGAATTTTTGAGTGATAAATTTATGTGCAAGCACTTGGATTTTTGTGTTGAGAGATTAGATCCAGTACCATGTTGGTACTTATATTATGTTGGTATCACCTCTACTAGCTTGCATTTGAGTTGGTAGAGAAGCATGAGTAGTTGTGTCATGACTATGCAAATGTTGGAAAAATTCTCTCATGTGTAGAATTTTTGGACATAAATATTTGTGGTTGTGTAGCCACATATTTTTGGGTTGTGTTCATAGGACCAGTAGCATTTTGTTTATGTTTTTATGAGTACTTGAACCTAAAGTTTTCACTTGTGTGGGAATAATAGCATGAGTAGCATTACCTTGCTTATTTTAGCGTCCTATTATTTCTACTAGTATGGTTATTACACTAGAAGCTAGTTTAGTCTTTTGTTAATTTTTAGCAAGTATGACCAGAGGCCTTGTGACCTCTTAATGCTTTGTTATGCTAGTGGAACACCCACTGCTGTCATTGCATTTTTGGTGGAAACATTATTTCCCCCACACTAGATGTGTTTCTTTTATATAGTTCTCTATCTAATGAGTGCCTATTATTTTTGCCTTGGGATTTTGAGTGATAAATGAAAATGTGTATGCTTATGTTTTTAACTGGTTGTAATCATGTGTGGCTTTCTAGGAAAAATCCATCTTTGGAGTGTTGTTTGATTCCTCTAGTAATGCCCTTTTTATTACCACTAGTATGTAGGAGTTGCCTTGCAAATTGATGCCTTGTTTTGTTAAATGGAATATTTTTGTTATAGCAAGGATAGATGTTTTTCACTCCTGTTTTTATGGCATGGACCCTGTGGCTGTATTTCAATTACTTGAGTGAAATGCATCCATTGATTTTTCATGTTTGAGTAGTACTAGTTTCCCTAGCATTTTTGTGATAAATTATTTTTCCTACGAACTTGTGTTTGGTAGATATTTGTGTATCCTTGCATGAGGACATGTTTTCATTTCCCATTATGATAACATGGTTCCTTGTTTGCATTTTAATACTTTACTTATTATGCATGCTTGCATAGCAAACTTTTAGTAGAAACATGTCACTAGGATTCCTCCTTTTTAGTTATTGTTTCTATTGTTCTCACCATGAGAATTGTGTGTTTTGTGATGAGTCTATTGCCTTGTTGCACTTGTGTAGGCTCACTGATTTTTAAAAGTAACTTTTGCAAATCATGTGTTTTATTTATTCTTGATGTGAATTTAGACTTAGTAGGATAGCTACCTTTTTATTTTTGTGGTTTGGTTGATAGACCCATTGCCATGATTATTGTTGTGCATGTCTTGTATACTTTTAGTAGTCTCACCCTTGTGAAACTAAGTGTATTTTGGGTTTATTAATATCTTGGTATGAGAGTGGCACACCCACTAAATCCATGATATTGAGGTTGTGAGATATGTTCCTCCAACCTTGAGCTGTCTTATTAAATGGCATTTCTGTCAAGTGTTCTTGTTTGCCTCAATTAATAATTGGGTGATAGGTTATTATTAGTTTCCTTGCTGTATCTATTGTTATGTATGGTTGCTTGCCTTGATTGGTTCTGAATGTGTGTCCTTTATTCTTTTTACGACGTTAGAAAACGAAGAGGAAGGAAGTGTCGGGAAGCTCTGTTTCAAGTTCCAGTCACTCCAAAACCAGGGACACAAGGAGTTACCAGGCAAGCCATCCTGATGCTTGCTGATACAATACTTATCATTATCTATTACGCATGTTTTACCTCTGAAGTTTTACCAAAACTTGATTATCAAAACTATTTTTGATGTGGCTATTACTACTATACTATTATATAGGTTACTATCATGCCAGTAGTTAAACTTGGTAATACCAAGCCCATAAGCCACCCTATGGTATTTATTACCATCAAATATACTAGTCCCTAAGTGGACACCCTAAAATTGTGCTTTTACAAAACAAAGGCTTTATGGAAAACCCGGTGGAAATGTGAGACCTTGTCCACGGGAGGATTGTGAAGGAGTCATTTTTGGAAAAGTGTTTGTTTCAAAAATGACACATAACCTAGTCTTCGCTGGACAACCAAGACGTACTGCCACCCTACCTCAACATGGGAACGGGGCCAAGCTTGAAACTTGTTCTTGTTAGTGGATGGTCTATCTCAATGTGCTATAGGGGATGAGATCCTCTGAACCGAAATGTTGCCAAGTTGTTAAACAAGCGACCTGCAAAGTGTGGGATTAATTTTCCCTCCGGATGCATGAGTTGGGTTCCTGACGTGGCGGTGTGTGACGCAATGCCGGGGAGCAAAGTCCCGATTGAAGAGATAGTCATGTACTGGCTTGACCAAGATGGAGAGTCCGGACTAGTTATCCGATGTTCGCATACTATTGTGAGCAGTCCGTGGATGATTCCCGGCGGATCTTCTGGATCTTGTGGATTGTGTACACCTCTGCAGAGTAAAACTATTCGGAATAGCCGCGTCCTCGGATATGGACAGTTGAATGGCCATGTAGCTAGCATTGTGTCAATGTTTTCAAAAGAGGAAGTTTTTGAAAAGGAATTTTGAAGGGAAGTGTTGAACTTGTGAAGTTCGGAAAGGAAGGAAAACGTATACCGTGGAGGTACCGTTGATGATGGAAAAGCCAGATGTTGTTATACAAAACAAAATGTTTTGCAAAGAATTTTTTTTTTACTCTAAGCAAGAATTCTGGAAACTGATTCCAAGAAGTTTTGCAAAGAGAAAATATTCTTTAACAAAGCTTTACAAAACCTCTTGTACATGTGATATCTACAAGAGAAATAAAACTATATTATTTTCTTCTGAAGTATCTTCTTGAACGAAGATACAGATTAACCTAACTTCAACTGTGGTGTCATCTTATATGAACACCATTGGTAGTGAACCCTATTTATAGCCTACCTATTCCACCATATAAGCATATTTGCATGTTTAGTAAGTGACATGATGGATGTCTTGCTGAGTACATTCAAATGTACTCATTATGGTTTCGCCCCTGGTATCTACTTGCCAGACTTTGAGAAGGAACCTCCGAAGGAGATCTATGAAGAGAAGTACGGAGCTGACGGCTTTGCGAACTAGGATTGTCTCCGGGTCAGCAGCCTGTAGGTTAAGGCGTGACTTGGGCTCATCTACGTTGTGTTTTAATTGTCTTCCGCTGTGTTTGCTAAGTTGCCTGCCCTATGTGGCAGTTGTGTTAACCTTGATCATGTGATCATTTCTGGGATTCGTGTAATGGATGATGTATTTCTGTATGCCAACTGTGTATGTTGTTCACGACTGATCTTTCTGGGATCGTGAATGTATGCATACGGAGGGTTTCAGACTGCTGGTCTGGGGTCCTTACAGTGGTTCTACGCCACCCAGCGCAACGGCGGCACCATACAAGTCCTGCAATGGGGTTCAAGCATTTTGTGTGGGTCCACATGGCCAAGTGTGACTTACATTCTCACCTCTACAGTTTTCCAGGCATCCTAGGTGGAAGGAAGCTATATTCTCGACCGAAAGTGCCCGAAAACGTCTACGACGTAAGATTGGTAGGCAACTTGGGAATGGAAGCGGCTTTTTGAGATCCCTAACGTGCAATGTTGTTGAAATGAAATAAGGTTCTTGGAATGCATCGTGTTTTCAACTTTGCGCTTGGGAAACAACAACTTGGCCAAGGAAATCCATGTTTTCGGCCGTTTCTTCCACGTTCGAAGGCAATAAACCAGATCACGCATCTCCCACTCATGGCCAGGGGTAACAAGTTTCAGTGTTGCATGTGGAGTGAGTTACTTGGAGTGGGTTGAAAGGATGCAATTGTGTCGAGGCTGAAGAAGCGGAGATAATCGTCTCGTTTAACGTCCGGTGGTTCTACGCCACCTAGCACGACGACGGCACCATACAAGTCCTGCAATGGGGTTCAAGCATTTTGTGTGGGCCCACATGGCCAAGTGTGACTTACATTATCACCTCCACAGTTTTCCAGGCATCCTAGGTGGAAGGAAACTGTATTCTCGACCGAAAGTGCCCGAAAACGGCTACGACGTAAGATTGGTAGGAAACTTGAGAATGGAAGCACCTTTTTGAGATCCCTAACGTGCAATGTTGTTGAAATGAAGTGAGGTTCTTGGAATGCATCATATTTTCAACTTTGGGCATGGGAAACAACAAGTTGGCCAAGGAAATCCACGTTTTCGGTCGTTTCTTCCGCGTTCGAAGGCAATAAACCAGATCACGCATCTCGCACTCATGGCTAGGGGTAACAACGTGCAGTCTTTCATGTGGAGTGAGTTACTTGGAGTGGGTTGGAAGGATGCAATTGTGTCGAGGCTGGAGAAGCGGCGAGAATCGTCCCGTTTAACGTCCGGTGGTTCGACGCCACCCAGCGCAACGGCGACACCATGCAAGTCCTGCAATGGGGTTCAAGCATTTTGTGTGGGCCCACATGGCCAAGTGTGACTTACATTCTCACCTTTACAGTTTTCCAGGCATCCTAGGTGGAAGGAAACTATATTCTCGACCAAAAGTGCCCGAAAACGGCTACGACGTAAGATTGGTAGGCAACTTGAGAATGGAAGCACATTTTTGAGATCCTTAACGTGCAATGTTGTTGAAATGAAGTGAGGTTCTTGGAATGCATCATGTTTTAAACTTTGGGCATGGGAAACAACAAGTTGGCCAAGGAAATCCATGTTTTCGGTCGTTTCTTCCGCGTTCGAAGGCAATAAACCAGATCACGCATCTCCCACTCATGGCCAGGGGTAACAAGGTGCAGTGTTGCATGTGGAGTGAGTTACTTGGAGTGGGTTGGAAGGATGCAATTGTGTCAAGGCTGGAGAAGCGGCGAGAATCGTCCCGTTTAACGTCCGGTGGTTCGACGCCACCCAGCGCAACGGCGACACCATACAAGTCCTGCAATGGGGTTCAAGCATTTTGTGTGGGCCCACATGAACAAGTGTGACTTACATTCTCATCTCTACGGTTTTCCAGGCATCCTAGGTGGAAGGAAACTATATTCTCGACCGAAAGTGCCCGAAAACGGCTACGACATAAGATTGGGCGCAGTTATTACAACCGGTCAATGCGCCTGTTTACCAAAATAATTGGGCATGGAATACTTTTGTACCAACATTTCTAAAAGTGAACACACCATTGGTCTGATAGCCATTAATTACATAGAGTAGTGGAAAACTTGTCTGGCTGCTCCATGGCGTGGCGTAGGACGAAGATCAAGAGGGCAGTGGAGTAATAGAGGCGAAAGCAGGGGAGGGAAGGGGAGACGACTCGGTGGCAGTTCAGATAGGAACCATAAAAATGGCAACTGCCTCGCGGAAATGTACCCACCTTTTGTGGTAACAGACTTACAGGTGGGCCCAAGTATCATCTTCCTCTCGTATTGTCACGTCAAGTTCGCACTCCTCCTCTTTGTATACCTACAGTTATTTGCTCCGAGAAAACCCTTTTTCCGCAGTTCACCGACACCGTCGCCGCCGCCGCCGCCATCCAACTCTCGACCTCGCCGCCCCTCGATCAACATCCCTCTCTGGGCCGCCCATTCTCGCGACCGCCGTCGTCGCCAGTATCTTCATCACGCTGTAGATTGACCCAGGCGCGTCGATTCACCACTGGTCCATCGCGGGCGACACTCAGGTTAGAACTTCTTCTCTTGTGGATGCATTGCAGAACGATTTCAGTTCAAACACTAATTTTCTTTAAGTTAACTAGTGTCCTACTTGTCTAGACAGGAAAGAAATGTGAAATCTTGTGCTAGATATAGATGGTAGCACGTATTTATGTTCGATGTCATTCATGATTGATTTGTCTGTTACACGTTTATTACTAAAGTAGATGGTACTTACATGCATCTGATTAAGATGTTGCACTCTACCTTCATGTAATTTTGATAGTTCCAGGTGCCAAATTGATGTTGGTAGCTGTTGTTGTGTGTGCCTTTTTCTAGGTAGGTAATTAGTGATGTTGAAAGTAAGACCTCTGGTACTCACACTGGCCTATCTAGGACCAGTACCTATTTTTAGTAATTTCCCTTTTTACTCTTCAGCAGTACAGTTGACTAGACCCCGTTTTAGGTTCACTAGCTATTTTTAGTAATTTCCATTTTTACTCTTCAGTAGGACAATCGATGTGAGCCATTTTTTAGGACAAGAAGCTATTTCAATTAATTTGATAAAGCAACACAATTGATTGTAGGCACACCATTTCCTATTCATTCTAGTAGATTTTCTTTTCTGAAGTTCCGTACTTCCATGAAATTCTTGAATGCATGTCAAATTTAAATTGCACCTGTATGAATGTCTCTGAACCATGATGCTGCTAGACTACATTTAGTCCTAGATTTCTAGTGAACCTTCATGTTTCTTAACCTCTGCTGTTTTGGCACGTCTGCTAAATGTAAAACAGGCGGGTTTGCATATGATGGACTGCGAGTTCCTCGCTTACGTAGATGATGCTTCATCGGACAAACAGGTATTGTACTTAGTTTAGTTGTCATTTTAGTCAGATAGGTGTAATGATGTTCATGGATTGCTCTATCCTCTGCTGCAATCACTGCCTAAGAAGTTCGCAGACTTGCTGGGGGACCGTAAACCCCGTGCACTGAAGCTGCTTGAGGTCGGCCATCGGCGTAGCACCACGTGGGACGTTGATGTGTGGTTGGACAGCACTGGCCACATGTTCCTCAAGCGCGGCTGGGAGTGTTTCGCCCGGACCTACAAACTGCAGAGAGGCTTTATTCTGATCTGCAGTTATGACGGCCGCAATGTCATCACAGTAAAGATGTTCGACCTGAGCAGTTGCCGCTTGCAATACAACGCGGCATTCAATACGTGTACTCTATCACCAAAATGTCAATTCTTGATTATATATGTAGCCGGAAATTGAGTTGCATTTCTATTATATGATGAACAAAGGGATCTGTTAAGATGGAGTTGGCAGAGTTTGAGTTCTACTCCCTCGTACAAGACCCTACATCGGACAAACTGGTACACTTCATCGACCAACACCACCACTTCAGTTATTTAGTCTGACATAGTGTCTGAGCTATGAGCCTGTAGCTAGTTAAATTTGTGAATCAAATTAAGGTCTAGTAGATGGGTTGTAGTAGCTCAAGTGCTCTTCGTGAATATGTTCACTCGATATGGTAAATTTCAGCTCCCACTGAGAGTTCATCTTTTTGAAATAATGTGGCAAACACCCTCATTGCTCAACTAAGATTTAGTATAACTGATTACTCGGTACTACTTGTTTACATTTTTTATAGTACTCATCCATCATCAAACAGTAACCTTATTTGTTGTAAGCACTCTTTTCTATCTATTTAACTTTCATATTGCTGCAGGTGCTGCCTAAGAAGTTTGTGGAGTTGCTAAAGGGCCGTGAACCACGTGAACTTAAGCTGCGTGAGGCGGAAGATCCGAGTAGCAAGAACTGGGACATGGATGTGCTGTTCGATGCAGCTGGCCGCATTTTGCTCGGGCACGGCTGGGACTAGTTCGCCCAATATTACTTCCTGCAGCGCGGAAGTTTTCTCCTCTTCAGTTACGACGGCGACGCCTTGCTCACCGTCAAGGTGTTCAAGGTGGACATGTGCCGCAGGCACTACTTGTACGACCACGTCGCTATTACAAGAAATGAAGCTGACCCAGATCCCAGGACTGATGAGGAGTCCACGGATGAGGAGTCCATGGATGAGGATGACCCATTCGACTCTTCCATCATCTTCTCCTAGAGAGCTGATCTTGATGACAATGAGAAGGACCACGTCCGTGAGCTTCTACCCCCAAAAGATGAGTACATTGGAGTGCCATACGTGACTCGTTTGACGTGGACAAATGTGGCCAGATATGAGATGGTACGTATGGTGCCAATGCTATTTATGTTTTTAAACACAATTTATGCTTACAACGTGTGCCTAACTATGACCTACTTCTTTTTGTCTTTCATCCACACGCTCAAAATCCAGAAACTACCTCAGTCCATAGCGGGCAGTGCTGGCATTCCGTCTTTAGGCCATGCTGGGCTATGCCTCGGATCATCAGAGGCGTTCACCACCGTTCGATACAACACGGACAGGGACGGCCGCATTATGTTTGGCAGGAATGCATGGCGGGAGTTCCTTGAAGGCAAGCACTTATATGAAAAGCAAGCTATTCTCATTACACTTAGGAGCACCCGTAACCGCCACTTGGACGTGAAGATTCTGATGCGGGCGGTGTCGCCCTGGTTGTAGTACGTAGTCTGCCAACCTGGACATTCTCATCGGATCATGAACATATGTATGTATGTAATTATCGTACTGCCATCAGCGATGTGCTTGAGTGCATTGATCACCAAAACACTCTGATGTCTGCATCTGCAATGAAGATTACTTGTCTTCTTTATATTTTCAGTGTCAATTTGAAGTTTCCAGAAATAAACAAGGCGGCGGCAGCTAATTAGATGCATGAAATAATTGTTCAGTGACATTACATGACTCATGTGAGACTTCCACATGTTTTCAATCCTACTGTGTAAGCGCTAGGGAATAAATCCCATCAGTTTTCCCTCAATAGTTAAGAGCTCGACGCCTAGAAACTCAATGCAAAATATGCCTTCTAGGCAGCCGGCGATTGCATGCATTGTTTAACTGCTCAATTAGCGCCTTTATTCGCGCCAAGGCGTTGTGCTTGCTCTAATACGATGTCCCACCAAGAAAATTTTAAATCTCTCGTTAAAACGCCAAGTGTAGCTAAATTTTGTGTTCCCACCAAAAAAGAAAAGCATTCACTTTAAATTTCCCGCTAAAGTCTATTCATAAGTGCACGATGCCCGTCCTGTTTCGCGATTGCATAATCTATGGGCCTCCTATTTCGATTAGATCTGATCGCGCTCATCGTGTTCACAGCTCTCGACATGTCGACGTCGCCATTGGAGTCGATGGAACGCGAAACCTTTCAGGTTATTCCTTTCTAATCTGCTTCTCGTCTGTCTCCGTGATCTCGCCGTTTCTTCTATGGTCTGAATTTCATGTGTGATTTTAGTTTGCCGTGCTGTGGTTAATCGTATTGACGATGTGAGAATCGTTATCTATGTGAATAATGCCATGTAACTATTCTTTTATTTCAGATCTGCTAACTCACTGATTATTTGGGTTCTCATTTTTTCCTTCTATCTAATTGTAGACGACCGAAGCCATTTGGAAAGTTAGCCTTTTCTATGAGGATGGTGATAAAAACAAGAAAGTTGTGGAAGCAGACATGGAACAGGAGGACATCTGCTATATGGAATTCATCAATTTGATTGAAAATGTTGGCTTCAGTGGCGCACATGATTACCTCTACTGCAGGCTAAATAATGGCCGTGGCAAAGGTAAACTTGTTCCCATAGACCATGTTAGTGATTTGGAGCCATTGGTACGCTTGCACTATAATGATAAGAAGATCAACCTGTGTGTTTTTAGGGAGAAGGCCTTAACCGTTGATATTGCAACAAAAGAGTCTCTGCTTGATGATGGATGTGGATCCACCAGAAAGAAGCGACCGATCATTATCACAGGTTATACTTTCATGCCAAATCTCCAACGCGCAACTCCTTCAATACAGACTTTAATAAATATTTTCCCCGGTAACTTTTTTATGCATTCCTTACCTAATCCACAATTTTGTTAAACATGCAATTAGGGATGCAACCGATGAGGAACAAGCTTCAAACGAAGCAAAAGATACAGATTTCTCCTTTAGCAATGGTACATAAGTTCATTAATTCTTAATCAGGTTTCTGAATTGTGCATAATGCTAAAGCTTTGTCCATTTATTGTTAACATTTTCAGGATTAAAGAAAAGATCTGTCTGCATGACAAGGGTTGAAAGTTTACTAGACTATAAAAAAAGTCAGGGAAAACGTAAATGTGGTATTTTATATTTGACATTTAAGCTTTGTCTAAGATTTGTTTTAATGGATAAAAACTACGATTGCTGATTCAGTACAAATGTTAACCCTGAAACAGGAACTGAACCTAACACTGCTGTGTCTGAAACTGACATGTGTTCCCGTGCTGAATAGCCTTCCCATGCCCGCCGCTATCGCCCAAAGCTACAACTACAAGACGGTACTAGCTACTTTTTTTTTACATCTGTGTCCTAATTTCTTACAATCAACTACAAAAAAAATTGTTTCTTTGTGTGTGTTTTGCGATGTAGGCGATGACATACAGAAGAAGAAAGTGCGAGGTGTAGTGAAAGGTTTGAAAGCCAGTAAGAAGCGTCATGCCAATGGATCTGCAAAGCTAGGTGTTGATTTCTCTGATACATTGGCCGATCCTGTAGGAATGAACAACCGTTCATTCAAGGATGACGTGGTAATCATAATGAAAAGAAGGTTACCAATTATTGGAGTGAGGAGGTGGTCAGACATTCACCCTAACATCCATCGACTCATCGTCGCAGATATGTTGGTGAGTACAACCTTTCTCACATGCGTTGTCTGTTTTTTCATTCATAATTAATGAACTACTACTAAACTAAGTCTATCTGTTTGTTCTACGCATTACAGGACATATATGAAATGCCAGATACAGCTGAAACAGCCGAAAAAAATCTTAAACTTGCAAAAGAGCGATACAGAGGCCGGCGAAGAAACCTAAGCAGCACTTACAAGGCATACAAAACAGATGATGCCAGAAGGGCAGTTGTACCAGAAGATTTACAAAAAGAAGAGTGGGAATGGCTGATCGAGTACTTTGGCACTGATCCAAAATTCCGGGTTATTTCTATACTACCTGTTTGTGAATTTTGTACTATCATGAAATGGCTTGTCCGACAAGTTTTTTTTTATAATTGAATGAGCAGGAACTCAGCCAAACGAACAAGGAAAACCGTACGTAGATGAAGACAGAACACAGAGTAGGATCAAAATCCTACTCTCAACTCAGTTGAGAACGTATGGGCCTACTCACCATGCATGCGTCGGTGTTCACTTTGCTTTAAAGTTTATAGCATCTAATTGTTGCACTACTTGAAGAGGGATTCGGAAACTGGAGAAGAGCCAGACTGTGTTGCTCTCTGGAAACTGACCCACACAAAGAATGAAACATGGACTACAAAAGAGTCCAAGGATGTTTACGTGAGTTAACTGACTTAGAAGCTACTCTAAACATATTTACTGTTCTCCATCTTGGATGTTTCTTCATCTGATTTGAGAGTTTTTTTCGTAATCAGGACACATCATGTAAAGAGATTGAAAAAAGATCAAAGGAAACTGATGTTCCAGTGTCAGCTGAACAAAGAATCAATATTTTCCAGAAAGCATATAAAGATATCGTTGATTGCAAGTCATCGCAGCCTCGTGGGTTCGGATACATGGCCAAGGTGCAAACTAGTTCTCAGCGGTCTAAGTTGCGGTTTGAGGAGCAAGCTCCGGCTACGGCAGAGACCCAAAAAGTAAACTCCCAGCTCACCAGGAAGGTCACTACTTTAGAACAGAAGTTACTAGATGAATGTGCAAGCATGGAAGAGAAGATTAATGTAGAGCGGGCTGAGAGTGAAAATCTTGAGAAGAGATTAATGGAAGAGCTTGCTGAAAGGGAACAACTGATGGAGTTGGAGAGAAACTCAAGACAAGAATTTGAAAAAAACTTGGTTGCACAGTTCCAGGCAAAGTTTGAAGAGCTCTCCACACAGATGGAAAAGCAGAAGACGACTACACCTCAGGTGATAGTCATACGATTGCAAACTCGAGAGATTTATTTGTTTACTTGCGTTGCTAACAGTGCTCTTTGTTTTTGCAGCCGTTTAAGAAGTCGAACCAGCAACCATCACTTGCAAACAGTCCTGCTAAGAAAATAATTCCTCCGCACAGCACGATACGGAATAGTCGAATGTATAAAGTAATTATAAGTCACAATCTTGTACAATTCGGTACTAGTACACTCTGTTTTTGCTTCACCCACACTATAGCGTTGCTGCACCCACCCTATACTTGCTGCAGTTTATGTTGCACTATGGGTTGTGGCTTCGTTGAGTTACAACAACTGTTTTTTGCTTCATCCACACACTATAGTCTGCTGGTTCTTATGTTTCAGCATGTGTTATTGCTGACTAGACTCACAATTTTTTTTTACAATTGATTGCAGGACGGCAATCAAACTTCTGATGGAAAAAATAGCTGCATTGGATATTTCAGTTTGATTTGATCTTGATTTGATCCATATTCTACGAGAATTTCATTTCTATATATTATAAATAGCTATGAGGACTATTATTTTGTGTAAATAAACATATTTTACGTACGGTTTTGAACATTTTAATTCAACGCCCGTATTTTTTGTTTCCTTATTTTTTTTTATTTTTTTCTATAACGTGGCAGTAGGTAATTTACCACGATAATTGTAGTGTTGCGTGAAGCCTCAGTCGCCACAACAAAGTGTTTTGTTGAAATAGACTCTCACCACCATGAGCGAGACATCGTCGGAATATTTGTTCTCCACCAAACTAACCTTGTTGCGATAGTTAATTCACGCCACCAAACTATGTTCGTTGCAATAGAGAATGCCCATACTTCTCGCCACGAAACTAAAATTTGTAGAAATAGAAAGGCACAACGAATAGTTGAAATTGTCGTAGTTGTTTCTAGCTACTAAAATTTGGACGTTGCGAATAGTACATCTCGCCACGAAAATAAAATTTGTCGAAATACAATGGCGCCACGAAAAAGTTGTAATTGTCGCAGTTGTTTCTAGCAAGATAAAATGTGGATGTTGCGGATACTACATCTCGCCACGAAACTAAAATTTGTAGAAATTGAATGGCCCCACGAATAGTTGAAATTGTCGCTATTTTTTATGGCTACTATAATATTAAGGCCGTTGCGATTACTATTTAGAAATAATCTTACCACGATTGATTGTGTGTGGCAAATCGTTGTTCCCACGCGTATAATGTTTGTTGCCATAGTTTTTAGCCACACAATTGGACGTGGCAAATAAACTCGACTTTTGCAACGAAAGAGCAGGCGCAACGGAACACTCGCCGTTGCCACATCGGTCACTCGCCATGTTTCGATATTTGTTGCACTAAAGGTGTACCAACGAAAAACGTACGTTGCGTTAAGTGCAAGACGCAACGGAATAGAGAGTGGCAATTGGCCCAGCAAATGATTTCTACTGGTTAATTTTGTAGCCACGAATCTAACTGTCGGGAGACAGACTTCTACCACGGTGGTTTTCGCAACGCCTCCCAACGAAACCGATTTCGATGCAACACAAACCTATTGCGACGATAGGCCACTTGTTACAACGACTATTTTCGTTGCAATAGACCGGTTTTCTTGTAGTGTGGGGATGTCCTTCAGCGAATACATCAAGGAGTTCTTCGAAATGCTTTCGGGCCTCCAAACGATGATCCATGTATACTTCCATCCCCCAAGCTACAGAAGCATACATTTTGCACTAATACTTTTTAGGATATTATCTTCTTCTTTTGAGTTTACCAACCCTCCCTTGCCGTACATCTTTTGCAAACCGCCGAGATATCAATATGGAAATGATCGGCAAGCTTTCTATAAAAAATAAAGAGGTCTGCTTGCTCCTCCAAATCACGCAAGATAAAGACTCCAAGATTGTGGATCTTCGCAAGCAAGTGAAAGATAATACATGTTAGAATGCTTTTTTCTTCCTTGTTTTCCTTTGTCTTGCGAGGTTTTTAATGCTTTTGCGTTTAATCATATTTACCGTCTTTTCCGCCTTACTTGCTGAAGAGAAACAAATGGTTGAGGATGCTGGAAAACTCTCAGCAGCTTCGCAACACAAATATCAAAATATACAAAGAAAATGTGAAGATCCAAAAGGAGTTGGCTAAAAGCCAAAATGCCTTGGAGAATTCCGAGGCTCGGTTTAAAGCTTAGATTCAAAAAGACAGCCCCACAATCCAGGATTTGGAGGCTGCTCTTCACGACAACCTGGAGGAGGTCGCATAAATCGACAAACACATTCTTGGTCTGCTTTTTTAGCTTTATTGGTTGCCCTTTGAGTTTCAAACTTACCGTCTTCTTCTGAGTTTTACTAACATATGCGTTTCTGGGCTTTCGGCGGTTGTGTCGAGAATATGAAGAAATCCACGAGGAAACTTGTGAGCAATTGGTTTCAAGACAAAAAAAAATGAGTATTCCTACATGGGGAAAGTCCGGGATGCATTCCACATAGTTAATTCCCATCAGGAATACTAGATCAAGTCTGCCACCCACGGTCTAGTGCGCATGGACCTTGAGCTTATGCAAATTTACTACCCCACATCCAAGTCTTGGCGCATCGCAACCAGCATCCCCCAAGACTACACTGAAGCTCAAAGTACGGTTATCTTTGGGTCTGTCAAGGGGCATGCTTCCAAGAGTGCTCGCATGGTATCCACCACCACATGTGGATAGGTATGACGAGTTTGTGGACGCCAAATAGATCCATGCCATGTGGATGCCAGAAGGCAGAAGAATGCAATACTGCTTTTCAATATGAAATTCGTTCATTTACTGTATTCTAAGTGCTAGTTTTGTATAAACAATTGTGCTTTGCGAGAATAAATCTTTGCAAGCAACTATGTATCCCATTACATTAAGTTCTCTGGTTTGTATTGTTTAAACTTTCTTCGTGTTTGGGTGATCCAAAAGCATAAATTCTTCATGTCGAGCAACCCGGCAGAAAGCCAATATGTCTAAACTCGGAATCATGAGTCATACGCTTTGGTTCTTTCACTTACTAATCCAGTGACCCACACACAAACAATCAGATATTACTTATCCAAATGAGAATCTAAAAAGCATGAACTCCAGGCATGCATGCAAATTTTGGTGTTATGTAACCTTTTTAGGCTAAAAGCATTCAGTTTTCTTAACTCTGAGTATGCATGCAAAATTTGGGTTAACATTGAAGCAAATTGGAAGTTCATTGGTTATAGAAAAGACGGAACATTCTTAATGGTAAAATACATAAAAATAATTTGCAAGGATTTCTGAAAAACTTTATTTCATGATCGCAATGATGTTTACATAGAATTGGACTAGGTATAGAAAGGACGTAACTGTTGGATGAACCAAGGCCATTTTGTCTCTCCTAGCTCTACGTCTATGTGTCTATTCCTCTTGTGATTCTGATCTTTCTTGTCTTCTTCATCATCCCGAATATCTACAAGTTAGTATGACTCATTTTCCATAGCTTTGCTAATGACGAACGCTCCTTCCAATACTGGGGTCGACTTGTGTTTTCTTTCCTACACTCTTATTAGCACTAAGTCACCTTATTTGAAAGAATGATACTTGATTTTCCGGCTATGATGTCGCCTTAAAACCTGTTGATAAATGGCGGATCTTTCAAACACAAGTTCTCTCTCTTCTTCCAGAAGATCTACGACATCCCGTCGTGCAATTTTGGCATCCGCCTCAACATATGCCTGCAGTTTAGGGCTATCATGGATCGTGTCTATTGGAAGCACTTCATCAGCTCCATAAACCAGGAAAAAGGCGTTTGCCCCGTTAATCTATTCGGCGTTCTGCGTATGATCCAAAGCACGGAAGGTAACTCTTCTACCCATGCTCCTGCTGCTCTATGAAGAGGTAATTCGAGTCTTGGGCGTATTCCTTGCAACATCAAACTATTCATGCGTTCAACCTGACCATTGGATTGTGGATGTGCCATTGATGTTAGATCAAGGCTGATTCCTGTTTGCTTGCAATATTTTTCCAGCTCTCAAATTGCAAAGTTTGTCCCATTGTTCGTGATAATGCTCTGTGGTACGTCATATCTGATGACTATGTCTATGGAAAAAAAATGTCCGTCACACCGTCAAGCTTTTTGATGGGTTTAGCCTCCACCAACTTGGTATACTTATCGACTGCAACGAGTTAATGCGTAAGTACGCCTCTTGCAGTTTTGAATGGTCCCATCATAGGTAGGCCCCAGACGGAAAATGGCCATGTAATGGGAATAGTCTTGGGTTCTTGGCCCGGCATATTCATCTTCTTGGCAAAATACTGTCATCCGGCACATGTATTAACTATCTGGTCCGCGTCTTTGTTTGTTGTAAGCCATAAAACCCCCGCCCCGAATGCTTTATGGACAATGCTTTTTGATTGAGAATGATGTCCGCAATCTCCGGAATGGATTTCTTGCAGGAATTTTCGTCCTTCATCTGGCGGTACGCAACGCTGGAAAATTTTGGATGTACAACGCTTATACAAGTAACCGTTGATTGCCGTGTATCCTATGCATCAGTTCTATATCTACCTTTACGAGACTTTATCTACTCTGTCCGAAAATTTCGGATCGACTAACAAATTTCGGTATGGTACCATCCAATCCGGGATTACCAACAGTATGCGATTGTCTCGGAAATTAGGGGATAGTGTACATCCCCGACTTTGATGGATGGTTCGAAGAGATGTTGAGCCAGTACACCCGATGGTAATGTTTTTATCCTTCTGAGCCCATTCGGGCAAAAGGTGCCGTGTTCCAATTCTCTTTCCACTTTACATGAATTACCTCAAATCCTAGGAACCATATGGCAAACTCGTCTACAGTTCTTCGATATTACACCATTATGGGGCTTTTAGCATCCCATGTCTGGTTAAGCTGATATTCTACTAGATCCGAGTCTCCATAGCACAGTTTGTATTTGACGCCTATTTCCTATGCAATATGAAATCCTTGAAGTAGTGCTTCATACAGGGCCACATTGTTAGTGGCATTGAAGTGAATTTGTAGCACGTCATTTTTGCCTTTTGGAGATTATAACACCACACCGTATCCCCGCCTTCTTTCATTTTGGATCCAATATTCCAACTCCGACATTGGCGTGTTTTCCATGGCTTCGGTCCAATCAGCGATAACATATGGCAATGCCTGGGATTTAATTGCCATCCAGGGTTGGTACTTAATGTAGAACATTGGAGCTCAATGCCACATTTGGCAACTTTGCCTGTTGCGTCCGCATTTTATATGATATCCCCTAGTGGTGCTTTTCTTATCACTGTTATGGAATGTCCTTGGAAGCAATGACGGAGTTTTTGTCATGCGAAACATACGCCATATGCCAGTTTTTTATAATGTGGATACATTTGCGTGGATTCCGATAAAAATTCATTGATGTAGTATACCGGGTATTGGTCTGGAATGTTGAACTAACGCTTTGTCTACTTCTTCTGTCCACACAAATTTGTCGGATTTCTTCAATAATTTGTATAATTGGAGAACTTTATCGCCTAGCCGGCTTGTGAACCTGCTTGCAGCGATTGCAAAACCTATTAGTCTTTGAACGTCTTTTAAGTACGCAGGTCTTTTGATGTTCAATATTACTTTGATTTTTCTGGGTTTCCTTCGAGTCCTCTATGGGAAACTATCAAACCTAGAACTTTTTCTGAGGGCACGCCGAATGCGCACTTTAATGGATTTAACTTCATTTTATAAGTGCGGAAATTATCGAAGGTTTCTCATAAATCTTCAAGGAGTGTATGCTTATTTGATCGTGCAAACATATTTACATCCAACGCTGTTATGTGGATCCGGCGTTCTTCAAGGAACAAGCCAAGGTTATCTAGTAATATGTTCCATCAAGCGTTATGAAAGAGGTTTTAATTCGTTCATCTTCCTTCAAGCGTATTTTATGATATCCGGAATAAGCATGCAAGAAGCATAAAATCTCAGAGCCAGAAGTGGCATCTAATATTTGATCCATTCGTAGTAAGAAGAACCTATCTTTTGGACACAATTTGTTCAGGTCGGTATAATCTATACACATCCTAAGGGCAGTTGTGTCTTTCTTAGGGACTAATACCGGATTGGCGGACCAATCGGTATGAATAACTTCCCGGATGAAGTCATCTACTGGAAGCCGGATTAATTCTTTGCCTATAGCCTTCCTTATTCTTCCGTCAAATCGGCGGAAACCTTGTTTGACGGGTTTTGTTCCTGGAATAACTTTCTATTCGTGCTCATCCAATTCCCGGGGTACACCTAGCATGTCAGCAGAACAAAAGGAAAAAATGTCCCAGCTCTCTTGCTGGAATTTGATGTGCTCTCTTTCCTATTTGTCAGTCATTCCGGTTCCCACAACGACGTATTTAGTCGGATCTTTGGGGTCCAGGATAACATGCTTTGTATTCTATGATGCCTTGAAGCTATGATCCGTCTTTCTGGTTTCTTTTCTTGGCAACATTTCTGTCGGCGATACCTCCTTTGCCAATTCTTTTTGTTCCTTCTTTGCAATTGCCTGCTCAACACAAAGAGTGTTTCCCAACTCTAGCTCATTTGGAAGCGCAAAATCCCCTTCAATGGTGATTACTCCGCCTTTTGGTCCTAGCATCTTAAGATTGGTTTAGATGAAGCATGACATTTCCATGAATTTGGCGAAAGCCTTCCGTCCGAGTATTGCATGGTATGCACTTTCAAACCGTACTACCTCAAATGAAATCGTCTCCTGCCGGAAGTGTTCCAGCTTTCCGAAGGTAACTTCTAGGGAAATTGCTCGTAGGGAAGATTCTGGTCTGCCAGGAACAATGCCATGAAAATGTACATTCTATGCTTGAGCTGGGTTTAGAGTGCTCAAGTACATGATGTTAATGATGGATCCTCCGTCCATTCGCACTCTCTTTAGCCTAGTGGTTTCGACAATAGGTCTTACTATCAGGGCATGCGTGCCAGGTTCATGGATATTGCCAGGATGATCATATTGATCTCAGGTAATTGGGGGGGGGGGGGGGTTTGCATACTTGAGGTACTTTGGATTTAGTGGAATGACAACATTAATATCTCGCCATGATTACTTCACTTTTTTGGCTGAGGGTGTCTCCAAGAAAGTTGGATTTCATTCTCCCTCGACCCTTGGGAACTTGGGTTCTCCATTCCACTACTGCTCCTAAATCTGATCATTAGTGACTCTCTTTCGTGTTTTTCAGCTTCTGGCTTTTGTTTGTTGAAATTCCGCTTGGAATTCTTCCCTTTGATCCTAGCTCTAGCGCTGCCTTTCATATGCTAATGAAGACGACATTGCTAGTTTGTATGGTTTGGCTTTACAAACTGCGCATGGTTCATGCAAGTTTCCCCTCTAATTTTTTCGCACTCTTCCTTAGCATCGGATATGGGTTCCCTGCCTTCTGTGCCTTTTCCTTTCCATTTCCTGGAATTTTCTTTTCCAAAGGCGGCATTTACTTTTTTGGGCTTTTCTTGTGCATGTGGAGAGGACAAGATGCCTTTTAAACTTGAACAAGCGTATCTATAATTTAGCCTCTTTCCCTAATGTCTTCTTCGGCCGCTGCATGCTCATTGGCTGTCATTACCATAGAACCTAGGTCCTTATGTGTTTTTATCCCACCATTAATGGTATGAGGTCGGGTTTGAGACCATTCACAAAAGAATGCATTGCTTGAACCTCACTTACTCCAGAGCAGTTGTTCTTCATTGTCGTCCATCTTGAAATAATGTCGACATACGACTCGTTTTCATAATCGACGCAACGGTTTAGTTGGTTAACACTCTTGGGGCGCATGTACGTGCCTCGAAAATGCTGAGCAAGAACTTTAGCCATGTCCTCTCAGCTATCCACTGTACTTGACGACAGTCCATTAATCCAGTCATGGACTCCGTCCAGCAACATTAAAGGCAAGAATTTCACTTCATCCCAATATGTCTCTTTGTTGATCTGGACGACAATGTCGCAATCTGAGAGCCATGTATCTCGGTTTGTACTTCAAGTATACTTTTGGTAGGTTGGCCCGAATTTGGCAAAGCCAGCATATAAGTTAATATTTTGGATCCTGTCAGTGAAAAACTTTGGTCCAAAATACAAATCATCTCTTTCTGCTACATCAGCGTGCGTGAAATACCTTTTGACTAACTAGACTGAGCGAGATCTACTTGTTCTTAGACCATTGATGCCTTAATACACTCATCTTGGTTCATCCCTATGTCTTCCAGCATCCCTGCCTCTGGAATAAGGCGGAGTTCTACTTTTGACTCGTTCCTTATATCTTGGTGGGGTCCGCACTAGTAGAGAAGTGCCTTTCTACGGAACAGTTTCTGTGGCGCACCAAGCATCCATGCGCCATAGAAATTTATTTTAGTGGCGCACGGGGAGGAATGCGTCACAGAAAAGAGGACTTATGTGGCGCACGGGACAGGTATGCGCCACAGAAAAGAGGAATTCTGTGGCGCACGGGTCAGAGGTGCGCCCCAGAAATATGCTGGGGCCCAACCCAATCATTGCCCAACTCATATTCTGTGGCGCACGGTGGGTCAGTGCGCCACAGAAATATGACATTTCTGTGGCGCACCACTGTCATGTGCGCCACAGAATTCCATCCCCAAATTTTCTGTCCACATGCACGAACTGCAACCCCCCCCCGGGAACGCCATTTCTAGTTTTTCACGGGAGAGTTGGAGGTCTAAGAAGCATCAAAAAATAAATCCCTTATAGATGCACGGAGAGTTTAAGGTCTACTTTTTATCAAATTTTGAAATATGAATTTCGACTTTCTGAGTTAAAGTTCGTTAAAAAAAGTAAAATGGGCATAACTTTTGCATACGATGTCGGAAAAAAAATGATCAAGATATAAAAAAAAAAACTAGAGAGAAAAAGGAACCCAACCTCACTCGCCTTCGGCCTGTGAGCTTTTTTTAGAATCGCCAAATTCCAAAAGGAAAAAAAGTTATGGCCGTTTAAAGTTTTTTGACTAGAAAATAAAATAAAATGGAAATTTTTTTCTGTGGCGCACCATAGAATTGTTGGGCAGGATTCGAATTTTGAATCCTGCCCACCAACACCTCTCCTTCTCCCTCTTCTTTCTCCTTCTCCCTCTCATTTCACTTCTCCACTTCTCCTCCACTTCTCATCTCCCTCTACCTCTCCACTTCTATACTCCACCACCACCTCTCCTTCTCCTTCTCCTTCAACTTATCCTTCTCCTTCTCCTTCTCCTCCTCCACCACCACCTCTCCTCCTCCTCCTCCTCCTCCACCACCACCACCACCACCACCACCTCCGGTGAGCTCCTCCTCCTCCACCAACTCCGGTGACCTCCCCCACCACCACCTTCGGCGAGCTCCGGCGAGCTTCTCCTCCTCCACCAACTCCGGTGACCTCCCCCACCACCACCACCTTCGGCGAGCTCCTCCGCCTCCACCACCACCTCCGGCGAGCTTCTCCTCCTCCACCAACTCCGGTGACCCTCATCCTCCACCCACCACCGACCAAGCCACCTAAGGCCACGGTCACAACGACGAGCTCCGGCGAAATTTTGAAATTTCGACGAAATTCCGGCAGCCAGATCTAGATCTAGATCTGGCCGCCTTTTTTTGAAATTCAAAAAAAAAATCTGTGGCGCACCCCTACTTGGTGTGCCACAGAATTGCAAATGTCTGTGGCGCACGACTGAGGTGCGCCACAGAATTGACATTTCTGTGGCGCACGGCCAGGGTGCGCCACAGAAAAAAATTGTGGCGTGTATTCTATGGCGCACGCCTGTGGCCCCTAGGTGCGCCACAGAATTGAAAAATGTTGCGCCACAGATGACCCTTTCTGTACTAGTGCCGGGTTCTCTGAGGCCTGTGAGGGCGTTCATATATTTCGGCTCTATCGTCCAAGTTCCTCGAAGGCGGCATTGATTTTTCTTCTTTATCTGCTTTAGATTGATGGTGAGCATTGTTGCATTCTTTCCGGTTTTTTTTGTCTTTCGATCGTTTTCGAAATATGGTTTTGCATTATTTTCGCCTTTCGGCGGATGAGATCATGTCCTGGACGCTGCATCTCTATCATGTGGAACTTTGTTGTACTTCTTGGGGTCTTCATATTTTCACTTTGAACTTACTGGATCTCCAGGTTTGCTTGGATTGGTTGTTGCAGCTGCGGATGCACAAATGAAAGTTTTGCATAAGGTCGAACTATCATGTAATTTTTTGGAACGCGCTTGGCCTCGCTGCTGCTATTGCAATGCTTTTCCTGGGAAAACATACACTCCCTGAAGCTTTTCGTCTTCGGAATAAAGGTCGTCGTTGAGGATGGACAATGCGACCTCTGCGTTATCACCAATAGTCTTGTAGATGCGTTCGCCCTTAGCATTTGTTCTCTTAACATGCCTTTGCCAAGACGTATTATCAAATCGACTTTTTTCTAACAATTCTTACGGCTTTGCGATTCCGGGTAACCTTGTTGTTTTGATCCAGATCTATTCCGGCGTTCGAACTCCTCAATTTCCTCCTGCCGTGCTTTTACGACAACTTGGGTTTTTAGGAGGCTTTCTCGAGACCGAAAAATATGTTGTTGTTGCTGCATTATGTCTTGCCTATTGGCTTCCAATATTTCGGTTGTTTGATTATTCCTACCGGGGTTTGTACCAGATCGAGTTCATCTTGTTCCGACATCTGTAGGGGTTGGCACTAAATCGATCTTGTTCTTTATCTTCTTCGTTGTTTTCAAGCCACTTCTTCCGCCGAGTTCCAGGTTTTGGTTGGCTATATAAGCCAATTTGTCCATTTTGTTGTTCTGGATTTTGGCGAATAGCTTCTTGGCGGCTTTCTTCCTTTTCTTGGAGGACGGGTGTTTTTTCCGGGATATCCTCGACCTCTACTTCTCTGTTCTCTTTTATTGTTTGGTGGATGTTTTTTGGGATCTTCTTCCTCTTCTTACTCGGTATTCAACTTTTTTGTTGGTTTCGCTATGAGTGCTTCGTGAAATCTTCCATGTATAGATTTGATCTTTCTCTCGAAAGCATCATCATCATCAACGGAATCTATGTGGCAGATGCAGATCCGGTTTCTGAATCTAGCTTTGCTTCAATCACCCCTAGGATAGATTTTGCTTCCGATCTTGTCGCCTGATTGGCGGATTCCGAGACATGCACCTTTTATGTGGGTTTGTCTTATTCTGCCTTTTCCACTAGATTTTTGTCTTCCATGTTTTCAGCGCTTTGTGATTGCACTATGCCTACGAAGTGCGATCTAGGAATAGAATTCTCCTGAGAGGTTGTAAACATAGTCATGCTTTAGCGTTATGCAGATAATAGAACTTGGTTTGCTTCAATGTATGTCTAAGGCAGATCCGTTCCAAATACGGAGTTAAAGCCGTCTTCTACTGGGATAAATTTACTTCCACCACAGAAACCCATTGCTTTCGTCCTTAACCTATGAAAACGTTAATAGATCCAATAGGAAGGACGCAAGAACTTACCAGTTTATTCCGTGCTAAAACATAGACTCTATTGTCGATGAAGTGATCGATCTTTCCGTCGAATTCCAGGCTTCCGACAATTATTGTGTTGATGATTCCGCCGAGTATTCCCGCTTGGAACATGACCCCAGATGCTGCAGGCCCCACAGTGGGCGCAAAATGTCATGTGTTCATAGTAATGTCAAGGGGTGCCATAAGCATGATGGTAGAGCGTGGGTGGAAACGTAGAGGAGTTTTCAGAGGCATGGAGATAGTTTACCCAGGTTCGGTACGTCGTAACTAAGGCGGCGTCCTACTTCTGCAATATCACTAATTCTAGGATGAAGCCTAACGTATAGAAAGTACACTCGTCAATATAACTTCTAGCTTCTTCCTTTGTGTCTCGGCGAGGTTTCGCTATCTCGGCAAGGTTGATCTCTCATCGATCTAACTTCTACCTTCTGCCTTCGTGGCTACTCCCATTCGACTGTATATAGGTAGCCAGACTAGGGATTACAGAAAGGAAACCTTGAATACTACGATAAGTATTCCTATTCTTTGAAAGTAAGACATTTGGCTTCTTCTCCCAGCAGGATTTTATGCATTCAGCCGTAATATGGTTCTTCCAGAATCGTCCTTCCTATGTGGCGGCGGGATTGTTCACCAATTATGCTAAACAAAGGATCAAGACAATGGCTAATAGGATCAAGCCGGCTGGCTAGACACCATACAGGTGGCTATAGTTGGTCCGCCTTGTCAGATCCCGGACCCAGAGATATATACACTGTTATGTGCTCCTAGCCATGGACTCACAAGGGCTTCAGGGTTACCAGCCCCGGCCGCAACAAACAATGGCAGGCAGACCGGATTCATTGTCACGTAGTCCGGATCCCCGGTCTACTACTCCTTGTATCCATGCTAGTCATAACCAATTATGCATACCCAAGCGTCCACGAGTCGGATGAAACTGAAGGAACGGGACCAAAGTTATACAGAGCTGCTATGTGTCCAGAAAGTGCAACAACAATCGAGGGTTACTGGGGTTACCTCGCCCCAGGCCGATCACATCGACAGGCGGGCCCGGACATGGATCATCGGCTCCACAACCCCTCGACTGCGACAACTATGCAGGCATAGCCCAAACTGTATAACAATGAGCTCGAAACCAACAACCGATCAAAGCAGTACTCTAAACATGAAGCTTTATTGAAAGATGTTACTAGAGTATAGCTTTACAAACAGAGGTCACATGACCCAACATTACATCAGACAACGGAAGGAAAATTATGTTGCTAATCAACAAGAACCAAAAAGGCCTAAGAGGCCGCAACATAAGGCGACGTCCCAGCCCATAGATTCCAGGCTGTTACCTGGGAACCCCAAACTACTCGTCGATGTCCGCGTCGAAACACCACCGAACTGAGGAACTCCACCTGAACCAAGTTGAAGCAAACATGAGTATGGGAGGTACTCAACAAGACTTATTTAACCTATTATATATCTCCTTCTTTTAGAAACAGTTATGAAGGTTATTTTGCGTAAAGCCATCTTTGTTTTCCAAGTTGAGGAAGGAATAGCACGTCTCATAGAGTATTTTGAAATTCGATGAGAAAGCTACTCAACTACTGATATCATCATCTGTTTAATCCACCGAATCATATCAGCACCTCGTGCTTCAAAGATCACCACCTCAAGTTGTTCCGGTAACTCATGCTACAAGGTAACCCCTCTCGGCATCTCCGAGGAGGCATCCTTCAAACGTTATCAACAAGTTTTAGTCATTCCGTTTAAGTTGTCTATGATCACAGAATCCGTCACCAAGTCGTCCTTAACCGCGGACACCGCTTTTCGAAAAGATTTAACCCTGCAGGGGTGTACAACTTTAACCACACGTATCAACCAACTCTTAATGCCAGAACGTTGGCACTATTCCGGGAAGTGCCGGCAGATGGAGGTCGACCACGACCTTTCCCTTGCTTCGGCTATTCCATGAGTCGCTCCGAGTAGAGATGGACCGCCAATAGGGAGTGGCCATCTCCTGCCGGGTCTCTATCGTTGTGCGCAATGCTCGACGGTTACCTACCCGCAGAGCGCCGATACATCGCCACGTCCTAGTTTTGAAAAGGTTTTAATATCCCCGCAAATCCAAATGAAAAGCCCGAACTAGGCAACTCATTGAACAAACTAGGCAAGTTGAGACCGAGGGGAATCCAATCCCCGTGTGGATGCACGCTCAGTCTTGGCTCGAAGACGAGAACTCGCTCCTAGGGGCACGAACGAGACAACCACCACAGACCCTCTGTGGTCTCGTCATCCACACCTTTAAATCATGTTAAACAAATAACTCTTAACTTACCACTACTTCCTGCCATACTAGATTATTTCGTAACTCTGATTCATCAACCGGATGGAGCAGAGATCAACAGACATGTATGACTAAGCATGGCATATTGGAGGCTCTGGCGATACACACAAACAAATCTTATGTCTGCTAGGAGCATTGAATCATGATATCTGGGTTATGCAAATAAATAGGATAACTCTATCTATTGACTCAAGATACATTGGAACCGAATGCATTTGTACGAGAATGAAAAGTCTTTCGAAATCATATATGGGCAGATAAGAGGTTATGCTTGCCTTGCTTCAAGAAAACCAGAGAAAGTCTTCAGGAGTAAGTGCTTGACTTGTCGATTAGGATCAAGTATTCGCCATTGGATTGCTGGCCTTCTCTTCGGGGTCACGTTCTACCGAGGGGGAACAAACACCGAAACAAGAAGAGCAACAATCAACACATGGCAACGATGCAATGTGCAATATGTATGCATGAGCAGGTTAATGCACTGAAATAAAGCCCTAGACAGGTTTAATGGGTTGCTAGGGTTCGTATGTCAGTTATGAAATTTTACTAAAATTATCCCGAAATAGACCCCGAAGGGGCAATTCGGACAATTATGAAAGTAGGTACTATTTTAAAAGCTCAAATGGTTTTGAAAGCACCATAACTAGATTCCATTTGTCATTTTGAGCAATTTGGTATATAACTTTTAATTTTCTAATTTTAGTGAATAAAAACTTATTTTTCTATTTTAAATGAATTAAACAATATTAAATAATTTTCAAAAATCAACTTTCTCAAACATATATGAAAAAGACATATTTGGGTAGATTACATTTTTCTGACCAAAACCATACTTTTACTTTATTTTTCTGATTAACAGAATAAAAGTTATTCATTATTCAAGTTTATTTCATTTCTGTAATTATAAAGGAGGTGGGGCCCACGTGTCAGGTATTATTTTTCTTTTATTAAAACATTTTCGAATAACAGGAGGGCTGGCCCACGATGACGTCAGCATGACGTCTTCGTGACGTCAGCGGCGGCCAAAAACTCTCTGCCGGCGAGGAATCGCTCGATTGAGCGAGCAATCCAGGAATCGGGATGGTACATTGCGTAGAGAAGGCCACGGCGAGCAGTTAGGTGGCGGCGCCGCGCAGAAACGATCACCGGAAGCTCGCCGGCGTGCGACAACCGCGGAGGCGGGACAGCGACAACGGCGGGAAATTGGAGGACACCAGGAGGTGCGTCAGCTCACCGTGAACAAGCCGGAGCAGACAGGGAGGCGAGGACGCGTCGGAATAGCCGGCAATGGCGCGGAGGAGGCTCACCGGTGGCGATGAAGAAGGGCCCGATTCCGGTGACTCGGGCACTCCCGGCAAGCGAGGTTCGACGGGGAGGTGGAGGAGATCGCGGCGGACCTTCCTGCGTGGTCAGCTCGTCCAGGGGTGGCCGGAGACGGCGAGGCGAGGCGGCGGCCGGAGATAGTAGGTTAAGGGTTTGGGTTCTCTGCGAGAAAGCCAGAGAGAGGGAGAGAGCTCGGGGGTGAGGAGGGAGAGAGAGGAGAGCACGGCGCTCTCTCCTGGGGGGGTCACCTGCGCAGGGGGAAGGCGGTATCAGCACGTGGCGTATACGGCCACGGAGCTGCTCCTACTGGCGCGAGGAGGAAGACGATAAAACTTCGGTTTTTCCGAAAACCCCCCTGAGAACTCACAGTTTTACAAACTGGTCCTTTTCTCTTTAAAAACAGAACAGAAACGGGAGTTTTGGGGACCTTTTTGCAAACAGAAAAATTGGCAAAAATAGTTTTTGGAAACCTCATTAAATTTCCAACCAAACCATGTGTTGTTTTGGTGCAAAATAAATATTTTTCAATACAAAACTTTGGAACCCAAAATAAGTACTTTTTGTGAGATTTTTCTTAAAACATTTTAAATGGTTTCAACATGGTTTAAATTTTTGTTTCCATGCATGTATGAGATGAACACAACACCACACACCCTAGTTTATAAAAACAGGGATGTTACACGCCTGCCAAGTAGTTAGGTGGTAATGACAGCCCGGGCGGGACAGACTCGTATGGACGGGCATGGGAAAAAAGAAGGCATGAGCGAAAGGTTGATATGAAGGCACACAGGATGTCAACTCTGTATCTACTGGAGGGTAGGCATCCGTACCATTAAACTTTGTCCGCCTGCGTCATGATCAGTGACCCCCCTACCAATTCCCAGCATGTACCATGTAGCCATTCCCAGGGCAGTTGTACATTGTGTATGACACCAAATAGGGCCCAGTCGGCTGATCGTACATCTGGCTCCGCATGTAAGCCGGACTGCCAGGACCTATATGAGGCAGTCCGGGGCTCCTCTAGCACGGGCGAATTCTGAGGGAGATAAATCCAGGAGCACATTGTAACACTGGATAACCACTCATAGTAGATCCTTGCGGGAGTAAGGACCTCACCCGGCTGAGGTCCCAAACTTGGTAACATCGTGTCTTTTCATGCTTGTGACCAATCCCGCACAGACACCAACGTTTGCACCTTGCGTCCCTTCATAAAATCCATTTCTAATCACAATGGTACAGCCGTATTCATACCATGACAGTTGGCTCCCACCGTTGGGTAGAGAGCGGCGTCCGGAGTTTTGTTCCATGCGGGAATTCACCCGACTAGGGTTTCTCTTCGTGTAGGGCCCCCGGCCAGCTCCTATGAGTGTGTCCCCTTCGGCAGCTTTGAATACACTCTCAACAACGTCAATGCTTCACGAAGAAGGAGCCCATCCCTGCAGGCGGCTCCATCGTGTCCTTTGGGTAGCACTGTGTGTACATAGCCGTCGTCCCTGAGTACCCTGCCGAGGTGCACACTTGGTCAGACCGTCTCCCTAGGAGGCGGCCGGCTGCGAAAGCAGCGCCGAGGCCAGCATCATCATGGAGACCATGGTAATCATCGGCCCCAGCCAACACGAGGGCGGCCACCACCCGACTGGGCCCAGCAACAGAGGGATCACAATGAGGCTCTAACAGCCCATCACCATCAACGCCGACCCGACGAAGGCGGCGGAGGAGTTCGAGAGAACATGCATCATGCTCCTACGGATGACCGAGGAGGTGGCAGTCTGGCAACGGCAGATGGAGGCCACCGTCCGCAAGTACAATGTCGCGCATAGCTACACGCGGGCACCAAACATAGCCGGCCGAAGAGACGCAGTGCACCAACACGTTGGAGATCTGATACGTCATAAACGTATCCCTAATTTCTGATGCTCCATGATGATATTATGCCAACTGCTACATGTTTTCTCCCTTCTTTATGTCATTTTATCGATTTTTTGGACTAAACAATTGACAAGATGCCATAGAGCCAGTTCCTTGTTTTCTGCAGTTTTTTAGTTTCAGAAAAGTTGTTCTGGAAATATTCTCGGAATATGAAAATTCGAATCCCGGAAGTCCTATTTTCCCTGGAAGCATCCAGAAGACCGAAGAGGAGTCGAAGAGGGGCAACAGGGGGGCCACACCCTAGGCTGGCGTGGGTCCCCCTCTGGCCGCGCCAGCTATGGGTGTGGGGCCCCTGGAGCTCCAACGCCTTTGCCCTTTCGCCTATTTAAGCCCCCGGATGGAAAACCCTAAGTACCTGATCGAAATCCTCGAAAAAGTTCCGCAGCCGCCGTCACCGTCAACCCTAGATCAGGAGGGTTCTGGAGCTATTTTCCGGGACCCTGCCGGAGAGGAAATTATCACCGGGGGCTTCTACATCACCATACTGCCTCCGTAGTGATGTGTGAGTAGTTCATGCCTGGACTACTAGTCCATAGCATTAGCTAGATGGTTGTATCCTCCTCATACGAGTCCATGTTTAGATCTCATGAGGTGCCTATCATGATTGAGATTGATCTTATGTAATTCTTTATGCTGTGTTTGCTGGGATCCGATGAATATTGACCTTATGCCAAGTTGATTATAGTCTTTATTGCATATGCTATTTGTGATCTTTCATGCTTTCCCTTGCTAGTGGTTTCTCTGACCAAGTAGTTGCTAGTGACTCCAAGAGGGAGTATTTATGCTTGATAGTGGGTTCATGCCTCCTTGTTGCCTTGCTCGAGTGACAGAAACGTGAAGGGGGAGGATGTGCTGTTGCCATTGGGGAGTAAACAGCGGTGAGAGTACCCGCGTGTATAATCATTGCTTACATTACACACTTTGTTTAATGCAATTATCTGTTGCTTGCAAATTAATACCTAAGGAGGTTCAGATGATAACCTGAGGGTGGATTATTAGTCATAGATGCAGATAGATGTCGGTCTATGAACCTTGTTGTAATTCCCGCACTAAATATCATACTAATCATCATGTTACAATGTGCACTACGGTGCAACCTTTATTTGTCAATTAACCAGCTGTAATTTGTTCACCCATCATGCTATCTTATATGGAGAGACACCACTAGTGAACCTATGAATCCCGGTCCATTTTCCACACTGTTAAACAAACCACAACAATTTCCTGCTCTCTCTACTTTTGTGCAAGCATACAACTGTTTTCCACACTATACGTCTAATCTTTGTTTTCAGCAAGACCGGTGAGATTGACAACCTCACTGTACTGTTGGGGCAAAGTATTTGGGTTGTGTTCTTTGCAGGTTCCACGTTGTTGCTGACACCGATGAAGCGCCAACACCACCGTAAGTGGAATCAACCTTCCGAAGGTCCTCTTTCTCCTACTATATTGATAACCCTGGTTCTTAACTAAGGGGAAAATTCCTACCTCTATGCTCATCACACCCTTCTCTTGGGGTGTCCTAATGCAAGCATGAAGGACATTTTCTGGCGCCGTTTCCGGGGAGAAGGATGCCTTATGGCAAGGGGAGTCTCTCACTCTCAACCTCTTTATTTTGTTTATTGTCTTGTTTTTATTTTTGTCTTGTTTTTATTATCTATATTGAAAACAAAAAAAATAGTTTACTTTATAGCTGTTATTTATTTGCTTGCTTTTATTTCACTAGAATGAGTATGCCTGAAGTTTAGGTTCTTACTTTTAAGCAACAGGGGGGAGAGACTTCAAAAGATGCTTGGTATAGGATAAATGATGCTCATATTAAATGTACAAAAAAATATTCTACCCTGATACTCCTGAGGAATTTTTATGTTGGTATTTCTGGTTGGTATACACTACTAGAGATTTGCTTATAGTAGCATATCCTACCACAGGCGAACACGAAAGTCGACACGCCTGGGCTACTTAGCGCAGGCGAACAGGAGATATATGCGCCTGGGGTAAGTCTGTTACCCCAGGCGAACCAATTACGGAAGCGACTGGGGTAAAGTGTGGCAGGGCCACCCATCACCACCCCCTGGCACTCTTCCTTTACCCTAGGTGAATAGCGTACCTGTTCGCCTCCGGTATAACACATACCCCAGGCGAAAAACGTACCTCTGCGCCTGGGGTAAGCCCTCGCTGTTGCTGCAAAAAATGAGAAAACCTTTAGAACCGGTTTGTAACACAAGCCGGTCCTAAAGGCCTCCTTTAGAACCGGTTTGTATCACAAACCGGTTCCAATGTGCTTAGCTCAATGCTTTTGTATTCTAAGTGGTCACCAGATCACCCGCACCCGCACCCACACGCCGCCGTCGTCTCCCACGCCAGTGTCGAGGAGGATCAGAGCAGGTCGCCGCCGCCCACTCCGTCGTCGCCCACTCTGTCGTCGTCGTCGTTGTGGATCCAGGTCAGCCCCCGTCCCTCCCATCCCCCTCCATCCCAGCCCACTCCCTCCCGTCGTCGTTGTGGATCCAGAGGATGCATATGCGCCTGCTCCTGGTGGCCGCGGTGCTCCTAAATTAGACGAATCTGAAATGGATTTAGTGAACCGGTTTTGTTGCCCATATGCAACAGATTAACAACAGGACCTATACAATATCTCATTGCATCACATCCTATGCATACACACTGGACTTCACTAATGATCAATTGGAGTTTATCCGTCAGCAATGTGTCAATGAGAATTACAAGACCATGAGTTTGCTGCTATCTTCAAAGAAATATCTTCAAATATGTGAACTGGATATTATATTAATCACATTTCTACCTCCCTGATGGTGAATTAATTAAGATGGATAATAATCAGTGATAAAAGTTTTCGTAGAAACTTGTTCCATTGGTGACCAATGGTCTCAAGGGGGAAGGAATGTCAGGGAATGTAATAGGGGGGTTATTAGTGGTTTAGTAGCAGTGAGGGTATTATCGGTATTTCACCTAAGATTTTGTTTCCCATGTGGCTTCACAATGCTGGCAAAGCATCGGTTTCGTCACATGATTCTGCATTTCAGGAATCCACCTACAAGTGTTGCTTTGTTTTTGGATATTCCAATAAAGTAAATAGCCTTTCTGCATTTGTTTTGTGATAGGTAGGTGCTACCATTTGTCTTTGTTTTGTGATAGCTAAGCTCCTCTAACCTCGATGTCTACTTTCTTAATTTAATAGAACATGGCTTGCAAAGTATGTCGGTCCCGATGTGCCGAAGGACGATTCACCGGGTCTTCTTTTATGCTTCAGCTCCACGACGGTGACCTTGATTCTTTGGTAATTAACAAACGATTCTTTTTATGTTAACTTGCAACTTGTGTTCTTTCGTTTTACTATCCAGATTAGATTGGTATGTTTCTTAACAAAAGATTCTTTTATATTTCTTTTTTAGATTGTACCATGCAATATTCGGGAAGAGTTCAACGAGTTAGTAGGCAATACCGTGGATTTCGATGTTCACGGGACCATTTACATTCTTCGAGTGAAGAAAGAAAGAAAGAAGACCTACTTCTACGGGGAACAATTGCAGGCTATCATCGCCACCTATAATTTAAGCGGATGTGATTACATTCACTTCTCTATGGCAGGACCGCAACCTCGTATCAAAATTGTGTATATGGGCGGGATTGCGAGCGAGGATGGCGGTAGTGAGGATGATATGGGCACTGAGGATGATATGGACACTGAGGATGATATGGACGAGGAGGACCCATGGAAACATGTGGTGGTTGCTCAAAGAGCCAATCTTAGCGAGCTTGAGAAGGACCGTGTCCTTCGGAAACTTGCCCAGATAGATAGCTACATCGGGTTCCCTTTCGTGCATCGCATCACCAACACTAATGTCTCTAATGGACATGTCATGGTATGTTTCTTAACACTTTCTTATTCCTATAGTTGCTTATGTTATAATGTGGCCGGTATGTGACATTGTGCTTTTATTCTTTCTTGGAATTGTGTGTTCTAGAAAATACCTATGGCGGTAGCGGACAGTGCTGGCATAAAGCAAGGTACCATTGGAGTACGCCGTGGAGAATCAGGAAATGTCACCGCAGTTCCGATCACCAGGGATAATGCTGATGGTCGCGTCATCCTCAACTCTCAAGCATGGAGGCAGTTCCATTCCGCAAGAGTTGGTATGGAGGCTGGCCGAGCTATTCTGATCACCATGAGGAATAGTGACATCCCCAACTTGGACAAGATCATGGTCATCAACTACATCAGCCCGCGCTAGATAGATGACGAGTTTGTTCAAATTAGAACAAATAATCATTTCCATCTGACTAACTACTGGATTTATTAGTATTATGGTTGTTTTAGAGACTATGTAATTTTGTCGAACTATGTGTTGATGATCGAGACTATGTGTTGATGATCGAGAACTATTGTGTCATTTTGATGTTATTCTGTCATTTTGATACTTATTTCTGTCAATTTCCTGTATTTCTGTTATTTTGGTTTCTTTTATTTTTTGACACAGCAAAACCATACCCCAGGCGAACATAATATAGTACCCCAGGCGCATCTGTACCCCAGGCGCACAATGCTTGTTCGCCACAGGTAAAAGGCTTACCCCAAGCGCACAAGAACTATTCGCCTGGGGTATGTCAAGTTACCAGAGGCGCATTTCGTAATTCGCCTAGGGTAAGCCATTACCGCTAGCGATATGGTCCCAGGCGAACCGAAATGCGCCTGTGGTAGGCCTTTTTGGTTCGCCTGGGGTAAGCTTTCCTCTAGTAGTGATAGGTATGTGTTAGATACTCTTATAGGTGGTAATTTTCTAGGAACTCCTGCTGTAGAAGCTTGCAATTTGATTGAAAGTTTAGTAGGATCACCCCCATTACAACTGTTAAAACTGAGATCCCTTTGGAGGATGTTATTAATAAACTAAAATCTTTGGAAATGAACTTATCAATTTTCCGGGATAATGCTAGCAAAATTAATGAATCAATAAGTACTATTCATAAAAGAATCACTACTTTAGAGGATAGCAACACTCATGAAAATCAAAATCTTAGGATGAGTAAATTAGAAGATGCTATGGGAACCTTAAGCTCAACTTTTTCATCCCTTAATTTCAAAAAAGAGAAAGCCTTTGTTGGAAAGGAGCAAAGATTTATGTATGTTCCCAAGACAACTAAACCAAAATCTCAATTTGTGTTGAAAATTGCTAAAAGAATTAACTAAACTAAGAGTGACCTCCATGTTGAATCTTCAGAAAAATCTAGAGTACCTATTTCTACAAATAATGGTGTAGAGGAAGTTCATCTTCATGCTTCCTCACTTGAAAATACTTGAGTTTCCCTTTTATACCTAGCTGAAAGGCGTTAAAGAAAAGCTCTACGGGGAGACAACCCGTTTTATTTCTTTGTTTTCATTATGTTTTTCTTTGTTTTCTTTCGTGTGCTTTGCACCTGGCTGTTTTATATTTCCTTAGAAACCCCTCTATATCTTTTCTTTTGTGTTTTTGTTGAGCCAAGTAAAGCCTCTAGAGGAAAGTTGACACTACATTTCGGATTTCTGCTGTCCATTGTTAATTCCGTTAAAAATCACAGAAAACTCAAAATGACCTGAGATTTTTTGTTCTTAATACTGAGTTATATATATATATTTTCTTAGTTGACCACTTTTTGATTTGAGCAACAGAAGATGTTCGAAAAAATCAATCTTTGCCTGATGTTCTGTTTTGACAGATTTCTGCCATTTATCGCATTTGCATCTTAATCTCTTTCTTTTGGTGTTCTTTTGAGAAAAATAGTTTTAAAATAAGTTGTGAAAGTAGATAATGTGTTTTTGATTGCTAGTCTTGTGTTGAAACTGAACCGTGAGAGTTTATTATTTCGATTGCACTAACGTTGCTAATGAAGATTGTGAGAATTTTTGATGTGAAGGACGCTTTCAGGGGTCAAGAGAAGAGGATGATATGATGTGATCAAGAAGAGTGAAAAGCCCAAGCTTGGGGATGCCCCGGTGGTACACCCCAGAAAATTCCAAGAAGACTCAAGCGTCTAAGCTTGGGGATGCCCAAGGCATCCCCTTATTCATCAACAAATTATCAGGTCACTTGTAGTGAAACTATATTTTTATTCATTCACATCTTATGTGCTTTACTTGGAGCGTCTTTTATTTTTGTTTTCAGTTTGCTTTTGATTTTGCTTGCAGTTTGTTTTTAATTTGATAATAAGCTTGGTTAGACCTCAGCATACTTTTATTGGAGAGTGACACACTCCGCTTTTTCATGAGAATACGTTGTATTCTTAGTCTCTGGTTGGCTGCTGCATTTATTTAGCTCCTGTTTTGCATGCATCTCTTGTCAGAGCTGTTAGTTTTAGTAGTGTTATATGAGTACTCTAATTTTTTCTTGCTGTATCATAAAGAGTATTTTTGCTAAAGCATGTTTTGTATGGTGCTTGTTGGGAGAAAGAAAACGGTTGCTTGAAGTAGAATTTTTAACAGTACTAGTAGAAGCTTGTATAGTCTGTGGCTAGAACTATTTCATGCCATGCTAAATGTTATTTTAGTTTTAAATCCTTGTGGTTATTTAGTAGCATGATTAGCCTCAAATATTTAAGAGTGTTTAATATGTATTGAAAGATTCATGAATTGTTCTTGTCATAGTAAAGCATCAATATATGGTATTCTCTTTCGAATGTTTTATTTGGTTGACTTGGCGCATCCTCACACCATGTTTATGAATACAAACCAGTCACGAATAGCCTCCATGACAACTTAGTTTTTGAACTTGTGATACTGCTTATGTTTTAATTAATGATGCTTATGTCGCTATGCATGATTATAGCTCTTATGCTCTCTTGATTTGTCTCTCCCATTCTTTTGCCAGCCTCCGCCTGTACTGAGTATGAGCTCCACTCATGCATCCAAACTGCCTTAAAGAAAAGTTTTTCTCATGGTGTACACCATACCTACCTACATGTGGTATTTAACTGCCATTCCAAAGTAAATTGCTCATGTATTACCTTTAAAACCTTCAAAATTATTCCTACTTTGTGTTCTTGTTTTTGCTCATGAGGACGTCAATAGAGAATCTTTATCTCACTTGTTGATTGGATTTCACACCCTGGACTAGTGGCTTCATCCTCTTATCCAAATGATAGAGGAAGTGGCAGCAGGCTGCCCAGCCCCAAATTAATACAAACAAATTCTCTTCACTATTTTTACCCCTGATCATATCAGTCAAAGCATAATTGTGTAAACAAAAGAGAAAGAGGGATGACCTTCTACACTAGTTGCATACTTCACCATGGGAGCCGCTCTTTGGAATCTAGTTGTCTTGTGACGTAGTGTATTATTTGTTTACCATTTGTTGACAGTAGCATACACCTCTCCTAAAATATAGACATTCCTCCACAAATGTCAAACTTTTAATACCCATGTTTAATAAATTAAAAGGTTCTAGCACAGGAGTGATCCCTGCTTCCCTCTGTGAAGGGCCTTTCTTTTACTTTTATGTTGAGTCTCCATCCTCTAACTTTATGCACAGTTGAGAGAGCATTTTTTCCATTCTGAGTTTTATGTGCATTTGTCCTATAAACATCAATAATTACTTCATGATGTGCTATCATTTGTTCTTAAATTATTTGTTCTAGCCTTCCTCTTGAACTTTGAAATTGTCCTGGCATTTATGTTTTGTCCCACTCTTAAGGACTAGCGACATACCACTTTGCCATGCTTTCTCTGTACCTGAAACAGACGTTTACCTTTCTTTGCATTATTATTCATGATCCTTAATTACTCTTCGTGATGCTAAGTAATTGCTATGCTTTATTATTAAATTTTTATTTTTCATGCCTATGTTTAATGTTTTATGATCTCAGCGTGCATATGCTTTTACATTAGATTGATCAAGTTTATGTTAGTAGCATGTCACCTTAGAAATTATTGTTTTATCGTTTACCTACTCGAGGACGAGTAGGAACTAAGCTTGGGGATGCTTGATACGTCATAAACGTATCCCTAATTTCTGATGCTCCATGATTATATTATGCCAATTGCTACATGTTTTCTCCCTTATTTATGCCATTTTTATCAATTTTTCGGACTAACCGATTGACAAGATGCAGAGCCAGTTCCCTGTTTTCTGTTGTTTTTTAGTTTCAGAGAAGTTGTTCTAGAAATATTCTCGGAATTGGAAAATTCGAAGCCCATAAGTCCTATTTTCCCCGGAAGCATCCAGAAGAACGAAGAGGAGTCGAAGAGGGGGCAACAGGGGGGCCACACCCTAGGCTGGCGTGGGTCCCCCCTGGTCGTTCCAGCTATGGGTGTGGGGGCCCCTGGAGCTCCACCGCCTTTGCCCTTTCGCCTATTTAATCCCACCGGATGGAAAATCCTAAGTACTTGATAAAAATCCCCAAAAAAGTTCCCCAGCCGCCGTCACCGTCAACCCTAGATCAGTAGGGTTCTGGAGCTTTTTTCCGGGACCCTGCAGAGAGGAAATCATCACCGGAGGATTCTATATCACCATGCCTTCCTCCGGAGTGATGCGTGAGTAGTTCATCCCTGGACTACGCGTCCATAGCAGTAGCTAGATGCTTGTCTCCTCCTCATATGCCTCCATGTTTAGATCTCGTGAGCTGGCTATCATGATCGAGATCGATCTTATGTAATTCTTTATGCTATGTTTGATTATAGTATTTATTTCATATGCTATATGTGATCTTGCATGCTTTCCGTTGCTAGTGGTTTCTCTGGCGAAGTAGTTGCTAGTGACTCCAAGAGGGAGTATTTATGCTTGATGGTGGGTTCATGACTCCTTGTTGCCTTGCTCGAGTGACAGAAACGTGAAGAGGGAGGATTTCCTATTGCCATTAGGGAGAAAAAAGCAGTGAGAGTACCCGCGTGTATAATCATTGCTTACATTACACACTTTGTTTAATGCAATTATCTTTTGCTTGCAACTTAATACCTAAGGGGGTTCGGATGATAACCTGAGGGTGGATTATTAGTCATAGATGCAGATGGATGTCGGTCTATGTATCTTGTTGTAATGCCCGCACTAAATATCATAGTAATCATCATGTTATAATGTGCACTACGGTGCAACCTTTATTTGTCAATTGCCCAGCTGTAATTTGTTCACCCAACATGCTATCTTTTATGGAGACACATCACTAGTGAACCTATGAACCCCGGTCCATTTTCCACACTGTTAAACAAACCACAACAATTTCCTGCTCTCCCTACTTTCTGCAAGCATACAACTTTTTTCCACACTATATGTCTAATCTTTGTTTTCAGCAAGACCGGTGAGATTGACAACCTCACTGTACCGTTGGGCAAAGTTTTTTGGTTGTGTTGTCTGCAGGTTCCACGATGTTACTGACACCGGTGAAGCGCCAGCACCACCGTCAGTGCCATGAACCTTCTGAAGGTCCTCTTTATCCCACTAGATTGATAACCCTGGTTCTTAAATACGGGGGAAATTCCTACCGCTGTGATCATCACACTCTCCTCTTGGGGTATCCCAACGCAAGCATCAAGATATTATAAGAAAAATTAACCGGGAAGATGTGGATGTGCAGACTGCACCTAGGCGACCTGATGGAGGGATAATAACCCGGTGGGCCAACTCCAAGGTGTAACCCGGCCCAAAGGACGCTGCGCGGGATCCGGCTAAGGATAAAGAAACTTCTGGAAGGCCCAAATTGGTAGGCCTTGTAACCCGGATTGCGGGTTACGATGAGGAAAGTTAGGGTTTGTATGCGGTGTCCGGGTAGGATTCGGAGTACGCCTTGGAGGGCAAGCCAGGGGGTTCGGGTGCTTTATAAACCGACCCCTAGGTCTAGTTATGAGAGACGCAAGAGTTCTAGCGAGATCGCCTGATATCGAGTATCCAGTGTAACACGAGAGTTGAGCTATTATCTTGAGACCGGAGACTCGGCGACTTGATTGCCAGCTACCAGATCGGATATCATCATGTTTTCCTCTGAGCTAAACCCTCTCCCAAATGCCTGTGTCGTCTTGCCCCAAGATCAGTTACCCCTGGTAACGTCTGCCATGATTATCCCACGACAGTTGGCGCCCACCGTGGGGCCTGCGTCCAAAGGTGTTTACATCACGGGAGAAGCTCGGAAGAACATGGAGAATCTAGTCATCAGCGAGATCTACACCGACAACGGAGGAGAGAAGACGGTGGACGATTCCGGCTGGGGGCCAGAATCGGATCACCTTGAGTCCGGATCTATCGTGACAATCGGCCAGATCAGCATCTTCATCGATATGGTACGTACATCTGGTTTAAAAGGACAATATCATGTGCATACTACAGGAACCTCTAGCAGGGCAAAAAGATATTGAAGCAAGCGGTAAACTCGGTTTCCTCGGCTGTCCCGGAATACCTGAGATGGTCAGAACAAGACGTAACGTGGAGCAGATCGGATCACCCGGGAAGGATAGAACACCCGGGAGTCTTAGCATTGGTAGTTGCACCACAGGTCAATGGTTACGAGTTGAAAAAGGTCCTGATGGATGGCGGGAGCAGTATCAATATTCTGTATTGGGAAACCTTTTTACGCATGGGCCTCAAGGAATCTCAACTACAAAAGAGTTCAACAATTTTTCATGGGATAGTGCCGGGTCACTCAGCGTGCCCTGAGGGAAAAATCGCATTGGAAGTAGCCTTTGGAGAATCAAAGGATAATTATCGAGTTGAGTGGCTCACCTTTGAGGTGGTCAAATTGCGCAGTCCTTATCACGCGCTATTCGGAAGACCGGCTTATGCTAAATTCATGGCTAGGCCGTGTTATGTGTATTTGCAGCTAAAGATCCCGGGTCCAAAGCAGACCATCACCATACATGGAAACCGGGATATAGCGGCCGAGTGCGATGAAGGAGATTCAGTAATGGCCGAGCAGGCTTGCAGGAAAGAGGAACTCAAGTATTACCGGTCTCAAGTAGATCCGGATGACAGAACAGCATTGAAAAGCCGAATACTGAGGACGAAAGAGCAAAATTCAAGGTAGCACAGGACACCAAGATGATAGCTTTTGTCGAAGGTGATCCCATTAAGCAATTTACTATAGGGTCTAACCTGGACAGCGAGCAGGAGAAGGCACTTGTGGAGTTTATTCGATCGAATGCGGACGTATTCGCCTGCACGCCTAGCGACATGCCGGGTATCCCTACAGAGTTGGCAGAGCACAGTTTGCACGTGGATCCCAAGTCCAGGCCGGTGAAGCAGGGCTTGAGGAAGATGAATGAAGAAAGAAGGAAAGCTATAGGAGAAGAAATTGCTCGGCTGCTGACAGCCGGCTTTATCATGGAAGTATTTCACCCGGATTGGTTAGCAAATCCGGTTTTCGTGATGAAAAAGACCAATGAGTGGAGGATGTGCATTGATTTCACGAGTCTCAACAAACATTGCCCAAAGGATCCGTTCGCACTACCAAGGATAGATCAGATCATAGACGCAGTGACTGGAAGTGACCTATTATGCTTTCTGGACGCATATTCCGGGTATCATCAGATTAAGCTCAAGAGGGAGGATTGGGAGAAAACGTCATTTATAACCCCTTTTGGGGCCTTCTATTACAAAACCATGACGTTTGGATTAAAGAACGCCGGCGCAACTTATCAACGGTGTATTCAGAAGTGCTTCGAGGACCAAATTGGACGCAACGTCCATGCTTATATGGATGATGTGGTTATCAAGACCAGGAAGGCAGAGACATTTATCGATGATCTAAAGGAAACATTCAAGAACTTGAGGAGGTATCAAATGAAGCTTAACCCGACTAAGTGCATATTTGGAGTACCAGCCGGGAAATTACTCGGCTTTATCGTTTCCGAGAGAGGAATCGAGGCAAACCCGGACAAAATCAAAGCTATCCAGAGTCTGAAAAAGCCGGAAAATCTGAAGCATGTCCAAAAGCTCACGGGCTGCGTAGCAGCCTTGAGCCGATTTATATCTAGACTCAGAGAAAAAGCAATACCCTTGTACCGGCTCTTGAGGAGGTCCGATAAATTCGTGTGGGATCAAGAAGCGGATGAGGCGTTCGAGGCACTAAAGAAGCAGCTATCTGAAGCACCAGTCCTAGCAGCCCCGGGTCCTAAAGAGCCTATGTTGCTGTACGTAGCAGCTGGCCCCCGAGCCGTCAGTGCAGTAGTTGTTGTGGAGCGTAAAGAGGATGGGAAAGGTTACCCGGTCCAGAGACCGGTTTACTACGTCAGCGAGGTGTTATCAGAGGCAAAGCAGCGCTATCCGCATTGGCAAAAGCTGGTTTTCGGGGTCTTTATGGCCAGCCGGAAATTGAAGCCATATTTCCAGGAACACCCCATAACCGTGGTTAGTTCGGTACCAATGTCGGACATCATCAGAAACTCGGATGCGACAGGAAGAATAGCCAAATGGGCGATAGAGATGGGGGATTATCACATTAACTACGAACCCAGGTCAGCAATCAAATCTCAGGCTTTGGTCGATTTCGTTAATGATTGGAAGCACACAAGCATGACCACCATGGCTCCAAGCTCCGAGTCTTGGATCATGCACTTCGATGGGTCAGAGCAATACGAGGGATCAGGAGCCGGAGTGGTGCTAACATCACCCAAAGGAGATAAGTTGAGTCTACAGATTCACTTTGATTGTTCCAACAATGTGGACGAATATGAGGCCCTATTGCATGGCTTGAGGGTAGCCAAGGAGATGAACATCAAGAGGATACGATGCTTTGGAGATTCGGACCTCGTGGTACAGCAGGTATCAGGAACCTGTGATAGAAAGGACGCAACTATGGCAGCATACCGCAGAGAAGTTGATAGGGTCGCAGGATGTTTTTCCGGGTATGAGGTGGAGCACATAGACAGAAGAAAGAATGAGGCAGCAGACACCCTCGCTAGACTCGGATCGCGCAGAGAGCCGGTTCCACCCAACGTTTTCCTGGACGAATTATGGCGACCATCAGTTAAAGCCGAGTCTGAAGAAGAATTGGCAAATCAAGACCCGGGTTTGGCGCTCGTGGCCACTATACGCGCTGTTCCCGAGTGGACAGAACCATTTTTGGCCTATCTATCACGAGGCGAATTACCACAGCAGGAGGTATTATAGGGGCAAATTTCGAGGCGAGCAAAGGGATATTCTATCATCAATGGGGAATTATACAAGAGAAGTGTAGCAGGAGTCTTTTTGCGTTGCGTAGCACCAGAAGAAGGCCGACAGATTCTCAAGGAAATCCATGAAGGTGATTGTGGGCACCACGCATCCACAAGATCCCTTGTGGCCAAAGCTTATCGACACGGATTCTTCTGGCTCACGGCTCTAGCAGATGTGGAACGATTAGTGGCAAGGTGTGACGGATGTCAAAGGTACGCTCGCCAAACCCACGTGCCGGCTATGGAATTGCGGACCATCCCGTTAACTTGGCTGTTCGCTGTTTGGGGAATGGACATGGTTGGTCCCTTTCACATGTCACCTTGCAAGAAGACACATCTTTTGGTGGCTATTGATAAGTTCACCAAGTGGGTTGAGGTTATGCCAGTTACCAATTGTGAAGCAGCTACATCAGTTAAGTTCCTGAAAAGAATTATCTATCGGTTCGGGTATCCACACAGCATAATTACAGACAATGGAACCAACATGTCCCTTGGCGAGATGGAGAAGTTCTGTGGCAACAATGGAATCCGGCTTGACGTAGCATCAGTGGCTCATCCACAGGCCAATGGACAAGTGGAGAGGGCAAACCAAGAGTTGCTTCGTGGATTAAAACCACGACTGCGCGTCCCTTGCGTCAGGGCTGCCGGTGCATGGGTTGAGGAACTACCTTCTGTGGTTTGGGGTATCAACACTACACCTAACAGATCTACTCAGATGACTCCGTTCTTCATGGTCTATGGTGCGGAGGCAGTGTTGCCGAGTGATATTATTCATGATTCGCCTCGAGTGTCAGCTTACGTTGAGGTGGAGAACGAGAAAACCCGGCAGGACGCCGTGGATATGTTAAAAGAACAAAGGGAGCACGCTCTGGAAAGATCAGCCATATATCAGCAAGATTTACGGAGGTATCATAGCCGGCGCGTGAAAACCCGGGTCTTCCAGGAAGGAGACCTGGTTCTACGCCTGGTACAGTCAAACGAAGGAAAACACAAGTTATCACCACCATGGGAAGGACCGTTTATCATAAGACGGAATCTGCATAATGGATCATATTACTTGATAGATGCAAGGGAAGAGTCGGCTACAGTTAACGACACCGCTCGCACCACTTCATCTATGCAAGAAAGAGATAGACCATGGAACGTGGCTCAGCTACGTCCCTACTATACTTAGTATAGACTATACTGGCAAGTGGAATCGCACGGTGTAACAGGCAGCAGGTTTCAGACGCACTCTTTTCCTATCCAGGGTACCTGTGGGGACCGGGCGGGTTTTTAATGAGGCGGCTTGCTGACCTAACTTTCTCGTATCAAGAAAAGAAGTGGTTATTCTTATGTTCTTTAAATCTTAATATGTTGCGTGTATATAGGTCTTGGGGGCTGATTGCTTGAATAGCACAGTTGCAAACTCAAAGACCCGGCCTTGATGCCTATGAGTTATAAGAGCCGATTACTCGCAAACGAGTACGGCTGCAATCTTATAACCGGACAAAGGAGCCAAACTTTCTTGACTTTTCTTACTTAAGCTCGATGTGACTCGCAATAAAGTGGCATGATTTGCTCGCTTACGATTACAATCAGCCATGAAGCCCAATAGGACTTGCCTGACCCTGTTTTCGTATAGATGTAGCAACATGGTATCCACGCGAAAGCCGGCTTACAGTACAAGATAGTCAAAAGGGTCATCTAAACCACAAGTTATGCAGAGTACAGGGCTAATAGCCGGAAACTCAACGATTATTAAGCATAACTTCAAAACCTATGTGAAACGGCTCTAGATTTTGGACTTCGCAGCAAACAATTTGTTCTCTTTAAAATACCATGTGTCCAAGACTCGGAGCGCTGGGTCTTGGGGACTCGATATTTTAAAACTAAAAAAGAGAAAAAGTTGATTAGTTGCTAAAGCTCAAGAAACCCAAACATCCGAGCCTTGGGGACTTGGGGACTTGGAAACAAGTCCGCTCGTCAACACCCATGAAACTCGGAAACCGAGTCTCGCAAAACGAACCGTAAAGAAAGTCGGATATCGAGAACAAGTGGACTCAAAAGTGGATAAATTTCAATGATCAGAAGAAGCACAAAGTGTATCAAGAACTTAGAGTGCATTACAAACTTCGGTGAAAAGTATTAAAGGTGCACAGGCGCACCACCCAAAAACAGTTGTTCTAACGACACATCGGTCGACCGACGCATATGAAGTGGCATCAAGTACCAGGTATCACTCGGCGTCCATCTTCGCCTTGCCCTTCCCATCATTTGTGGTAGCAGCAACATCCGGGTCAGCAGTGCTGGCTCGCGCAGGAGGAGGAACGGTTGGTGTGGAGGTAGCGGGCGCAGAGTCGGCTTCGGCCTTCTTCTTGGCAGCCTCCTCCCTAAACTTAGCAGCCTCTTCCTTCCATCGGGCCAGCATGTCATACGGCTCGGGAAGATCCGACTTAACCGCTTCACCAGCAGCGTCATAGGCAGGGACGATGGAGTCAACATCCAAGCCGTCAGCAATTACGCTGGCCGGGTAACGGACCTCCTTCTGGATGGCCTTGAAATCCTTCACGGAGAACTTGGACCCATCAAGCTTGAATTCCGGAAACCCGCCCATAAGCTTGGCTGGATCGAGCTTAGGAAAGTAAGCCTTAGCAAGCGCAAGCCCCCGGGTTACTCCAACCCGGCAGGACGAGCGCTTCCAGTGCCAAATCCACTCGGGAACAGTGAAGCAGGCGTCCAACATTCTCTTCAGGTCAACATGTCCTTTACCCGGCCACCGTATTTCTTGAAGGATCCATCTCGTTCCGGCGCATAGTTGCCGGATAACGCTCTTGATAGTTTTCAGCTTGGCAATATCGTCCTCGTCTGGCATCACTTCATCCGGACCTACAGAAAGAAATGAAAACACGAGTAAGGAAACTACGGCTATTTATTAGAAAGACAACCAGGATTAAGAATCATACCAAGCAAAGCACGATATGTATCAGCAATTTGGACAGAGAGGCTCGTTAGACTATCTTCTGCTGCGTGAGCCCTCCTCCTATACTTCTTCATTATCTTCCCACTCCTCCTGGCTTCAGCCTCGGCCTCCTCACGCAGAGTCACCTCCTTTTCGATGAGCTTGGTGGCCTCTGCCAGTTTCTTCTCAGATTGAGCCACGAAGGACTGCATGGATGCAAGGAAGGATTAGCGGGGTAAACGGGCAAGCTATCAGTCGATTATACCGTAAAGTTCCAAGTAAATTGTCATTCAGTTCACTCGGAACTTGGGGACTAGATAAGGACACAAGCAGTGTTGTTCGGGTTTACCTCGTGTTTGGCTATTAAAGCCCCTAAGATATTTTCTTCATCAGCCCTCAAAGTGCGAAGGGCTTCAAGTATCTGGGCGAACGTTAGGTCTTCAGGTCGGACACCAGAAGAACCGGCAGCCTGGTCGCCTGGTTGGGGAGTTTTCCCCGACTTTGGGGTCGAGACCCGGACAGTCTGGGTATCCGGGTTAGGAGAACCCATCCTTGTGTCCAAGACCTCGATATCCTCGTCCACTGGCTCGGATGACTCCGGAGACCCGGCGGCTTGGTGAACTGGATCGCCCAAAGGGCTTTGTTCCTGGTTGTTCTCAGTGTTGCCGTCGGTCGCGGCGTCTACGTTTTTAGTCGCCTCCTCCGCCTCCCGATTATCCACCTCCACATTCTCCGAGTCACTAACTGTGACTTGAGCGCTAAAGGAAGGGGAGAAGAGCAGTTAGCAATAGTAATTGAAAGATATCAGGTATAAAAAGATATCGTATAGTAAAGACTCACCCGGCGTTTACAGCATAATCGGGCGGGAGTTCACTGCTGGAGGCACATGAAGCCACCAAAGGGACCGATAGTGGAACCCGGAATTGCCCCGCGAGTGGGTGATTGGGAGATTGATGATGCTGAGGAGGTTTGGAGGGTTGAGGTGGAGGAATACTGGCCTGGTGGGCCGAGGAAGTGGGGATGCCCGGGTTAAGGGGATCGTCGCCCGGAGAACTGCGGGTCACCCTACGTTTGGCTGGGGCAGGATCCTTCAAGTGCGATGAATGTTACAACTGTTGGTTAAGTCTATGCATGGTATCGAAGGAGTAAGGTTCAGAGGATATAGAAGAAAAGGGAACCTTGGACACCACCCCTCTGGCCTTCCTCTTGGTCCCAACTGTTGTTTCTTGATCAGATTCGGTAGCCTCCGGGTTGTCCTCATCTTTTTCATCTTCGTCCTCTAGCCCTGCGAACCGAGTACGAATTAGTGGGAAAAAGTTGAATGGGAGGAAAGCAATGCAAGTAAAGATGACAAGAGATCCGGATTAATACCTTCATCATCATCAGTAGGCTCGTCTTCTTCTTCCGGGTCTCTGGGAGAGGGGGAGGTTTCAATTCTCCAGAAAGGATCATCAGCCTGAGGCAAAAAGATAAAAGTAAGAATTAGAAGCTGTATCAAGTTGAAGTGTGGAAACAAGTTTATGAGTATCGGGTCTTACTGCTGGAGCCGGGTTTTCCCGAGTGAACGGAGGTAACCCGGCAATATTCTTTATCACCTCCAGCTTCTCCGTCAAGAAACCCTTGATGGTTTTGTTGGTATCACCGGTGGCAAGCCCGAAATTCCTGCGGTGGTGTTGCGAGAGCGCAAGGAGTGAGGAAGGAAAGGAGAAGTTGGAGTGAAGCGTTGGGTTCTAGGTTATCCTCTGAGCACTATTTATAAGGTGAGGATGAAACTATCTTAACGGCCGGAAGCCGGAAATTGTGGGGTAATGGCTATCTACGCGGATTTTGCGAGATATGCTTCAAGTACTGAGCGAGGTATCTGGACAAAAAAGAGAAGGAGATCCACTCCGTGATATCAGGGTCAATTATCGAGTATAGAATCTTGACATTTTTATCAGGGCTTAGACCCGGAAAGCTAAGCAAAGTACTTGGAGAAAAGCCGAGTTATTATATGGCCACCATGGAGTTGGGCCTAGCTATCTATCAAAGCATCTTAACCCGGCCTCCATACACTTGTGCGTTTGGTATTTTTGCAGGGAATAGCAAGCGCTTCAAGGAGGAGTCCGTGAAGCCCGAGCTATTCTGGGGACTACTGATGGAGGGATAATAACCCGGTGGGCCAACTCCAAGGTGTAACCCGGCCCAAACGACGCTGCGCGGGATCCGGCTAAGGATAAAGAAACTTCTGGAAGGCCCAAATTGGTAGGCCTTGTAACCCGGATTGCGGGTTACGATGAGGAAAGTTAGGGTTTGTATGCGGTGTCCGGGTAGGATTCAGAGTACGCCTTGGAGGGCAAGCTAGGGGGTTCCGGTGCTTTATAAACCGACCCCTAGGTCTAGTTATGAGAGACGCAAGAGTTCTAGCGAGATCGCCTGATATCGAGTATCCAGTGTAACACGAGAGTTGAGCTATTATCTTGAGATCGGAGACTCGGCGACTTGATTGCCGGCTACCAGATCGGATATCATCATGTTTTCCTCTGAGCTAAACCCTCTCCCAAACGCCTGTGTCGTCTTGCCCCAAGATCAGTTACCCCTGGTAACGTCTGCCGTGATTATCCCACGACACGACCAGTCTACAGGACTCCGGTGAAGAACATGAGGGCGGCCTAGGCGGCAATACAGGAGCTAGCTGGATTAGGGGGAGAAGTGCTACACCACAAGCAACATCGACTCCAAGAGCTTGTTTGGGCCGCCAACCAGCAGTAGTCGGTCCACGGCGGTTCCACTGTGTGCTTGGTAGGTGACCAGGAGGGAACGACGGATCCTACGATGGCAAGCAGGCTTCCACACCAAACCGCCAGCAGCTAGCCACCAGAGGACACCGCAAACGCAACATCGATAATGTCGACTGTGCAGAGCCCCACGCATGCGTCAATCGGGACAACGATCAAGGAGGGATACACCACCAGCTGGAGGGGCACGTCAACCAGGCGAATATGCCACCACCACCACCTAGACGGGAAAGACGCCACCAGGATCGAGGGAAAGCCGCGTCGACAGGGTCAAGCTCTCCCAAAGGATCGAAGACAATTTGGCAGATGGCCCCGCTTGTTGCGGGCTACGCATCAGGGAGGAATCCTTCCCAGATAGATTCTCTCTCCCGCGGGACACCACCAAGCTAGAAGACTAGCTCGCCAACTACGTCATAGACATCGCCATCACGGGCGGAAACAAGAGGGTAGAGGTCTGTTATGCGTCCCTGATACGTCATAAACGTATCTTTAATTTCTTATGTTCCATGTTGTTTTCATGATGTTTCATACATGTTTGCTATACACTTTATGTCATTTTAATGGATTTCCGGGACTAACCTATTGACAAAATGCCACAGAGCCAGTTTCCTGTTTTCTGGTGTTTTTAGTTTCAGATAAGTTGTTCTGGAACTATTCGCGGAATTGCAAAATTCGAAGCCAGAAAGTCTTATAAATCCTAATGGTCCCACGAAATCCCGAAGAGGCCCAGAGGGGGGGGGGGGCACACCATAGGGCGGCGGGCCCCCCTCCTGGACGCGTCGTGGGGTGGTGTGGGCCCCTCGGTCATCCGCCGCCATCGCCCTTTCACCTATTTAATCCCCCTGGTACGTGAACCCTCAACATATCCCACTTTTTTCCCGAGAAACACCCGAGGCCGCCGTCGTCGTCATCCCGAGACCGGGAGGCTTCTGGAGCTCTCCGCGGCACCCTGCCGGGAAGGAAGTTGATCACCGAAGGGATCTACACCGACATGCCCTATTCCAAGTGACGTGCGAGTAGTTCATCCCTGGACTACGGGTCCATAGAAGTAGCTAGATGGTTGTCAACTCCACTTTATGCCCCATGTTTAGATCTCGTGAGCTGCCTCACATGATCGAGATCATCTTATTTTAATGCTACATGTTATGTTTGCTAGGATTCGATGAATGTTGAATGCTATGTCTTCTGATTATCAATCTATCATGTTATCTTCATTCATATATTATATATGATCTTGCATGATCTCCGTTATTATTAGATGCTCTGGACATGTAGATTCTAGTGACTCAAATAGGGAGTATTTATGCTAGATAGTGGGTTCATGCCTCCTTTGCATCTGTACTCGAGTGACAGAAACATGAAAGATGGAGGACGTGATGTTGCCATTAGGGAGAAAAGAACGGTGTTTACGTCGTTTATATTATTTATATTACACACTTTTCTAACTAAGGTTATCTGTTGCTTGCAACTTAATACCCAACTTTTGTTCTCATGATATTCAGAACATGGATTATTAGTCATAGATGCAGTTGGATGAGGATGTATCTATCTTGTTGTAATGCCCGCATGAATAACATAGTAATCTTTATGTCTTGCATATGCACTATGGTGTAGCCTTCATTTCTATCAATTGCCCAGCTGTAATTCGTTCACCACAGATGTTATTTATTTTCTATGGAGAGACATCACTAGTGAACTGTGGACCCCGGTCCATTTTCTCATACTGTTAATACAGTCTCTGCAATTACTGTTTGCACACTACTGCTACTATTTTCATACTGTTCTCATACTATTTTCCACACCATACCTTTAACATCTTTGTGGTGTGCAAAACCGGTGAGATTGAAAACCTCCCGGCTTCGTTGGGGAAAAGTGATTTGATTGTGTTGTAGGTTCCACGTTGCTGCTGAACCAAGGTAGTGCGCCCTACCATCTCGACTGCATCAACCTTCGGAAGTTGCTTTTTCCTCCTAATGGTCGATTTAACCTTGGTTTCTTTCTGAGGGAAACTTACTATTGTGCTCTTTATACCTTCCATTTGGGCTCTCCCAACAAACGTGTGTTACATGCGCATCAAGCTAAATTCCTGGCGTCGTTCTCCGGGAGTTCAAGGTCATCAAGAAGAAGCCACTGCCTCGTCAACTACACGCCATCAGCTAAATTCAAGAAGTGGAGTCTCTCACTTCCAATCTATTTACTTTGTTATTATTTTTCTTAGGTTATTTTATCTTGTTTGCTTCTCTTTATCAAAAACACAAAAAAAAATAGTTTTTATTCTAGTTATTATTTTTATCCCGTTTCTAGTCTTGCTAAACTGACTACTTTTGAGAACACTAAGTTATGTGACTTTACTAGCACCAACATCAATGATTTTATTAGCACACCTATTGCCCCGCCTGCTCCTACTGCTGATTTTTATGAGATTAAGCCTGTACTATTAATCTTGTTATGAGAGATAATTTTTCTGGTGTTAGTTCTGATGATGCTGCTGCCTTGATACGTCATAAACGTATCCCTAATTTATGATGTTACATGTTGTTTTCATGCCATATGCTACATGTTTCCTATACACTTTATGCCATTTTTATCGGTTTTCTGAGACTAACCTATTTACAAGATGTCACAGAGCCAGTTCCTGTTTTTGCTGTTTTTAGTTTCAGAAAAATGTTGTGGAAATATTCTCGGAATTGGAAGATTCGAAGCCCAGAAGTCTTAGAATTCCCGTAGGATCCAAAGAGAACCGAAGGGGGGCCCTGGAGCCGGCTAGTGGTGTGCCCCCCTCGGGCGCCGACCGACGTTGCCCTCTCGCCTATATAGTCTCCTCGGTGCATAAACCCTAAAGATAATAGAATTTTTCCACGAAAAGTTCCATAGCTCCGCCGCCACCACCGACAAGTTTTGGGGGACAAAAATCTCTGTTCCGGCACCCTGCCGGGACGGGGAAGTGCCCTCGGAACCATTTCCATCGACTCCACCGCAATCTTCATGGCTGTTGCTGTCTCCTATGATGAGGATAGAATAGGTTGTCCTCCGGGGCTGAGGGATCTACCGGTAGCTATGTGTTTCATATCTCTCTCCCATGGTGTGATATTTATGTGATCATGAGCTTTGTGATCTAGTTGAATAAGTAGATGTTACTATTCATCTATTATTCTACTCAAGTGGTTTTGTTATTGAGATATATGTAGACACTTTGATCATGAAATAAAGGTGACAGTGTGTGCACCATGTGTTTTAGCATGATATTGATATCTTGTGTTGGAGGAACCTATGAAATTGTGGTGTTTATCTAGTACATTCCAGGGTGGTCATAGTGACAGCGCGGGGCTAACTAGATATGCGAATGCGATTTTGATGAGTGCTGTTACAACCCTACGCAATGAATTGGTGTTTTTTATTCGACCGGAGAGTGGTTTGGAGAAGCATAGGGAAGAGATGATGTTTATGCATTCAATAATGTTATCATTGTTGAGAGTGTTCACTAGTTAAAGTATGATCCCTAGGCCTTGTTTCTAAACATTCAAACACCATTCACAACCAGTTCTTCTACATGTTTGCTTGCTACCATTTTTATTTCAGATTGCTATTATCACTCATAACCATTCATATTACTTATATTTCACTTTCTCTTTGCCAAACTAGTGCACCTATACAACTGACAATTGTATTATATTTGTTGGGGACACAAGATACTTCTTTTGTTGTAATTGCAGGGTTGCTTGATAGGGATACCTTTGACCTCTTCCTCCCCGAGGTCGATAAACCTTGGGTAATCCACTTAAGGGAAACTTGGTGATGTTCTACAAACATCTACACTTGGTGGACCAACACTGCCTACAACAATAGAAGCATGCGTAGACATCATGATCTTTTCTGGCGCCGTTGCAGGGGAGGTAAGGTAAAAAGTACTCACATCCTCTGGTGTGAGTGCTCAAAGTTATTTCCTTTAGATTCTGCAATTATATCTTTTTGTTTCTTGTTTTTATTTTCACTAGTTAGGCTTAATGGAAAACAACAAAAATATGAGAGAGCTTTATAATATTTATCTTGAGTTAGGACATGAAGTGTTTGAAGAGAAAATTAAAAAACCTATGGAGCTTTATTTGCATGCTAGTATCAATGTTATTAGTATGAATTCTTTGAACATCATTATTGCTAATGATATTGAAAAGTCTAAGCTTGGGGAAGTTGGTCTTGATGAATATGATATTTTAATCCCCCAAGTTTTGAGGAGGAAATTTTCTTTGATGATAGTTTGCCTTCAATATATGATGATTATAATGATTGTGGTCATCATATGGATGATAAATTTTATTGTGATCATCATATGGCTTCTATATATGATGTTTACAATGACAAACTTGCTATTTTAAGTCCACCTACTATTGAGGAAAAAATTAATTATGATTATAATATGCCTCCTATATTTGATGATTATGGCGATGACACTAGTAGGAAACTGCCTATAGCCACCAGTATACTGTTGGCGAACAAATTTTAAGGTTCGCCAGCGTTATGACCACTGACGAACGCGTTTATCAGTTTCGCTAGTGCTACGCCCCTTACCGCTAGCGAACGTGCCGGTTTGTTCGCCAGCGGTAAGTGTTGGCCCGCCTGCGCCTGCAGCTGCCACTACCGCTGGCGGACGCCCTCCCATGTTCGCCAGCGCTACGGGTACTACCGCTGGCGAACAACTTTGCTCGTTCGCCAGCGCTAATCTGTGGGCCCAGCGCGCACGTTAGCGTTGGCGAACAAGCCAAGTTGTTCGCCAACGGTAACCTGACAGGTGCTGCCATAAGTGAAGCACCCCACCACCACCCACTTTCCCCTCCTTCACTCTCTTCTCAACCTTGTCCCCTTCTCTCTCTAGCTCAAACTCATGCCGATTTCCCCACCCTCCTCCTCTCTTTTCAACCAACAAAAATTATTTTAGTTGGTATATCTAGGTTTATCTCCCTCCAACACCCTTTCTACCCAAAGTTTTCCCTTCCTAGGCATCTAGATCTTGAATTACGCCATCTCTCTCCAAAGCTCCAAAATTCTTCGGATATCATCTCGTGTACCCATCTAATCATTTGAGGTGGGAATAATGGTTATATATAATTAAATGAGTTTGTATGATTTTTTTCGGATACACGCGATATGCAATATATGTGTGAAATTTCACCGGATTCAATATGGTCGTGTCATGGAGAAGTTAAATGTGTGCAATTTGTTGTGGAATGAAATTGAGTAGCCAACTATTGCCGGAATGTTGATTCATTTCCATCTCGGCAAAGTTTGGCACTCCCTAATAACCTCCTATTTGTAGGAAGGTCATGCCGAATTTTTTCGTGAATACGACATGAAGTGAAATTTTGGATATGAAAATGAGTTGCCACTATTATCTTGGCAAAGTTTGACACTCCTCCAAACTACAATTTGTAGGAAGGTCATGTAGATTTTTTTTTGTGAATATATATATATATATATATGTATGTGTGGTTCTAATATTATCTTGGCGCGCTCGTGCAGGCGAACAATATTGGTGGTCCTTATTAGTGAACGTGTCGTGAATAGTTACTTGAGACACGCGACAGAAGACATGTTACAAAATTGTCTCAAGGATATACAATCTCCATGTCGAAAGTGCAAACTAGGGGGCTTGCTCAGCCCCTTTACCGGAGACTTTCTCAGTCACATCCTCAGGTATGGTTTCAAGGATGGACACAACAATCAGTGGATATGTGATGATGAAGATGATGAAGTCCATGCAGCGGGTGTGGAAGGAAATGATGTGCAACTGGACAATAACAATGATCGACAAGAACTACAATAAGGACCAAGATCAGCCTCATGATCCCGCGTATGGAGAAGATGCTGAACAAGACATGGAAGAAGACGAGGACACAGGGACACCCCTAACGGAAGTTGTGCGTGACCCTCATATAAAAGAACTGCTTATGAGAAAGACGACTAACTAGAGATCTGCTTCTAGAGAGCAATCTAAGCTGGCGTAACTAGAGATACACTCGAAGACACCGGTGTATGCAGGCTTCGGTCCTGGAGATTCCCGCCTGAGAGTGGCGCTCGATGTTCTGCATACGAAGGCGAGATAAAAATGGAGAGAAATAAGCGTCGATGCAAGCCTGCAATACTGGCAAGATATCCTTCCAGAGGGCAACACGTGACCTAAAAGTTGCGACGAGGCCAAGAAAGTCGTGTGCCCCTTTAATTTACCGCACGAAAAATACCATGTGTGTGATGCTTGCGTTGGGAGACCCCAAGAGGAGGGTGTGATGAGCACAGCGGTAAGAATTTTCCCCTTAGTTAAGAACCATGAGGTTGTGATGAGCTCGCGTTGGGAGACCCCAAGGCAGTGAGGAGGCATGAACCCACTATCAAGCATAAATACTCCCTCTTGGAGTCACTAGCAACTACTTGGCTAGAGCAACCACTAGAACCGGAAAGCATGCAAGATCACAAATAACATATGCAATAAAGACTATAATCAACTAGGCATAAATTCAATATTCATCGGATCCCAGCAAACATAGCATATAGAATTACACAAGATCAATCTCGATCATGATAGACATCTCACGAGATCTAAACATGAAGGCATATTAGGAGGAGACAACCATCTAGCTACTGCTATGGACCCGTAGTCCAGGGATGAACTACTCACACATCAATCCGGAGGAAGGCATAGTGATGTAGAAGCATCCAGTGATGATTTCCTCTCCGGCAGGGTGCCGGAAAACAGCTCCAGAACCCTCCTGATCTAGGGTTGACGATGACGGCGGCTGCGGAGCTTTTTCGGGATTTTTGATCAGGTGCCTAGGGTTTTCCACCCGGGGGGAATAAATAGGCGAAAGGGCAGAGGCGATGGAGGCCAGGGGGCCCCACACCCATAACTGGCGCGACCAGAGGGGGACCATGCGCCAGCCTATGGTGTGGCCGCCCTGTTGCCCGTCTTTGACTCCTCTTCGGTGTTCTGGATGCTTCCGAGGAAAATAGGCACTTCGGGCTTCATGGGGTCCAATTCCAAGAATGTTTCCAGAACAACTGTTCTGAAACCAAAAATAGCAGAAAATAGGGAACTGAAGCTTGGCATCTTGTTAATAGGTTAGTCCCGGAAAACATATAAAAATGATATAAATAAGGGAGAAAACATGTAGCAATTGGCATAACATGATCATGGAGCCTGAAAAATTAGGGATACGTTTATGACGTATCAAGCATCCCTAAGCTTAGTTCTTACCCGTCCTCGAGTAGGTAAACGATAAAACAATAATTTCTGAGGTGACATGCTATTATAATAATCTTGATCATTAAAATGTAAAAGCATATGTATGCTGATATCACAAAACTTGAAACAAAAACATGATAAATAGAACTTTAATAATGAATCATAGCAATCACTTTGCATCACGAAGAGAATCTTAAATAAAGGATCATGGATAATAATGCAAAGAAAGATAAACGTTTGTTTCAAGTATAGAGAAAGCATGGCAAAGTGGTATTTCGCTAGTCCTGGAGAGTGCAACAAAACATAAATGGCAGGACACTTTCAATGTTCATGAGGAAGACTAGAACAAATAATTTAAGAACAAATATTATCAAATGATGAAGTAATTATTGATGTTTATGGGACTAATGCACATAACTCAGAATGGCAAAAATGCTCTCTCAATTGTGCATACAGTTATAAGATGGAGACTCAACATAAAAGTAAAAGAAAGGCCCTTCGCAGAGGGAAGCAGGGATCACTCATGTGCTAGAGCTTTTTATTTTATTAAACAGAGGTATTAAAAGTTGACATTGTGGAGGAATGTCTATTTTAGGCGAGGTGTATGCTAATGGCAACGATTGGTAAACAGACAATACAGTACGTCACAAGCCAACAGGATTCACAAAAGTTGCTCCCATGGTGAAGGACGCAACTGGTGTAGAAGGTCATCCCTCTTTCTCTTTTGTTTACACAATTATGCTTTTACTGATATGATTAGGGGCAAAAATAGTGAAGATAATTTGTTTGTATTGATTTGGGGCTGGGCACCCCGCTGCCAGCTCTTCTATCATTTGGATAAACGGATGAAGCCACTAGTCCAGGGTGTGAAATCCAATCAACAAGTGAGATAACGATTCTCTATTGACGTCCCCATGAGCAAAAACAAGAACACAAAGCAGGAATAATTTTGAAGGTTTTAAAGGTTACACATGAGCAATTTACTTGGAGTGGCAGTTAAATACCACATGTAGGTAGGTATGGTGTACAAAATGGGAAAACTTTGGTTTAAGGAGTTTGGATGCACGAGTATAATTCCATACTCAGTACAGGTGGAGGCTAGCAAAAGACTGGGAGCGACAAATTAAGAGAGCATAAGAGCCATAATCATGCATAGCGACATAAGCATCATTAATTAAAAGCATTAGCGGTATCACAGGTTCAAGAACTAAGTGATCATGGAGGCTATTCGTGACTGGTTTGCAGTCATAAACATGATGTGAGCATGCTCCAAGTCAACCAAATAAAACATTTGAAAGAGAATACCATATATTGATGCTTTACTATGACAAGAGCAACTCATGAATCTTTCAAAACATATTACACGCTCTTTGATATTTAAGGCTATTCATGCTACTCAATAACCACATGGCTTTAAAACTAAAATAACATTTAACATGGCATTAAAAAGTTCTAGCCACACTCTATACAAGCTTCTACTACTACTGTTATAAATTCTACATCAAGCAGCAATTTTCCTTTCCCAACAAGCACCATACAAGATATGCTTTAACAAAAATACCCTTTATGATACAACAAGAAAACATTAGAGTACTCTAAAAATACTACTAAAACTAACAGCTCTGATAAGAGATGCATGCAAAACAGGAGCTAAATAAATGCAGCAGCTAAACAGAGACTAAGAATACAACGTATTCTCATGAAAAAGCAGAGCGTGTCACTCTCCAATAAAATAATGATGGGGTCCAACCAATCTTATTATGAAAACAAAAACAAACTGAAACAAAAATAAAAGACGCTCCAAGTAAAGCACATAAGGTGTGACCGAATAAAAATATAGGTTCACTAGAAGTGACCTGATAATTTGTTGATGAAGAAGGGGATGCCTTGGGCATCCCCAAGTTTAGACGCTTGAGTATTCTTGGAATTTGCTGGAATGTACCACCGGGGCCTCCCCAATCTTAGGATTTTTCACTCTTCTTGATCACATCATATCATCATCTTCTCTTGACCCTTGAAAACTTCCTTCACACCAAAATTCTCACAATCTTAATTAGCAACGTTAGTGCAATCGAAATACTAAACTCACATGGTTCAGTTTCAACACAAGACTAGCAATCAAAAACAAGTTAGATACTTTCACAACTTCTTTTAAAACTATTTTTCTCAAAATAAAACCAAAAGAAAGAGATTAAGATGCAAATGCAATTATTGGCAGAAATCTGTAAAAACAGAACAGCAGGCGGAGAACGAATTTTTCGAAAATCTTCTGTTGCTCAAATCAAAAAGTGGTCAACTAAGAAAAGTAGAATATATATACCATTATTAAGCACAAAAAATCTCTGTTCATTTTGAATTTTCTGAGATTTTATACGTAATTAACAGTGGACAGCAAAAATCTGTTTGCTGCGCAGAAATCCGAAATATAGTGTCAACTTTCCACTAGAGGCTTTTCTTGGCTCAACAAAAGAACAAAAGAAAAGATAAAAAGGGGTTTCTAAGGAAATAGAAAACACCAAGGTGCAAATAACACCAAAGAAAACAAAGTAAAACAGAATGAAAACAGAGAAATAAAACGGGTTGTCTCCCGGTAGCGCTTTTCTTTAACGCCTTTCAGCTAGGCATAGAAAGCAAGAAAATGCTCACGTCATAAATATGAGTTAAGCAAAAGAGAGCATCAAGAAGAAAGTATAAAACAAATTTAAGTCTAACCCACTTCCTATGCATAGGAATCTTGTAAAGAAATAAATTAAAGAAGCTCAAAATAGATATCATGGGAAGGTAGAACAAGAGCAACTTCAAATCTTTCAACAAAAACAGAGGTGTTTTAGTAACATGAAAATTCCTACAACCATATTTTCCTCTCTCATAATAATTTCCAGTAGCATCATGATCAAACTAAAAAACATAATTATCACCTAAAGCATGTTTTACATGGTATGAAAGCACACAATTCATATCAAGCTCAAAAATAGTGGGATCAAAATTTAAAATCAGCTCCTCTTTTCCCCTACTTTAGCAATATAAAAACAAGATGATTGATCACTCATAAAAGTTATAGGACACATTATAGCAATCCTATTTTCAGTACCATTATGATTTATAACATCAAGTAACATAGGACCATCATCAAGAGCATTATCATATAAATTTTCTAAACAAACTTCCTCATTATCATGCATATAAATAGTTGCAAAAATAGAGGATTCTCATAGGATTTATCAAAGTAGCATGGATTATCACAAATAACAGTATCAATATTATTCTCACCAGTTTCATTCATAGTAGTATCACGGTCACAAGTATAGCAAGTCTCAACCTCATCAAAAAGAGATATTTCAAAAGAATCAATAGGATCATCACAATTATGAGTTAAAGAGTTACTATCATTGGGAGGTAGACATGGGTTCCATTCTTCCTCCTTTTTATCATCACTTTCCTCCTCTTTTTCATCCAAATAGCTTCCAGTTTCAGCAATTTCTTCTTCCATAGTTTCCTGCAAGGCATTAGTCTCTCCCTTTGGGGGAGAGAATCTATTAAAATAACCCATTATGTATTAATTACAATCCTTGTAATTATCAAAGCAATATTAAAGTATAGCATAAATCTCATATTTATAAGGTGCATCATAAATACTTTCAAGAAAATAGGAAACTTCGAATGCACCCTTCTGAGCAATACATTCTTCAATTTGTTCCACATCATATAATTCATAATTTCCCTTAACATAAGAAGATATGGTAACATCATCATTACACTCACAATGAAAAGGGAGGTGTTTATACCTCCTACAACAACAAGATTTATCAAAGAAATAAGTAACATTATAAGTAGAGCACAAGTTTTTAGCATAGTCATGCAATTTATTAATTTTCTCCCATAAGTGTATCACTTTTTGTGACAATGGTTGAAGTGAGCATAGGAAGTTGAAATCTTTACCTTAATGAAGTTATCAGAAGAGTTTGATTCCATCATGAATGATAAAGATGCTTGTAGAGTTATAAGAAATTAAGTGGGAGCGCTGTGACATATTTCCAATACTTTATGTAGATGCCATATGGTTGATTGGAACATATGTATTTTAAATAAACACAGTTAAGATTTTTATACTGATAAAAGTCTTAGAAGATATTGGGCATCGATATCTATAACAGATGGATTGAAGCGCCTGATATGATTGAAGCCAAATTACATAGATGAAATATTGAAGTAAGTCAATATCGAAATGACAAGAAGGAGTTCTTGTCACATGGAAAATAATTGAGGAAGATTCAAGTGTTTTGACACATGATGAGCATCATTGAAATTGAGATTTCTAAGTCATGTTTCCATGCTATGTACACAACTAGATGATTCCTATGCTATAAAATGTTATAGTAGGATAATTCATATGATGATTAGACAACAGTGGGAGAGATCCTTGTGTCATTTTAGAAATTCTAAGGATATGTTTTCCTATGTAGTAATGACAAAATATAAGTTGTAATATGTTACACTAATAGTCTTGTCATTTATTCAAGTAATTTTATCTCAATTAAAATATCTGGTGAAGGGTAGCACAATAGGCTGGAAGAAAGTTCAATGCTGGATTTGAAAGAGTTTCAAAATTAAAATATTGTGACCGATACTACAACAAAGGCTAAATTATATCGTTGTGTTGACAACTGATAATAAGCGTATTTGGTGTCAAGGAGTTATTTATTGAACTTGGTGAATTTCCAAGAATGCTAAACACTATGAAGCTACATTTTCACAATGTTAGTGACATTGGTTGGAGCTGAGGAATTAAGGTTTCACCGATTGACCATATACATACAAAGCCATCTCATTAGAGAATGAGTGATGCGTGTAGACACAAATAACATGCAAATACAATAGGACCTGAACAATTCAGATCTTTTTGATGATGTTTACCACATGTGAAGCATGGTAATAACACTAGAACGCCATATGTGTTAAGTGCTTACAGACTAGATTATTGACTCTATTGCAAGTGGGAGACCGAAGGGAATATACCCGAGAGGCAATAATAAAATGGTTATTATCTTATTCCTTGTTTATGATGAATGTTTATTTCTCATTCTAGAATTTTGTTGACCGGAAACGTTGATACATGTGTGTTTAATAAACAAATAATGGTTCCTAGTAAAGCCTCTCTTTTAACTAGCTCATTGATTAATATATGATCAAGGTTTCTTAATCATGAACATTGGATGTTTTTAATAACGGGGTCATGTCATTAGAAGAATGATGTGACGAAAATATACCCAAAGTGAATATAGCAATGCGATAGAGTCATTAAGTTTACATCGTTATATCAAACATGCGAAGTAAATTATTCCTTAGACCATGAGATCATGTCAATCACTAATACCGGATGGGTGCTTTGATGTCATAAAACGTCACACCGTAACAGGGTGACTATAAAGGTGCCGTTAGATATTCGGAAAGTATTAGTTGAGGATCATGGATCAAGAGTGGGATTTGTCCATCCAAAATGACAGAGATATATACTCTGGGCCCTCTCGGTGATATCACATCGATATCGCTTGCAAGCACGTGATATGATCACAAGGATGTTATATCATGGGAACGAGAAAATAGTACTTGTCAGGTAACGAGATTGAACAAGGTATGGTTGATACCAATTATCGAATCTCGGAGAAGTAATAGATCGCGAGACAAAGGGAATAGTTCACGACGTTGATGGTTCACACGATCACGAGAGTCATCGTTGAATTTATAGGAGTCATCACGGATCTCCAGATACCGCTGTTGATTATTGATCGGAGAGGAGTCTCGATAATGTCTATCTTATTCGCGAACCATAGGGTGACACACTTAAGGTTCGATGACGCGTTTGAGGGGATACGGAATATCGAAGAATATTTTGGGCAGCACCGAAACTGTTTTGGGGAAAATTGAAATAGTTCAATGGGTTTTTTGTCGAATGGTTGTTAATAGAATTAACAAATGATTCGAGGTGCTATATGAAATTTTTTTAATGGAATTAACAAATATAAATAAATTTCAAGGGCTATATGCAAATGATTCGAGGTGCTATATGCAAATGTTTTTTAATGGTTGAAAATTGAAATAGTTCAAGGGGCCAGGGGGCCCGCGCCAGCCTATGGTGTGGCCCCCTGTTGCCCGTCTTTGACTCCTCTTTGGTGTCGTGGATGCTTCCGGGGAAAATAGGCACTTCGGGCTTTGTGGGGTCCAATTCCGAGAATGTTTACAGAACAACTTTTCTGAAACCAAAAAGAACAGAAAACAGGGAACTGGTGCTTGGCATCTCGTTAATAGGTTAGTCCAGAAAACGTATAAAAATGCTATCAATAAGGGAGAAAACATGCAGCAATGGGCATAATATGATCATCGAGTACCAGAAATTAGGGATACGTTTATGACGTATATGTGTGTATCAACGATTGTCACATTTATCGGAAAGAGAACGCGGACAAGACCATTTTTCTAGTTTACAACGCCGCTCGATACAAGAAAGGGAAGAAGAAATCTCCTCGAAAAGTTGTGTGGTACTTTCCGCTCATTCCCCGTCTGCAACGGTATTTCGCGGACCGCAAGGAAGCAGAGCTCTTGCACTGGCACGCGAAAAGGAGGAAGAAAGTTTTGAAAGATCCAAAGCGGAGTGAAAAAGTAAATATGACACATCCTTCGGATGCAAGCCAATGGAAAGCAATTGACTATGAATATGCAACGTTCGGGGCCGAGGCAAGGGACATCAGGTTGGGTGTGAGCACCAACGGACTCAATCGGTTTAGTAACCAGAGCAGCACCGATAGCACCTATCCCGTGTTTGTATGGATGTACAACATCCCCCCGGTTGTGGATGAAGAGGAAGTATATTCACATGAATATGTTAATTCAAGGGCCCATACAACTAGGAAACGACATCAATCTATACCTGAAGCTGCTTAAGGATGAGCTGCACACGCTATGGGCCAAGGAAGGGGTGAAAACATGGGACGCCTTCGGTGAACAATATTTCCCAATGGGAGTTGTCTTGCTCTATACGGTTCACGACCTACTCCGCTACGGATATGTGGCAGGTGTGCCACAGACATAACGGTTCCGTGAGGTGCATGGATGACCCCACGTTTATGCAACTTCCGAAAGATCCTGGGTCTTCGAAAACGGTCCTCGTTGTCCATCGAATGTGGCTACGCAATAAAGACCCATAGACAAGGTGAGGAGACCTTTTTAACGTTGAATATGAGATTCGGGGACCTCCACATAAGATGTGCGGCAAAGAAATCTACAAGTTGCTGAATGATTGAAAGGAATGCCTAAAGCCGGGAAAGAAGAAAAAAGCTCCCAAACCGCTTCTGGATGTATGGAAGACGAGGTTGGTGTTTTGGGACTTGCCATACTGGCCCATTCTCGATACGCCTCACTGCCTTGATCTGATGCATATCACGAAGAATGTGTTTGAAACTTTGTTTGGCACGCTGCTCAACGTGCCGGCGAGGACCAAAGACGGGGTGAAAGCAAGAAACGACCTGAAATATTTTGGTATTAGGTAAGAACTTCAGGGGTGACGCCGGGATGATGACGCCGATGACCAATCATGTGATGAGAGGGCGCAGGGTCTCAAGGCCAAAATGGTTAAGAGGAATGAAAATTACTGTCCCCTCCTTCTTCACTCTCAGTTCGTACGAGATCACAAAATTGATGATGTGCCTTATCGGAGTCAAAGTCCCTAGCGGTTACTCAGGGCTAATAAGCAGATTCCTAGACGCGCAGAAACAAAAGTTCAGTGGGATGAAGTCTCATGAATGTTACGTGATGATGACGACGATACTTACGGTTGCGATCCGTGGGATAATGGACAAGCACGTCCGGGAAATCCTGTTTGTCCTGTGTAACTTCTTCGACGTGAGATATCCCGAAAGTCGATCACGGGGAAGCAGATCTCAAGGCTGCAGGAAGAGATTGTCGTGATACTATGCGAGCTTGAGATGTACTTTCCACCATCATTCTTTTACATACGTGTTCATCAGTTGGTCCATATCGTGGAGGATATCATCCATCTCGGGCCATTATTCCTGCACAACATGATGCTGTTTGAAAGGATGAATGGGGGTGATCAAAGGATTTGTTCGCAACAGGGCCCGTCCAGATGGAAGCATCGTTCAGGGCTTTCTAACCGAAGAGTGCATCTCTTTATGCATGAATCATATTTACGTGGAGGACCCTATTAGTCTGCCCAGAAACAAGCTTATTGGCAAGCTCGATGGAGCAGGTCATAAAAATGGACGTAGAGAAGTGCATGTGGATCGGGCTTGTCGACGCACCGACTTTAACAGGGCAAACTTAGTAGCTCTCCAACACATTGATATGGTCGATACTTGGGTGGAAAAAACACAAGAGATCGATTAAGAAAACGTACACTGAACAAGGCAAGCGGAGGACTGAAGGAGAAATAATCAGAGAGCATAACTCCACTTTCTTGCGTCGGTTTAAACATGAGATCATCGCTAACCTACCGCCAAGGGATTGTGCGAAAAATAAACTCTTGTATTACTTGGCACATGGCCCCGCTCCCAACCTAGCGTTGTTTCAAGCATATGATATCAACGGGTTCACTTTCTACACGGAGGAGAAAGACAAAAATTCCGATTGTCAAAACTCAGGGGTAACGACGGAATCCTACACCGGTGACGAAAGGATCGACGAGATATGGGAGCTTAACTACTCTGGAGAGAAGGTGCCTAAGTTCCGCGTCAAAGGGGCTAGGATGTCGACCGTCAGAAAAGAAGACCAATTCTTTACAACCATGGTTATTCCCGAAGCCGGAACTTCATCAAGAGCGAACGTCACAACGCAAAATGAGCCATGGGTATTGGCTAAGCATGTTTCCCAATGATTCTTCATAACAGACCCCTCAAGGCCTAGCCGTGTCGACGTGAGGAGATGGAAAATAAATATCATCGAAATGGATGGAGTCGTTGACGAGGACGAGTTTGACATGTTTGGCGACCCAAATATTAACGATGATCAAGAAGATGATGATGATAGTCATGCAACATACACCACTAGAAGAAGCAAAACTACGCTACCAAGGCATGGTCTTCCATTCAAAAGAAAAATTCATGATGTGGGGCTAAATTATGCAACTGCGACCAAAAAAGGAAAAAAAAGATCAAACGCTGAAAAACTATGTATATATCTGACTGCGTTGTATGCGACGAAACTATGTATATGCATGGATCAACTGGTCTGATGTGCACTTATTATAAATTTAATATACCTTGTTATGTATTTGAAACGTGTGGATTTATTATTTGAAACATAAAGGATATAATGGAAAACAAAATAAAACAATTAAAATCATAAAGGAAACAATGGAAATCAAAATAAAACATAAAGGAAAACACTAGAAAACATAAAGGGATCAAGAGAAAACAAAATAAAACAAGAGAAAAAAGGAAACAAGAGAAAACAAAATAAAACAATAGAAAACATAAAGGAGAACAATAGGAAACATATAGGAAACAAGAGAAAACAAAAAGGAAATAATGGAAAACAAAATAAAACAATAGAAAACATCAAGGAAACAAGAGAAAACAAAAAGGAAATAATGGAAAACAAAATAAAAAACAATAGAAAACATAAAGGAAATAATGGAAAAAAAATAAAACATTATTATTTGTAATGTGTTTGAAATTAATTTGTAATGTGTTTTAAATTATTATAAGGATGTGTTTGGATGTTGGAATACGGATTCGGAATCAATTATCTGGTATTACCCAGCCCGATCGATATCGGGCCCTGGAAACGGTTAGCAATTCCAAGCGGAGCCCCGCACCCTTCCGCACCTAGTCGCACAATACGGAGGTCGACCCCTCTGTATTCGCTCGGAAACGCCCGGCCCGATCTGTTATGTTCGTGTGCCTGCCGAGCGAGGGAGAGCTTCGCTCGACAGAGGAAGCCTCGACACATAGAAGTTGGGGCGCCACCGGCGCAGGTACGGCTCCCTCCCTGCGTTCTCCTTGCTCCGTCCTCCTCTGCCCTTCGTCGTCCCCCGTTTCTCTTGGCCTCTGGCCCTCCACGCTGCTACTCCTCCTTCCCGCCCGGAACCCTAGATCGATTGAAGACCGACGGCAGGAGAGGCATGGCGGCTGGGGCGGCGGGATATGGAGGCCGTGGCGGCCGGAGCCCTTGCTCATCATCCCCACCAAAGCCCTCCCACCAGCCGCCATTAACCTTGTCCACCGAAGCTATGTTTAGCACCTGTTTTTTTATGTTTCTTTTTTGGCTGTGTGAAAAATAATATATAATCATTTAACATAGACACAACTATTGTATACAAATTTACACCACTTTGTATTGTCCAAACTCAATAAAACTTTGAATTCCACAGTTTGTACATCCAAACAGGATTTGGAATTACATTCCATCACATGATTCTAGCAGAAAATACCATACTCATCCAAACAACAGAATTGAAATTGGATGAGAATTCATTTCTATCTCAGATTATGTATTACAACACTAATTCAATTCCAAGGTTGAATACCAACATCCAAACACAGCCTAAATGAAATGTGTTTGAATTATTAAAAATGAAATATGTTTGAATAATTTAAACAAATAAAGAAAAGAAAAACAAATAGAAAACAGTACCGCTGGCGAACAACCACCCTGGTTCGCCAGCGGTAAGTTACCGCTAGGCAACACAAGTTGTTCGCCATCGTTAAGTTAGCTCTAGAGAAGCAGTTAGGTGGTTCTCCAGCGGTAAGTGGGTGATGTGCCACTTACACGCGGCCCCCCTCTCCCCTACGAGCACTAGTGCGAGGACTTGTCCGTTTTTCGAATTCGTTCGAGCGCCCGCGCCTGTGCACCCTCTCCTCTGTCTCCGGCGATCGCCCTACCGCCACCATCGTCTCTGGCGACACGAGCCCGGCCAACACCATCCCCCACCTCCTTTTACTCCCCTCTCCTCTCTCCCGTCCATCACGCGCCCCCACCACACCGGTGACCACGCGCGCGCGCCTAACTGCCCCACCACCCCAGCGAGTCTGCCCTGACTCCGGTCACCGCACCTACGCAGAGGAGCTCTAGGGAGCCCACCGACCTCGCCTCCCCTCCTGACCGGCCTCCCCTGATCCTTTCTCATCTCCTTGCTCCTCCCCTGCTCCATGCCTGCAAAGTTTTTGAGGAAATACCTCAAAGAGGTAAAAGTTTTTGGTACTGGTTTTGATATTTTTTGTACTGCTATTGGTTTCTATGTTTTTGGTACTTGTTATTGGTGGATGTGATGATGTGCTGATATGTGGTGGTGGGATGTGTGGTGATGTGGATGGTGGGGTGATGTGGTGTGTGATGGCGGTGATGGTAGTGTCGATGTGGTGGTGTGGATGGTGGTGTGATGACGATGCCAAAATTTGGATGTCGGGGATGGCGGTGTGTGATGGCGGTGATGTGGTGGTGTATATATGCATGTGTGGGCCCACCTTCGTGTCAATGTCGAAATTTCGGATGAAATGGGGAGCATGGGGTGGGATTTTATGTGCAGCTACCCACGTGAGGCCCTTAATTGCCAGAATGTCGATTAATTTCCGTTCCGGCAACTTTGGGTACTCCATATGTGAAATAATTAGCAAAGTTCATGCCAAAAATTTCCGTGAATTTTGGCATTACTTTTGGTAAAAATATCATATATTAGATTGCCCGAGAAATTTGTACTCGTATGAGGTATATATCGGTTAAATTTTAGGATTTGTTGAACTAATTTCTGCTTTTCTCTCCTTAGATATGGGTCACAACCATAAGGCGGGTGGTTCTAGGACCGGACGAGGGGACGATGATGCGTGGCTCTGTATGCTTGGCGCAGGAAGAGGAACCCTAGTTCTAGGACAATAGACGGAGACGCAGGGCTATGCAGACGACGAGGTGGAGGAAACCATTCATCAGAAGGCGCGCACCGATGCAGACGACGAGGTGGGTGAAACCGGTAGTGGCACCGGGGATGCCACCTTAGGTAGCGAGGCGTCACGTAAGCGCAAAGATAGACGACCAATCCTACTCGCCACCGTCCGGCAAGAGTTCAGGGTAGTGGACCCCAAAAGCGATGCTCCTGTCGAGCCGGAGGAGTACGCTAAGGGGTATGGAAACCAGATACACTTCATTGCTCGAGACTTTGGCAACGTTAATACGGGCCAGCTCAGAGATAAAGAAAACAAGGATATGACCGCCCTGCTCATTGAGAAGCTGCACACACGGTACAAGTTCCCGGATCCTTACGACAACCAGGACGTGAAAAGCAATCTAGTAAACTCGTTAGCACTCGAAAAGTTCACTAAGGTGTTTAAAACTTGGAGATCCAGTTTGCGGCAGATGATTGCGGCGGGTAAGGGTTTCGATGAGATCCATAAAATGTGGCCCTGCATTTCTGAGGAAGACTTGGCCACATTCAAGGTCGACGAAATCAAACCGGAAAGGAAGAATCTAAGGGAATGGGGAAAAGATTTCTGAGACAGGAACATAGGTCCGCAAAATCTCGGAAGCCAGGGTAATCTTGGGAAGGCCAAAATTTGGGCTGAGCACGATGCGCGGAGGAGAGGGCCGAACCCGTATGAGAAGATCACCGACCCGCATGTCAGAAATTTTGTCAGGGCCCATTATAGGGAAGATCCCACAAATCCCGGCGATCTTATGTTGAACAAGAAGGTCAAAGAGCTCGAGAAGAAATATCTCGAGGAAGCAGAAAAAGAACGTATTTCTCAGTCTGACGCAGGTCCTCGGCGACGACGAACAAGGACCCGTATGACCCCGCTTTTATTAGGGCGCTTAAGGCGGCGAAGGGAGTGGCCATAGACAAGAAGCCGCATCGTGGCCATGTGCATGTCCTCGGAAAGGGTCATTGGCATGCGCACTACTACGCGGACACTAAGGAGAAGAGAAAGGAGCGGAAAAGGTGCCAGAGAAATCGACCGTCGAACTTGTGAACGGGAGGGTCAACGCGCTCCTCCCTAGCATCTGTGCATCCGTCACTCAGTCCTTAGCGCTTTGGATGGAAGGTGGTGGAAAAGCCCCCCCCCCCCCGTTATCAATATAGCCCCCATCAGCGCCTGCTACGCAGAACGAGGCCCCCATTGTGGCGCCTATTGCGCAGAACGAGGTGGCCACCAACCCTGAGCCACAAGGTCGCAAAGATCTGTCGTGGCCCCGCTACGTCTCTGCAACGCCTCCGACGACGCTAAGTGGTCCATCGCCCTTGTCCGAGCTCAAAGCCCTCACGGTAATTCAGCGTCCACAACTTAATTATGTATTATGACTTGATTGGTGACGGCCTCAATCTCTAACCACGATCGCGCGACGTTTCGCAGGACGACGAGACGGTATGCACATTGCTCCTCCGTGTGAACGGCGAGTTAAAGGACGTGGCTAAAAGAAACATCGTCACACCTCTCAACCGCATGTCCCACGACGTGTGTATGCCCGACGACGTGTTTAGGGTGACATTAAGTCGGGTGCTCCCTGGTTGTGGTGCTCTCAATCCTCCGAACCAACCCCTCGCAGCCGACATTGGGTTAAACCTGGAGCAGTGCTTGGTTTGGCCATTGACATTGCGAAAATCACTAATTCGTTTGGAAACTACTCCTGTCAACACTCCAACACCGGTCGAGGGGTCGGGGCACCGAAGCCAACACAAGGATTTCTCACCTGTAAAGTCCGTGCGACACGATGACGATGATGCTGAAGATGAGAACCCTAATGACTACCTCGTCGACGATTCTTACGAGGCGGACGGCCTGGATGATCTTGATGAACTTATCTTGCCAGTGGAGGAAGAGGATAAATATCGTTGCACGAAGCATCTTTTCTCTTCTCAAGAACTGGTAGCCCACGAGCAAGTTGGACTCAGCCAGGACACCCTCAAAGAGGCGGTAGCAAATGTATTTCAGAACGAGCCTAAGAAGACGGCACGGAAAATAACTAAGGAGAGTTCTACCGTTGCATCCATGAGCCAACCGGTGGAGGGGACTAAGTATAAGCCGCCGGCAGGACTGCTATTGGACAGGATACCCATACACGACTGGCATCAGATCCATGAGTTGGGCAAACCGATGCTTCCGCTGAGGTTGGCCTCCTTGTTGACTGGTTATATGCTTAGCGTCCATGATGGTGTTCTATTTATGGAGACGACGCTTATCAAAGAGGAAAATCCAACGTTGTCGGTTTTGGTCGCAAAGGTGCCATCTACGGTGGGATTTGTCACTGAAGGCAACACATACCAGATTATCTTTAGATTTGATGACATTTTTCGGATGTTCCACATGAAATACCTCCACTCATCAATCGTCCGCCTGCTTACCCTCAGTTTGGCGCATAAACTATCCGTAGAGAATACCAAAAGCATCACGCTAGTAGACCCCTACTACATGCAAGACATGTGCCTGAAAAACCCCAAGGGTAGGGAAAAAGCGGCAAAGTACATCCAAGATGTGTTGTAAAAGAATCATATGACAAGAGGATCGCCCTCCTTCCTTAATTTCCCGAGTAAGTCCTTCACTAGCTTCCATAACATGATTTCGTCTATTTTCCACCTTTAGTTAAGTTTGCGCATATACAATTAATAGTGGTTACAACTTTTGAGGATTATATATCGAATATTTGAACTGTTTTGCGCAGAAACAAATACGACACCCTGATCATGCTCTACCCGAGAGACTCGCAAGGCGTATATCTCGACTCCGGGAGTAAACTGAAAGAGAAGAACTACTCCCTCATCAAGTCTGTTATCAGTGAAGCTATGGACGGCGACATCAGGGGCGGAAGGCTACTGCGGCAGATTGCAACAGATTAAAGGCAAATATGTGTTCAGACACAAAACGGACTTCCCCTACCCCAAGCACGCGTCAGGCGGCCAGATGGAGGCGTGGTACCTCGTCCAACACATGATGGAGTTCGTGACTGAGAAACAGCGTCTACAATTCATGTCCGACGTGGAAAATGGTGTCGCGACACCATCGATTGGTCTGATGCTGAATTCAGACATCGGTCGCATCCAACGCAAGCTCTGCTCAATCATCTATAGGGATGTATTAAGTTCAGACGGGGCCTTCTACTCGCGGTGCCCACTACCTAACGGTGAGCTGCTACAATGTGTACTAGAGCAGGATGACGAGAGACCATTCAACTCGTTAGAAGGTGCTCTTCTGTTCCCGCCGATGAAGAAAAAGAAGATCACAACGACCAAGAACTGATCGACGGTGTGTATTCGGTTCAGTACGAATTGTGCTCCTAATAAGAACTTGTTCTTTTCTTTGCCGACCTAATGCTTTTATCTTGGTCTACAGAGATATGCAGAAGTGGACAGCGCGCTGGCCTAGTGAAAGATCGCAAGCGGAGGCGGAAGCTAAAGCGCCCATCTCACTTTTGTTTTGTAATCGTCGATGTGTTGTGTGCGATTCTATATCGCGCGTTGTATGCATGTGATCGTTAAACTAATTAGATGGCTACTTTTGTATCGAAATCTTCTGACCCAAACATGTTATCGAGATCGATGTGTATTCATGAATGCATGTATATATATTAATATTTATGAAACTTATTTTCGTAATGGATCTCGGTTTGTGTATTGCATATACATGTATATGCATATGTGAACATATATATGTGTTAATCAAAAAGTTGGAGTGATTTGTATGTGTGAAATATAGAAATAACGCAAAACACATGAATTTGCACCTGTATAAAAAAATACCAGAAAATATAACACTATATACAAAAGTAGCAAAAAAATATAAAAAACTGGGCGTTGTAGCGCTCGCGAACACTGCTACCGCTGGCGAACATACTGCTGGCGGACAAGCCCGTGTTCGCCAGCGCTAAGATCTGCTACCGCTGGCGAAGCGCTGTTCGCCAGCGGTAACCCGCTACCACTGGCGAGTTAGCGCTGGCGAACAGCGCTTCGCCAGCGGTAGCCCAGATTTGTTCGTCAGCGGTAGGTTTTCTCCTACTAGTGTGAGAATAATAATGATAGCTATTTTGTTGAATTTTCTCCCACTATTATTAATCAGAAAAACTATGCTTATGTGGAGAGTAATAATTCTTTTATGCATGTGGCCCATGATAAGAATGTTTTATGTGATATATATATTGTTAATTTTCATTCAGGATGCTACTGAAAGTTATTTTGAAAGAGGGAAACATGGTTCTTTATGTTGAAATATCTGAAGTTGCACTTCTTTTGTCTTCCTATGCTAGCCACTTTGGCTTTATTGACTTATTTTACTACAAGATTCTTTTTCATAGGAAGTGGGTTAGACTTAATTTTTTTTACAGTTGATTCTTGATGCTCCATTCTGCTTCAATTCATATTTCTTATGTGAGCATCTTCTCAAATTATCATGCCTAGCTGTAAGGCGTTAAAGAAAAACACTTCTTGGGAAATAACCCATGATTTAATTTTTTATTTCTTTTATATGTTTTCTATGAGTCAAGGAGCTGTATACTTTCGTAGAAACTCCTTTGTATATTTATTTTCATGTATTATTTGTGCCAAGTAAAGTTTCTAACGAAAGTTGTAGTTGGTTTTGGATTTCTGCAAAGAAAACAGATTTCTGCTGTCCACCGTAAAAAATCTTATAAAATCCAGAAAAATCTGAATGACCTAAAATGTTTTGTGCTTATTATAAAATCCAGAAAAATCTGAAACTTTTTTATTCTTTAAGTTTTTCGATATAAGCAACGTCAGGGCCCCGAAAAAATTCGTCTTTACAGACTGTTCTGGTTTTGGCAGATTCTGCCTGTTTCTTGCATTTGCTCTTTTACGATGTCAAGTGGATTTCTTTGATTCACGAAACATCAGTGGCTGGATCTAATATTTAAAAGTATCAATAGAATTTGTTCCCATTAAGAACCCATGAATTTTTGATTGCTGCACTAACCCTCTAATGGAATTACTCTTTGAGTATGGTGTGAAGGACGTTTTCAATGGTTAAGAGAAGAGGGTGATATAATGTGATCAAGAAGAGTGCAAGGTCAAAGCTTGGAGGATTCCCTAGTGGTTCATACAAGAAAATTCTAATAAGACTCAAGCAACTAAGCTTGGGGATGCCCAAGGCATCCCCTTCTTCATCAACAATTTATCAGGTCACTTCTGGTGAAACTATATTTTTATTCGGTCACATCATATGATTTTTGCTTGGAGCGTCAGTTATTGTTCCTTTTAGTTTGTTTAGTTTTTTTTATGTAGTTTATGGTTGGACCCTATTATACTTGTTTCGTAGAGAGACACGCTCTATTTTCATTGCTTAGAACACTCTTCTTTTCATTCTTATTGTTCTGTGAGTGTTCACTTCTTGTTAGTACCGCGTTTAGCCCTTGTTTTCATGCATCTCTTTTTCAGAGCTGTTAGTTCTAGTAGAGATATTTTATTACTCTCTTGTTTCATTGCTATATTATTTGGAGAGTTTTTTTTTGGGTGTTTGATTGAAATAGAAAATGCTACATGTGGTACATGGTATAACGGAAAAAGCTTGCATATTCTTGTAGATAACTAAACTGTTTCACTCGATTATTTGCTCTTGTTTTGAGATATTATTATTCTTAATGGTAAACTTGCTGGTTTAGTAAATTAAAAACTATTAACCGTTGGTCTAGAAGCTTGAAACTGTGCCACACTCAAATAACCAGTTGATAGGATAATGTTAAATGACTTCCTTTGCTAATAACAATCGTAATGGCTTTTTGTTACGCGCTACGGTCGGGGTAGCTAACAGTGACTTGTCACTGCCATGGAATCTCTTGGAGTGATTTTCATTGTGCCTTGTAAGATCATGATTTTAGTTGTAATATTTTAACTTGTCAGTTCTATGTTACAGTTTTCTGGCGCTTCCACCATCCATATTTGCTAGCCTCTTGGGTAGTGTGCATTGCTCATTCTCACGTTGAGAGTTGGTGCAAACTTTTCCAGTGCATCCAAACCACCTGGGAGAACTTTGTTCTTCTACACATAAGCCAAAAATTATCTTCCACGAAACAACCACTATACCTACCTACCATGGCATTCCCATAGCCATTTCGAGATATATTGCCATACAACATCCATCCTCATTATGTTACTTGATGTCATCCTTCAATATTATTTCAAATATTGCTACACTAGAGGAGCATTTAGTTTTATATACATCAGAGACATTTCAGTTTTAGTTATGAGTACTAAAAGTGTGATGATTCATTGTACAATAGAGTGTTGCCCCTACCAGTGAGGTTTTGTATAATAAAATACAAAAGGAGAAAAATCCCAAAGAGAAAAAGGGGGCAAAAGAGAGATAAAAAAGAGAGAGGGGGCAACATTACTATCACTTATTCCAAACTTGTGCTTGGTTAGCATCATTACTTCGGTTTAGAGATATTTTTCATATTATGACATGCATAACTATGTGGGGAACTTACATTATAACTTGGCTTGTATATTCCATTGATGAGCCTCTTGAAAAGAGCTCTAGGTCTTTGTGAGCAAGAAAATTGGATGCACCCCCACTAGTTCCATTGGAGAGCTTTCATACACTTATAGCTCTATGTGCATCTGTTGTGTGGCAATCACTACTCCTTGCATAACTTCGATTATAAGACTAACTCTTGTCTAGTAATCACTTGCAGTTGTGTGAGACTTTCTTCCATTGACCATCCAAACCCCCCATAATGTTCTTTTAGCCATAACAACCTGGTGCGAGGGACCAATATAGAATGCTTGCTTGTTTTGAGTGCAAAATTTACTGAATGGTTTTCCTACGTGCATATTGTTGTCACTTGACTTGATCCTAACTTGGATTATTATATTGTTGTTCTTGAAGCTTAAATAGTCTTTAATATACTTTGCATGGTTGATTGTCTTTTAGTATTGATTCCTTGAAAGTTTTACTTTGTAATTCTTAATGGTTTAATATCAACTATAAACCACATCCTTTATTCATTTGATCCTAGTTTACATGATTTACATTACTATGAGGATAAAGTTTATGTTGGTAGCATGTCCCCTCAGAAATTATTTGTTTTTTATCGTTTACCTACTCGAGGACGAGTAGGAACTAAGCTTGGAGATGTTGATACGTCATAAACATATCCTTAATTTCTGACGTTCCTTGTAGTTTTCATGCCATATTCAACATGTTTCCTATACACTTTATGACATTTTTATAGATTTTATGGGACTAACCTATTGACAGGATGCGATAGATAAAGTTCCTATTTTCTGCTATTTTTAGTTTCAGAAAAGTGTTATGGAAATATTCTCGGAATTGGAAGATTCGAAGCCCAGAAGTCTTAGAATTCCCAAAGGATCCACGGAGTCCTGAAGAGACCCGGAGGGGGGGGGGGTCCTGGAGCGCCCACAACAAGCCTCTGCGCGGCTAGGCCGCTGGCCGCGCCGGCTAGTGGTGGGGCACCCTCGGGCGCCCACCGACGTTGCCCTCTCGCCTATATATTCTCCCCGATGCATAAACCTAAAGATACCAGCCTTTTTCCACGAAAAGTTTCGTAGCTCCGTTGCAGCCACCGAAAAGTTTCGGGGGACATAAATCTTCGTTCTGGCACCCTGCCGGGATGGGGAAGTGCCCCCGAAACCATCTCCATCGACTCCACCTCCATCTTCATCGCCATTGCTATATCCTATGATGAGGAGGGAGTAGTTCTCCTCCAGGGATGAGGGTTCTACCGGTAGCTATGTGTTTCATCTCTCTCTCTTCGATGATGTGATCTTTATGTGATCATGAGCTTTGTAATCTAGTTGAATAAGTAGATTTTACTCTTCATTTGTTCTGCTACTCAAGTGGTTTTGGTATTGAGATCTCCGTAGACACTTTAATCACGGTGTAAAGGCGACAGTGTGTGCACCGTGTGGTTTAGCATGATTTTATATCTTGTGTTGGAGGAACCTATGAAACTTTGTTGTTTGTCTAGTACATTCTAGGGCGCTCATAGTGACAGCGTGGGTTAACTAGACATGGGAATGCGACTTTGAGGAGTTCTGTTACAGCCCTATGCAATGAATTGGTTTTTGTTATTCGACCGGAGAGTGGTTCGGAGTAGCACATTGAAGATATGATATTTATGCATTCAATTATGTTATCATTGTTGAGAGTATCCACTAGTGAAACTATGATCCCTAGGCCTTGTTTCTAAACATTGAAGCACCGTATACAACCAGTTCTGCTACATGTTTGCTTGCTTCCATTTTTATTTCAGATTGCTATTATCACTTATAACCATTCATATTACATGTATTTAACTCTCTCTTCGCCGAACTAGTGCACCTATTCCACTGACAATTGTATTAGGTGTGTTGGGGACACAAGAGGCTTCTTGTATCATAATTGCAGGGTTACTTGAGAGGGATACCTTTGACCTCTTCCTCCCGGAGTTCGATAAATCCTAGGTAATACACTTAAGGGAAACTTGCTGATGTTCTACAAACCTCTGCACTTGGAGGCCCAACATTGTACACAAGAATAGAAGCGTGCGTAGACATCATGCCCATCTTAATAATTTTGTTGAACTATGTGAGATGCAAAAATATAAGGATGTAGATGGAGATATTATTAAACTTAAATTGTTTCCTTTCTCTTTGAGAGGAATAGCTAAAGAATTGTTGCTATCTTTGCCTAAAAATAGTGTTGATTCTTGGACTAAGTGTAAAGATGCTTTCATTGGAAAATATTATCCTCCTTCTAAGATTATATCTTAAGAGTAGCATTATGAAATTTAAACAACTTGATAATGAGATGTTGCTAAATCTTGGGAAATAATTAAATCTTTAGTAAAGAATTGCCCCACTCATGGACTGACTACTTAGATGATCATCACAACCTTTTATGCAGAACTTAATTTTTCTTCAAGAAACCTTCTGGATTTAGCTATTGAAGGAACCTTTATGTCCATGACTTTGGGGGTAGCAAGACAGCTTCTTGATAATATGATGGTAAATTATTCTGAATGGCATACCGAGAGAGCTACAACTGGTAAGAAGGTAAATTCTGTTGAAGAAACCTCCTCTTTGAGTGATAGACTTGATGCTCTTATGTCTATGCTTGTTAACTACCATGCTCATATTGATCCAAATAATGTCCCTTTAGATTCTTTGGGGTCTCAAGAAGAGCATGTTGATGTGATCTTCAATAAAAATAATAATTTTAACAACAATGCTTATAGAAATAATTTTGGTAGCAATGATTATAGGCCATATCCTCCTAATAATAATAATTCTTATGGTAATTCTTACAACAACAACAAAACTGTACCCTCTGATCTTGAGGAGAAGTTTGGCAAAATTGATGTTCTTCCTTATAAATTTGATAGCCTTGCTCTTGAGATTTTCTGAAACTAAAGGTTATGCATCATGATGTTATATAAAGCAAAACTCTAAATTCCATCCAAATTCAAATTGATGAAAATGTTAGGATGTTAACTGAATTGCATTCTAGATGGGAAAGAGAAGATGAATTAGCTACAAAGAATAATATAGCTAATGTTTGCACCATTACCACCACTAGTAAAACTGAAGCCTCTGATGCTAGTAAACTTTTTACTATCAATGGTAAAGTAATTTGTGTTTTCAATATTCCCACTCAAGCTATAAAAAATTCAAAATTGCCTGAAAATGCAAAAAATGCTCCTCATAAAAGAGTTGAAATTTTTAGAAACATTGGAGACAATGGTCCCGTAACCTTTGATACAAATGATCTTTACTTTGACGATTGAAACATAACTTAAGTGATTAAGTTCTTAAAAAATCTTGCTAGTTTTCCTACTGCTAGTGCTATGAATATGGCTTTCACAAACCATATTACAAATGCTTTCATTCAAATTAGAGAGGATGATTTAAGATGTGAAGCCTCTATCCCTAGTAATTTAGATGATGGTTAGGAAACTATCATTAAAATTAAAGTGAATGATTTTGATTGCAATTATCTATGTTATCTTGGTGCTAGTATCTCTGTTATGCCTAAGAAACTTTATGATATGCATGATATACCACCATTGAAACCATGTTATTTGGATGTTTGTCTTATTGATAATGTTAGAATGAAACCTTTGGGGAGGATTGATTATGGTCTTATCATGGTTAATAAGAATCTTGTCCCCGTTGATTTTATTGTCTTCAATATTAAATGCAATTCTTCTTGTCTAATTGTTTTGGTAAGACCTTTTCTTAGAACTATTGGTGCTGTTATTGATATGAAAAAGGGGAATATTAAATTTCAATTCCCACTCAAGAAGGTTTGGAACACATACCTAGAAATAGAATGAAGTTGCCTTTCGATTATATTATTCGAACAAATTAAAATTTGGATGCTTCTTCACTTGAAAACAAGTGAATCCACTTTTCTATTCCTAGCTAAAAGGCCTTCAAGAAAAGCACTTCTACGCAGGAAACCGATTTCTGTTGTCCAACGTAAAAAATCGTGAAAACTCCAGAAAGATCAGACTGAACCTGAAATTATTTGTGCTTATTCCTCAGCTAATTATGAAACTTTTTAGTTCTTTAAGTTTTTCGATTTGAGCAGGGTAACTACCCTGAAAAAATTTGTCTTTACAAACTGTTCTAGTTTTGGTAGATTCTGCCATTTTTCTTGCATTTGCTCTTTTACAATGTCAAGTGGATTTCTTTGCTTCACGAAACATTAGTGGCTATAGCTAATGTTTAAAAGTATCGATAGAAATTATTCCCATATAGAACCCATGAATTTTTTTATTGTTTCACTAACCCTCTAATGCGAATTACTCTTTGAGTGTGGTCTGAAGGAAGTTTTCAAGGGTGAAGAGAAGAGGGTGATATAATGTGATCAAGAAGAGTGCAAGGTCAAACCTTGGAGATTCCCCCCGTGGTTAATACCAGCAAATTATAAGAATACTCAAGCATCTAAGCTTGGGGATTCCCAAGGCATCCCCTCTTCATCAACAAATTATCTGGTCCCCTCTAGTGAAACTATATTTTTATTCGGTCACATCATATGAAATTTACTTGGAGCGTATGTTATTTTTCGTGTTGTTTTCTTTTCTTTTATTTTGTTTGGGTTTCTGTAGTAAACATCATTGGAACATAGTATCCTTGTTTGGGAGAGAGACACGCTCCCCTATTTTATTTGAATACTCGTTATGCTCGTATTCTCAGTTTTTCTTCTAGTTTCTGCAAAATTCTTTTTTTGCTCATGTTTTCGTTGCATCTCTTATTCAGAGATGTTAGTTTTAGTAGAGTTATGTGAGTACTCTCATGCTTGCTTGATGTATAAATTAGAGAGTTTTATTAAAACATACTTTGTATTATGCTTGTTGGAAAAAGAAACTGCTGCATGTGGTAGAATTTTTAACAATGCAAATAGAAGCTTGTGTAGACTGTGGCTAGACTTTTTCATGTCCTGCTAGATGTTATTTTAATTCTAAAGCCTAGTGGTTATTTTGTAGCATGATTTGTCTCAAATAGCTGAGAGTGTTTAATGTTCCATTGAATGTATCATGAGTTGTTCTTGTCACATTGAAGCATAAATTTGTGGTGTTCTCATTTGAATGTTTTATTTGGTTGACTTGGCGCATGCTTACACCATGTTTAGGACTGCAAACCAGTCACTTATAGACTCTATGATCATTTAGTTTTTGAACTTATAGTACCACTTATGCTTTTATTAATAATGGTTTTGTCGCTATGCATGATTATGGCCTTTACGCTCTCTTGATTTGTCGCTTCCATTCTTTTGCTAGCCTCCGCATGTACTGAGTATGAGCTTTACTCGTGCATCCAACTCAAAAAAAACCAAAGTATGCCAAATGTGTACACCATACCTACTTACATGTGCCACTCCAAAGTAAATTGGTCATGTGTTACCTTTAAAACTTTCAAAATTACTCATGTTTTGTGTTCCTGTTTTAGCTCATGAGGACGTAAATACATAATCTTCATCTCACTTGTTGATTGGATTTCACACCCTGGACTAGTGGCTTCATTCTCTTATACAATTGATAGAAGAGCTGGCAGCGGGGTGCCCGGCCCCAAATTAATACAAACAAATTCTCTTCACTAATTTTTACCCTTATTTATCGGTCAAAGCATAATTGTGTAAAGAAAAGAGAAAGAGGGATGAACTTCTATACGAGTTGCGTCCTTCAATGGGAGCCTCTCTTGTGAAGTCTAGTTGGCTTGTGACGTACTGTATTTTCTGTTTATCATTCGTTGACATAAGAATACAACTCTCTAAAAACATTGACACTCCTCCACGGTATGTGATTGTTGGCAGGAACCCGACGATTCGGTTAGCCATGGGTTGTGTAAGAAATATTTTTGTGTCAAACATTTTCAATACCTTTGTTTAATAAAATAAAAATCTCTAGCACATGAGTGATCCATGCTTCCCTCAGCGAAGAGCCTTTATTTTACTTTATGATGAGTCTCCATCTTCTAACTTTATGCACAATTGAGAGAGCATAGTTGCCACCATGAGTTTAATGTGCATTTGTGCCAGAAACATTATTAATTGATTCATGATGTGTTATTACTTGATCTCAAATTATTTGTTCTAGTCTTCCTATTATACTTTGAAGCTATCCTGGAATTTATGTTTTTCCCCACTCTTAAGGACAAGCGAAGTATAACTTTGCTATGTTATATCTATCATGCTTGTGTTTAAAGTTATTCATGATCTTTTCTCATGATGTGTTACTTCTCAATGCATTGTTATTCATGATCTTTTCTCATGATGTGTTACTTCTCATGATGCAAAGTCATTGCTACGTTTTATTGCTAGATTTATATCTATCATGCTTGTGTTTAAAGTACTATGATCTCAGCTTACATATGCTTTTAAAATAATTATGATGAAGTTTATGTTGGTAGCATGTCACCTCAGAAATTATGTATTTTTATCGTTTACCTACTCGAGGACGAGTAGGAACTAAGCTTGGGGATGTTGATACGTCATAAACGTATCCTTTTTTACTGATGTTCCATGTTGTTTTCATGTAATTTCCTACATGTTTGCTATACACTTATGTCATTTTTATCGATTGTTGGGGCTAACCTATTGACAAGATGCCACAGAGCGAGTTACCTGTTTTCTGCTAATATTAATTTCAGAAAAGTTGTTCTGGAAATATTCGCAGAATTGGAAAATTGGAAGCCCGGAAGTCTTAGAAATCACGAATGTTCCACGGAGTCCCGATGTGTCATGAGGGGCGCCACAGGGGGGCACACCATAGGACGACGCGCCAGCCCCTGGCCGCACCATGGGGTTGTGTGGGCCCCTCGGGCATCCACCACCATCGCCCTTTCGCCAATTTAATCCCCCCGATACATGAACCCTAAACATATCCCACTTCTTCCGGACAAACACCTGAGGCCTTCGTCATCGTCATCCCGAGATCAGGAGGGTTTTGGAGCTTGTTGGGGGGATGGAAACCCGGCAGGCTCACGCCTAGGCGAAACCCGGCCCGAAGGAAGTCGCACAAGACCCGTCCCACGGTGGAGGAGCTTCTAGAAGGCCCAAAAGGGAGTGTGGGTCTCGTAGCCCGTACCTTGGGAGCCAAGATTAGGAAGGCTAGGGTTATGTGTGGTTTCCGGGTAGGATTCCGGGTATGTCTTGTATAGGAAACCAGAGATCCGGGTAATATATAAACCGGCTCCTGGGACAGAGAGACAAGAAGAGTTTTCCAGTTATTCGAGTATTCCAGTAGTACGAGGGCTGATAGTCGTAACCCTAGATCGGAGACTCGGCGACATTACAGCCCGAGCTACCAGATCACTAAAAAGCATGATTTCCCCTGAGCTAAACCCTCTCCCAAACACCAGAGTCGATTTTCCCCAAAGTAAGTTACCCCTGGTAACGTCTGCCGTGATTATCCCGCGACAGTTGGCGCCTACCGTGGGGCCTACGTCCAAGTGTGTTTACATCACGGGAGAAGCTCGAGAAAGCATGAAGAACCTCGTCATCGGTGAGATTGTCACCAACCCTGAAGGAGAGAAGATCATGGACGACTTTGGTTGGGGGCCAGAGTCGGATCTGCTGGAAACCGGATCTGTCGTCACGATCGACCGGGTCAACGTCTTCGTCGGTATGGTACGTACGCCCGGTTCTGTTCCTGACAATGTTGAGTATTATTTTGTATCAGGAGGAGCAACCGGCGTTCAGTCGGACGGAGAAGAATCGGTCGGGACAGCCGATCCGGAGGAAGAGCCCATCACGAAGAGGGAACAGCCGGAGGAGCCGGTATGGACCCCGCGTGGCCGGGTTATGAGGGAAGATGATACCGAATCTATCTTGCACCTACTTGAAGATTGGTACGAGGAAGATAGCTGCGAAGAGGAGGAGTATGAATCTTCCCCAGGCATCGCGCGTCGGGTCGCGGTCTACATAGCCCCTGCAACCAATCTTAATCAGGGAGATGTGTCGACGGCCGCGGTCGGAGCGGCGCGAGCACTGGCTCAACAGTAGGCGCCGGCTTATGGAAACCAAGTTATAGCCAGGGGTCGATGGAGAGCCGGCCTCCGTCACCAGTCATACAGGAGAAAGCGAACGGGACAGAAATATGTTTGGATTCACGGCAAGTAGAACATCAGGAGCAGGAGCCTCGCACCCGCAAAATCCGGCTCTGTTCAACAATAACCTAATCTTAGATCCCACAGTGTTAGCGACGGTGATAACCCCAGAAAACGCGGCAGCACGCGCTCGAGATGTGGATGTGGCTCGCCGTGCATTGGAGCAACAGAGAAGTGATGTGGAAGCTGAGAAACAAGGGATAGCCAAGCGCCAGCGCGAGTTGGAAGAACTGGAGAATTGTATTCAAGTTCAGTCGACTAGGATTTATAATCAGAGGTATCAGATGAGATTACCGGCAACAAGTGGAAACTTACAGCCGGCGGCATTGTTCATTACCCCTCAGGATCAACCAATCCCGGTTGTGAATCAAGGAACCGGGTATCAAGCTGCAACCTTGGGAGGACAACCGGCAAACGTGCAAGCCGGGTTACCTACGCTGCAAACTGGGATCGCTCCTGGCAATGCTGCACCACCACGATTTCATACCCCACCGGGTCACTTCAATAACCCAATGGATAATGTGTATGCTGCAACATTGGCACTTGATCGCATCCCCGTGGGAGAATCACCTCATGCAATGGAGACCCGGAGGTCAATAGACCTGTTACGCACGACAGTCGCCCAACAGGCTAATTACCCGGATAACAGGAGTGGCATGCATGGGACGCCATATGTAAGCCGGCAGAATGAGGATGCCGTCTACATTCAGTCAAGCTCAACACGACGGAGGGCGGAGCAGCAGCGAATGCCGCCTCCTCCCCGTAGACCGGCAACCCCTGCAGCTTCAGCGGCGCAAGCGATAGTGGACAGTTCTCGGGCCAGGCGTGCCGCAGCCGGGTCTGTGGTAAGAGGTCCGGTAGCGATTCCACCCCCGGCCGCACCCGCTGCGGGATCACACGTTTCCCGAGTGAGGCCAGTACCGGCAAACCTCGCCGGGCCTAAGTGTTTGTCGGACGCCATCAGGTCTGAACCTTACCCGGACAAGTTCAAGGAACCGGGTAAAGTGGTTAATTATGAGCCAACCATGGACCCAGAGACCTGGTTGAGCAGTTATGAGATGGCTATGTCGATTCGTAACGCATCTGAGAAACTTCAAGCCAAGTTTAGGTACCTTATGATGTCAGAAGAAGCAGCAAAATTATGGTTTAATAACCTGCCCGAAAGATCCATCAATTCATGGAGTGAGTTGAAAACTTCCTTCATCAAACACTTTCATGGGACGTGCCGGAAGTTATTCACGATTGACGATTTGGAACGATGTGTCCAGAGGAAGGGACAGTCGGCGCGCAGTTGGGTGCACCGGGTCATGGAAATTCTCCACTCTTCCACTGATATTCAGCCAAAAGATGCATTGCAAGCCATGGCGAAGACGTGCAAATACATACCCTTGGTGCAAAAGCTGACGCGCATGAAATCGAGTCGGCACGCTTCAGAAGTTACGATGGGAGAGTTGATGGACGCATGCAACAAGGACGCCGCCACATACACCACAGAAGAGGATGTTGAGGACAAAAAAGCGAAAGCCAGCGCGAACAATAACGGAAAACCCGGTAACAGGGCCGCACCGGGTAATAATAGAGGAACCAATGGAAATAACCAGCACAAACGCCCATACGAAGGAAACTCCGAGTTTGTTGCTAATACCGAAGCCGGGTTTGGAAGGCCCAGGGCAGAGGGAAATTTTAACGGATGAAACTTCAATGGATGAAATTACCAAGGACCACCGAGGCCGGCTAACCATATAGAGGCCTTCAGGATGCCTTGTCCGCGTCATTGCAGGAACGGCAGGCCGGCTAATCACTCATTGGAGCAATGCGTGGACTTACATAGATGGTAGAACGAGGAAATACATAATGCCCTGCGAGGTGCAGGCCGGGGAGGAGGACCAGGTCCGGGTGGAACCCCGGGCAACGGGCCACCCCCCGCTGGCAACGCAGGAGGTGGCAATCCGGGTAATAATCAAGGAGGTGCTGGAGGTTTCCAAGCCAACCCAAAACAGTTAGGACAATATCACGTCCACACTACCGGGACTTCTAACAAAGAGAGAAAGATGCTTAAAAGGGCCGTAAACTCGGTTTCTTCAGGTGTTCCGAGGTATTTGAGATGGTCAGATCAAGAGGTAACGTGGAGCTGAAGGGATCACCCGGAAACGATAGAACATCCGGGTGTGCTAGCTTTGGTGGTGGCACCGCAGGTCAATGGTTATGAGTTAAAAAAGGTTCTGATGGATGGAGGAAGTAGCATCAATATCCTATGGACGCATGGGGCTCAAGAAGTCTCAGCTGCAGAAAAAGTTCCACAGTTTTCCACGGAATCGTGCCGGGTCACTCGGCGTGCCCTGAAGGAAAGATAACGCTCGAAGTCGCTTTTGGAGAATCCAAGGATAACTTCCGAGTGGAGTGGCTCACGTTTGAGGTGGTGAAATTGCGCAGTCCTTATCACGCGCTGTTTGGAAGGCAGGCTTACGCCAAGTTCATGGCCAGGCCGTGTTATGTGCACTTGCAACTAAAAATCCCGGGTCCCAAGCAGACCATTACTATACATGGGAACCGGGCTGTGGGAGCAGAGTGTGATGAAGGAGATGCGGCAATGGCAGAACAAGCGTGCAGGAAGGAAGAGCTCAAGTATTACCGGTCCCAGGTAGACCCGGAAGGTAGAACAGCTTTGAAGAGACCTAATACGGAGGACGAGAGAGCAAAGTTTAACGCAGCCCAGGACACGAAGATGGTGGCTTTTGTCGAGGGTGACCCCTCCAAACAATTTTCCATAGGTTCTAACCTAGATAACAAGGAGGAAGAAGCACTTACAGAGTTTATTCGTGAGAATCAGGATGTTTTCGCTTGGACGCCCAGTTACATGCCGGGTATCCCGATCGAGTTAGCTGAGCGTAGTTTGCACGTTGATCCCAAGTCTAGACCTATGAAGCAGGGTCTAAGAAAAATGAATGAAGAAAGAAGGAAGGCTACAGGAGCGGAGATAGCTCGGCTCCTCGCAGCCGGCGTTATTATGGAGGTTTTTCACCCGGATTGGCTGGCAAATCCGGTTCTAGTGCTGAAAAAGAACAACGATTGGAGGATGTGCATAGATTACACGAGTCTCAACAAGCATTGCCTAAAGGATCCGTTTTCCCTTCCAAGAAAAAATCAGATTATAGATGCAGTGGTAGGAAGTGACCTATTGTGTTTCCTGGATGCTTATTACGGGTATCACCAAATCAAACGCAAGAAGGAAGATTGGGAGAAAACATCATTCATAACCCCCTTTGGAGCTTTTTGTTACAAAACTATGACCTTTGGGCTAAAGAACGCTGGCGCAACGTACCAACGGTGCATTCAGAAGTGCTTCGAGGATCAGATTGGACGCAATGTCCACGCTTATGTTGATGATGTGGTGATTAAAACAAGGAAAGCAGAAACGTTCATTGATGACTTAAAGGAGACATTTAAGAATCCGAGAAGATATCAGATGAAGCTTAACCCCACAAAGTGCGTATTTTGGGGTCCCAGCAGGAAAGTTACTCGGTTTTATTGTTTCCGAGAGAGGGATTGAGGAAAACTCGGAAAAGATCAAGGCCATCCAGAGCTTGAAAAAGCCGGAAGGCCTGAAGCATGTTCAGAAGCTCACATGATGTGTAGCAGCATTAAGCCGGTTTATATCTAGGCTTGGAGAAAAAGCAATACACCTATACCGACTCTTGAAGAAAACCGACAAATTCGTATGGGACAAAGAGGCGGACGAGGCATTTGAAGCTCTAAAAAAGCAGTTATCTGAGGCACCGATTCTGGCAGCGCCGGGTCCTAAAGAGCCCATGTTGTTATACGTTGCGGCCGGGCCTCGGGCGGTCAGCGCAGTGGTTGTAGTTGAGCGCAAGGAGGATGGAAAGGATCATCCGGTACAAAGGCCAGTTTACTATGTGAGTGAGGTCTTATCGGAATCTAACATCCCAAGTATGAAAAATATCCATTAGAATGTTTGCTCTCTGTTATTTTATGTTTTGCATCATGGCATCATGTTGACTGCAATTGTTTTGCTTGTTTTCCTTTTGTTTTCCTCTGTTTTCATTTGTTTTCCAACTGTTTTCACTTGTTTTCCTTTGTTTTCTATTTGAATTTCAAACCAAAATTCAAACCTTTTGTTTCATCCTTGTGATGTTACAATTTCTAAATTGACATTTCAAAATAAAACAATCAATTGTTTCCATTAAAGTGTGATTTCAAAACTGTTGTTTTGTTTCTAACAGAAATTCATCTAATACCAAAAACAATTGAAATTCAAACATTATTTCAAATGCTTGTTCATACTTGTCATGTTACAATCTTTTTCAAATCAAAAGTTCAATTAAAAATCTCATTTGTTTCCAATTAAAATCATTTGATCACCACATGTAAATCTTGTTTTCAATAAACCACTTAAACTCAAATGCATTCAAATTTGAATCAAACCAATAACAGCAATTTAATTTTGGACTTTTGAAACACAAAACCTTGCAATTTGTTGCTATCACTTAAATAAGCATTATAAAATTTTGCCCTAAAAATTTCTAACCCTAAACCCTCTCTTTTTCTTCTTTTTCCAAATCAGCAAAAAAAAAGAAACAAAGAAAAATAATAAACCTAACAGCTAACAGAGAGAGGAGAGAGGCCCAGCCCACCAAAATACCTCAGCCCGATACCCCTTCCCACTTCGTCTTCTTCGTACGGCGGTCATCCTGCACCTCCACGTCTCAGAGATGCACAGGGAACGACCACCATCCTCTCCCCCCTCCCTATAACTCGACCTCCAAACCCTAGGGTTCCCCTACCCCTCTTCTTTCTCCCTCCTTCCTTCCTTCTCCACCTCCAATCTCTCCCTCCTCCCTCTGCTCTCTCTTTTCTCTGTAACTGCACCAAACTGAACCGAATTTTTTCCTCCTCCTCCTCCGTTGATCGCCGGAGCTGTGGTCTACCTCCGGCCGCGGCGAGGGCGGGAACGGAAAGCCCCCGCCGCGGGCTTACTCTCCATCCCCACGGCGGTGGCCGGGAGGGCCCGTGGCGCCGGCGCCCTCGCCTCCCGTCGCCGGCGACCACACTTCTGTCCGCCCCGAGCCTGCACGCCTGTCTCCTCCCGATCGCTGCCAGGTGAGCCCCCTTCCTCCGCTCGCCTCCCTTCCCCTCTCTGGTCACCCACATCACCCCACACCGCCACCCACACGGCGCCCCCACGGCCACCCCACGCGAGCGCATCATCAGCGACCATCGCCTCCAGCTGCCGTTCGCTGCTGTATGTTTCCCTGTCGAGATGCAGAGCGGGCATTGAGGTTCAGTTAGAAAAAATCCCGCGAGCCACACCTTTTACCCCCCCAATCTGCCTATCCTATCACAAAACAGCAGCAGTCCCACTGGTTAGCACCCTGTGAGCGCATCAGCAGGTGGGGGGTTCGAGTCCCCCCTCCCACCATTTACCGAAATCTTTTTATTTCCTTTGTTTTAGAACAGAACTTTCTCAGTAATCACAACTAGGTCCTTGTAATCTTTTCTAGACCCCTGTAATAATTATTTCTAAGTCCCTGGTTCATAAAAAATGGCAGAATTACACCAAATCTTGTAAATTGCATAAGAAAATCATTTTAACTCCAAATCCAACATTTTTAGTATGTTTTCTGTACCAAATTAAATGATCTATCCAAATATAAAATTTGTTTACTGTTTTGAATATTTTAAATTGGTGCAATATTTGAATTCTTGTTTAATTCACTTAATTTTGCAAAATTCATAACTTGGGCATAAAAATTCCAAATTCAACAAACTAAATATGTTTTCCAATCAACTTTTCATGTACTTTCCAAATATAAATTTTGTTTGCTGTTTTGAATAATTTAAATTGCTGAAAACAACTGTTTCTTGTTTAATGCATTTAAAATTGCCAAAATAATAACTTGCTCATTTTAAATCCAATTTCAACAAATGAAATATGTTCTCCATGCAAAATTAAACCACCTTTCCAAATATAAGATTTGTTCCATGTTTTGAATAATTAAAATTGGTTAAATGATTTAAAACTTGTTTAAATCATTTAATATTGTTAAATTCATACCTTGATCAAAACAAATTCTTTTGGGACATATAAAATATGTTTTCAAACCATAAAAGCATAACATTTTCAAATATGAACTTCACTCAATGTTTTGCACAAATAAAAATTCAAATAAGTTCATGTTTGAATTAAATTCATTTAATTCTTGCTTAAACTTGTTTAATTCATAACTAATTTATTTGAAATCCTTTTTCAACAAGTGAAACATGTATTCCACCTAAATTTTGGTGTTCTTTTCAAATATAAACTTTGTTATCTATTTTGAACAACTAAAAGTGGTGAAAACCACAAATGCTTGTGTAACACCCTTAAGGAACCAAAATTCCCAAAACTTGATAAATGAATTTCCAAACTTGGTAAACCTTATTTCTAATTGCCTCTATTGTTGTTATTTTGTTGTTTTCCTCATCCATGCATCATGCTAATCCACTTTCACATGTTTCTTAGTTGTAAAACAATTAATTCACCATAATTCATGGGCTTTCCATATGCAATCCAAATTGCATGTGGGTCCATTTAATCATGTTGTTGTCTTGTCAACTAGTTTATTTCTATGCATCAATTAAATGGTCATGCATCATCCCATGTTTGTGCACTATGCCATGATATTGATTGTTTGTTCTCTGCGTTGTTTGTTTGCTTCTTCTCGGATAAACGACGACGTTGAGACCGACGATACTTACGACACCCCTTCTAAGGAGTTAGCTCAGTACCAGGCTACTGGGTTTGCAGGCAAGTTATCACTCACATGAACCATCGTGTTCCTTTCAACATTGGTTACCGATACTTTTCGTTGTCTATTCTGCTAGCCCTATGATTAGTTGCTTCTGTTACGAACCTATCACATGTATCCTTTAACCCTGATATTGCGTCACCTCCATACCTATAACCATTGCTTGTTGCCCGTGTCTTACTAGCATGCTTAGGGTTGTTTTGCTCGAGTCTGTTACCCGTTACTTTCCGTTACTAGATTACTTTTATGTTCTTGGGGCTCAATGTTTAATCAATCAATCATGCTAATGTTGTTATTAATAATAATTTGATGATAAGGCACCGGCAGGAGGCCCTGCGTGGTTTTGAGGCCTGCTAGTGTCGACCCTAATAGGAAAAGGGTCTTGTCTACTGATCCATGATGAGCGCACTAACCGCATGTGGGAAGCGAGTATGAGCGCCCCCCTCAATTTGATTCGATTCGCATCTCGTCCAAATCGCCTCATTTAGTTCGTGTTTTCCAATTGCCGCATGCATGTTTTTGCGAGCTCAGGCCAGGGTGGAACTTTTGTAGTCGGCATATAGGGGGATACGGTCTTAGAGTGCTATGAGGGTCCCTTTTCTTCGGGGCTCGATTAGCCGTGCGCCCAAGGTTCTTTGGGCTTGATGCGAAGAAGAGTTGAGTTGTGTTGAGTACCTCGCTTGGTGGGTTGATCCCCCGTCTGGCGGGATGTTCTTACGTGTACGGCCAAATTGGTGCACCCCTGCAGGGATATATCTTCTCGAGAAGCCGTGTTTTCCGCGGTTATGGATTACTTGGTGAAAGTACTGGCTAACAAGTACTCAGGACAACTTAAACCTAATGATTAACAACCTTACACCCAATGATTAACAACTTGACTAGTAATAGGCTTATTGACACAATAATCTGAACCATCATTATCTCAACTGTGTGAGTTATCCTCGGATTGCTTCTTTGGATAAGGGGCGAGGTCCAGGATGGGTTTGATTGGTGGTTAGATATAGTTGGTTACGATACGCGATCTTATCTCCTTTCTGTTATCCGGAAGTGGTAGTAACTCTGTAGTTGGTTAGAGCAGCCAGTTGCAGCATCTTTTATATCCCCTTTCCTCCGTTGAACCCAAAGCATCTGCGCTTGGTGTTGACGGGTTACACTTTGGTGAACTGTGAGTCTTGCTTGCCAGTACGTTTATGTACTGACCCCTTTGGGGCTGTGGTTTTCCGCAGACCTACGTTTCCGAGGATCTACATGGTGACTACTACGTGGAGTATGACGAGACTGCTGACGAGTAGATAGCGGACCCGGGCAGGATCCGAGACTTCGTGGATGGGCTCCGTCTTTTCGTTTCCGGCCTCTTAGGCTTATTTGGATCTTGTCTATACTCAGACATGTTGAATGCTTCCGCTGTGATGTAATGATGTTATGTTGGGACATGTGTCCTCTGGATGATTGTATTTGCTATCTCTGCTCTAGTGAGAGCTATTTGCAACTTATTTCCATCTTTTGTGTCGTAGAGATCTGTTGTGATATCACTTGTTCCAATGCCGTTGACGTACCATGTGTGTATGTTTTGAAGTACGTCAATGGAAGTATCCTGATTTCTATGGGATAGTTTACGTCGACGCTGAACAGATAGGGGTTGGTTGTCACACATACGTGTGTTGGCCTACTCGTAAGAGGACGCGGGTGCCGGTAAGCCCCGTAATCCAATCTACTACTGTTCAACGGAACGGCGAGTATCCTTTAGAAGTCCGGGTGCGACACGGAAGCAAAGCAGCGTTACCCGCATTGGCAAAAGCTAGTTTTTGGGGGTCTTAATGGCCAACCGGAAATTGAAGCCGTACTTCCAGGAACACCCCATAACGGTGGTCAGCTCTATACCAATGGCAGATATTATCAGAAATTCAGATGCGACAGGCAGAATAGCCAAGTGGGCAATTGAGATGGGAGATTATCACATCAACTACGAGCCTCGGTCTGCAATTAAGTCCTAGGCCCTAGCTGATTTTATCAATGATTGGACTCACACAAGCATGCCTATAATGATGCCAAGTTCCGAGTCTTGGGTGATGCACTTTGATGGTTCCAAGCAATATGAGGGATCAGGAGCAGGGGTGGTACTCACATCACAAAAAGGAGACAAGTTGAGTTATGTGTTGCAAATTCGCTTAGATTGCTCCAATAACGTGGCCGAGTATGAGGCCCTATTGCACGGACTACGCGTAGCAAAGGAGATGAATATCAGGCGAATAACGTGTTATGGAGACTCGGATCTTGTGGTATAGCAGGTCTCAGGAACCTGGGATAGAAAGATGCAACAATGGCAGCATATCGCAGAGAGGTAGACAGGGTAGCCGAATCTTTTTCCGGGTATCAGGTGGAACACATTGATAGGCGAAAGAACGAGGCAGCAGATGCGCTCGCAAGAATCGGCTCGCGTCGAGAGCCGGTTCCGCCTAATGTCTTTCTGGACGAATTATGGCGGCCCTCTGTCAAAACCGAATCTAAAGAAGAGGTGGCTAACAAAGACCCGGATTTGGAACTTGTGGCCGCTGTACGTGCTATTCCCGAGTGGACGGAGCCGTTCTTTGCCTACTTTTCACGAGGCGAGTTACCACCACAGGAAGTTTTAGCCAGGCAAATCCTAAGACGAGCAAAGGGCTATTCTATTATTAACGGTGAGCTATATAAGAGAAGTGCTGCAGGAGTCTTTTTGCGCTGCGTAACACCAGAGGAAGGCCGACAGATTTTGAGGGAAATCCATGAAGGTGATTGTGGGCACCATGCCTCCACAAGATCCCTTGTTGCTAAAGCATATCGACACGGTTTCTTCTGGCTCACGGCTTTGGCGGACGCGGAACGCTTGGTGGCAAGATGCGAAGGATGTCAAAGGTATGCTCGCCAAACTCATGTGCTGGCTATGGAGTTGCAAACTATCCCGCTGACCTGGCAGTTTGCGGTTCGGGGTATGGATATGGTGGGCCCCTTTCACATGTCGCCTTGCAAAAAGACTCATCTTTTAGTGGCTATTGATAAGTTTACTAAGTGGGCTGAAGTTATGCCAGTCACAAATTGTGAAGCAGCCATAGCGGTCAAATTCCTGAAAAAGATAATCTATCGGTTTGGATATCCTCATAGCATAATAACAGACAATGGAACCAAAATGTCAGTAGGAGAGATGGAGAAGTTTTGTGGAAACAATGGAATCCGCCTTGATGTAGTCTCGGTAGCCCATCCACAAGCTAATGGACAGGTGGAGAGAGCAAACCAGGAGTTACTTTGTGGGTTGAAGCCACGACTACGAGTCCCGTGCCTCTGAGCTGCTGGAGCATGGGTTGAGGAGTTATCATCAGTGGTTTGGGGAATTAACACTACACCTAACAGGTCTACTCAGATGACTCCATTTTTTATGGTTTAGGGTGCAGAGGCGGTTCTTCCGAGTGACAATATTCATGACTCGCCCCGAGTGGCGGCTTATGTTGAGGTGGAGTACGAGAAGACCCGGCAAGACGTCGTAGACATGTTAGAAGAGCACAGGGAGCAAGTCTTGGAAACATCGGCTATATACCAACAGGATTTGAGGCGGTACCACAGTCGCCGAGTCAAAACCCGGGTTTTCCAGGAAGGAGACCTGGTATTGCCCTTAGTACAATCAAAGGAAGGAAAGCACAAGTTATCTCCACCATGGGAAGGCCCGTTTATCATAAGCCGGAATTTGCATAATGGGTCATACTACCTAATAGATGCAAGGGAAGAGTCAGACACTGTCAATGACACCACCCATACCACTTCATCTACGCAAGAACGGGAAAGACCATGGAACGTGGCTCAGCTGCGTCCCTACTACACTTAGCATAGACTCGGTTTACAAGTTGAATTGCACGATGTAACAGGCAACAGGTTTTAGACGCACTCTTTTCCTATCCATGGTACCTAAGGGGACAGGAGGGTTTTTAATGAGGCAGCTTGCTGACCTAACCTTTTTCATATCAATAAAGAGATGGTTAAACTATGATATTGTTTGTTTCTTATTTATTTCTGTTAGTTTGTTTTGAGTTTTTATGTCTTATTTTACTCTATATCAGGTAAGTATTTATTGTTTAGTCATAGTATACTAGGTTTAAAATTTTCATAGACTGCATATCTAGGTCTTGGGGGCCGATTGCTTGAATAGCACAGTTATAATCTCAGACCCGGCCAACTTCCTTGATCTCTCTTGTTTAAGCTTGATGTGACTCGCAATAATGTGGCGTGTTTTGCTAACGTATAATTAAAATCAGTCATGATGCCCATTGGGACTTGCCTGGCCCTGTTTTATAAAGTTATAGCAGCACTGAATATCCACGCGAAAGCCGTCTTACAACAAAGAGGATCAAAAGGGTCATCCAAACCACAAGTTATGCGGAGTAACAGGCTATAGCCGAAAACTCATAATATATTAAGCATAGCTTCAAAATTTATATGTGTAGCTATATGTTTTGGGCCTTCGCAAAAACAGGGAGCTTTTTATTAAAACTACAAATCCCTAGACTCGGAAATTTGGGTCTTGGGGACTTGGGAATTTGAGAAAAACAGCAAACTGTCTAGCTATGGAGCTTAAAAACCCAGAATTCCGAGTCTTGGGGACTTGGAGACTTAAGAAGCAAAAGTTCACCCGGTCACAAGATCCTAAGACCCGGGAACCGAGTTTCATAGATTTGGAAAAAGAAGAAAGTTCAGAAAAGCGAAAAAAATATTAAGGCTGAAAAGAGCATATCAAGGTGGATGGCCAAAAGGGCCATCAAAACCCATAAAAGTTTAAAGTGTGTTACAAACCAAGGGAGTAGTATCTAAAGTGCACAGGCGCACTATCAAAAAAATAAGTGTATCAGGCATATTACATAATTCCTATTGGCCGAATAAGTGTTTGTGGGTGAAAAACGATAAACTTCAATCGGCATCCATAGCCGAGTCATCAGCAGTATTCTTGGCAGCCGGGTCTTCGGTGTGCTCTTCTGTAGCTTTCCCTGCCTCCGTGTCCGGGTCAACCACGGTATCAGCACGAGCTGGAGGAGGGACGACTGGAGTGGACGATGTTGGCGCAGACTCGGCCTCGGCCTTCTTCTTGGCAACTTCCTCCTTCCACCGGGCTAGAATATCAAAGGGAGTAGGGACAGCAGAAGGTACCGGCTTATCTTCAGCATTGTACGGAGGGGTAAGCTTGTTCACATCAAGTGTAACATCCACCTTTTTGTAATAAAGTGCTTGTGTGTTTGTGGTTGTGATCATGTCATGTCATGCATGCATTTTTGAACCTAAGTTGTGTTTAAAACAAGTGCACCAAAATTTAATACCGGAGTTTATCGAAATCACTTAAAAGTGCCACATTAAAACGATGGTTTAAAATGGTGCAATTTTGCAAAACAAAAATATGTTGAGGTTGTCCTTGTTGTAAGGATCCCAAAAATAATTTTTGTCAATTTTTGTTTTCTACAGAAAAGCCCTCAAAATCTGTTTTTAGTGTGCTGTTTTAAAGGGGTAAGGATCTATTCGCAATTTCTGTTTTTGGAGGGGGGTTTTCGGAATTTCTATTCTTGTCGTCTTCCACCTCTGGCCAGTGGACAGAAGGTCCATGACGCCGCCTCCCCCGCCACCTCCTGCTTGATCCTCCTCAAGGATAAGGGCAAAGAGGAGTGCCCGAGTCGCCTCTATCTCCTCCCCTCGGAGCCCTCCTTTTCCCTCTCTGTATTTGCCACGCACACAGCAGGAGCCACGAACCAAACCCTAACTGCCACCATCCGCCGTGTAACATCCCAAGTCTGAAAAATAGCCTTTAGAATGTTTTGCTCTCTGTTATCTTATGTTTTGCATCATGGCATCATGTTGATTGCATTTGTTTTGTTTGTTTTCCATTTGTTTTCCTCTGTTTTCAGTTGTTTTCCAACTGTTTTCCTTTGTTTTCCTTTGTTTTCTATTTGAATTTCAACTCAAATTTCAAACCTTTTGTTTCATCCTTGTGATGTTACAATTTCTAAAAAGATATTTCAAAATAAAACAATTATTTGTTTCCATTAAAGTGTGATTCCAAACTATTGTTTTATTTCTATAAAAATGCATCCAATAATCAAACCCTTTTCAAATTCAATTGGTTTTCCATTTGAAATTCCAAACCAACATCCAAATAGTTGTTTCCAAATCAAAACCCTAATTGTTTTCCAATAATCCCATAATGCTAACTCCTAAAAGTGTTGGTTTTAATCAAACCAATATTCCAATCAACTAGTTCAAATCATTAACTCCTAAATCATTTTCCATCTCAAACCAATCCTTAAAAGTCAGTACGTTTTGAAACCATAAAACTCACTAAACAATTTCCCTCCTTAAATCATTCTAAAAAAAAAACCCTAGGGGTAACCCTATTCAAATGCATGTTTTCTTAATGGTTTATTACTATTAAAATTCCTCTAAATTTGGTTTCAATGCAAACTATCATCTCAAATCTCAATTTTTGAAATCCAATCTTACAATATGGTTTCTAATTACATAACAAGGCTAAACTAATTTTTCTGTAATTTTTACTAACAAAAACCTTAACTTTTTCTTCCAAAATCAATCTACAAAAAAAAATATATGAAACAGAAAAATAAAGGAGAGAAGGAGCAGCAGCCCTCCCCATCTATTTCTTTTCCCAAGCCCAATTTCCCTTTTCACTTAAGCCCACCAACCTGGCCCAGTACCCCTTCTTCCTCGCTGGCGCCACCCTCCTCTGTACGAACGCATCAGAAACCAGACGATCTCCTCCACCCCCCTGGATGTGCAGCCGTACTACCTCCTCTCCCTCCATAAATCTCCACCTCTTCCCCACTCCTAACCCTAACCCTAACCCGCACCTTGTCCCTCTCCTTCCTCCTCTAGCCGCCACCCTCTCTCCCTCCTCATCCAACTCTGTCTGTTCCTCTGAACTTGACTGAACCCCACCATGGCCGAATGTGGAGAAGGTTGGCGTGGTCGCAGGAGTAGTTCTCGGGAGCTCCCCATGGCGGGAATGGAAACGGCTCCCTGCCCTCTTCCACTTCGGTGTAGGCGCCACCGGCCGAGGAGGCCCGAGTCGCCGGCGCCATCTCCTCCAACGCCGGCCACCTCCACTGCCTCGCCCCTGCCTGCTGCTCCATGTCCAGCCCCGATCGCCTCCTCCTCTTGCAGCTCGAGGTGAGGCCGTCCCCCTCTCGCCTTCTTCCCTCTCGCCCCTCCCTCTTCTCCATCACCTCACCACCCATCGCATCACACGAGCCCACAGCCGCTGCATAGATCGACCATCTCTCTGTCCGCTCCATGTCTACGTGCAGGCAAGTTAAATTCAGTTAAACAGTCCGCTTCCACACCTTATACACGCACCTATTCCTAGTCTGTCACAAACCGCACACCAGCCCCACTGGTTGGTTCCTCAGCGCAGGAATTAGGAGGTGGGGGGATCAAATCCCACCTCCCACAAATAAAACAATCTTTTATTTTTGCAAGGTTTTGGTACTGGAATTTCTGCAAATCACACATAGATCCCTGCTAATTAATTCTAGTCCCTGTAAAAATAATTTCCAAGTCCCTAGATTCATCAAAATGGCAGATTTGCCCTATATTTTGTAAATTGCATAAATAAATCATCCTAACTCCAAATTCAACATTTTTTATATGTTTTCAATACCAAATTAAATGTTCTATCCAAATATAAAATTTGTTTACTGTTTTGAATATTTTAAATTGGTGCAATATTTGAAAACTTGTCAAATTCACTTAAACTTGCAAAATTCATAACTTGTTCATAAAAATTCCAAATTTCACAAACCAAATATGTTTTCCAATCAATTTTTCATGTACTTTCCAAATATAAATTTTGTTTGCTGTTTTGAATAATTTAAATTGCTGAAAACAACTGTTTCTTGTTTATTGCCTTTAAAATTGCCAAAATAATAACTTGCTCATTTTAAATCCAATTTCCACAAATGAAATATGTTTTCCATGCAAAATTAAACCCTCTTTCCAAATATAAATTTTGCTTCATGTTTTCAATAATTAAAATTGGTTAAATAATTTAAATCTTATTTAATTCATTTAATATTGCTAAATTTATAACTTGATCAAAACAAATTCTTTTGGGACATATAAAATATGTTTTCAAACCACAAAAGTATAAACCTTTCAAATATGAATCTCACTTAATGTTTTGAACAAATAAAAATTCATTTAAGTTCATGTTTGAATTAAATTCATTTAATTCTTGTTTAACTTGTTTAATTCCTAAATAATTCCTTTGAAATCCTTTTGCAACAAGTGAAACATGTAATCCAACTAAAATCTTGTTTTCTTTTCAAATATAAACTTTGTGATCTATTTTGAACATTTAAAATTGGTGAAAACAACAAATGCTTGTGTGGCACCTTTAAGTAACCAACATTTCCTAAATTAATAAATGAATTTCCAAACTTGTTAAACCTTATTTCTATTTGGTGCTATTGTTGTTATTTTGCTGTTTTCCTCATCCATGCATCATGCTAATCCACTTTCATATGATGATTAGTTGTAAAACAATTAATTCAACCATAATTCATGGGCTTTCCATATGCAATCCAATTGCATATGGGTCCATTTAATCCTGTTTCTATCTTGTCAACTAGTTTATTTTGATGCACCCATTAACTTGACATGCATCATCTTTGATTGTGCACAATGCCATGATAATGATTGTTTATTTCTGCCTTGTTTGTTTGCTTCTTCTCGGATAAACGACGACGTTGAGACCGACGATACTTACGACATCCCTTCTAAGGATTTAGCTCAGTACCAGGCTACTGGGTTTTGCAGGCAAGTTATCACTCACATGAACCACTGTGTTCCTTTCAACATTGGTTACCGATACTTTCCGTTGTTCTTTTCTGCTAGCCTTAGTAGTAGTTGTTTCTGTTACGAACCTATCACATGAATCCTTTAACCCTGATACTGCCTCACCTCCATACCCATAACCTTTTGTTTGAGCCCGTGTCTTACTAGCATGCTTAGGTTGTTTTGCTCGAGTCTGTTACCCGTTACTTTTTGTTACTATCTTCATTATGTTCTGGGGGCTCGATGTTAATCAATCAATCATGCTAATGTTACTATTAATAATAAATTTGATGATAAGGCACCGGCAGGAGGCCCATGAGAGGTTTTGAAGCCTGCTAGTGTCGACCCTAATAGGAAAAGGGTCTTGTCTACTGATCCATGATGAGCGCACTACCCGCATTTGGGAAGCGAGTATGGGCGCCCCACTCAACTTGACCTGATTCGCATCTCGTCCAAATCGCCTCATTTAGTTCGTGTGTTCCATTTGCCGCATGCATGTTTTTGCGAGCCCAGGCCAGGGTGGAACTTTTGTAGTCGGCATATAGGGGGACACGGTCTTAGAGTGCTATGAGGGCCCCTTTTCTTCGGGGCTTGATTAGCCGTGCGCCCAAGGTTCTTTGGGCTTGATGCGAAGAATGGTTGGTTGTGTAGAGTACCCCGCTTGGTGGAAGTGCATTTCCATCTGGCGGGTTATTCTTGAGTGTACGGCCAAATTGGTGCAACCCTGCAGGGATAATCTTCTCGAGAAGCCGTGTTTTCCGCGGTTATGGATTACTTGGTGAAAGTACTGGCTAACAAGTACTCAGGAAAACTTAAACATAATGATCAAACATGTTACACTCCATGATTAATAATTTGACTAGTAATAGGCTTATTGACACAATAATTTGAACCATCATTATTACAACTGTGTGAGTTATCCTCGGATTGCTTCTTTGGATAAGGGGCGAGATCCAGGATGGGTTTGTTTTGAAGTTATCTTTCAGTTGGTTACTATCCTCGATCTTATCTCCTTTCTGTTAGCCGGAAGTGGTAGAATCTCTGTAGTTGGTTAGCGCAGCCAGTTGCAGCATCTTTTATATCTCCTCTCTTCCGTTGAACCCAAGGCATCTGTGCTTGGTGTTGACGGGTTACACTTTGGTGAACTGTGAGTCTTGCTTGCCAGTACGTTTATGTACTGACCCCTTTGGGGCTGTGGTTTACGCAGACGACGTTTCCGAGGATCTACATGGTGGCAACTACGTGAAGTTTGACGAGACTGCTGACGAGTAGATAGCGGACCCGGGCAGGATCCGAGACTTCGTGGATGGGCTCCGTCTTTTCGTTTCCGGCCTCTTAGGCCTATTTGGTTCTTGTCTGTACTCAGACATGTTGAATGCTTCCGCTGTGATGTAATGATGAATTGTTGGGGCATGTGCCCTCTGAATGATTGTATTTGCTATCTCTGCTCTAATGAGAGCCATTTGCAACTTATTTCAATCTTTTGTGTCGTAGAGATCTGTTGTGATATCAGTTGTTCAACACCGTTGACGTACCATGTGTGTATGGTTTGAAGTACGTCGACGGAAGTGCCTTTGATCTCTAGTGGATAGTTTACATCGACGATGGAATAGCAGGGCTTGTGTTGTCGCGCATAAGCGCAGGCCTACCAGGAAGCTGGGACGTGGGAGCAGTTATGGCCCATAATCCAAGCATCTGCTATCCAGTTCGTACGGTGAGTATCCCCTAGAAATCAGGGTGCGACAAATGGTATCAGAGCCTGTCTGCCTGTAGGATCCCTTTTTACTGGTCGCAGTTGAGTCTAGAAACTATTTTGTAGCTATGTAGGAAAAAATGAAACGTGAGAGTAGGAATTCTGTTCTTTTTCTTCTTTCCCCACCCACCCTCCCTTTTCTGGTAAGGAAGTGCAACGTTGATTTCTCCCTTCTCATCTAAACTTTCAAGTTAGGATTTCACGAATTCTGGTTTCTCTAGGATGGTTATATCTACTAGACCATAGGAATGGAGGTGGTTGTGACATGATTTATCATGTTGCCTACTCAGGATTGAGAATGGAGGCGTGTAAGCCCCGGAAGCAGATCCTCTATTCCTTAAGCAGTAGATATTGATCCTTTAGAAGCCTGGATGGGTTTTTCCATAGTACCTCAGGAGTTTTGTTCTCGTTTTTTTTCCGGTGTTGTTTCAATATCCTGTCCTCCTAAACATTTCCATTTCGTCCGTTGAAATCTTGTTGTTCTTTTCCACTTCAAATCTTCTACCGGCGTCTAATCAAAACTTCCTCGTAAACTCTTGTCCAGTTAAAGTGTTAGTTGATACCGGAGCATCACATTCCTTTGTGTCAACAATCTTTTCCACAACATACAACCTATTTCTGGTTCCACTAAGCAATCAAAACTCTGTTCACTCCCCGGGATCTCAAATGTTGACTTCCAAGATAAGTAAGAACAATCCAATTCTAATGAGAGGCCACATATTCCTCGTTACTCTCATGTTGCTGATTCTGACATTGATGTCATCCTTGGTGTTCCATTGATGTCAAAAACTCTGTTCCACCTTTATTACAGATAGTCTATTCTCCAAATGAATCATTTTCTATCCAGCTATACACCCTTGGTACAAAACCTCTCCCTTTACTTGAAAATGTTCCGGTGGTTTGCTAATTCCCTGACGTCTACCCAAGAAGTTTCCGGACCTTTTCTTTTCTCAGTAGGAATCTCGGGGCGCGATTCCTTCAAGGGGGGGCGTTTTGTAACATCCCAAGTCTGAAAAATAGCCTTTAGAATGTTTTGCTCTCTGTTATCTTATGTTTTGCATCATGGCATCATGTTGATTGCATTTGTTTTGTTTGTTTTCCATTTGTTTTCCTCTGTTTTCAGTTGTTTTCCAACTGTTTTCCTTTGTTTTCCTTTGTTTTCTATTTGAATTTCAACTCAAATTTCAAACCTTTTGTTTCATCCTTGTGATGTTACAATTTCTAAAAAGATATTTCAAAATAAAACAATTATTTGTTTCCATTAAAGTGTGATTCCAAACTATTGTTTTATTTCTATAAAAATGCATCCAATAATCAAACCCTTTTCAAATTCAATTGGTTTTCCATTTGAAATTCCAAACCAACATCCAAATAGTTGTTTCCAAATCAAAACCCTAATTGTTTTCCAATAATCCCATAATGCTAACTCCTAAAAGTGTTGGTTTTAATCAAACCAATATTCCAATCAACTAGTTCAAATCATTAACTCCTAAATCATTTTCCATCTCAAACCAATCCTTAAAAGTCAGTACCTTTTGAAACCATAAAACTCACTAAACAATTGCCCTCCTTAAATCATTCTAAAAAAAAACCCTAGGGGTAACCCTATTCAAATGCATGTTTTCTTAATGGTTTATTACTATTAAAATTCCTCTAAATTTGGTTTCAATGCAAACTATCATCTCAAATCTCAATTTTTGAAATCCAATCTTACAATATGGTTTCTAATTACATAACAAGGCTAAACTAATTTTTCTGTAATTTTTACTAACAAAAACCTTAACTTTTTCTTCCAAAATCAATCTACAAAAAAAAAAATATGAAACAGAAAAATAAAGGAGAGAAGGAGCAGCAGCCCTCCCCATCTATTTCTTTTCCCAAGCCCAATTTCCCTTTTCACTTAAGCCCACCAACCTGGCCCAGTACCCCTTCTTCCTCGCTGGCGTCACCCTCCTCTGTACGAACGCATCAGACACCAGACGATCTCCTCCACCCCCCTGGATGTGCAGCCGTACTACCTCCTCTCCCTCCATAAATCTCCACCTCTTCCCCACTCCTAACCCTAACCCTAACCCGCACCTTGTCCCTCTCCTTCCTCCTCTAGCCGCCACCCTCTCTCCCTCCTCATCCAACTCTGTCTGTTCCTCTGAACTTGACTGAACCCCACCATGGCCGAATGTGGGGAAGGTTGGCGTGGTCGCAGGAGTAGTTCTCGGGAGCTCCCCATGGCGGGAATGGAAACGGCTCCCTGCCCTCTTCCACTTCGGTGTAGGCGCCACCGGCCGAGGAGGCCCGAGTCGCCGGCGCCATCTCCTCCAACGCCGGCCACCTCCACTGCCTCGCCCCTGCCTGCTGCTCCATGTCCAGCCCCGATCGCCTCCTCCTCTTGCAGCTCGAGGTGAGGCTGTCCCCCTCTCGCCTTCTTCCCTCTCGCCCCTCCCTCTTCTCCATCACCTCACCACCCATCGCATCACACGAGCCCACGGCCGGTGCATAGATCGACCATCTCTCTGTCCGCTCCATGTCTACGTGCAGGCAAGTTAAATTCAGTTAAACAGTCCGCTTCCACACCTTATACACGCACCTATTCCTAGTCTGTCACAAACCGCACACCAGCCCCACTGGTTGGTTCCTCAGCGCAGGAATTAGGAGGTGGGGGGATCAAATCCCACCTCCCACAAATAAAACAATCTTTTATTTTTGCAAGGTTTTGGTACTGGAATTTCTGCAAATCACACATAGATCCCTGCTAATTAATTCTAGTCCCTGTAAAAATAATTTCCAAGTCCCTAGATTCATCAAAATGGCAGATTTGCCCTATATTTTGTAAATTGCATAAATAAATCATCCTAACTCCAAATTCAACATTTTTTATATGTTTTCAATACCAAATTAAATGTTCTATCCAAATATAAAATTTGTTTACTGTTTTGAATATTTTAAATTGGTGCAATATTTGAAAACTTGTCAAATTCACTTAAACTTGCAAAATTCATAACTTGTTCATAAAAATTCCAAATTTCACAAACCAAATATGTTTTCCAATCAATTTTTCATGTACTTTCCAAATATAAATTTTGTTTGCTGTTTTGAATAATTTAAATTGCTGAAAACAACTGTTTCTTGTTTATTGCCTTTAAAATTGCCAAAATAATAACTTGCTCATTTTAAATCCAATTTCCACAAATGAAATATGTTTTCCATGCAAAATTAAACCCTCTTTCCAAATATAAATTTTGTTTCATGTTTTGAATAACTAAAATTGGTTAAATAATTTAAATCTTATTTAATTCATTTAATATTGCTAAATTTATAACTTGATCAAAACAAATTCTTTTGGGACATATAAAATATGTTTTCAAACCACAAAAGTATAAACCTTTCAAATATGAATCTCACTTAATGTTTTGAACAAATAAAAATTCATTTAAGTTCATGTTTGAATTAAATTCATTTAATTCTTGTTTAACTTGTTTAATTCCTAAATAATTCCTTTGAAATCCTTTTGCAACAAGTGAAACATGTAATCCAACTAAAATCTTGTTTTCTTTTCAAATATAAACTTTGTGATCTATTTTGAACATTTAAAATTGGTGAAAACAACAAATGCTTGTGTGGCACCTTTAAGTAACCAAAATTTCCTAAATTAATAAATGAATTTCCAAACTTGTTAAACCTTATTTCTATTTGGTGCTATTGTTGTTATTTTGCTGTTTTCCTCATCCATGCATCATGCTAATCCACTTTCATATGATGATTAGTTGTAAAACAATTAATTCAACCATAATTCATGGGCTTTCCATATGCAATCCAATTGCATATGGGTCCATTTAATCCTGTTTCTATCTTGTCAACTAGTTTATTTTGATGCACCCATTAACTTGACATGCATCATCTTTGATTGTGCACAATGCCATGATAATGATTGTTTATTTCTGCCTTGTTTGTTTGCTTCTTCTCGGATAAACGACGACGTTGAGACCGACGATACTTACGACATCCCTTCTAAGGATTTAGCTCAGTACCAGGCTACTTGGTTTTGCAGGCAAGTTATCACTCACATGAACCACTGTGTTCCTTTCAACATTGGTTACCGATACTTTCCGTTGTTCTTTTCTGCTAGCCTTAGTAGTAGTTGTTTCTGTTACGAACCTATCACATGAATCCTTTAACCCTGATACTGCCTCACCTCCATACCCATAACCTTTTGTTTGAGCCCGTGTCTTACTAGCATGCTTAGGTTGTTTTGCTCGAGTCTGTTACCCGTTACTTTTTGTTACTATCTTCATTATGTTCTGGGGGCTCGATGTTAATCAATCAATCATGCTAATGTTACTATTAATAATAAATTTGATGATAAGGCACCGGCAGGAGGCCCATGAGAGGTTTTGAAGCCTGCTAGTGTCGACCCTAATAGGAAAAGGGTCTTGTCTACTGATCCATGATGAGCGCACTACCCGCATTTGGGAAGCGAGTATGGGCGCCCCCCTCAACTTGACCTGATTCGCATCTCGTCCAAATCGCCTCATTTAGTTCGTGTGTTCCATTTGCCGCATGCATGTTTTTGCGAGCCCAGGCCAGGGTGGAACTTTTGTAGTCGGCATATAGGGGGACACGGTCTTAGAGTGCTATGAGGGCCCCTTTTCTTCGGGGCTTGATTAGCCGTGCGCCCAAGGTTCTTTGGGCTTGATGCGAAGAATGGTTGGTTGTGTAGAGTACCCCGCTTGGTGGAAGTGCATTTCCATCTGGCGGGTTATTCTTGAGTGTACGGCCAAATTGGTGTCTTCTCGAGAAGCCGTGTTTTCCGCGGTTATGGATTACTTGGTGAAAGTACTGGCTAACAAGTACTCAGGACAACTTAAACATAATGATCAAACATGTTACACTCCATGATTAATAATTTGACTAGTAATAGGCTTATTGACACAATAATTTGAACCATCATTATTACAACTGTGTGAGTTATCCTCGGATTGCTTCTTTGGATAAGGGGCGAGATCCAGGATGGGTTTGTTTTGAAGTTATCTTTCAGTTGGTTACTATCCTCGATCTTATATCCTTTCTCTTAGCCGGAAGTGGTAGAATCTCTGTAGTTGGTTAGCGCAGCCAGTTGCAGCATCTTTTATATCCCCTCTCTTCCGTTGAACCCAAGGCATCTGTGCTTGGTGTTGACGGGTTACACTTTGGTGAACTGTGAGTCTTGCTTGCCAGTACGTTTATGTACTGACCCCTTTGGGGCTGTGGTTTACGCAGACGACGTTTCGGAGGATCTACATGGTGGCAACTACGTGAAGTTTGACGAGACTGCTGACGAGTAGATAGCGGACCCGGGCAGGATCCGAGACTTCGTGGATGGGCTCCGTCTTTTCGTTTTCGGCCTCTTAGGCCTATTTGGTTCTTGTCTGTACTCAGACATGTTGAATGCTTCCGCTGTGATGTAATGATGAATTGTTGGGGCATGTGCCCTCTGAATGATTGTATTTGCTATCTCTGCTCTAATGAGAGCCATTTGCAACTTATTTCAATCTTTTGTGTCGTAGAGATCTTGTGTGATATCAGTTGTTCAACACCGTTGACGTACCATGTGTGTATGGTTTGAAGTACGTCGACGGAAGTGCCTTTGATCTCTAGTGGATAGTTTACATCGACGATGGAATAGCAGGGCTTGTGTTGTCGCGCATAAGCGCAGGCCTACCAGGAAGCTGGGACGTGGGAGCAGTTATGCCCCATAATCCAAGCATCTGCTATCCAGTTCGTACGGTGAGTATCCCCTAGAAATCAGGGTGCGACACGCCGCCGGTCGCCGGCGAAAGGACCGGCCCCGCGCCCCGCCGAGCACCCCACCGGCTCCGCCACCTCCCCTTCGTCCTCCTCGAGTAGAGGCACCTGCAGGGACGCCCCGTGCGGGCCCAATTTTCTCGCCGGAACCCGGCACGGCCACCGCCGGATTTCCGCTCGTCGCCGGCGTTTGACGCCCCCACTCGCCTCCCTGACTCCGCCATCATGCCCACGGTGAGCACACGAACGCGCTGATGCCCTCGCCTCACTCCCTCTCCCCCTGTAGCTCCCTGTCGCCGGAGTCGCGGTCCGCCGCCGCCACTCGATCTCGCCGGCGAGCTCTCCGGCGATCTCCCGGCCATCCGAGACCACCCCTAGGCCTCCCGCGTCCCCCTCTTCCACATGGTGTAGACGAATTCGAGAATCGAGCTCCAAATCAACGGATTGCATCGTAGTAGAGAGATTTTGGGCACAGATGATGTCACAGCGACGTCATGCACGCGTCACTGCCTAGTTTTTCTGTTTTTTTCTGTTAAATGAAATTGGAGCTGACACGTGGACCCCACTTGTAATTTAAATTACAGAAAATTGAATAAAATTGGATATGCAATATCTTTTAATTGCTTAATCAGAAAAATATGTTCAACATACCATTTTGTTCAGAAAATTGTACTCTACATGTTCATATCATTTTCACACATTTTTGACAATGTTGAATTTTGAGTATTATTTAAATCATTTAAAATAAAGAAAATAAGTTTTTATTCAAGAAAATTAGAAAATTACAAGTTATATGTCAAAATGCTTAGAATTTCAAATGCAACCTAGTTATGGTGTTCTCAACCCTATTTGAGCACTTTAACTTGTCGCATCTCTAGGTTTTGCCGAATCGGCCCCGAGGTCCACTTCGGGACTATTTTCACCAAAACTGTTTCGTTAACATATGAACCCTAGAAACCCATGAACCATGTTTAGGGTTTATCTTTAATGCATTCAAATGCTCATGCATACATATTGAGCATTGCATCGATGCCTGTTTTGAGTGTTGTTCTCTCTCTTTCCGGTGTTTGCTCTTGTCGGTAGAACGCGAATCCGGAGTGAAGTTCGACACCCCTGTTGCCGAATACTTGGTCTAAACAACCAAGTCAAGCATTTATCCCGGAAGCTTTCTCTGGTTTTCTTGAAGCAAGGCAAGCATAACCTCTTATCTGCCCATATATGTTTTCGAAATGTATTCCTTCTCGTACGATGCATGCTTTTGCAAAGTATCTTGAGTCAGTAGATAGTGTTGTCCTACTTATCTGCATAAACCCAGATATCATGATTCCATGCTCCTAGCTGACATAGGATTTGTTTGTGTGTATCGCCAAAGCCTCAAATATGCCATGCTTAGTCATACATGTCTGTTTATCTCTGCTCCATCCGGTTGATGAATCAGAGTTACGAAATGAATCTAGTATGACAGGATGACGTGGTAAGATTCGAGATGTGTGGTTAATATGATTAAAGGCTTGGATGAGTTGCCACATGGAATGTGGTGATTTGCCTCGTTCATGCCCCTAGGAGCGAGTTCTCTCCTTTGAAGCCAAGACTGATCGTGCAACCACACGGGGATTGGATTCCCCTCGGTTTCAACTTGTCTAGTTTGTTCCATGAGTTGCCTAGTTCGGGCGTTCCATTTGGATTTGCTGGGGATATCAAAACGTTTACAACACTAGGACGTGGCGGTGTAACAGCCTGTGGCGAGACAGTAGTTGAAGCACCGCTCACAACGATAGAGACCCGGCAGGAGATGGCCACTCCCTATTGGCGGTCCATCTCTACTCGGAGCGACTCATGGAATAGGCGAAGCAAGGGAAAGATCGTGGTCATCCACCCTCTGCCGGCACATCGTCGGAATTGTGCCAATAGCTTGGCATTAAGAGTCGGTTGATACGTGTGGGTAAAGTTGTACACCCCTGCAGGGTTTAATCTTTTCGAAAAGCCGTGTCCGCGGTTAAGGACAACTTGGTGACGGATCCTGAGATCATAGATAACTTGAACATGACGTAAAAGATGTTGGCAATGAATGTTTAGTTTTAAGAGGTGGTTCCAGTTATCGGTGCTGAAGATGATGATTCGAAGGTTCTGAAGGCAATACCCGAGGAGAGGGTATTCTTTTAAAAGATTTGTGAAAAACTTCTCTGTCTCCCTCTATTCGAAACAAAGTTGGCTTTACGCAAAACAACCTTCATAAACCCTTTTCGAACAAGCAGATATATAATAGGTTAGTTAAGTCTTGTTGAGTACCTCCCGTACTCATGTTTGCTTCAATTTGATTCAGGTGGAGTTCCATACCTTCGATGGTGTTTCAACGTGGACGTCGACAGATAGTTGGGGGTTTCCCAGGTAGCAGCCTGGAATCTATGGGCTGGGACGTCGCCTTATGTTGCGGCCTCTTAGGCCTTTTTGATTCTTGTTGATTAGCAACATATTTTGCTTTCCGTTGTCTGATGTAATGTTGGGTCGTGTGACCTCTGGTTGTAAGCTATACTCTAGTATTACTTGCTTAATAAAGCTTCATGTTTAGAGTACTGCTTTGATCGGTTGTTGGTTTCGAGCTCATTGTTATACAGTTTTGGCTATGCCTGCATAGTTGTCGCAGTCGAGGGGTTGTGGAGCCGATGATCCATGTCCGAGCCCGCCTGTCGATTTGATCGGCCTGGGGCGAGGTAACCCCAGTAACCCTCGATTGTTGTTGCACTTTCTGGACACATAGCAGCTCTGTATAGCTTTGGTCCCGTTTCCTTCAGTTTCATCCGACTCTTGGACGCTTTGATATGCATAGTTGGTTATGACTAGCATGGGTACAAGGAGTAGTAGACCGGGAATCCGGACTACGTGCCGATGAATCCGGTCTGCCTGCCGTTGTTTGTTGCGGCCGGGGCTGGTAACCCTGAAGCCCTTGTGAGTCCATGGCTAGGAGCACATAACATTATGTATATCTCTGGGTCCGGGGTCTGACAAGTCTTGGTATCAGAGCAGGACTGCCTGTAGGAAAACCCTTGCTATTGGTCGATCTTGAGTCTAGAGTTTGTGAAAACTATTTTCGAAATGACAAATGAGTTATGAAAACCTTCTTAGGATTCTTTTTACTCCTTACCTGGTATCGTTCTAACTCTGAGTCACCTTATCTCATTTGGTTTCAAATGTTTTACCTCTCATCTGTTAACTTCAAAGTTAGGAGCAAAATCGTTGGGTCTTTTTCCTAGTACTCCGTGTCAGGTTGCTTATGTTCGCAGAATTTCCAAGTTACCTCCTTTGGTCCAAATCGTTGATTCTTTTTGACTTCAGTTGATCCATATCAAGTCATGAATCTTTCTGTTGCATTCTTTTCCATGGGAGTGTTTCTCATGGTTCCGTTTCTTTGTACTCAGGATGTCCGGGAGTATTCAAGATTCCGTTGAAAGTGGTCATATCGAGGGAGAGTCGTCATCTTCCTTAATGACGCAAGTTCTTCAGGATATCGAGACCAACCGCCTGAGAAATGAACATCTCCTTGAGCGTGTGGCGCAAAACACTAAACGTCATCACGATGAATGCGTTACATTTGGGGATTTAGTTCATGCTAAGCTTCCATCTTTCAGCAGTCTCAAGGAACCCATCGATGCTGATGATTGGCTTCGTGCCATCGAGCGCAAATTTAATGCTCTCCATGTTCCAGAAAGTGACCGTGTGAACTTCGCCGCCTATCAGCTAGAGGGTGAAGCTGGTTCATGGTGGGAAGGTTTCTTGGCGTTGCAATCGCCGGGACATAAGGTTACTTGGGAGGAGTTCCGTAAAGAGTTCCGTGTTGCCCATATTCCTGAGGCAGTTATGGACTCCAAAAGAAAAGAGTTCCTAGATCTGACCCAGGGACATATGGATGTTGAAACTTACGGGCGTGAATTCACCCGTTTGGCTCGTTATGCACCCCGAGATGCTGTAGATGATGCGGATAAACAGGAGTTGTTCCGCAAGGGTCTGGATTCCGGAGTTTGCTATGAGCTATTGCCTTTCCAGTTCCCAACCTTCCAAGACCTTTATAATCATGCTCTTACCTTGGAGCGTGGCAAAAGGAATTGGAAATTTCTTTGAAGCAGATTTCTGGAGAGTCACGTGCATCTTCTTCTGGTTCCAAGAAGGGTCGTGTGTTTGTTCCATACAGTGTTGTTCCATATCCACCAGTTCTTCAACAAGGCCACCTCGGTGGGTGTTCTGGTGTTGCTGGTAATAAGAAACGACTGGTGACATGTGACGTGTGTGGTGAACTTGGACACTACTCCAACAAATGTCCTCAGAGGAGACTTCCTCCACTTCACCATGCTCTTACACGTGTTGTTAACCGTGGTCGTTTGAACCATGTTCTTATTGAAGAAGCTCAGAAAGCACCTGATGTCGTGTTGGGAATGCTTCGTGTCAATTTAGCTCCAGCATCAGTTCTGTTTGATTCCGGAGCGTCACATTCATGTGTCTCAAGAGCTTTTGCAGGGTTGTTGGACATACCCTTTGTGAAAGTGGTCCCTCCGTTAGTAATCTCCACCCCAGGGTCTATCCGTCACATCAATCATTGTTGCCCTGGTGTGCCAATTGAAATTGGAGGTTTGGTGTTTCTCAGTACACTTGCCATCATGGACCAAACTAATATCAATGTCATACTGGGCATGGACTGGTTGTCAACACATCATGCTATGATTGACTGTGCATCCAAGTCTGTTACCCTGATTCATCCTTATGGTCAGACAACTCGGTTGTTGTTTCCTTGTGGGACAGTTCAACCACAACCACGTCCTCAGCTCAATGCAATCGAAGTCCTACCATCTCTTGAGGTTCATGAGGTACCAGTGGTGTGTAAGTTTCCGGATGTCTTCCCGGAAGAGCTTCCTGGTATGCATCATGATTATTCAGTGGAATTTGTTGCTGAACTAATTCCTGGAGTGGCTCCTACTTCTGAAAGACCGTACCGTATGTCTCTAGAAGAGTTGGTTGAGTTGAAGAAGCAAGTAGAGGAGTCAGAAGGGAAAGGTTTCCCTCATGCCAACACATCTTCTCGTGGATGTCTTACACTCTTCGCCATGAAGAAGGATACCACAGTTCCCCAGCTGGTCAGTGAATATTGTCCGTTCAATGATGTGACAATAAAGCACGAGTGTTCTCTTCCTCGGACAGAGGATTTGTTTGACCGTCTGTTTGGTGCCACCGTTTTCTCCAAGATACACTTAAGTCTGGGTTATCATCAACTTCAGACCAGGTCCGGGAATGTTTCTAAAACGGTTGTCAAAACTCGTTATGGTATTTACGAGTACACTGTTATGTTTCCCGAACTCTCCAATGCTCCAACCATGTTGATGGGGCTTATGAAATCCATTTTCATGGAGTATCTTGACAAGTTCGTTGTGGTTTACCTCTACGATGTTATAATCTACTCCAAGTCCGAAGAAGAACATGTTGAACATCTTCGGCTAGCTTTGACAAAGTTTCGTGAGCATCGTCTCTATGCCAAATTCTCCAGATGTGAGTTCTGGTTGAAAGAGCTCATATTTCTAGGCTATGTCCTATCTGCTGAAGGAGTTGCAGTTTTCCCTAACAAAGTTCAAGCCATATTGGATTGGGAGTCACCTAAGTCCATCAAAGAGGTTCGAAACTTCCTCGAACTTATCGGTTGTTATCACCGCTCTATTGAAGGTTTCTCCAAAGCTGCCAAGCCCATGACTGATCTTCTTAAGAAAGATAAACAGTTTGTATGGTCAAGAATGGCAGAAGAGAGTTTCCGGTTGTTGAAAACCAAGCTGGCTAATGCTCCTATACTCGTCCTTCCGGACACGCGCAAGGACTTCGTCATCTTCATTGATGCCTCTCGTCACGGTATCGATTGCGGTCTTTTGCAAGGTGGTCGTGTGGTTTCTTATGCTTCTCGACAACTAAAACCACATGAGCTCAATTATCCAACTCATGCTCTTGAGTTAGCAGCTGTTGTGTATGCCTTGAAACAATGGCGTCATTATCTGCTAGGAAATCAATGTGAGTTCTACTTCCACCAGCAGAGCTTCAGATATCTTTTTACCCAACCAGATCTGAGTCTCAGACAAAAGAGATGGTTGGAACTAGTCAAAGAACCCAATGTGGAGGTCAATTGTCAAATTGATAAAGGTAAAGCCGTGGCTGACACGACAATCTAGAAGTCTTACTGTAACAGCTTGATGATACAGCAAGATCAACCTTCTCTCCACAAAGAGTTCTCCAAGCTCAATCTTGAGGTTGTTCCCTCCGGTTATCTAGTTAATCCAGAAGTGAAACCATCCTTTGAACATCAAATCAAAGATGCCCAAAAGCGGGATCTAAGCATTACCTTGGTCAAGAGAAAGATTTCTCGTGGAATTCCTACATGTTTCTTGGTTGATAATCAAGGTACCGTTTATTTTGGTGAACGTCTTGTTGTGCCGAAGAAACGGAGTCTGAAACAACTGATCCTCCGTGAAGCTCATGAGTCACTTCTCTCTGTTCATCCTGGTAGCACCAAAATGTACCGTGATCTACGTCAAAGGTTCTGGTGGACCAAGATGAAGCGAGACATCGCTCAATTTGTGGCTGAATGCGATGTTTGTCGTCGTGCTAAAGCTGAACATCAAAGACCAGTTGCTACTCTCTACCCCACACCTATTCCTGTTTGGAAGTGGGATGAAGTTGAGATGACTTTCATTGTTGGTCTTCCAAGAAATGATCAGGGACACACCGCTATCTGGGTAGTGATTGATCGTCTGTCAAAGGTTGCTCATTTTGTTCCTATCCATCAGGGCATCAATGCTAAACAACTGGCAGATTTATATGTCTCTCAGATAATACCTCTTCATGGTGTTCCTAAGAAGATCCTTTTTGATCATGGAAATCTGTTTACTTCCAAAGGCTGGGCAAGTTTCAAGCAAGCTATGGGAAGTCGTCTACATTCCACCATAAGCTATCAGTCATCCCGTAATGATCACCTCGGGAGTCTGAATCAAACACTTGAAGACATGCTTCGAGCTTGTGTTGTATCTTTCGGTAATGATTGGGAGAAGTGTCTTCCATCTGCCGAGTTCGTTTATAACAACTGCTTCCAAGTTATCTTGGCCAAAGCTCCGTTTGAAGTTCTTTACAATCGAAGCTGTTCAATTCCGTTAAATTGGTCAGAAACCGGTGAAAGACAGTTCTTTGGACCGAAGAATCTGATCAATAAGACTGAAGAAACAGTTCGTATCATCCGTGAACATCTGAAAGCGGCTCAGTCTCGTCAGAAGAGTTATGGCGACCATCAACAAGATATTCGTTATGATGTTGGTGGACAAGCCTATCTTCGAGTCACACCTTTGAAGGGTGTCCATCGTGATGTCATGAAGGGAAAATTACCGCCTCGCTATGTTGGTCCTTTCCCTGTTCTTGCAAAAACTGGGAATTTTGCTTATCGTCTCCACCTACCTTCAACGTTCCCACGGGTTCATGCTACATTCCATGTCTCACAACTCCATCATTGCTTCAAAGATTCCAACCGTGGTGTTGATCATGAAACCATTGATCTCAAGGATGATCTGACCTACCGAGAACATCCTGTCCGTATCCTCGAGGCAGCTGAACGAAAGATTCGATGCCGAAGCATCAAGTGCCTCAAAGTTCAGTGGTCTCATCATTCTGAAGCTGAAGCAACCTGGGAACGAGAAGATCGTTTATGATCTGAGTACCCGTCCTTCTTTTCTAAAACCTAGGAATCTCGGGACGAGATTCTTGTAAGGGGGGTAGACTTGTAACATCCACCTTTTTGTAATAAAGTGCTTGTGTGTTTGTGGTTGTGATCATGTCATGTCATGCGTGCATTTTTGAACCTAAGTTGTGTTTAAAACAAGTGCACCAAAATTTAATACCGGAGTTTATCGAAATCACTTAAAAGTGCCACATTAAAACGATGGTTTAAAATGGTGCAATTTTGCAAAACAAAAATATGTTGAGGTTGTCCTAGTTGTAAGGATCCCAAAAATAATTTTTGTCAATTTTTGTTTTCTACAGAAAAGCCCTCAAAATCTGTTTTTAGTGTGCTGTTTTAAAGGGGTAAGGATCTATTCGCAATTTCTGTTTTTGGAGGGGGGTTTTCGGAATTTCTATTCTTGTCGTCTTCCACCTCTGGCCAGTGGACAGAAGGTCCATGACGCCGCCTCCCCCGTCACCTCCTGCTTGATCCTCCTCGAGGATAAGGGCAAAGAGGAGTGCCCGAGTCGCCTCTATCTCCTCCCCTCGGAGCCCTCCTTTTCCCTCTCTGTATTTGCCACGCACACAGCAGGAGCCACGAACCAAACCCTAACTGCCACCGTCCGCCGCCGGTCGCCGGCGAAAGGACCGGCCCCGCGCCCCGCCGAGCACCCCACCGGCTCCGCCACCTCCCCTTCGTCCTCCTCGAGTAGAGGCACCTGCAGGGACGCCCCGTGCGGGCCCAATTTTCTCGCCGGAACCCGGCACGGCCACCGCCGGATTTCCGCTCGCCGCCGGCGTTTGACGCCCCCACTCGCCTCCCTGACTCCGCCATCATGCCCACGGTGAGCACACGAACGCGCTGATGCCCTCGCCTCACTCCCTCTCCCCCTGTAGCTCCCTGTCGCCGGAGCCGCGGTCCGCCGCCGCCACTCGATCTCGCCGGCGAGCTCTCCGGCGATCTCCCGGCCATCCGAGACCACCCCTAGGCCTCCCGCGTCCCCCTCTTCCACATGGTGTAGACGAATTCGAGAATCGAGCTCCAAATCAACGGATTGCATCGGAGTAGAGAGATTTTGGGCACAGATGATGTCACAGCGACGTCATGCACGCGTCACTGCCTAGTTTTTCTGTTTTTTTCTGTTAAATGAAATTGGAGCTGACACGTGGACCCCACTTGTAATTTAAATTACAGAAAATTGAATAAAATTGGATATGCAATATCTTTTAATTGCTTAATCAGAAAAATATGTTCAACATACCATTTTGTTCAGAAAATTGTACTCTACATGTTCATATCATTTTCACACATTTTTGAAAATGTTGAATTTTGAGTATTATTTAAATCATTTAAAATAAAGAAAATAAGTTTTTATTCAAGAAAATTAGAAAATTACAAGTTATATGTCAAAATGCTTAGAATTTCAAATGCAACCTAGTTATGGTGTTCTCAACCATATTTGAGCACTTTAACTTGTCGCATCTCTAGGTTTTGCCGAATCGGCCCCGAGGTCCACTTCGGGACTATTTTCACCAAAACTGTTTCGTTAACATATGAACCCTAGAAACCCATGAACCATGTTTAGGGTTTATCTTTAATGCATTCAAATGCTCATGCATACATATTGAGCATTGCATCGATGCCTGTTTTGAGTGTTGTTCTCTCTCTTTCCGGTGTTTGCTCTTGTCGGTAGAACGCGAATCCGGAGTGAAGTTCGACACCCCTGTTGCCGAATACTTGGTCTAAACAACCAAGTCAAGCATTTATCCCGGAAGCTTTCTCTGGTTTTCTTGAAGCAAGGCAAGCATAACCTCTTATCTGCCCATATATGTTTTCGAAATGTATTCCTTCTCGTACGATGCATGCTTTTGCAAAGTATCTTGAGTCAGTAGATAGTGTTGTCCTACTTATCTGCATAAACCCAGATATCATGATTCCATGCTCCTAGCTGACATAGGATTTGTTTGTGTGTATCGCCGAAGCCTCAAATATGCCATGCTTAGTCATACATGTCTGTTTATCTCTGCTCCATCCGGTTGATGAATCAGAGTTACGAAATGAATCTAGTATGACAGGATGACGTGGTAAGATTCGAGATGTGTGGTTAATATGATTAAAGGCTTGGATGAGTTGCCACATGGAATGTGGTGATTTGCCTCGTTCATGCCCCTAGGAGCGAGTTCTCGCCTTTGAAGCCAAGATTGATCGTGCAACCACACGGGGATTGGATTCCCCTCGGTTTCAACTTGTCTAGTTTGTTCCATGAGTTGCCTAGTTCGGGCGTTCCATTTGGATTTGCTGGGGATATCAAAACGTTTACAACACTAGGACGTGGCGGTGTAACAGCCTGTGGCGAGACAGTAGTTGAAGCACCGCTCACAACGATAGAGACCCGGCAGGAGATGGCCACTCCCTATTGGCGGTCCATCTCTACTCGGAGCGACTCATGGAATAGGCGAAGCAAGGGAAAGATCGTGGTCAGCCACCCTCTGCCGGCACATCGTCGGAATTGTGCCAATAGCTTGGCATTAAGAGTCGGTTGATACGTGTGGGTAAAGTTGTACACCCCTGCAGGGTTTAATCTTTTCGAAAAGCCGTGTCCGCGGTTAAGGACAACTTGGTGACGGATCCTGAGATCATAGATAACTTGAACATGACGTAAAAGATGTTGGCAATGAATGTTTAGTTTTAAGAGGTGGTTCCAGTTATCGGTGCTGAAGATGATGATTCGAAGGTTCTGAAGGCAATACCCGAGGAGAGGGTATTCTTTTAAAAGATTTGTGAAAAACTTCTCTGTCTCCCTCTATTCGAAACAAAGTTGGCTTTACGCAAAACAACCTTCATAAACCATTTTCGAACAAGCAGATATATAATAGGTTAGTTAAGTCTTGTAAAGTACCTCCCGTACTCATGTTTGCTTCAATTTGATTCAGGTGGAGTTCCATACCTTCGGTGGTGTTTCAACGTGGACGTCGACAGATAGTTTGGGGTTTCCCAGGTAGCAGCCTGGAATCTATGGGCTGGGACGTCGCCTTATGTTGCGGCCTCTTAGGCCTTTTTGGTTCTTGTTGATTAGCAACATATTTTGCTTTCCGTTGTCTGATGTAATGTTGGGTCGTGTGACCTCTGGTTGTAAGCTATACTCTAGTATTACTTGCTTAATAAAGCTTCATGTTTAGAGTACTGCTTTGATCGGTTGTTGGTTTCGAGCTCATTGTTATACAGTTTTGGCTATGCCTGCATAGTTGTCGCAGTCGAGGGGTTGTGGAGCCGATGATCCATGTCCGAGCCCGCCTGTCGATTTGATCGGCCTGGGGCGAGGTAACCCCAGTAACCCTCGATTGTTGTTGCACTTTCTGGACACATAGCAGCTCTGTATAGCTTTGGTCCCGTTTCCTTCAGTTTCATCCGACTCTTGGACGCTTTGATATGCATAGTTGGTTATGACTAGCATGGGTACAAGGAGTAGTAGACCGGGGATCCGGACTACGTGCCGATGAATCCGGTCTGCCTGCCGTTGTTTGTTGCGGCCGGGGCTGGTAACCCTGAAGCCCTTGTGAGTCCATGGCTAGGAGCACATAACAGTATGTATATCTCTGGGTCCGGGGTCTGACATCAAGTATATCGGCAATCAAGCTAGCCGAGTGAAGAATCTGAGTGTGGAGTGATTTGAAGTCCTTTGCCGAGAATCGAGAGCCGTCAGTGTTGAATTCGGGGAATCCATTCACAAGCGTTGCCGGCTCAAGCCTAGGATAGTAGGCTTTGGCCAACGCGAGGCCACGGGTCACCCCAACTCGGCACGCCGAGCGCTTCCAGTGATCGATCCAGGCAGGGATCGTCGAGCACGCATCAAGCATCTGGGATACACCGCCATAAGGACCATGCCACTTCACGGCTTCAAGGGTCCACTTGGTCCCCGCAGAAAACTGCCGGATAACCGCCTTCAGGGTGTTCAGTTTCTCCATATCATCTTCATCATCAACCTTTTCACCCGGACCTGCAGAATAAAAAGAAAAAGGAAAGTGGTAAGACTCGGGTTATAGACCCTACAGAATGAGGAACCCGAGTGATAATCAGGAAGTTTCGTTTACCAGTTAGGGAGCTGTAAGTATCGGCAATATAGGTTGATAACTTGTTCAGTAAACCCTCAATGTTATGGAGCCTTTTCTTGTATTTTTTGCAATCCTTGGAAAGGTCCTTCACCTCGGCCTACAGCTTTTCCCGTAGTTTGGTCTTAGCCTAGAGGAGTTCGTTGGTTTTCGCCAACATCTCCTCCGTCCGGGTCACGTAATCCTGCAAATATAGACAAGGAAAAATCAGTCGGCTGCAGGATAAAAGCCGAGTATGGAAGGTTACATAGCTATGGAAGTACCGAGTAAACTATATACAGTTCACTCGGAACTTGGGGACTAGGTGAGTACGTAAATAAGATCAGTCAAGTTACCTGATGCTCGGCTGCTAGGGACTCGAGAATATCTTTTTCATTGGATTTCAGAGAAAAAAGTTCATCTAGCATCCCTTCAAAGTCAAGGCCACTGAGATTCAGCCTGGAGGAGCTAGGGTTCTGGTTACCCGGTGGCGGGGTCCTTTCCTGCTTCAGTGGGTCGACTCTGGCCGCCTGGGTGTTAGGAGTAGGGGCAGCCCTCTATGCTCCCAGAAACTCGACATCAGCGTCGGCCAATTAATGTGTTTGCAGCGGAAAGTCGGTTTCGTGGACAATGGGGTCATTCAGCTCTTCCTCTTCACCGCCAGATGCGGGCTTGGTAGCACTCTCCGGATCTTCCATGGCCGGGTTATCGACGTGCATGTCCTCCTGGTCACTAAGTGTAACCTTGGCTCTGAGAAAGAAAAGGAAAAAGTTAGTAAGTAATAGACAGAAGACATGGAAAATACAAATATATTGGCCGATAAGGGAAGCTGATTACCCAGTATTCATGACAAAGTCGGTTGGGAGATCATTGCTGGACCCGGAAGATGCCGATAAAGAATCGGAAAGTGAGACTCGGAGCTGTCCGGCTAATGGATGACTCAGAGAAGGATATTTTCAAGGTATATGGGTTTGATAAGTTTGAGGAGTACCGGCTCGGCGAGCGGGCGACATGGGGATACCCGGGTTAAGAGGATCGTCACCCGGAGAAGTCCGGGTTGCCCGTCGTTTGGCTGGAGTTGATTCCTTCAGAGATGGTGAAGTGGTTAGATGCTTGTTAAGTTCGCACATATTGGCATAGGAGTATGGCTTGGAGGTCATGGAAGAGTATGGTACCTTGAAAACAACTCTCTTGATCTTCCTCTTTGCCCCAACCTCAGCCTTCGGCTCTGCTTCACTCTCCTCTGACTGAGTGTCGTCCTTGTCCTCTAGCGCTGGTGAGTGAGGAGCATTGTCGAAAGGAGGAGAAGTTTGGTCTAATAAGCTAACGAAGTAATTATTGAGCAGAGACCCGGATTTACCTTCATCTCTATCAGCCGACTCTTCCTCTTCCTCCGAGTTTTCGGAGGGGGGGGTGACTATCTTCCAGAATGCGTCAGTTTCCTGAGTAAGAAACACAGAGACAAAAGTTAGTGTGTGTGCATAAGAAATATCAGTCGGATGAAAGGGTGATAGCCGGTTCTTACTGGAGGAGCCGGGTTAGAGCGCGTAAAAGGGCTGAGTCTGGAGATGCTTTTGATGACATCAAGTTTCTCAACAAAGAAATTCTTCATGGCCTTATTTACATCTGCGTCCGGGTAAGATTTCCAAGTATCGGAGAGAGTCGGTGACGTGCCCGGAGTAATCACACACGAGCTTGGGCCGAACGCTTTTTGGCTGGATCCAGCAGCTGACCCACATTTTTATCAAGTTAAGCCCAATAAGTCCTTGGGCTGATAGCACGGCGAGTTTGTGGAGAAGGGGCTGGATAGACTATCTATCGGCATCGGGTGCGAAAGAATTTAGGTTATCGGAAAGAGAAAGGATATCATCAGAAAAACCCGGCAAAGGCTTTTCGCCGGGTAAGGACGTGTCTCGGCAGTAGAAAAATGTCTTCTGCCAGTGCTTCACATGAGTGTGAAGACCGAGAGTCGGCATCAGAGAATTTTTACGTCTCTGAATCGAGACCCCTCCACAAACTAGGAGGGGCCCGTCCGTGATCGCCCGTCAGGGTTTGCATTGGAACAATTCTAAGAATAAAGCAAGATTTTGAGAAATGCATAGATAAGCTTCACAGAGGACTATGAAGTGGCAAATATTTAGCATGGAGTTTGGGCCGATATCAAATACCCGGAGCTTATAGTGGGCTAAGAGATCCCGGAAGAAAGGGTGACCCGGGGGGCGGAAACCCCGGATCACGTGCTCGTGGAAGATAACTACCTCATCCGGGCCTGGTGAAGGCCGGGTCTCCTCACCCGGCGTCCTGCACTGGATGTCCGACTCAGCGGGCAGGACACCAGACTCGGCCAGCTCGTCAAGTTTGGCCTTGGTAACAGTCGATCTCGCCCAATTGGCGGAAATCGATTGACCCGGCTTTTGCTTTCCAGCCGGGTTTTTGCCCTTCAGCTTGGCACTAGCTTTGGGTGCCATGGAGTGTAGATCTAGATAGAGTTAAAATACAAGTAAGTAGGGTTCCATGAATTTGAGGAGTACATCTAATTGAAGCAGCAAGAAAAGAAAGATAAATGACTAAGAGCTTGTAAGAGATACGGAAAACAAATCTAGCTAAGAACAATTGCAGAAAAGTGCGAGATTGGAAATTGCGAAGGCACACCTAGCTAGTGGAGCAATGGTGGATAACTACAAGTGAGATTCGAGCCCAAATACTAGCGCAAGATCGGAAAGGGAAGAAATCTAGATCTAATGGCCAAAGGGACTTACCGGGATGATCCGTTGACAAGGATGCGCGGTGGCGGCGGTTAGTGGATGGCAGCCAGCGCGGCGGCAGGCGATTCACTGGCGGAGACGGCCCGTCTCGATAGCTCCGATGGCGTGGACGAAGGTGCGAGTGGGGGCGCTGGTGCGGGCGGCGACCGGCGGCGAGCCTGCTGGTGCTGACGCAGTCCTGGCGGTCACGAGCTCGATTGGGCTTGCGGGCGCGGGGGCGGAGCGAGAGGAAGAAGATGAAGGGAAATGGCCGTTGGAATTTTAGGGATGACCCCCTGGGGCCAATTTATAGGCGCGGGGGAAAACTTAGAGTTTGGGCGGTAAGTTGAGTGATTTTTGGAAAAGGCTGATCCGGCCCGGAAATTTGGGGATAAGTATCAACAAAATTATTCAGAGATATCCGGATAAGATTGATTTAGATTTCAGGTGTATCACTCGGATCGACCAGTAGGGATATGAATGCCGAGTCTTGTCACGTTTCCATGGATTGTTAACCCGGGAAATGATGCCTTGGCTTGGGGAAAACCGGGTTATTATATGGACCGCCCGAAGAGCAGGCCTGGCTATAGTTAAGGCATTCTAACCCGGTATATTTATGAATTCGAAAGTTTGTTGTGTTACAGGGAATAGCGTGCGCTTCATGGTTGATCCGAAGATGCCCAAGCTATTCTGGGGACTACTGTTGGGGGGATGGTAACCTGGCAGGCTCATGCCTAGGCGAAAACCGGCCCGAAGGAAGTCGGACAAGACCCAGCCCACGGTGGAGGAGCTTCTAGAAGGCCCAAAAGGGAGTGTGGGTCTCGTAGCCCGTACCTTGGGAGGCAAGATTAGGAAGGCTAGGGTTATGTGTGGTTTCCGGGTAGGATTCTGGGTAAGTCTTGTATAGTAAACCAGAGATCCGGGTAATATATAAACCGGCTACTGGGACAGAGAGACAAGAAGAGTTTTCCAGTTATTCGAGTATTCGAGTAGTACGGGGGCTGCTAGTCGTAACCCTAGATCGGAGACTCGGCGACATTACAGCCCGAGCTACCAGATCACCAAAAAGCATGATTTCCCCTGAGCTAAACCCTCTCCCAAACACCAGAGTCGATTTGCCCAAAGTAAGTTACCCCTGGTAACGTCTGCCGTGATTATCCTGCGACAGAGCTTTCCCTGGCACCCTGCCGGGAGTGAAATTCATCACCGAAGGGTCTACACCACCATGCCCTCCTCCGAAGTTATGTGTGAGTAGTTCATCCCTCGACTACGGGTCCATACTAGTAGCTAGATGGTTGTCTCCTCCACTTTATGCCTCATGTTTAGATCTCGTGAGCTGCCTCGCAAGATCTAGATCATCTTATTTTAATGCTACATGTTGTGTTTGCTGGGATCCGATGAATGTTGAATGTTATGTCTTCTAATTATTAATTTATCATTATATGTTCATGCATATGTTATTTATGATCTTGCATGCTCTCCGTTATTGGTAGATGCTCTGGCCAAGTAGATGCTAGTGATTCCAAGAGGGAGTATTTATGATAGATAGTGGGTTCATGCCTCCTTTGCATCTGTGCTCGAGTGACAGAAGCGTGACAGATGGAGGATGTGATATTTCCATTAGGGAGAAAAGAGCAGTGTTTACTTCGTTTACATTGTTTACATTACACACTTTGCTTACTATGATTATCTGTTGGTTTCAAACTTAATGCCCAACTTTTGTTCAGATGATATTCGGCAGGTGGATTATTAGTCATAGATGCAGTTGGATGACGGTCTATGTGTCTTGTTGTAATGCCCGCATGAATCACATAGTAATCTTTATGTCTTGCATATGCACTACGGTGGAGCCTTCATTTCTATCAATTGCCCAGCTGTAATTCTTTCAGCACACATGTTATTTAATTTCAATGGAGAGACACCACTAGTGAACTGTGGACCCCGGTCCGTTTTCTCATACTGATAATACAACCACTGGAATTACTGTTTTCACACTGTTGCCATAGTTTTCATATTGTTCTCACACTATTTTCCAAACCATACGTTTAACCTCTTTGTGTTCAGCAAAACCGGTGAGATTGACAACCTCACTGCTTCATTGGGGAAAAGTGATTAGATTGTGTTTTGTAGGTTCCATGATGCTGCTGAACCGGTAGTGCGCCCTGCCATCTCAGCTGCATCAACCTTCGGAAGTTGCTTTTTCCTCCTACTGGTCGATTCAACCTTGGTTTCTTTCTGAGGGAAACTTACTGTTGTGCTCTTCATACCTTCCACTTGGGGTCTCCCAACGAACGTGTGTTACACCCGCATGAGTCCCTTATGCTTCAAGGACCCCTCGAGCTTGGCTCAACAGCCTCCTAGCCGGCAGCGTCAACTCCTAGTTGGACTTCGAGGAAATCTTAATTTACAACTTTGCCAACACGTACTAGTGATCGGTCCGGTCTCAGCAGCTCACGCAGTTCGTCCAAGGGGAGAAGGAGAGCGACCGGGAATACGTCGGAAGGTGGACGACCCTCTACAACCCCTGCGAGGGAATCGACGAGAAAACCGCCGTCGGGCACTTCGCAGCCTGGTACCGGGAAGGGAGCATGCTGAAGCACAAGGTTTATAGGGCAAACCCCGAAGATATGGGAGAACTCCTCACCATCACGGAGAAATACGCCACCGCAGATGCGGCCATGAAGTTGGCCATCTGGTTGGATCCATCCGGCCAGCTCACCAACACCCCGTCCAATGATGTAGCCGGTCTCTTTTTTGGTGGCAATAAAGGGCTGTGGGGGACTCCCCTGGAGTAGAAAATGTTTCAAAAAAAATATGATACAGTCAGCCCGAGCAACCTAGCTGGCCAGTCCAACCGAAACGACCGCGACTACAATCGGGATAACTGGAAGAGGAAAGGAGGCCAGCTGTCTTACGGGCAATATGACAGCCGGCAAGTCGCCACCACAGATAGAGGCCAGGCGCAAGGGTCAGGCGGCAACCACCACCCCTGGCGGTGCGATGACTCATGGAAGAAAACCATATATACCTTCAATCAGATGCTAGATTCCCGCTGCAATTACCATAGTGGGCCGGGCAAGCCGGCCACACACACTACCCAGCAGTGCAGTTCGACAGCCCACCTAACCAAGGGGACCCACAAAGCATCCAGCACACCGAACCGGGGCCTGCGACAACTACGCCCGGCGAGTCGGAACCTATGAGTCTCCGTCCTTGAACACAATTTCAAGCGGAACACCCGATCCCGCTTGGCGGATGTGAAAGCCACCGTGCCCGATGTACCCTAGTACCTGGATTGGTCCGAGCAGCCCGTCACTTGGAGCTAGGAAGATCATCCGCAAGACCTGCCATGTCCTGGTATTTACTCGCTCCTATTGGACCATATCATCGTAGCCGGCGAGCACGCTTACACCTTCTCCTGAGTGCTCATCTACGACGAAAGCATGATTAATATCATTTACAAGGATACCGCCAACAAGCTGGGCATCACCGAAGCAATGATGCAGCCCAGCCGGACGACCTTCCAAGACATCGTCTCGGGTAAACTATGCACCCCCAAGGGCATCGTCCAGCTGGATGTCATATTCAGCAAGGAAACAAATTCCGCCGCGTACCATCTGATTCGAGGTGGTGAACCACCACAGTTCCTACCACGCCATCCTTGGCAGACCCGCCCTGTCAAAATTCATGGCGGTCCCGCATTACGCTTACCTTAAAATGAAACTGTCCAGGCCAATCGGGCTCATCACTGCCTGCGTTGACTACAGGCGGCCCCTCGCATGCACCTAAGCTAGCCGAGTCTATTGTGCACGCCGAAGAGCTCTAGCAAATCCACCGTGAGCTCAGCAATGAGCCTCTACGGGTAACGACTATAGGAGGACATCCGGGCCAATCCCAGTTCCAGACAGCAACGATCGCAAGAAGACACCCCTCGACGCGCAGCCGGACAGACGAGAGGCTATCACCATTGGGGAGAGCCTAAACCCCCAATAGGAAGCCTAGCCGGACGACCTTCCACGACATCGTGCCGGGTAAACTATGCACCCCCATGGGAATTGTCCAGTTGGATGTCATATTCGGAAAGGAAACAAAATTCCTCCGTGTACCCATCTGGTTCGAGGTGGCGAACCACCCAAGTGCCTACCACACGATCCTCGGCCGGTCCGCCTTGTAAAAATTCATGGCGGTCCCGCACTACGCTTACCTTAAAATGAAACTGCTTGGGCCAAATGGGATCATCACCGCCTGCGTCGACTACATGGGTTCCCTCACCTGCGCCTCCTACAACTCCAAGCTAGCCAAGTCTGTTGCGCACGCCGAAAAGCTCTAGCAAATCTAGCGTGAGATGATCAACGAGCCTCTACGGATAACGACTGTATGAGGATAGCTGGCGAGTCCCAGTTCCAGGTGGCCAAGGACAGCAAGAAGTGCCCTTCAACGCTAGTCGGACAAACAAGAAGCTCATCACCACTGCGGCGAGCCTACACCCCAAAAAGGAAGGAGATCTCGTCAACTTACCGTGTGAGAATCGGGATATCTTTGCATGGTCCCCCAAAGACATGCCGGATTTCCCGAGGGACTTGACAGAGCATTTAATCCACATCAAGTCAGATGCCAAACCAATCAATCAACCCCTCCTCCGCTTCGTGGAGGAAAGAATAAGAGTCATCGAGGAAGAAATCGCGAAACTATTAGCAGTCAGATTCATCGTGGAGGTCCTATACCCGGACTTGCCTGCTAAGTAGCCAGGTGGTAATGACAGACATGCGGTACTAACACGCAAGCACGTGCATGGGCAAAAATATACCCCCATTTGGCATATATCCGACAAGGCACATTCTGTATTTCATACAATAAAATACCATAAGATAAGAACACTAGTATGGCAAATTCAGCATGACTTTATAGTCAGTTCTTACAATTTCTTGGTGATTGTGGGGTTTGTTAATCTTGACAGTGAAAAAGTGTGGTCTACGCCGATTGATTCTACCACATATGGTGTCAGTAGGCTGACATCACATTGATATGTCCATTTTCCATCACTATTTTACATTGTAATTTTATGTTATTCATCGATATATTTCATATTATGACGCGTTACTTATGTTATTTCATCTTATTTTGCATGTTTAATAATTATCGAAATTATAACATCAAGACCAGAAATCTGATAAAAAAAAGCACCATCAAGATACCCTATTTCAGAATATCAGAAGAATAAGGGGAGCACCGAAAGAGTATTAGAAGACCATAAGAGGGAGCCAGCCACGAGGGGCCCACACCACCAGGTGGCGCACCCCCTGGCTGCGTCTGGAGGTGGTGTGGCCACCCTGGCCCACCTCTGGCTGCCTCCTTTCGCGTACTTGACCCCCAGGGAACCGTAAGCCACAGAGAATGATCGAGGAAATATTCCTCCGCCTCCTCGGGGCGGAAAACAACAGAGAGGTAAATTCCTCCCCGGAGATGGGAAATCGTCACCATCATCACCGTCATTGCTCCAGCCATCATCAAGATCATCATCGTCATCATCCTCACCATCAGCACCATCACCCTCACTATCCACCTTCATCTCTCTATAACAATTATGGTTCTATATATCTCTCTCCGGTGTGGATTAATTGTTAGTTGTTGATGCCTACGAGATTTATCGGTGTTTGCACTTTATGACCAGATTGTTATTCATCATTATATCACATATTATTATTATCCATATGATGTCTCGTGAGTAGTTCATTTAGTTCTTGAGAACATGGGAGAAGTCAAGATGTTAGTAGTGGAATTATGTTGAATAATATCTAGTGGTTGAATATTTAAGTTGTGGTGTAATTCTTCTAGCGGTGTCATGGGAACGTCGACTACATGACACTTCACCTATTTGGTCCTAGGAGGATCCATTGTGTATTTGGCTACTAATTGTGGGGTTGCCGGACTGATAGAAACCTAAACCCCCATTAGGAAACCGATGCACGAGGGAGTGTAGGATCCCAGAGTTTAAGGTTGTGGTTAGATTTATCGTAATTACTTCTTGTATTTGCGGATGCTTGCAAGAGGTTTAATCACAAGTATTTATTAGTCCTAGTTGAGAGGTGCATTAGCATAGGTTCACCCACACAACACATATCAAAACAATAAATATTAATCAATTGTATGAAACGAAAGCTCTTGACAAAGTTCCCATGTGTCCTCTTTCCCTAATGTCGTCTTCGGCCGCTTCATGCTCATTGGCTGTCGTTAGCATAGAACCTAGGTCCTTATGCGTTTTTTATCCCACCATTAATGGTATGAGGTTGGGTTTGATACCATTGACAAAAGCATGCATCGCTTGAACCTCACTTACTCCAGAGCAGTTGTTCTTCATTGTCGTCCATCTTGAAATAATGTCGACATACGACTCGTTTTCATAATCGACGCAACGGATTAGTTGGTTAACACTCTTGGGGAGCATGTACGTGCCTCGAAAATGCTGAGCAAAAACTTTAGCCATGTCCTCTCAGCTATCCACTGTACTTGACGACAGTCCCTTAATCCAGTCATGCACTCCGTCCAGCAACATTAAAGGCAAGAATTTCACTTCATCCCAATATGTCGCTTTGTTGATCTGGACGACAGTGTAGCAATCTGAGAGCCATGTATCTCGGTTTGTACTTCAAGTATACTTTTGGTAGGTTGGCCCGAATTTGGCAAAGCCAGCATGTAGGTTAATATTTTGGATCGTGTCAGTGAAAAACTTTGGTCCAAAATACAAATCATCTCTTTCTGCTACATCAGCGTGCGTGAAATACCTTTTGACTAACTAGACTGAGCTAGATCTACTTGTCCTTAGCCCATTTATGCTTGAATACACTCATCTTGGTTCATCCCTATGTCTTCCAGCATCCCTGCCTCTGGAATAAGGCGGAGTTGTACTTTTGACTCGTTCCTTATATCTTGGTGGGGTCCGCACTATTAGAGAAGTGCCTTTCTATGGAACAGTTTCTGTGGCGCACCAAGCATCCATGCGCCATAGAAATTTATTTTTGTGGCGCACGGGGAGGAATGCGCCACAGAAAAGAGGACTTCTGTGTTGCACGGGACAGGTATGCGCCACAGAAAAGAGGAATTCTGTGGCGCACGGGACAGAGGTGCGCCACAGAAATATGCTGGGGCCCAACCCAATCATTGCCCCACTCATATTCTGTGGCGCATGGTGGGTTAGTGCACCACAAAAATATGACATTTCTGTGGCGCACCACTGTCCTGTGCGCCACAGAATTCCATCCCCAAATTTTCTGTCCACATGCACGAACTCCACCCCCCCCCCCCCCCCCCCGGGAATGCCATTTCTAGTTTTTCACGGGAGAGTTGGAGGTCTAAAAAGCATCAAAAAATAAATCCCTTATAGAGGCACGGAGAGTTTAAGGTCTACTTTTTATCAATTTTTGAAATATGAATTTCGACTTTCTGAGCAAAAGTTCGTTAAAAAATTTAAAATGGGCTTAACTTTTGCATACGATGTCGGAAAAAAATGATCAAGATATCAAAAAAAAAACTAGAGAGAAAAAGGAACCCAACCTCACTCACCTTCGGCCTGTAAGCTTTTTTTAGAATCGCCAAATTCCAAAAGGAAAAAAAGTTATGGCCGTTTGAAGTTTTTTGACTAGAATATGAAAAAATGGGAACAAATTTCTGTGGCGCACCCCTACACTTGGTGCGCCATAGAATTGTTGGGCAGGATTCGAATTTCGAATCGTGCCCACCAACACCTCTCCTTCTCCCTTTTCTTTCTCCATCTCCCTCTTCTTTCTCCTTCTCCCTCTCATTTCACTTCTCCACTTCTCATCTCCCCTCTACCTCTCCACTTCTCTACTCCACCACTACATCTCCTTCTCCTTCTCCTTCTCCTCCTCCACCACCACCTCTCCTCCTCCTCCTCCTCCTCCCTCCACCAACTCCGGTGACCTCCCCCACCACCACCTCCGGCGAGCTTTTCCTCCTCCACCTACTCCGGTGACCTCCCCCCCCACCACCACCTCCGGCGAGCTCCTCCTCCACCACCACCACCTCCGGCGAGCTTCTCCTACTCCACCAACTCCGGTGACCCTCATCCTCCACCCACCACCGACCAAGCCACCTAAGGCCACTGTCACAATGGCATCCGACGAGCTCCGGCAAAATTTTGAAATTTCGACGAAATTCCGGCGGCCAGATCTAGATCTAGATCTGGCCGCCTTTTTTTTGAAATTCAAAAAAAAAATGTGGCGCACCCCTACTTGGTGCGCCAGAGAATTGCAAATTTCTGTGGCGCACGGCTGAGGTGCGCCACAGAATTGACATTTCTGTGGCGCACGGCCAGGGTGCGCCACAGTAAAAAAATTAGTGGCGTGTATTCTGCGGCGCACCTTTGTGGCCCCTAGGTGCGCCACAGAATTGAAAAATGGTGCGCCACAGATGACCCTTTATGTACTAGTGCCGGGTTCTCTGAGGCCTGTGAGGGTGTTCATGTATTTCGGCTCTATCGTCCATGTTCCTCGAAGGCGGCATTGATTTTTGTTCTTTATCTGCTGTAGATTGATGGTGAGCATTGTTTCATTCTTTCCGTTTTTTTGTCTTTCGATCGTTTTTGAAATATGGTTTTGCATTATTTTTGCCTTTCGGCGGATGAGATCATGTCCTAGACGCTGCATCTCTATCATGTGGAACTTTGTTGTACTTGTTGGGGTCTTCATATTTTCACTTTGAACTTACTGGATCTCCAGGTTTGCTTGGATTGGTTGTTGCAGCTGCGGATGCACAAATGAAAGTTTTGCATAAGGTCGAACTATCATGTAATTTTTCGGAACACGTTTGGCCTCGCTGCTGCTGTTGCAATGCTTTTCCTGGGAAAACATACACTCCCTGAAGCTTTTCGTCTTCGGAATAAAGGTCGTCGTTGAGGATGGATAATGCGACCTCTGCGTTATCACCAATAGTCTTGTAGATGCGTTCGCCCATAGCCTTTGTTCTCTTAACATGCCTTTGCCAAGACGCATTATCAAATCGCCTTTTTGCTAACAATTCTTCCAGCTTTGCGATTCCGGGTAACCTTGTTGTTTTGATCCAGATCTATTCCGCCGTTCGAACTCCTCAATTTCCTCCTGCCGTGCTTTGACGACAACTTGGGTTCTTAGGAGGCTTTCTCGAGACTGAAAAAATGTTGTTGTTGCTGCATTATGTCTTGCCTATTGGCTTCCAATATTTCGGTTGTTTGATTATTCCTACCGGGGTTTGTACCAGATCGAGTTCATCTTGTTCCGACATCTGTAGGGATTGGCACTAAATAGATCTTGTTCTTTATCTTCTTCGTCGTTTTCAAGCCAATTCTTCCGTCGAGTTCCAGGTTTTGGTTGGCTATATAAGCCAATTTGTCCATTTTGTTGTTCTGGGTTTTGGCGAATAGCTTCTTGGCGGCTTTCTTCCTTTTCTTGGAGGATGGGTGTTTTTTCCGAGAATCGTCTTCTGTTAACTCCCAAATATTAGGGTACTCCGGGATATCCTCGAACTCTACTTCTGTGTTCTCTTTTATTGTTTGGTGGATGTTTCTTGGGATCTTCTTCCTCTTCTTACTCGGTATTCAACTTTTTTGTTGGTTTAGCTATGAGTGCTTCGTGAAATGTTCCATGTATAGATTTGATCTTTCTCTCGAAACCATCATCATCATCAACGGAATATGTGTATGCAGATGCAGATCCGGTTTCTGAATCTATCGTTGCGTCAATCACCCCTAGGATAGATTTTGCTTCCGATCTTGTCGCCTGATTGGCAGATTCCGAGTCATGCACCTTTTATGTGGGTTTTTCTTATTCTGCCTTTTCCACTAGAATTTCGTCGTCCATGTTTTCAGCGCTTTGTGATTGCACTATGCCTACGAAGTGCGATCTAGGAATAGAATTCTCCTGAGAGGTTGTAAACCAAGTCATGCTTTAGCGTTATGCAGATAATAGATCTTGGTTTGCTTCAATGTATGAATAAGGCAGATCGTTCCAAATACGGAGTTAAAGCCGTCTTCTACTGGGCATAGGGCGGGTGGGATAAATTTACTTCCACCAAAGAAACCCATTGCTTTCGTCGTTAACCTATGAAAACGTTAACAGATCCAATTGGAAGGACGCAAGAACTTACCAGTTTATTCCGTGCTAACACATAGATTCTATTGTCGATGAAGTGATCGATATTTCTGTCGAATTCCAGGCTTCCGATAGTGATTGTGTTGATGATTCCGCCGAGTATTTCCGCTCGGAACATGACCCCAGATGCTGCAAGCCCCACAGTGGGCGCAAAATGTCATGTGTTCATAGTAACGTTCAAGGGGTGCCATAAGATTGATGGTAGAGCGTGGGTGGAAACGTAGAGGAGTTTTCGGAGGCATGGACATAGTTTATCCAGGTTCGGTACGTCGTAACTAAGGCGGCGTCCTACTTCTGCAATATCACTAATTCTAGGATGAAGCCTAATGTATAGAAAGTACACTCGTCAATATAATTTCTAGCTTCTTCCTTTGTGTCTCGGCGAGGTTTCGCTATCTCGGCAAGGTTGATCTCTCATCGATCTAACTTCTACCTTCTGGCTTCGTGGCTACTCCCATTCGACTCTATATAGGTAGCTAGACTAGGGATTACAAAAAGGAAACCTTGAATACTACGATAAGTATTCCTATTCTTTGAAAGTAAGACATTTGGCTTCTTCTCCGAGCAGAATTTTATGCATTCGGCCGTAATATGGTTCTTCTAGAATCGTCCTTCCTATGTGGCGGCGGGATTGTTCACCAAGTATGCTAAACAAAGGATCAAGACAATGGCTAATAGGATCAAGTCGGCTGGCTAGACACCATACAGGTGTTTATAGTTGGTCCGCCTGCCAAGTAGTCGGGTGGTAATGACAGCCCGGGCGGGACAGACTCGTAAGGACGGGCGTGGGAAAAAAGAAGGCATGAGCGAAAGGTTGATATGAAGGCACATAGGATGTCAACTCTGTATCTACTGGAGGGTAGGCATCCATACCCTTAAACTTTGTCCGCCTGCGTCATGATCAGTGACCCCCTACCAATTCCCAGCATGTACCATGTAGTCATACCCAGGGCAGTTGTACATTGTGTATGACACCAAATAGGGCCCATTCGACTGATCGTACATCTGGCTCCGCATGTAAGCCGAATTGCCAGGACCTATATAGGGCAGTCAGGGGCTCCTCTAGCATGGGCGAATTCTGAGGGAGATAAATCCAGGAGCACATTGTAACACTGGATAACCACTCATAGTAGATCCTTGCAGGAGTAAGGACCTCACCCGGCTGAGGTCCCAAACTTGGTAACATCGTGTCTTTTCATGCTTGTGACCCATCCCGCACGGACACCAACATTTGCACCTTGCGTCCCTTCATAAAATCCATTTCTAATCACAATGGTACAGCCGTATATCATACCATGACAGTTGGCTCCAACCGTTGGGTAGAGAGCGGCGCCTGGAGTTTTGTTCCATGCGGGAATTCACCCGACTAGGGTTTCTCTTTGTGTAGGGCCCCCGGCCAGCTCCGACGAATGTGTCGCCTTCATCCTCATCATGACGTTCGACGGCTTTGAATGGACTCTCAGCAACGTCAATGCTTCACGGAGGAGGAGCCCATCCCTGCAGGCGGCTCCATCGTGTCCTTTGAGCAGCATTGTGTGTACATCGTCGTCGTCCCTCAGTACCCTGCCGAGGTGCACACTTGGTCAGACCGTCTCCCTAGGAGGCGGCCGGCTGCGAAAGCAGCGCCGAGGCCAGCATCATCATGGAGACCATGGTAATCATCGTCCCCAGCCAACACGAGGGCGGCCACCACCCGACTGGGCCCAACAACAGAGCGATCACAGTGAGGCTCTAACAGCCCATCGCCATCGATGCCGACCCGACGAAGGGGGCGGAGGAGTTCGAGAGAACACGCATCATGCTCCTACGGATGACCGAAGAGGTGGCAGTCTGGCAACGGCAGATGGAGGCCACCGTCCGCAAGTACAATGTCGCGCATAGCTACACGCGGGCACGAAACATAGCCGGCCGAAGAGACGCAGTGCACCAACACGGTGGAGATCTGATACGTCATAAACGTATCCCTAATTTCTGATGCTCCATTATGATATTATGCCGACTGCTACATGTTTTCTCCCTTCTTTATGTCATTTTTATTGATTTTTCGGACTAACCTATTGACAAGATGCCATAGAGCCAGTTCCTTGTTTTCTGCTGTTTTTTAGTTTCAGATAAGTTGTTCAGGAAATATTCTCGGAATATGAAAATTCGAATCCCAGAAGTCCTATTTTTCCCAGAAGCATCCAGAAGATCCAAGAGGAGCCGAAGAGGGGCAACAGGGGGGCCACACCCTAGGCTGGCGCGGGTCCCCCTCTGGCCGTGCCAACTATGGGTGTGGGGCCCCTGGAGCTCCACCGCCTTTGCCCTTTCGCCTATTTAAGCCCCCCGGATGGAAAACCCTAAGTACGTGATCGAAATCCCCGAAAAAGTTCCGCAGCCGCCGTCACCGTCAACCCTAGATCAGTAGGGTTTTGGAGCTTCTTTCCGTGACCCTGCAGAGAGGAAATCATCACCGGAGTCTTCTACATCACCATGCCTGCCTCCGGAGTGATGCGTGAGTAGTTCATCCATGGACTACGGGTCCATAGCAGTAGCTAGATGGTTGTATGCTCTATGTATCTTGTTGTAACGCCCGCACTAAATATCATAGTAATCATCATGTTATAATGTGCACTACGGTGCAACCTTTATTTGTCAATTGCCCAGCTGTAATTTGTTCACCCAACATGCTATCTTTTATGGGGACACAACACTAGTGAACCTATGAACCCCGGTCCATTTTCCACACTGTTAAAGAAACCACAACAATTTCCTGCTCTCTCTACTTTCTGCAAGCATACAACTTTTTTCCACACTATATGTCTAATCTTTGTTTTCAGCAAGACCGGTGAGATTGCAACCTCACTGTACCGTTGGGCAAAGTATTTTGGTTGTGTTGTCTGCAGGTTCCACGATGTTACTGACACCGGTGAAGCGCCAGCACCACCGTCAGTGGCATCAACCTTGTGAAGGTCCTCTTTCTCCTACTAGATTGATAACCCTGGTTCTTAACTACGGGGGAAATTCCTACCGCTGTGATCATCACACTCTCCTCTTGGGGTATCCCAACGCAAGCATCAAGATCTTATAAGAAAAATGAACCGGGAAGATGTGGATGTGCCGACTGCACCTAGGCGACCAGTCTACAGCACTCCGGTGAAGAACATGAGGGCGGCCTAGGCGGCAATGCAGGAGCTAGCTGGATTAGGGGGAGAAGTGCTACACCACAAGCAACATCGACTCCAAGAGCTTGTTTGGGCCGCCAACCAGCAGTAGTCGGTCCACGGCGGTTCCACGGTGTGCTTGGTAGGTGACCAGGGAGGGAACGACAGATCCTACGATGGCCAGCAGGCTTCCACACCAAACCGCCGGCAGCTAGCCACCAGAGGACACCGCAAACGCAACATCGATAATGTCGACCGTGAAGAGCCCCACGGATGCGTCAATCGGGACAACGATCAAGGAGGGAGATACCACCAGCCGGAGGGGCACGTCGACCAGGCGAATATGCCACCACCACCACCTAGACGGGAAAGACGCCACCAGGATCGAGAGACAGCTAACTGACGCCCGCAGCCGCGTCGACAGGGTCAAGCTCTCCCAAAGGATCAAAGACAATTTGGCAGATGGCCCCGCTTGTTGCGGGCCACACATCAGGGAGGAAGCCATCCCAGATTGATTCTCTCTCCCGCGGGACACCACCAAGTATAATGGCACCACCAAGCTAGAAGACTAGCTCGCCAACTACGTCATAGCCATCGCCATCACGGGCGGAAACAAGAGGGTAGAGGTCTGCTATGCGTCCCTGATACGTCATAAACGCTTTAATTTCTTATGTTCCATGTTGTTTTCATGTTATTTCATACGTGTTTGCTATACACTTTATGTCATTTTAATGGATTTCCGGGACTAGCCTATTGACAAGATGCCATAGAGCCAGTTTCTTGTTTTCTGCTGTTTTTAGTTTCAGATAAGTTGTTCTGGAACTATTCGCGGAATTGGAAAATTCGAAGCCCAAAAGTCTTATAAATCCTGATGGTTCCACGGAATCCCGAAGAGGCCCAGAGGGGTCCACACCATAGGGCGGCGGGCCCCCGCTCCTGGACGCGCCGTGGGGTGGTGTGGGCCCCTCGGTCATCTGCCGCCATCGCCCTTTCACCTATTTAATCCCCCCGATAGGTGAACCCTCAACATATCCCAATTTTTTCCCGAGAAACACCCGAGGTCGCCGCCGTCGTCATCCCGAGACCGGGAGGCTTCTGGAGCTCTCCGCGGCACCCTGCCGGGAAGGAAGTTCATCACCGAAGTGATCTACACCGACATGCCCTGTTCCAAGTGACGTGTGAGTAGTTCATCCCTGGACTACGGGTCCATAGAAGTAGCTAGATGGTTGTCAACTGCACTTTATGCCCCATGTTTAGATCTCATGAGCTGCCTCACATGATCGAGATCATCTTATTTTAATGCTACATGTTGTGTTTGCTAGGATCCGATGAATGTTGAATGCTATGTCTTCTGATTATCAATCTATCATGTTATCTTCATTCATATATTATATATGATCTTGATTGATCTCCGTTATTATTAGATGCTCTGGACATGTAGATTATAGTGACTCAAATAGGGATTATTTATGCTAGATAGTGGGTTCATGCCTCCTTTGCAGCTGTACTCGAGTGACAGAAACATGACAGAAACATGACAGATGGAGGACGTGATGTTGCCATTAGGGAGAAAAGAACGGTGTTTACGTCGTTTATATTATTTATATTCCACACTTTTCCAACTAAGGTTATCTGTTGCTTGCAACTTAATACCCAACTTTTGTTCTCATGATATTCTTAACATGGATTATTAGTCATAGATGCAGTTGGATGAGGGTGTATCTATCTTGTTGTAATGCCCGCATGAATAACATAGTAATCTTTATGTCTTGCATATGCACTATGGTGTAGCCTTCATTTCTATCAATTGCCCAGCTGTAATTCTTTCACCACGGATGTTATTTATTTTCTATGGAGAGACATCACTAGTGAACTGTGGACCCCGGTCCATTTTCTTATACTGTTAATACAGTCTCTACAATTACTGTTTTCACACTATTTTCATACTGTTCTCATACTATTTTCCACACCATACCTTTAACCTCTTTGTGGTGTGCAAAACCGGTGAGATTGAAAACCTCCCGGCTTCGTTGGGGAAAAGTGATTTGATTGTGTTGTAGGTTCCACGTTGCTGCTGAACCGAGGTAGTGCGCCCTACCATCTCAACTGCATCAACCTTCGGAAGTTGCTTTTTCCTCCTAATTGTCGATTTAACCTTGGTTTCTTTCTGAGGGAAACTTACTATTGTGCTCTTCATACCTTCCATTTGGGCTCTCCCAACAAACGTGTGTTACATGCGCATCAAGCTAAATTCCTGGCGTCGTTGTCCGGGAGTTCAAGGTCATCAAGAAGCAGCCACTGCCTCGTCAACTTCACGCCATCAGCTAAATTCAAGAAGCGGAGTCTCTCACTTCCAATCTATTTACTTTGTTATTATTTTTCTTAGGTTATTTTATCTTGTTTGCTTCTCTTTATCAAAAACACAAAAAAAAATTAGTTTTTATTCTAGTTGTTATTTTTTATCATGTTTCTAGTCTTGCTAAAATGACTACTTTTGAGAACACTAAGTTATGTGACTTTACTAGCACCAACATCAATGATTTTATTAGCACACCTATTGCCCCACCTGCTCCTACTGCTGATTTTTATGAGATTAAGCCTGTACTATTAATCTTGTTATGAGAGAGAATTTTTCTGGTGTTAGTACTGATGATGTTGCTGCCTTGATACGTCATAAACGTATCCTTAATTTATGATGTTACATGTTGTTTTCATGACATATGCTACATGTTTCCTATACACTTTATGCCATTTTTATCGGTTTCTTGAGACTAACCTATTGACGAGATGTCACAGAGCCAGTTCCTGTTTTTGCTGTTTTTAGTTTCAGAAAAATGTTTTTGAAATATTCTCGGAATTGGAAGATTTGAAGCCCAGAAGTCTTAGAATTCCTGTAGGATCCACGGAGTCCCAAAGAGACCCGAAAGGGGGCCCTGGAGCCGGCTAGTGGTGTGCCCCCCTCGGGCGCCGACCGACGTTGCCCTCTCGCCTATATAGTCTCCTCGATGCATAAACCCTAAAGATAATAGACTTTTTCCACGAAAAGTTCCATAGCTCCGCCGCCACCACCGACAAGTTTCGGGGGACAAAAATCTCTGTTCCGGCACCCAGCCGGGACGGGGAAGTGCCCTCGGAACCATCTCCATCGACTCCACTGCAATCTTCATGGCTGTTGCTGTCTCCTATGATGAGGATAGAGTAGGTTGTCCTCCGGGGCTGAGGGCTCTACCGGTAGCTATGTGTTTCATATCTCTCTCCCATGGTGTGATCTTTATGTGATCATGAGCTTTGTAATCTAGTTGAATAAGTAGATGTTACTATTCATCTGTTATTCTACTCAAGTGGTTTTGTTATTGAGATATCTGTAGACACTTTGATCATGATATAAAGGTGACAGTGTGTGCACCATGTGTTTTAGCATGATATTTATATCTTGTGTTGGAGGAACCTATGAAATTGTGGTGTTTGTCTAGTACATTCTAGGGTGCTCATAGTGACAGCGCGGGGTTAACTATATATGCGAATGCGATTTTGAGGAGTGTTGTTACAACCCTACGCAATGAATTGGTGTTTGTTATTCGACCGGAGAGTGGTTTGGAGAAGCATAGGGAGGAGATGATGTTTATGCATTCAATAATGTTATCATTGTTGAGAGTGTTCACTAGTGAAAGTATGATCCCTAGGCCTTGTTTCTAAACATTGAAACACCGTTTACAACCAGTTCTGCTACATGTTTGCTTGCTGCCATTTTTATTTCAGATTGCTATTATCACTCATAACCATTCATATTACTTATATTTCACTTTCTCTTTGCCAAACTAGTGCACCTATACAACTGAAAATTGTATTATATTTGTTGGGGACACAAGATACTTCATTTATTGTAATTGCAGGGTTGCTTGATAGGGATACCTTTGACCTCTTCCTCCCCGACGTCGATAAACCTTGGGTAATCCACTTAAGGGAAACTTGGTGCTGTTCTACAAACCTCTACACTTGGTGGACGAACAGTGCCTACAACAATAGAAGCATGCGTAGACATCATGATCTTTTCTGGCGCTGTTGCAGGGGAGGTAAGGTAAAAAGTACTCACATCCTCCGGTGTGAGTGCTCAAAGTTATTTCCTTTAGATTCTGCAATTATATCTTTTTGTTTCTTGTTTTTATTTTCACTAGTTAGGCTTAATGGAAAACAACAAAAATATGAGAGAGCTTTATAATATTTATCTTGAGTTACGACATGAAGTGTTTGAAGAGAAAATTAAAAAACCTATGAAGCTTTATTTGCATGCCAGTATCAATGTTATTAGTATGAATTCTTTGAACACCATTATTGCTAATGCTATTGAAAAGTCTATGCTTGGGGAAGCTGGTCTTGATGAATATGATATTTTAATCCCCCAAGTTTTGAGGAGGAAATTTTCTTTGATGATAGTTTGCCTTCAATATATGATGATTTTAATGATTGTGGTCATCATATGGATGATAAATTTTATTGTGATCATCATATGGCTTCTATATATGATGTTTACAATGACGAACTTGCTATTTTAAGTCCACCTACTATTGGGGAGAAAAATAATTATGATTATAATATGCCTCCTATATTTGATGATTATGGTGATGACACTAGTAGGAAACTGCCTATAGCCACCAGTATACTGCTGGCGAACAAATTTTAAGGTTCGCCAGCGTTATGACCGCTGGCGAACTCATACGCCAGTGCTACGCCCCTTACCGCTAGCGAACGTGCCGGTTTGTTCGCCAGTGGTAAGTGTGGGCCCACCTGCGCCTGCAGCTGCCACTACCGCTGGCGGACGCCCTCCCATGTTCGCCAGCGCTACGGGTACTACCGCTGGCGAACAACTTTGCTCGTTCGCCAGCGCTAATATGTGGGCCCAGCGCGCACGTTAGCGTTGGCGAACAAGCCAAGTTGTTCGCCAACGGTAACCTGACATGTGCTGCCATAAGTGAAGCACCCCACCACCACCCACTTTCCCCTCCTCCACTCTCTTCTCAACCTTGTCCCCTTCACTCTCTAGCTCAAACTCATGCCGATTTCCCCACCCTCCTCCTCTCTTTTCAACCAACGAAAATTATTTTAGTTGGTATATCTAAGTTTATCTCCCTCCCAACACTCTTTCTACCCAAAGTTTTCCATTCCTAGGCATCTAGATCTTGAATTACGCCATCTCTCTCCAAAGCTCCAAAATTCTTCGGATATCATCTCGTGTACCCATCTAATCATTTGAGGTGGGAATAATGGTTATATATAATTAAATGAGTTTGTATGGTTTTTTCGGATACACGTGATATGCAATATATGTGTGAAATTTCACCGGATTCAATATGGTCGTGGCATGCAGACGTTAAATGTGTGCATTTTTTTGTGGAATGAAATTGAGTAGCCAACTATTGCCGAAATGTTGATTCATTTCCATCTCGACAAAGTTTGGCACTCCCTAATAACCTCGTATTTGTAGGAAGGTCATGCCGAATTTTTTCGTGAATACGACATGAAGTGAAATTTTGGATATGAAAATGAGTTGCCACTATTGCCGGAATGTTGATTCATTTCCGTCTCGGCAAACTTTGGCACTCCTCCAACCAAATTTGTAGGAAGGTCATGTAGATTTTTTTGTGAATATATATATATATATATATATATATATATATATATATATATATGTATGTATGTGTGGTTCTAATATTATCTTGGCGCGCTCGTGCAGGCGAACAATATTGGTGGTCATTATGAGTGAACGTGTCGTGAATAGTTACTTGAGACACGTGACAGAAGACATGTTACAAAATTGTCTCAAGGAGATACAATGTCCATGTGGAAAGTGCAAACTAGGGGGCTTGCTCAGCCCCTTTACCGGAGACTTTCTCAGTCACATCCTCGGGTATGGTTTCAAGGATGGACACAACAATCGGTGGATATGTGATGATGAAGATGATGAAGTCCATGCAGCGGCTGTGGAAGGAAATGATGTGCAACAGGACAATAACAACGATCGAGAAGAACTACAATAAGGACAAAGATCAGCCTCATGATCCCGCATATGGAGAAGATGCTGAACAAGACGTGGAAGAAGACGAGGACACAGGGACACCCCTAACGGAAGTGGTATGTGACCCTCATATAAAAGAACTGCTTTTGAGAAAGACGACTAACTAGAGATCTGCTGCTAGAGAGCAATCTAAGCTGGCGTAACTAGAGATACACTCGAAGACACCGTTGTATGCAGGCTGCGGTCCGGGAGATTCCAGCCTGAGAGTGGCGCTCGATGTTCTGCATACGAAGGAGAGATACAAATGGAGAGAAATAAGCGTCGATGCAAGCCTGCAATACTGGCACGATATCCTTCCAGAGGGCAACATGTGTCCTAAAAGTTTCGATGAGGCCAAGAAAGTCGTGTGCCCCTTTAATTTACCGCACGCAAAATACCATGTGTGTGATGCTTGCGTTGGGAGACCCCAAGAGGAGGGTGTGATGAGCACAGCGGTAAGAATTTTCCCCTTAGTTAAGAACCAGGGTTATCAATCCAGTAGGAGAAAGAGGACCTTCGGAAGGTTGATGCCACTTTCAGTGGTGCTGGCGCTTCACCGGTGTCAGCAACAACGTGGAACCTGCACACAACACAACCAAAACACTTTGCCCCAACGGTACAGTTAGGTTGTCAATCTCACCGGTCTTGCCGAAAATAATGATTAGACGTATAGTGTGGAAAAATAGTGTATGCTTGCAGTAAGTAAAGAGAGCAGAAAATTGTTGTGGTTTGTTTAACAGTGTGGAAAATGGACCAGGGTTCACAGGTTCACTAGTGGTGTATCTCCATAAAAATAACATGCTGGGTGAACAAATTACAGCTGGGCAATTGACAAATAAAGGTTGCACCATAGTGAACATTATAACATGATGACTACTAGGATATTTAGTGCGGGCATTACAACAAAATACATAGACCGAAATCCATTTGCAACTATGACTAATAATCCACCCTCAGGTTATCATCCGACGCCTAGGTATTAAGTTGCAAGCAACAGATAATCGCATTAAGAAATGTGTGTAATGTAAGCAATGATTATACACATGGGTACTCTCACCGTTGCTTTCTCCCTAATGGCAACACCAAATTCTCCCCCTTCACGTTTCGGTCACTTGAGCAAGGCAATGAGGAGGCATGAACCCACTATCAAGCATAAATACTCCCTCTTGGAGTCACTAGCAACTACTTGGCTAGAGCAACCACTAGAACCAGAAAGCATGCAAGATCACTAATAACATATGCAATAAAGACTATAATCAACTTGGCATAAGGTCAATATTCATCGGATCCCAGCAAACACAGCATATAAAGTTACACAAGATCAATCTCGATCATGATAGACAGCTCATGAGATCTAAACATGGAGGCATATTAGGAGGAGACAACCATCTAGCTACTTCTATGGACCCGTAGTCCAGGGATGAACTACTCACACATCACTCCGGAGGAAGGCATAGTGATGTAGAAGCATCCAGTGATGATTTCCTCTCCGGCAGGGTGCCGGAAAACAGCTCCAGAACCCTCCTGATATAGGGTTGACGACGACGGCGGCTGCGGAACTTTTTCGGGGTTTTTGATCAGGTGCCTAGGGTTTTTCACCCGGGAAGAATAAATAGGCGAAAGGGCATAGGCGGTGGAGGCCAGGGGGCCCCACACCCATAACTGGCGCGGCCAGAGGGGGACCCGCGCCAGCCTATGGTGTGGCCGCCCTGTTGCCCATCTTCGACTCCTCTTCGGTGTTCTGAATTCTTCCGAGGAAAATAGGAACTTTGGGCTTCATGGGGTCCAATTCCAAGAATGTTTCGAGAACAACTTTTCTGAAACAAAAAACAGCAGAAAACAGGGAACTGGCGCTTGGCATCTTGTTAATAGGTTAATCCCGGAAAACATATAAAAATGATATAAATAAGGGAGAAAACATGTAGCAATTGGCATAATATGATCATGGAGCATCAGAAATTAGGGATACGTTTATGACGTATCAAGCATCCCTAAGCTTAGTTCCTACCCATCCTCGAGTAGGTAAACGATAAAACAATAATTTCTGAGGTTACATGCTATTATAATAATCTTGATCATTAAAATGTAAAAGCATATGTATGCTGATATCACAGAACTTGAAACACAAACATGATAAATAGAACTTTAATGATAAATCATAGCAATCACTTTGCATCACGAAGAGAATCTTAAATAAAGGATCATGTATAATAATGCTAAGAAAGATGAACGTTTGTTTCAAGTATAGAGAAAGCATGGCAAAGTGGTATTTTGCTAGTCCTGAAGAGTGGGACAAAACATAAATGACAGGACACTTTCAATGTTCATGAGGAAGAGTAGAACAAATAATTTAGGAACAAATGTTATCAAATCATGAAGTAATTATTGATGTTTATGGGACTAATGCACATAACTCAGAATGGCAAAAATGCTCTCTCAACTGTGCATACAGTTATAAGATGGAGACACAACATAAAAGTAAAAGAAAGGCCCTTTGTAGAGGGAAGCAGGGATCACTCATGTGCTAGAGCTTTTTATTTTATTAAACAGAGGTATTAAAAGTTTGACATTGTGGAGGAATGTCTATTTTAGGAGAGGCAACGATAGGTAAACAGACAATACAATACGTCACAAGCCAACTGGATTCACAAAAGCGGCTCCCATGGTGAAGGACGCAACTGGTGTAGAAGGTCATCCCTCTTTCTCTTTTGTTTACACAATTATGCTTTGATTGATATGATTAGGGGCAAAAATAGTGAAGATAATTTGTTTGTATTGATTTGAGGCTGGGCACCCCACTGCCAGCTCTTCTATCATTTGGATAAACGGATGAAGCCACTAGTCCAGGATGTGAAATCCAATCAACAAGTGAGATAAAGATACTCTATTGACGTCCTCATGAGCAAAAACAAGAACACAAAGCAGGAATAATTTTGAAGGTTTTAAAGGTTACACATGAGCAATTTACTTGGAGTGGCAGTTAAATACCACATGTAGGTAGGTATAGTGTACAAAATGGGAAAACTAAGGTTTAAGGAGTTTGGATGCACGAGTATAATTCCATACTTGGTACAGGTGGAGGCTAGCAAAAGACTGGGAACAACAAATTAAGAGAGCATAAGAGCCATAATCATGCATAGCGACATAAGCATCATTAACTAAAGCATAAGCGGTATCACAGGTTCAAGAACTAAGTGATATGGAGGTTATTCGTGACTGGTTTGCAGTCCTAAACATGATGTGAGCACGCGCCAAGTCAACCAAATAAAACATTCGAAAGAGAATACCATATATTGATGATTTACTATGACAAGAGCAACTCATCAATCTTTCAAAACATATTACACGCTCTCAGATATTTATGGCTATTCATGCTACTCAATAACCACAAGGCTTTAAAACTGAAATAACATTTAGCATGACATTAAAAAGTTCTAGCCACAATCTATACAAGCTTCTACTACTACTGTTATAAATTCTACATCAAGCAGCGATTTTCCTTTCCCAACAAGCACCATACAAGATATCCTTTAACAAAAATACCCTTTATGATATAGCAAGAAAACATTAGAGTACTCAAATAATGCTACTAAAACTAACAGCTCTGATAAGAGATGCATGCAAAACAGGAGCTAAATAAATGCAGCAGCTAAACAGCGTATTCTCATGAAAAAGCAGAGCGTGTCACTCTCCAATAAAAGATTGATGGGGTCCAACCAATCTTATTATGATAATAAAAACAAACTGAAAGCAAACTGAAAACAAAAATAAAAGACGCTCCAAGTAAATCACATAAGGTGTGACCGAATAAAAATATAGTTTCACTAGAAGTGACCTGATAATTTGTTGATGAAGAAGGGGATGCCTTAGGAATCCCCAAGTTTAGACGCTTGGGTATTCTTGGAATTTGCTAGAATGTACCACCGGGGCCTCCCCAATCTTAGGATTTTTCACTCTTCTTTATCACATCATATCATCCTCTTCTCTTGACCCTTGAAAACTTCCTTCACACCAAAATTCTCACAATCTTAATTAGCAACATTAGTGCAATCGAAATACTAAACTCACATGGTTCAGTTTCAACACAAGACTAGCACTCAAAAACAAGTTAGATACTTTCACAACTTCTTTTAAAACACTTTTCTCAAAATAAAACCAAAAGAAAGAGATTAAGATGCAAATGCAATTATTGGCAGAAATCTGTAAAAACAGAACAGCAGGCGGAGAACGATTTTTTCGAAAATCTTATGTTGCTCAAATCAAAAAGTGGTCAACTAAGAAAAGTTGAATATATATACCAGTATTAAGCAAAAAAATCTCTGTTCATTTTGAATTTTCTGCGATTTTATACGTAATTAACAGTGGACAGCAAAAATTTGTTTGCTGCGCAAAAATCCGAAATATAGTGTCAACTTTTCACTAGAGGCTTTACTTGGCTCAACAAAAGAACAAAAGAAAAGATACAAAGGGGTTGCTAAGGAAATATAAAACACCAAGGTGCAAATAACACCAAAGTAAAACAGAATGAAAACAGAGAAATAAAACGGGTTGTCTCCCGGTAGCGCTTTTTTTAACGCCTTTCAACTAGGCATAGAAAGCAAGAAAATGCTCATGTAAGAAATATGAGTTAAGGAAAAGAGAGCATCAAGAAGCAAGTATAAAACAAATTTAAGTCTAACCCACTTCCTATGCATAGGAATCTTGTAAAGAAATAAATTAAAGAAGCTCAAAATAGAAATCATGGGAAGGTAGAACAAGAGCAACTTCAAATCTTTCAACAAAAACAGAGGTGTTTTAGTAACATGAAAATTCCTAAAACCATAATTTCCTCTCTCATAATAATTTCCAGTAGCATCATGATCAAACTCAAAAACATAATTATCACATAAAGCATGTTTTTCATGGTATGAAAGCACACAATTCATATCAAGCTCAAAAATAGTGGGATCAAAATTTAAAATCAGCTTCCCTTTTCCCCTACTTTTAGGAATAGAAAAACAAGATGATTGATCACTCATAAAAGTTATAGGACACATTATAGCAATCCTATTTTCAGTACCATTATGATTTATAACATCAAGTAACATAGGACCATCATCAAGAGCATTATCATATAAATTTTCTAAACAAACTTCCTCATTATCATGCATATAAATAGTTGGAAAAATAGAGGATTCTCATAAGATTTATCAAAGTAGCATCGATTATCACAAATAACAGTATCAATATTATTCTCACCAGTTTCATTCATAGTAGTATCACGGTCACACGTATAGCAAGTCTCAACCTCATCAAAAAGAGATATTTCAAAAGAATCAATAGGATCGTCACAATTATGAGTTAAAGAGTTACTATCATTGGGAGGTAGACAGGTTCCATTCTTCCTCCTTTTGATCATCACTTTCCTCCTCTTTTTCATCCAAATAGCTTCCAGTTTCAGCAATTTCTACTTCCATAGTTTCTTGCAAGGCATTAGTCTCTCCATTTGGGGGAGAGAATCTATTAAAATAACCCATTATGTAGTAATTACAACCCTTGTAATTATCAAAGCAATATTAAAGTATAGCATAAATCTCATATTTATAAGGTGCATCATAAATACTTTCAAGAAATTAGGAAACTTCGAATGCACCATTCCGAGCAATAAATTCTTCAATTTGTTCCACATCATATAATTCATAATTTCCCTTAACATAAGAAGATATGGTAACCTCATCATTACACTCACATTGAAAAGGGAGGTGCTTATACCTCCTACAACAACAAGATTTATCAAAGCAATAAGTAACATTATAAGTAGAGCACAAGTTTTTAGCATAGTCATGCAATTTATTAATTTGCTCCCATAAGTGTATCCCTTTTTGTGACAATGGTTGAAGTGAGCACAGGAAGTTGAAATCTTTACTTGAATGAAGTTATCAGAAGAGTTTGATTCCATCATGAATGATAAAGATGCTTGCAGAGTTATAAGAAATTAAGTGGGAGCGCCATGACATATTTCCAATACTTTATGTAGATGACATATGGTTGATTGAGAAATATGTATTTTAAATTAACACAATTAAGATTTTCATACTGATAAAAGTCTTAGAAGATATTGGGCATCGATATCTATAACAGATGGATTGAAGCGCCTGATATGATTGAAGCCAAATTACATAGATGAAATATTGAAGTAAGTCAATATCGAAATGACAAGAAGGATTTCTTGTCACATGGAAAATAATTGAGCAAGATTCAAGTGTTTTGACACATGATGAGCATCATTGAAATTGAGATTTCTAAGTCATGTTTCCATGCTATGTACACAACTAGATGAGTCCTATGCTATAAAATGTTATAGCAGGATAATTCATATGATGATTAGACAACAATGGGAGAGATTCTTGTGTCATTTTAGAAATGCTAAGGATATGTTTTCCTATGTAGTAATGAAAAAATATAAGTTGTAATATGTTAAACTAATAGTCTTGTCATTTATTCAAGTAATTTTATCTCAATTAAAATATCTGGTGAAGGGTAGCACAATAGGCTGGAAGAAAGTTCCATGCTGGATTTGAAAGAGTTTCAAAATTAAAATATTGTGACAGATACTACAACAAAGGCTAAATTATATCGTTGTGTTGACAACTGATAATAAGCGTATTTTGTGTCAAGGAGTTATTTATTGAACTTGGTGAATTTCCAAGAATGCTAAACACTATGAAGCTACATTTTCACAATGTTAGTGACATTGGTTTGAGCTGAGGAATTAAGGTTTCACCGATTGACCATATATATACAAAGCCATCTCATTAGAGAATGAGTGATGCGTGTAGACGCAAAGAACATGCAAATACAATAGGACCTGAACAGTTCAGATCTTTTTGATGATGTTTACCACATGCGAAGCATGGTAATAACACTAGAACGCCATATGTGTTAAGTGCTTACAGACTAGATTATTGACTCTATTGCAAGTGGGAAACCAAAGGGAATATGCCCGAGAGGCAATAATAAAATGGTTATTATCTTATTCCTTGTTTATGATGAATGTTTATTTCTGATGCTGGAATTGTCTTAACCGAAAACGTTGATACATGTGTGTTTAATAAACAAACAATGGTTCCTAGTAAAACCTCTATTTTAACTAGCTCGTTGATTAATATATGATCAAGGTTTCCTGATCATGAACATTGGATGTTGTTAATAACGGGGTCATGTCATTAGAAGAATGATGTGACGAAAATATACCCAAAGTGAATATAGCAATGCGATAGAGTCATTAAGTTTACATTGTTATATCAAACGTACGAAGTAACTTATTCCTTAGACCATGATACCATGTCAATCACTAATACCGGATGGGTGCTTTGATGTCATAAAACGTCACACTGTAACAGGGTGACTATAAAGGTGCCGTTAGATATTCGGAAAGTATTAGTTGAGGATCATGGATCAAGTGTGGGATTTGTCCATCCAAAATGACGGAGATATATACTCTGGGCCCTCTCGGTGATATCACATCGATATCGCTTGCAAGCACGTGATATGATCACAAGGATGTTATATCATGGGAACGAGAAAAGAGTACTTGTCAGGTAACAAGATTGAACAAGGTATGGTTGATACCAATGATCGAATCTCGGACAAGTAATATATCGCGAGACAAAGGGAATAGTTCATGACGTTGATGGTTCACACGATCACGAGAGTCATCGTTGAATATATATAGGAGTCATCACGGATCTCCAGATACCGCTGTTGATTATTGATCGGAGAGGAGTCTCGATAATGTCTATCTTATTCGCGAATCATAGGGTGACACACTTAAGGTTCGATGACGCGTTTGAGAGGATACAGAATATCGAAGAATATTTTGGGCAGCACCAAAACTGTTTCGGGGAAAATTGAAATAGTTCAAAGGGTTTTTTGTCAAATGGTTGCTAATAGAATTAACAAATGATTTGAGGTGCTATATGCAAATGTTTTTAATGGAATTAACAAATACAAATAAAGTTCAAGGGCTATATGCAAATGATTCGAGGTGCTATATGCAAATGTTTTCTAATGGTTGAAAATTGAAATAGTTCAACGGGCCAGGGGGCCTGCGCCAGCCTATGGTGTGGCCCCCCCTGTTGCCCGTATTTGCCTCCTCTTTGGTGTTGTGGATGCTTCCGGGGAAAATAGGCACTTCGGGCTTTGTGGGGTCCAATTCCGAGAACGTTTACAGAACAACTTTTCTGAAACCAAAAACAATAGAAAACATGGAACTGGGGCTTGGCATCTCGTTAATAGGTTAGTCCCGGAAAACATATAAAAATCCTATAAATAAGGGAGAAAACATGTAGCAATTGGCATAATATGATCATCGAGTATCAGAAATTAGGGATACGTTTATGACGTATATGTGTGCATCAACGATTGTCACATTTATCGGAAAGAGAACGCGGACAAGACCATTTGTCTAGTTTGCAACGCCGCTCGATACAAGAAAGGGAAGAAGAAATATCCTCGAAAAGTTGTGTGGTACTTTCCGCTCATTCCCCGTCTGCAACGGTATTTCACGGACCGCAAGAAAGCAGAGCTCATGCGCTGGCACGCGAAAAGGAGGAAGAAAGTTTTGAAAGATCCAAAGCGGAGTGAAAAAAAATAAATATGACACATCCCTCGGATGCAAGCCAATGGAAAGCAATTGATTATGAATATCCAACGTTCGGGGACGAGGCAAGGGACATCAGGTTGGGTGTGAGCACCAACGGACTCAATCCGTTTAGTAACCAGAGCAGCACCGATAGCACCTGTCCCGTGTTTGTATGGATGTACAACATCCCCCTGGTTGTGGATGAAGAGGAAGTATATTCACATGAATATGTTAATTCAAGGGCCAATACAACTAGGAAACGACATCAATCTATACCTGAAGCTGCTTAAAGATGAGCTGCACACACTATGGGCCGAGGAAGGGGTAAACACATGGGACGCCTTCGGTGAACAATATTTCCCAATGGGAGCTGTCTTGCTCTATATGGTTCACGACCTACTCGGCTACGGATATGTAGCAGGTGTGCCACAGACATAACGGTTGCGTGAGGTGCATGGATGACCCCACGTTTATGCAACTTCCGAAAGATCCTGGGTCTTCGAAAACAGTCTTCGTTGTCCATCGAAGGTGGCTACGCAACAAAGACCCGTGGACAAGGTGAGGAGACCTTTTTAACGTTGAAGATGAGCTTCGGGGACCTCCACGTAAGAGGTGCGGCAAAGAAATCTACAAGTTGCTAAATGATTGAAAGGAATGCCTAGAGCCGGGAAGAAAAAAGCTCCCAAACCGCTTCTGGATGTATGGAAGACGAGGTTGGTGTTTTGGGACTTGCCATACTGGCCCATTCTCGATACGCCTCACTGCCTTGATCTGATGCATATCACGAAGAATGTGTTTGAAACTTTGTTTGGCACGCTGCTCAACATGACGGCGAGGACCAAAGATGGGGTGAAAGCAAGAAACGACCTGAAATATTTTGGTATTAGGTAAGAACTTCAGGAGGGACGCCGGGATGATGACGCTGACGACCAATCATGTGATGAGAGGACGTAGGGTCTCAAGGACAAAATGGTTAAGAGGAATGAAAATTACTGCCCCTCCTTCTTCAATCTCAGTCCGTACGAGATCACAAAATTGATGATGTGCCTTATCGGAGTCAAAGTCCCTAGCGGTTACTCAGGGCTAATAAGTAGATTCCTAGACGCGCAGAAACAAAAGTTCAGCGGGATGAAGTCTCATGACTGTTACGTGATGATGACGCAGATACTTATGGTTGCGATCCGTGGGATAATGGACAAGCACGTCCGGGAAACCCTCTTTGTCCTGTGTAACTTCTTCGGCGTGCTTTCCTGAAAGTCGATCACGGGGAAGCAGATCTCAAGGCTGTAGGAAGAGATTGTCGTGATACTATGCGAGCTTGAGATGTACTTTCCACCATCATTCTTTTACATACGTGTTCATCAGTTGGTCCATATCATGGAAGATATCATCCATCTCGGGCCATTGTTCCTGCACAACATGATGCTGTTTGAAAGGATGAATGAGGTGATCAAAGGATTTGTTCGCAACAGGGCCCGTCCAGATGGAAGCATCGTTCAGGGCTTTCTCACCGAATAGTGCATCTCTTTCTGCACGAATCATATTTACGTGGAGGACCTTGTTGGTTTGCCCAGAAACAAGCACACCGGCAAGCTCGATGGAGCAGGTCATAAAAATGGACGTAGAGAAGTCCATGTGGATCGGGCTTGTCGACGCACCGACTTTAACAGGGCAAACTTAGTAGCTCTGCAACACATTGATATGGTCGATACTTGGGTGGAAAGAACACAATAGATCGATTAAGAAAAAGTACACTGAACAAGGCAAGCGGAGGACCGAAGGAGAAATAACCAGAGAGCATAACTCCACTTTCTTGCGTCGGTTTAAAGATGAGATCATCGCTAACCTACCGCCAAGGGATTGTGCGAAAAATAAACTCTTGTATTACTTGGCACATGGCCCCGCTCCCAACCTAGCGTTGTTTCAAGCATATGATATCAACGGATTCACTTTCTACACGGAGGAGAAAGATAAAACTTCCGATTGTCAAAACTCAGGGGTAACGATGGAATCCTACACCGGTGACAAAAGGATCAAGGAGATATGGGAGCTTAACTAATCTGGAGAGAAGGTGCCTAAGTTCCGCGTCAAAGGGGCTAGGATGTCGACCGTCAGAAAAGAAGACCAATACTTTACAACCTTGGTTATTCCCGAACCCGGAACTTCATCAAGCGCGAACGTCACAGCGCAAAATGAGACATGGGTATTGGCTAAGCATGTGTCCCAATGATTCTTCATAACAGACCCCTCAAGGCCTAGCCGTGTCGACGTGAGGAGAGGGAAAATAAATATCATCGGAATGGATGGAGTCGTTGACGAGGACGAGTTTGACACGTTCAGCGACCCAAATATTAACGATGATCAAGAAGATGATGATGATAGTCATGCAACATACACCACTAGAAGAAGCAGAAGTACGCTACCTAGGCATGGTCTTCCATTCAAAAGAAAAATTCATGATGTGGGGCTAAATTATGCAACTGCGACCAAAAAAGGCAAACAGATCAAACGCTGAAAAACTATGTATATATCTGTTTGTGTTGTATGCGACGAAACTATGTATATGCATGGATCAACTAGTCTGATGTGCACTTATTATAAATTTAATATACCTTGTTCTGTATTTGAAATGTGTGGAGTTATTATTTGAAACATAAAGGATATAATGGAAAACAAAAATAAAACAATTAAAATCATAAAGGAAACAATGGAAATCAAAATAAAACATAAAGGAAAACACTAGAAAACATAAAGGGGTCAAGAGAAAACAAAATAAAACAAGTGAAAAAAGGAAACAAGAGAAAACAAAATAAAACAATTGAAAACATAAAAGAAAACAATAGAAAACATATAGGAAACAAGAGAAAACAAAAAGCAAATAATGGAAAACAAAATAAAACAATAGAAAACATAAAGGAAACAAGAGAAAACATAAAGGAAACAAGAGAAAACAAAAAAAGAAATAATGGAAAAAAAAATAAAACAATAAAAACATAGAGGAAACAAGAGAAAACAAAAAGGAAATAATGGAAAAAAAAATAAAACAATAGAAAACATAAAGGAAACAAGAGAAAACAAAAAGGAAATAATGGAAAACAAAATAAAAAACAATAGAAAACATAAAGGAAATAATGGAAAAAAATAAAACACTATTATTTGTAATGTGTTTGAAATTAATTTGTAATGTGTTTAAATTATTATAAATGAAATGTGTTTGAATTATTATAAATGAAATATGTTTGAATAATTTAAACAAATAAAGAAAAGAAAAACAAATAGAAAACAGTACCGCTGGCGAACAACCACCCTGGTTCGCCAGCGGTAAGTTACCGCTAGGCAACACAAGTTTTTCGCCAGCGGTAAGTTAGCTCTAGCGAAGCAGTTGGGTGGTTCTCCAGTTTTTCGAATTCGTTCGAGCGCCCGCACCTGTGCACCCTCTCCTCTGTCTCCGGCGATCGCCCCTACCGCCACCAGCGTCTCTGGCCACACGAGCCCGGCCAACACCGTCCCCCACCTCCTTTTACTCCCCTCTCCTCTCTCCCGTCCATCACGCGCCCCCACCACACCGCTGACCACGCGCGCGCGCCCAACTGCCCCACCACCCCAGCGAGTCTGCCCCGGCTCCGGTCACCGCACCTGCGCAGAGGAGCTCTAGGGAGCCCACCGACCTCGCCTCCCCTCCTGATCGGCCTCCCCTGCTCCCTGCTCATCTCCTTGCTCCTCCCCTGCTCCATGCCTGCAAAGTTTTTGAGGAAATACCTCAAAGAGGTAAAAGTTTTTGGTACTGGTTTTGATGTTTTTTGTACTGCTAGTGTTTTCTATGTTTTTGTACTTGTTATTGGTGGATGTGATGATGTGGTGAGATTTGGTGGTGGGATGTGTGGTAGTGTGGATGGTGGGGTGATGTGGTGTGTGATGGCGGTGATGGTAGTGTCGATGTGGTGGTGTGGATGGTGGTGTGATGACGATGCCAAAATTTGGATGTCGGGGATGGTGGTGTGTGATGGAGGTGATGTGGTGGTGTATATATGCATGTGTGGGCCCACCTTCATGTCATTGTCGAAATTTGGGATGAAATGGGGAGCATGGAGTGGGATTTTATGTGCAGCTACCCACGCGAGGCCCTTAATTGCCGAATGTCGATTAATTTCCGTTCCGGCAACTTTGGGTACTCCATATGTGATATATTTAGCAAAGTTCATGCCAAAAATTTCCGTGAATTTTGGCATTACTTTTGCTAAAAATATCATATATTAGATTGCCCGAGAAATTTGTACTCGTATGAGGTATATATCGATTAAATTTTAGGATTTGTTGAACTAATTTCTTCTTTTCTCTCCTTAGATATGGTTAACAACCATGAGGAGGGTGGTTCTAGGACCGGACCAGGGGACGATGATGCATGGCTCTGTATGCTTGGCGCAGGAAGAGGAACCCTAGTTCTAGGACCGGAGATGTAGACGCAGGGCGATGCAGACGACGAGGTGGAGGAAAACATTCATCAGGAGGCGCACACCGATGCAGACGACGAGGTGGGTGAAACCGGTAGTGGCACCGGGGATGCCACCTTCGGTAGCGAGGCGTCACGTAAGCGCAAAGATAGACGACGAATCCTACTCGCCACCGTCCGCCAAGAGTTCAGGGTAGTGGACCCCAAAAGCGATGCTCCTGTCGAGCCGGAGGAGTATGCTAAGGGGTATGGAAACCAGATACGCAGCATTGCTCGAGACTTTGGCAACGTTAATACGGGCCAGCTCAGAGATAAAGAAAACAAGGCTATGGCCGCCCTGCTCATTGAGAAGCTACACACACGGTACAAGTTCCCGGATCCGTACGACAACCAGGACGTGAAAAGCAATCTAGTAAACTCGTTAGCACTCGGAAAGTTCACTAAGGCGTTTACAACTTTGAGATCCAGTTTGCGGCAGATGATTGCGGCGGGTAAGGGTTTCGATGAGATCCATAAAATGTGGCCCTGCATTTCTGAGGAAGACTTGGCCACATTCAAGGTCGACGAAATCAAACCGGAAAGGAAGAATCTGAGGGAGTGGGGAAAAGATTTCTGAGACCAGAACATAGGTCCGCAAAATTTCGGAAGCCAGGTTAATCTTGGGAAGCTCAAAATTTGGGCTGAGCAGGATGCGCAGAGGAGAGGGCCGAACCCGTATGACAAGATCACCGACCCGCATGTGAGAAATTTTGTCAGTGCCCATTATAGGGAAGATCCCCAAAATCCCGGCGATCTTATGTTGAACAAGAAGGTCAAAGAGCTCGAGAAGAAATATCTCGAGGAAGCAGAAAAAGAACGTATTTCTTAGTCTGACGCGGGTCCTCGGCGACGACGAACAAGGACCCGTATGACCCTGCTTTTATTCGGGCGCTTAAGGCGGCGAAGGGAGTGGCCATAGATAAGAATCCGCATCGTGGCCATGTGCATGTCCTCGGAATGGGTCATTGGCATGCGCACTACTACGCGACACTAAGGAGAAGAGAAAGGAGCGGAAAAGGTGCCAGAGAAATCGATCGTCGAACTTGCGAATGAGAGGGTCAACGCGCTCCTCCCTAGCATCTGTACATCCGTCACTCAGTCCTTAGCGCCTTGGATGGAAGGTGGTGGAAAAGGCCCCTCCCCCCCCCCCCCCCGTTATCAATATATCCCCCATCAGCGCCTGCTGCGCAGAACGAGGCCACCATTGTGGCGCCTATTGCGCAGAACAAGGTGGCCGCCAACCCTGAGCCACAAGGTCGCAAAGATCTGTCGCCGCCCCGCCACGTATCTGCAACGCCTCCGACGACCCTAAGCGGTCCATCGCCCTTGTCCGAGCTCAAAGCCCTCACGGTAATTCAGCGTCCACAACTTAATTATGTATTATGACTTGATTGGTGACGACGTCAATCTCTAACCACGATCGCGCGACGTTTCGCAGGCCGACGAGACGGGATGAACATTGCTCCTGTGTGTGAACAGCGAGTTAAAGGACGTGGCTAAAGGAAACATCGTCACACGTCTCAACCGCATGTCCCACGGCGTGTGTATGCCCGACGACGTGTTTAGGGTGACATTAAGTCGGGTGCTCCCTGGTGGCGGTGCTCTTGATCCTCCGAACCAACCCCTCGCAGCCGACAGCGGGTTAAACCTGGAGTAGTGCTTGGTTTGGCCATTGACATTGCGAAAATCACTAATTCGTTTGGAAACTACTCCTGTCAACACTCCAACACCGGTCGAGGGGTCGGGGCACCTAAGCCAACACAAGGATTTCTCACCTGTAAAGTCCGTGCGACACGATGACGATGATGCTGAAGATGAGAACCCTAATGACTACCTCGTCGACGATTCTTACGAGGCAGACGGCCTGGATGATCTTGATGAACTTATCTTGCCAGTGGAGGAAGAGGATAAATATCGTTGCACGAAGCATATTTTCTCTTCTCAAGAACTGGCAGCCCACGAGCAAGTTGGACTCAGCCAGGACGCCCTCAATGTGGCGGTAGCAAATGTATTTCAGAACGAGCCTAGGAAGACGACGCGGAAAATAACTAAGGAGAGTTCTACCGTTGCATCCATGAGCCAACCGGTGGAGGGGACTAAGTCTAAGCCGCCGGCAGGACTTGTATTGGACAGGATACCCATACACGACTGGCATCAGATCCATGAGTTGGGCAAACCGATGCTTCCGCCGAGGTTGGCCTCCTTATTGACTGGTTATATGCTTAGCGTCCATGATGGTGTTCTATTTATGGAGACGACGCTTATCAAAGAGGAAAATCCAACGCTGTCGGTTTTGGTCGCAAAGGTGCCATCTACGGTGGGTTTGTCACTGAAGGCAACACAGACCAGATTATCTTTAGATTTGATGACATTTTTCGGATGTTCCACATGAAATACCTCCACTCATCAATCGTCCGCCAGCTTACCCTCAGTTTGGCGCATAAACTATCCGTAGAGAATACCAAAAGCATCACGCTTGTAGACCCCTACTACATGCAAGACATGTGCCTGAACAACCCCAAGGGTAGGGAAAAAGCGGCTAAGTACATCCAAGATGTGTTGTAAAAGAATCATATGACAAGAGGATCGCCCTCCTGCCTTAATTTCCCGAGTAAGTCCTTCACTAGCTTCCATAACATAATTTCTTCTATTTTCCACCTTTAGTTAAGTTTGCGCATATACAATTAATAGTGGTTACAACTTTTGAGGATTATATATCGAATATTTGAACTGTTTTGCGCAGAAACAAATACGGCACCCTCATCATGCTCTACCCAAGAGACTCGCAAGGCGTATCTCTCGACTCCGGGAGTAAACTGAAAGAGAAGAACTACTCCCTCATCAAGTCTGTTCTCAGTGAAGCTATGGACGGCTACGTCAGGGCGGAAGGCTACTGCGGCAGATAGCAATAGATTAAAGGCAAATATGTGTTCAGACACAAAACGGACTTCCCCTACCCCAAGCACGCGCCAGGCGGCCAGATGGAGGCGTGGTACCTCGTCCAACACATGATGGAGTTCGTGACTGAGAAACAGGGTCTACAATTCATGTCCGGCGTGGAAAAATGGTGTCGCGGCACCATCGAATGGTCTAATGCTGAATTCAGACATCGGTCGCATCCAACGCAAGCTCTGCTCAATCATCTATATGGATGTATTAAGTTCAGACGGGGCCTTCTACTCGCGGTGCCCACTACCTAACGATGAGCTGCTACAATGTGTACTAGAGCAGGATGACGAGAGACCATTCAACTCGTTAGAACGTGCTCTTCTGTTCCCGTCGATGAAGAAAAAGAAGATCACAACGACCAAGAAATGATCGACGGTGTGTATTTGGTTCAGTACGAATTGTGCTCCTAATAGGAACGTGTTCTTTTCTTTTCCGACCTAATGCTTTTATCTTGGTCTACGGAGATATGCAGAAGTGGACAGCGCGCTGGCCTAGTGAAAGATCGCAAGCGGAGGCGGAAGCTAAAGCGCCCATCTCACTTTTGTTTTGTAATTATCGATGTGTTGTGTGCGATTCTATATCGCGTGTTGTATGCATGTGATCGTTAAACTAATTAGATGGCTATTTTTGGTTCGAAATCTTCTGACCCAAACATGTTATCGAGATCGATGTGTATTCATGAATGCATGTATATATATAACTTATTTTCGTACGATGGATCTCGGTTTGTGTATTGCATATACATGTATATGCATATGTGAACATATATATGTGTTAATCAAAAAGTTGGAGTGATTTGTATGTGTGAATTATAGAAATAACGCAAAATACATGAATTTGCATCTGTATACAAAAATACTAGAAAATACAACACTATATACAAAAATAGCAAAAAAAAAAAAAAAACTGGGCGTTGTAGCGCTGGCGAACACTGCTACCGCTGGCGAACATAGTGCTGGCGGACAAGCCCATGTTCGCCAGCGCTAAGATCTGCTACCACTGGCGAAGCGCTGTTAGCCAGCGGTAACCCGCTACCACTGGTGAGTTAGCGCTGGCGAACAGCGCTTCGCCAGCGGTAGCCCAGATTTGTTCGTCAGCGGTAGATTTTCTCCTACTAGTGTGAGAATAATAATGATAGCTATTTTGTTGAATTTTCTCCCACTATTATTAATCAGAAAAACTATGCTTATGTGGAGAGTAATAATTTTTTTATGCATGTGGCCCATGATAAGAATGTTCTATGTGATATATATATTGTTAATTTTCATTCAGGATGCTACTGAAAGTTATTTTGAAAGAGGGAAACATGGTTCTTTATGTTGAAATATCTGAAGTTGCACTTCTTTTGTCTTCCTATGCTAGCCACTTTGGGCTTCATTGACTTGTTTTTCTACAAGATTCTTTTTCATAGTAAGTGGGTTAGACTTAACTTTTTTTATAGTTGATTCTTGATGCTCCATTCTGCTTGAATTCATATTTCTTATGTGAGCATCTTCTCAAATTATCATGCCTAGCTGTAAGGCGTTAAAGAAAAGCACTTCTTGGGAGATAACCCATGATTTTATTTTATTTTTCTTTTATATGTTTTCTATGAGTCAAGGAGCTGTATACTTCTGTAGAAACTCCTTTGTATATTTATTTTCATGTATTATTTGTGCCAATTAAAGTTTCTAACGAAAGTTGTAGTTGGTTTTGGATTTCTGCAAAGAAAACAGATTTCTACTGTCCACCGTAAAAAATATTATAAAATTCAGAAAAATCAGAATGACCTAAAAAAATTTGTGCTTATTATTTAGCTTATTCCGAAACTTTTTTATTCTTTAAGTTTTTCGATATAAGCAACGTCAGTGCCCCGAAAAAATTCGTGTTTACAGACTGTTCTGGTTTTGGCAGATTCTGCCTGTTTTCTTGCATTTGCTCTTTTACGATGTCAAGTGGATTTCTTTGATTTACGAAACATCAGTGGCTGGATCTAATATTTAAAAGTATCAATAGAATTTTTTCCCATTAAGAACCCATGAATTTTTGATTGCTGCACTAACCCTCTAATGGAATTATTCTTTGAGTATCGTGTGAAGGACGTTTTCAATGGTTAATAGAAGAGGGTGATATAATGTGATCAAGAAGAGTGCAAGGTCAAAGCTTGGGGGATTCCCTAGTGGTTCATACCAGAAAATTATAAGAAGACTCAAGCAACTAAGCTTGGGGATGCCCAAGGCATCCCCTTCTTCATCAACAATTTATCAGGTCACTTCTGGTGAAACTATATTTTTATTCGGTCACATCATATGTTTTTTGCTTGGAGCGTCAGTTATTGGTCCTTTCAGTTTGTTTAGTTTTTTTTGCTGTAGTTTATGGTTGGATCCTATTATACTTGTTTCGGAGAGAGACACGCTCCATTTTCATTGCTTAGAACACTCTTCTTTTCATTCTTATTGTTCTGTGAGTGTTCACTTCTTGCTAGTACTGCGTTTAGCCCTTGTTTTCATGCATCTCTTTTTCAGAGCTGTTAGTTCTAGTAGAGTTATTTTATTACTCTCTTGTTTCATTGCTATATTATTTGGAGAGTTTTTGTTTTTTTGGTGTTTGATTGAAATAGAAAATGCTTCAGGTGGTACATGGTATAACGGAAAAAGCTTGCATATTCTTGTAGATAACTAAAGTGTTTCACTTGATTATTTGCTCTTGTTTTGAGATATTATTATTCTTAATGGTAAACTTGCTGGTTTAGTAAATTAAAAACTATTAATCGTTGGTCTAGAAGCTTGAAACTGTGCCACACTCAAATAACCAGTTGATAGGGTAATGTTATAGGACTTCCTTTGCTAATTACAATCGTAATGGCTTTTTGTTACGCGCTACGGTCGGGGTAGCCAACAGTTACTTGTCACTGCCACGGACTCTCTTGGAGTGATTTTCATTGTGCCTTGTAAGATCATGATTTTAGTTGTAATATTTTAACTTGTCAGTTCTATTTTACAGTTTTCTGGCGCTTCCACCATCCATATTTGCTAGCCTCTTCGGTACTGTGCATTGATCATTCTCACGTTGAGAGTTGGTGCAAACTTTTCCAGTGCATCCAAACCACCTGGGAGAACTTTGTTCTTCTACACATAAGCCAAAAATTATCTTCCACAAAACAGCCACTATACCTACCTACCATGGTATTCCCATAGCCATTTCGAGATATATTGCCATACAACATCCATCCTCATTATGTTACTTGATGTCAGCCTTCAATATTATTTCGCATATTGCTACACTGGAGGAGCATTTAGTTTTATATACATCATAGATATTTTAGTTTTAGTTATGAGTACTAAAAGTGTGATGATTCATTGTACAATAGAGTGTTGCCCCTACCAGTGAGGTTATGTATAAAAAAATACAAAAGGAGAAAAATCCCAAAGAGAAAAAGGGGGCAAAAGAGAGATAAAAAAGAGAGAGGGGGCAACATTACTATCACTTATTCCACACTTGTGCTTGGTTAGCATCATTACTTCAGTTTGGAGAGAGTTTTCATATTATAACATGCATAACTATGTGGGGAACTTACATTATAACTTGGCTTGTATATTCCATTGATGAGCCTCTTGAAAAGAGCTCTAGGTCTTTGTGAGCAAGCAAGTTGGATGCGCCCCCACTAGTTCCATTGGAGAGCTTTCATACACTTATAGCTCTATTTGCATCTGTTGTGTGGCAATCACTACTCCTTGCATAACTTCGATTATAAGACTAACTCTTGTCTAGTAATCACTTGCAGTTGTGTGAGACTTTCTTCCATTGACCATCCAAACCCCCCATAATGTTCTTTTAGCCATAACAACCTGGTACTAGGGACCAATATAGAACGCTTGCTTGTTTTGAGTGCAAAATTTACTGAATGGTTTTCCTACGTGCATATTGTTGTCACTTGACTTGATCCTAACAGGAGTTGTTGTGAGAGTTTGATGCTTGGATTATTATATTGTTGTTCTTGAAGCTTAAATCCTCTTTAATATACTTTGCAAGGTTGATTGTCTTTTAGTATTGATTCATTGAAAGTTTTACTTTGTAATTCTTAATGGTTTAATATCAACTATAAAACACATCCTTTATTCATTTGTTCCTAGTTTACATGATTTACATTACTATGATGATAAAGTTTATGTTGGTAGCATGTCCCCTCAGAAATTATTTGTTTTTTATCGTTTACCTACTCGAGGACGAGTAGGAACTAAGCTTGGAGATGTTGATACGTCATAAACATATCCTTAATTTCTGACGTTCCATGTAGTTTTCATGCAATATTTTACATGTTTCCTATACACTTTATGACATTTTTATCGATTTTCTGGGACTAACCTATTGACAAGATGCCACCGAGAAAGTTCATGTTTTCTGCTGTTTTTAGTTTCAGAAAAGTGTTCTGGAAATATTCTCGGAATTGGACGATCTGAAGCCCAGAAGTCTTACAATTCCCAAAGGATCCACGGAGTCTGGAAGAGACCCGGAGGGGGGGTCCTGGAGCGCCCACAACAAGCCTCTGCACGGCTAGGCCGCTGGCCGCGCCGGCTAGTGGTGGGGCCCCCTCGAGCGCCCACCGATGTTGCCCTCGCGCCTATATAGTATCCCCGATGCATAAACCTAAAGATACTGTGACGCCCCGGGATCGGGCACTATGCAGATTTCAGCATTCCCGCCAAATCCGCATAATAACCGATTCCAGGTTGCCACTTGTGATAACATTACAACAGCTCACGAATAATCCACAACAACAACAGAATAGATATATACAAGAGGACTCAAACGAGTCAGGGATACAACTGATACAATACAAATATCCAAATAACAGCGGAAGAAACAACATAGCGTCCGACTACGGACAAGATACAAGTCAGACTAAGAGTCCTGAAGATAACCGAGAGCGTCCAATCCCTGCCCAGGCCAAGCCGGAGGGATTCCCAAGCTAACGTCGTCAGACTTCAAACCTGTTGACTGCAATATTGAATATGCAGCCACGAAAGAGATTCGTGGGTCAGTACGGTTAAGTACTGGCAAGTGGATAAACCATACTCACAAGATACCGGCGTAGCCAGTCATCACAAGATACAAATACTTTGGGATCAACGGAAAGGAAGGGGTTATTGCAAATAAGCGACAGCAGGCTGCACTAACCAACTACAGAGAGATACTACCACTTCCGGCTAACAGAAAGAAGATAAGATCGAGTATTGTAACCAACTGAAAGATAACTTCAAACAAACCCATCCTGGATCTCGCCCCTTATCCGAAGAAGCAATCCGAGGATAACTCACACAGTTGGATTAATGATGGTTCAGATTATTGTGTCAATAAGCCTATTAGTAGTCAAGTTGTTAATCATTGGGTGTAAGATTGTTAATCATTAGGTTTAAGTTGTCCTGAGTACTTGTTAGCCAGTACTTTCACCAAGTAATCCATAACCGCGGAAAACACGGCTTCTCGAGAAGATTATCCCTGCAGGGTTGCACCAATTTAGCCGTACACGCAAGAATAACCCGCCAGATGGGGAGCTAACCCACCAAGCGAGGTACTCTACACAACTCAACTCTTCTTCGCATCAAGCCCAAAGCACCTTGGGCGCACGGCTAATCGAGCCCAGAAGAAAATGGACCCTCATAGCACTCTAAGAACGTGTCCCCCTATATGCCGACTACGAAAGTTCCACCCGGGTACCAAGGGCTCGCAAGATCATGCATGCAGCAAATGGAAAACTCGAACTAAATGAGGCGATTTGGACGAGATGCGAATCGAGTCAAATTGAGGGGGGCGCCCATACTCGCTTCCCACATGCGGGTAGTACGCTCATCATGGATCAGTAGACAAGACCCTTTTCCTATTAGGGTCGACACTAGCAGGCCTCAAAACCACTTAGGGCCTCCTGCCGGTGCCTTATCATCAAATTATTAGTTAACAATAACATTAGCATGATGGATTGATTAACATCGAGCCCCCAGAACATAATTAAGTAATAACAGAAAGTAACAGGTAACAGACTCGAGCAAAACAACCTTAACCATGCTGGTAAGACACGGGCACAAGCAATGGTTATAGGTGTGGAGGTGGGGCAATATCAGGGTTAAAGGATTCATGTGATAGGTTCGTAACAGAAACATCTACTACTAAGGCTAGCAGAAATAGACAACGGAAAGAATCGGTAACAAGTGATGAAAGGCAGCCATTTGGCAGCAAGTGAGTATACTTGCCTGAGATCCCGCAAGGTAGCAGAACTTGTCGTTGCTCACATCATCTCAACGTCCTATCCGGGAAGAAGCAACGAACCTCGAACAAACACCGGATGCAACACTTACTACTACGGCAAAAGATCCAGCATGATCCTATTTTATATGCATGACAAGTTTAAAGATGCATCAAGGTGAACTAGTTGACAAGATAAACAGACTTAAATGGACCCATATGCATTGTGAGTTGCATATGGATGCACATGTTAAGGTGGAAGCAATGATCTACAATTAGTTAACATGTGTAAGTGGTTTATCATGATGCATGCATGATTAAAGCAATAATGAACAACAATAGATGCAAAGGAAAAGGAAATTACCAAGTGTGGGATTTTATTTGTCATGTTAAGAATTTCTGGTTCCTTATTGATGTCACACAAGTAATTGTTGTTTTCAACAAGTTAAAGTGTTCAAAACAAATAACAAAGTTTGTGTTTGGAGAGAACATCAAATTTTAGTTGGATTACATGTGTCAAATATTGAAATTGGAATTAGGATGATTTAATTATGAATTAAACAATATTAAACAAGTTTTAAATGGATTAAAAACAAGTTTGAATTTAATTGTAGTTTTATTTGTTCAAAACATAATTTCAAACCCACATTTGAAAAGTTCACACTTTGATGGTTTGAAAACATATTTTGCATGTTCAAAGTTATTTTATTTTGAGCAAGTTATGATTTTATCAAATTTAAATGAATTAAACAAGTATTAAATTATTTAGGCAATTTAAATTATTCAAACCATGAAACAAAATTTATATTTTAAGAGGTTATTCAAAATGGTATGGAAAACATATTTTATTTGCATTTATTGGATTAATAATGAATTAGTTATTGATTTTAGGAATTTGCATTTGAAACATTTGAATTCAAATTTAAATTGCATTTTGGAATTTCAAAACAGTGAACAAATGGTATAGTTGGATAGACAAATTAATTTGGAACAGAAAACATATATAACTTTTATTATTTAGAGTTATAGATTAAAAGATATTAAAGGTTTAATTTTAGGGTTTAAATCTGCAATTAAAAGGACTTAATTTGAAAACAAAAACGTGTTAATTGTTTTCGCACCGTGCAGTGGGCTAGCCACAGCCACCGCAGGGTGGGCCACGGGGCCAGCGTGGCTGCGATGCGCGCGTGTGGCAGCCAGGGCCACTGACTGGTGGCCCCTGCCTGTCAGCCACGCGGAGGAAAAAAGGTTGGGTTTTAATCGATTCCGCGAGGATTCGAACCCGCGGCTGCGCGCAAGGTTCAGCACAGCGTTACCACTGCGGTGGATTCAGTTCGATGTTAGGGTACGCGACGCGGTCAGGTTATCATTCAGATCCAACATTTAACTGAACTTTAACTGAACCGCGCCACCCTGAACCTGACAGAGAAACAGAGCAGTTGCTCGCCGGCGGGGAAACACGCGGCCGTGCTCGTGTTCGATGTGTGGTGGCGATGACGACGCGCACAGCTACGCGCTGATGCAACAGAGGGAGAGAGGGAGGATGCCACGGTGAGCTCACCAACGGAGGCGTCGATGCAGAGGCTCGACGTGGACGTGGTCGACGCCGGCGGCAGAAACGGCGATGGCGGCTCGCATCCAGGCCACCTTGAACTCCTGGAAGGTGTCCATCAGCTCGAGGTAGGCACGTCGGCTTCGTTCCCGCGATTAGCGACGCAGGAGGTGCACGGGAATGGCGGATAGCGTCGAGGTTCAGAGAACACTACGAGCTCGACGGCGACGGTGTCGTGGACGGCGGGGAAGATCCAGGAGGTCACCGTGAGCGCTCGGGTGTCCAACCGCGAGAGGGGACGGTGGAGGCTTGGTTCCTGGGCTCAGCGAGGTAGATGGGGTGCTGCAACGGCGAGGATCAAGGTGGGTTCAGAGGCGTGCTTCCGGCGAGGTGGTGGCAGATACAGAGAGGTGGGGATCGGCCGCGGCGGAGAGGGAAGGAGGTGGGGGGCGAAGCTAGGGTTAGGGATAGGGTGCGGAGACCTAGGAGGGTTTCTTATAGGGGGTACAGGCCTCGGATCGGCCGTCGGCGCGCGACTGCGTCCGCCGTGGCACTCACTGATGCACGCCGTACACGAGCACGACAACGGGGGCGGCTAGCGAAGGGGTACGGGCCGCTGCGCGCGCGTTAGTTGCATTAGGTGGGCTGGGCTTAGTTAGGTTAGTTAGCTGCCGCGCGCTTTTCTTTTTATTATTTCTGTTTCTTTTATATATTTTTTTTGCTGAAACCAAAAATGGAAGAAAAGAAGGCTTTTAGGGTTAGGAAAAATCCTATAAAATTAGGGTGAGTTTATTATGTTAATTTCAAACAGTTAATAAGTTTGGATTTCAAAAAGGTTTAAATTGTGGTGCTGTTTGGAAAATAAACCAATTTAGATGATTTTTGAATATTTGGAATGATTAATAAAATAAACCTTTTAATAAGGTGACCCAAAAGATTCAGTTGGGTACAAGGAATAAAAGAATGTTTTGGTTATTAGTTTGGTAGTTTCAAATTGGTTCTGTTTGAAATACATTTGGTTTGAATTTGAGTAGTTTGGAAATTAATAGATTAATATTGAAAACAAGGATTTTAATAGGGTGAACCCTATTGATTAAAGTGATTAAAATGAGTTTGATTGGTTTGGAGATTTGTTATAAACTCAAGTTGATTGATGTTTTGAAGATTTGATTTGAATTTGAAATGATTTGGAATTAATTGATTGAATTAATTGTTTGATTAAAACCAACAATTTAATGAGTGATTTGATTTAAATTTTTGAATTAGCCATTAGGGTTTTTTAACAAAAGGGGGAAATTTATTAACGGGCAATTGGATTAAAACAATTTTCAAACTATTGAAGAACAAATGAGTGGTTTAGTTTGCAAGTTTGAAATTGGAAATTTTGAGCAAGGGTGAAAGTTTAAATGGTTTTGAAATTTTTCAGTTGTGATGCAAGCATGGTGCAATGCAATGTGATGCATATGATGCAAGCAAAAGAAAACAAACAACTCTCTATTAGGGTAACACCCCAGGTGTTACAGACGACACCACTAACAAGGGATTGCGCCCTCGCAATCCACCTGCTAACCCGGGAGGGGAAGGAAGTTCGACTATCGATTCTCCGTGCTTCCAGTTGATCTCCTCGACACCACTAACAAGAGATTTTTGCTCGGGCTGACAACGATGTTCTTCCACCAGGAATCTTCCGATGATCGAACCTATTAGGTTAAAGGCTCAGAAAACGTCCACCCACGTAGGATCCTAACACTTTGAAAGATAGACAAGGGGGAGACTCCAAAACAAATGAGATGGGAGGGGAAATAGAATAGGGATAAGGAGAAAAACAAGAATCCTATTGAGATGTTTTTCCAAAATAGTTTAGCAGAAATAGTTTTTGACACTCTAGAAACAACGACCGTTAGCGAGGTTATCCTAAAGGCTTTGCGGACCCGTTGCTTCGATAACCATTCGTATCGAAACAATCTCGGGAATCGGAACCAAGGCTCTGATACCATTTGTGACGCCCCGGGATCGGGCACTATGCAGATTTCAGCATTCCCGCCAAATCCGCATAATAACCGATTCCAGGTTGCCATTTGTGATAACATTACAACAGTTCACGAATAATCCACAACAACAACAGAATAGATATATACAAGAGGACTCAAACGAGTCAGGGATACAAATGATACAATACAAAGATCCAAATAACAACGGAAGAAACAACATAGCGTCCGACTACGGACAAGATACAAGTTGGACTAAGAGTCCTGAAGATAACCGAGAGTGTCCAATCCCTGCCCAGGCCAAGCCGGAGGGATTCCCAAGCTAACGTCGTCAGACTTCAAACCTGTTGACTGCAATATTGAATATGCAGCCACGAAAGAGATTCATGGGTCAGTACGGTTAAGTACTGGCAAGTGGATAAACCATACTCACAAGATACCGGCGTAGCCAGTCATCACAAGATACAAATACTTTGGGATCAACGGAAAGGAAGGGGTTATTGCAAATAAGTGACAGCAGGCTGCACTAACCAACTACAGAGAGATACTACCACTTCCGGCTAACAGAAAGAAGATAAGATCGAGTATTGTAACCAACTGAAAGATAACTTCAAACAAACCCATCCTGGATCTCGCCCCTTATCCGAAGAAGCAATCCGAGGATAATTCACACAGTTGGATTAATGATGGTTCAGATTATTGTGTCAATAAGCCTATTACTAGTCAAGTTGTTATTCATTGGGTGTAAGATTGTTAATCATTAGGTTTAAGTTGTCCTGAGTACTTGTTAGCCAGTACTTTCACCAAGTAATCCATAACCGCGGAAAACACGGCTTCTCGAGAAGATTATCCCTGCAGGGTTGCACCAATTTAGCCGTACACGCAAGAATAACCCGCCAGATGGGGAGCTAACCCACCAAGCGAGGTACTCTACACAACTCAACTCTTCTTCGCATCAAGCCCAAAGCACCTTGGGCGCACGGCTAATCGAGCCCAGAAGAAAATGGACCCTCATAGCACTCTAAGAACGTGTCCCCCTATATGCCGACTACGAAAGTTCCACCCGGGTACCAAGGGCTCGCAAGATCATGCATGCAGAAAATGGAAAACCCGAACTAAATGAGGCGATTTGGACGAGATGCGAATCGAGTCAAATTGAGGGGGGCGCCCATACTCGCTTCCCACATGCGGGTAGTGCGCTCATCATGGATCAGTAGACAAGACCCTTTTCCTATTAGGGTCGACACTAGCAGGCCTCAAAACCACTTAGGGCCTCCTGCCGGTGCCTTATCATCAAATTATTAGTTAACAATAACATTAGCATGATGGATTGATTAACATCGAGCCCCCAGAACATAATGAAGTAATAACAGAAAGTAACGGGTAACAGACTCGAGCAAAACAACCTTAAGCATGCTGGTAAGACACGGGCACAAGCAATGGTTATAGGTGTGGAGGTGGGGCAATATCAGGGTTAAAGGATTCATGTGATAGGTTCGTAACAGAAACATCTACTACTAAGGCTAGCAGAAATAGACAACGGAAAGAATCGGTAACAAGTGATGAAAGGCAGCCATTTGGCAGCAAGTGAGTATACTTGCCTGAGATCCCGCAAGGTAGCAGAACTTGTCGTTGCTCACATCATCTCAACGTCCTATCCGGGAAGAAGCAACGAACCTCGAAGAAACACCGGATGCAACAATTACTACTACGGCAAAAGATCCAGCATGATCCTATTTTATATGCATGACAAGTTTAAAGATGCATCAAGGTGAACTAGTTGACAAGATAAACAGACTTAAATGGACCCATATGCATTGTGAGTTGCATATGGATGCACATGTTAAGGTGGAAGCAATGATCTACAATTAGTTAACATGTGTAAGTAGTTTATCATGATGCATGCATGATTAAAGCAATAATGAACAACAATAGATGCAAAGGAAAAGGAAATTACCAAGTGTGGGATTTTATTTGTCATGTTAAGAATTTCTGGTTCCTTATTGATGTCACACAAGTAATTGTTGTTTTCAACAAGTTAAATTGTTCAAAACAAATAACAAAGTTTGTATTTGGAGAGAACATCAAATTTTAGTTGGATTACATGTGTCAAATATTGAAATTGGAATTAGGATGATTTAATTATGAATTAAACAATATTAAACAAGTTTTAAATGGATTAAAAACAAGTTTGAATTTAATTGAAGTTTTATTTGTTCAAAACATAATTTCAAACCCACATTTGAAAAGTTCACACTTTGATGGTTTGAAAACATATTTTGCATGTTCAAAGTTATTTTATTTTGAGCAAGTTATGATTTTATCAAATTTAAATGAATTAAACAAGTATTAAATTATTTAGGCAATTTAAATTATTCAAACCATGAAACAAAATTTATATTTGAAGAGGTTATTCAAAATGGTATGGAAAACATATTTTATTTGCATTTATTGGATTAATAATGAATTAGTTATTGATTTTAGGAATTTGCATTTGAAACATTTGAATTCAAATTTAAATTGCATTTTGGAATTTCAAAACAGTGAACAAATGGCATAGTTGCATAGACAAATTAATTTGGAACAGAAAACATATATAACTTTTATTATTTAGAGTTATAGATTAAAAGATATTAAAGGTTTAATTTTAGGGTTTAAATCTGCAATTAAAAGGATTTAATTTGAAAACAGAAACGTGTTAATTGTTTTCGCACCGTGCAGTGGGCTAGCCACAGCCACTGCAGGGTGGGCCACGGGGCCAGCGTGGCTGCGATGCGCGCGTGTGGCAGCCAGGGCCACTGACTGGTGGCCCCTGCCTGTCAGCCACGCGGAGGAAAAAAGGTTGGGTTTTAATCGATTCCGCGAGGATTCGAACCCGCGGCTGCGCGCAAGGTTCAGCACAGCGTTACCACTGCGGTGGATTCAGTTTGATGTTAGGGTACGCGACACGGTCAGGTTATCATTCAGATCCAACATTTAACTGAACTTTAACTGAACCGCGCCACCCTGAACCTGACAGAGAAACACAGCAGTTGCTCGCCGGCGGGGAAACACGCGGCCGTGCTCGTGTTCGATGTGTGGTGGCGATGACGACGCGCACAGCTACGCGCTGATGCAACAGAGGGAGAGGGAGGATGCCACGGTGAGTTCACCAACGGAGGCGTCGATGCAGAGGCTCGACGTGGACGTGGTCGACGCCGGCGGCAGAAACGGCGATGGCGGCTCGCATCCAGGCCACCTTGAACTCCTGGAAGGTGTCCATCAGCTCGAGGTAGGCACGGCGGCTTCGTTCCCGCGATTAGCGACGCAGGAGGTGCACGGGAACGGCGGATAGCGTCGAGGTTCAGAGAACGCTACGAGCTCGACGGCGAAGGTGTCGTGGACGGCGGGGAAGATCCAGGAGGTCACCGTGAGCGCTCGGGTGTCCAACCGCGAGAGGGGACGGTGGAGGCTTGGTTCCTGGGCTCAGCGAGGTAGATGGGGTGCTGCAACGGCGAGGATCAAGGTGGGTTCAGAGGCGTGCTTCCGGCGAGGTGGTGGCAGATACAGAGAGGTGGGGATCGGCCGCGGCGGAGAGGGAAGGAGGTGGGGGGCGAAGCTAGGGTTAGGGATAGGGTGCGGAGACCTAGGGGGTTTCTTATAGGGGTACAGGCCTCGGATCGGCCGTCGGCGCGCGACTGCGTCCGCCGTGGCACTCACTGATGCACGCCGTACACGAGCACGACAACGGGGACGGCTAGCGAAGGGGTACGGGCCGCTGCGCGCGCGTTAGTTGCATTAGGTGGGCTGGGCTTAGTTAGGTTAGTTAGCTGCCGCGCGCTTTTCTTTTTATTATTTCTGTTTCTTTTATTTATTTTTTTGCTGAAACCAAAAATGGAAGAAAAGAAGGCTTTTAGGGTTAGGAAAAATCCTATAAAATTAGGGTGAGTTTATTATGTTAATTTCAAACAGTTAATAAGTTTGGATTTCACAAAGGTTTAAATTGTGGTGCTGTTTGGAAAATAAACCAATTTAGATGATTTTTGAATATTTGGAATGATTAATAAAATAAACCTTTTAATAAGGTGACCCAAAAGATTCAGTTGGGTACAAGGAATAAAAGAATGTTTTGGTTATTAGTTTGGTAGTTTCAAATTGGTTCTGTTTGAAATACATTTGGTTTGAATTTGAGTAGTTTGGAAATTAATAGATTAATATTGAAAACAAGGATTTTAATAGGGTGAACCCTATTGATTAAAGTGATTAAAATGAGTTTGATTGGTTTGGAGATTTGTTATAAACTCAAGTTGATTGATGTTTTGAAGATTTGATTTGAATTTGAAATGATTTGGAATTAATTGATTGAATTAATTGTTTGATTAAAACCAACAATTTAATGAGTGATTTGATTTAAATTTTTGAATTAGCCATTAGGGTTTTTTAACAAAAGGGGGAAATTTATTAACAGGCAATTGGATTAAAACAATTTTCAAACTATTGCAGAACAAATGAGTGGTTTAGTTTGCAAGTTTGAAATTGGAAATTTTGAGCAAGGGTGAAAGTTTAAATTGTTTTGAAAATTTTCAGTTGTGATGCAAACATGGTGCAATGCAATGTGATGCATATGATGCAAGCAAAAGAAAAAAAACAACTCTCTATTAGGGTAACACCCCAGGTGTTACAGATACCATCCTTTTTCCACGAAAAGTTTCGTAGCTCCGTTGCAGCCACCGAAATGTTTCGGGGGACATAAATCTTCGTTCTGGCACCCTGCCGGGATGGGGAAGTGCCCCCGAAACCATCTCCATCGACTCCACCTCCATCTTCATCGCCATTGCTATATCCTATGATGAGGAGGGAGTAGTTCTCCTCCAGGGATGAGGGTTCTACCGGTAGCTATGTGTTTCATCTCTCTCTCTTCGATGATGTGATCTTTATGTGATCATGAGCTTTGTAATCTAGTTGAATAAGTAGATGTTACTCTTTATTTTTTCTGCTACTCAAGTGGTTTTGGTATTGAGATCTCCGTATAAACTTTGATCACGGTGTAAAGGTGACAGTGTGTGCACCGTGTGGTTTACATGATTTTATATCTTGTGTTGGATGAACCTATGAAATTGTGTTGTTTGTCTAGTACATTCTAGGGTGCTCATAGTGACAGCGTGGGGTTAACTAGACATGGGAATGCGACTTTGAGGAGTGCTGTTACAGCCCTACGCAATGAATTGGTTTTTGTTATTCGACCGGAGAGTGGTTCGGAGTAGCACATTAAAGATATGATATTTATGCATTCAATTATGTTATCATTGTTGAGAATATCCACTAGTGAAACTATGATCCCTAGGCATTGTTTGTAAACATTGAAACACCGTTTACAACCAGTTCTGCTACATGTTTGCTTGCTTCCATTTTTATTTCAGATTGCTATTATCACTTATAACCATTCATATTACATGTATTTCACTCTCTCTTCGCCGAACTAGTGCACCTATTCCACTGACAATTGTATTAGTTGTGTTGGGGACACAAGAGGCTTCTTGTATCGTAATTGCAGGGTTACTTGAGAGGGATACCTTTGACCTCTTCCTGCCGGAGTTCGATAAAGCCTAGGTAATACACTTAAGGGAAACTTGTTGATGTTCTACAAACCTCTGCACTTGGAGGCCCAACATTGTACACAAGAATAGAAGCGTGCGTAGACATCATGCCCATCTTAATAACTTTGTTAAACTATGTGAGATGCAAAAATATAAGGATGTAGATGGAGATATTATTAAACTTAAATTGTTTCCTTTCTCTTTGAGAGGAATAGCTAAAGAATTGTTGCTATCTTTGCCTAAAAATAGTGTCGATTCTTGGACTAAGTGTAAAGATGGTTTCATTGGAAAATATTATCCTCCTTCTAAGATTATATCTTTAAGAAGTAGCATTATGAAATTTAAACAACTTGATAATGAGATGTTGCTAAATCTTGGAATATAATTAAATCTTTAGTAAAGAATTTCCCCACTCATGGACTGACTACTTAGATGATCATCACAACCTTTTATGCAGAACTGAATTTTTCTTCAAGAAACCTTCTGGATTCAGCTATTGAAGGAACCATTATGTCCATGACTTTGGGGGCAGCAACACAGCTTCTTGATAATATGCTGGTAAATTATTCTGAATGGCATATTGAGATAGCTACAACTGATAAGAAGGTAAATTCTGTTGAAGAAACTTCCTCTTTGAGTGATAGACTTGATGCTCTTATGTATATGCTTGTTAACGGCCATGCTCATATTGATCCAAATAATGTCCCTTTAGCTTCTTTGGGGTCTCAAGATGAGCATGTTGATGTGATCTTCATTAAAAATAATAATTTTAACAACAATGCTTATCGAAATAATTTTGGTAGCAATGATTATAGGCCATATCCTCCTAATAATAATAATCCTTATGGTAATTCTTACAACAACAACAAAACTGTATCCTCTGATCTTGAGGAGAAGTTTGGCAGAATTGATGTTCTTCCTTATAAACTTGATAGCCTTGCTCTTGAGATTTTCTGAAACTAAAGGTTATGCATCATGATGTTATATAAAGCAAAACTCTAAATTCCATCCAAATTCAAAAATTGATGAAAATGTTAGTATGTTAACTGAATTGCATGCTAGATGGGAAAGACAAGATGAATTAGCTACAAAGAATAATATAGCTAATGTTCGCACCATTACCACCACTAGTAAAACTGAAGCCTCTGATGCTAGTAAACCTTTTACTATCAATGTTAAAGTAATTTGTGTTTTCAATATTCCCACTCATGCTATAAAAAATGCAAAATTGCCTGAAAATGCAAAAAATTCTCCTGATAAAAGAGTTGAAATTTTTAGAAACATTGTAGACAATGGTCCCGTAACCTTTGATACAAATGATCTTGACTTTGACGATTGCAACATAACTTAAGTGATTAAGTTCTTAAAAAATCTTGCTAGTTTTCCTACTGCTAGTGCTATGAATATGTCTTTCACAAAACATATTACAAATGCTCTCATTAAAATTAGAGAGGATGATTTAAGATGTGAAGCCTCTATCCCTAGGAATTTAGATGATGGTTAGGAACCTATCATTAAAATTAAAGTGAATGATTTTGATTGCAATTATCTATGTTATCTTGGTGCTAGTATCTCTGTTATGCCTAAGAAACTTTGTGATATGCTTGATTTACCACCATTGAAACCATGTTATTTGGATGTTTGTCTTATTGATAATGTTAGAATGAAACCTTTGGGGAGAATTGATTATGGTCTTATCATGGTTAATAAGAATATTGTCCCCATTGATTTTAGTGTCTTCAATATTGAATGCAATGCTTCTTGTCCAATTGTTTTGGGAAGACCTTTTCTTAGAACTGTTGGTGTTGTTATTTATATGAAAAAGGGGAATATTAAATTTCAATTCCCACTCAAGAAGGTTTGGAACACTTACCTAGAAAGATAATGAAGTTGCCTTCCGATTATATTATTCGAACAAATTAAAATTTGGATGCTTCTTCACTTGAAAACAAGTGAATCCACTTTTCTTTGCCTAGCTAAAAGGCCTTCCAAGAAAAGCACTTCTACACAGGAAACCGATTTCTGTTGTCCAACGTAAAAAATCGTGAAAACTCCAGAAAGATCAGAATGACCTGAAATTATGTGTGCTTATTTCTCAGCTAATTACGAAACTTTTTAGTTCCTTAAGTTTTTTTATTTGAGCAGGGTAAGTACCCTGAAAAAATTCGTCTTTACAAATTGTTCTAGTTTTGGTAGATTCTGCCATTTTTCTTGCATTTGCTCTTTTACAATGTCAAGTGGATTTCTTTGCTTCACGAAACATTAGTGGCTGTAGCTAATGTTTAAAAGTATCAATAGCACTTATTCCCATATAGAACCCATGATTTTTTTATTGTTGCACTAACCCTCTAATGCGAATTACTCCTTGACTGTGGTCTGAAGGAAGTTTTCAAGGGTGAAGAGAAGAGGGTGATATAATGTGATCAAGAATAGTGCAAGGTCAAACCTTGGAGATTCCCCCGTGGTTAATACCAGCAAATTATAAGAAGACTCAAGCATCTAAGCTTGGGGATTCCCAAGGCATCCCCTCTTCATCAACAAATTATCTGGTCCCCTCTAGTGAAACTATATTTTTATTCGGTCACATCATATGAAATTTACTTGGAGCGTATGTTATTTTTCGTGTTGTTTTCTTTTCTTTTATTTTGTTTTGTTTCTTTAGTAAACATCATTGGAACCTATCATCCTTGTTTGGGAGAGAGACACGCTCCCCTATTTTATTTGAATACTCGTTATGCTCGTATTCTCAGTTTTTCTTCTAGCTGCTGCAAAATTCTTTTTTAGCTCTTGTTTTTGTTGCATCTCTTATTCAGAGATGTTAGTTTTATTAGAGTTATGTGAGTACTCTCAAGCTTGCTTGATGTATAATTTAGAGAGTTTTATTAAAACATACTTTGTATTATGCTTGTTGGAAAAAGAAACTGCTGCATGTGGTAGAATTTATAACGATGCAAATAGAAGCTTGTGTAGACTGTGGCTAGACTTTGTCATGTCCTGCTAGATGTTATTTTAATTCTAAAGCCTAGTGGTTATTTTGTAGCATGATTTGTCTCAAATAGCTGAGAGTGTTTAATGTTCCATTGAATGTATCATGAGTTGTTCTTGTCATATTGAAGCATAAATTTGTGGTGTTCTCCTTTGAATGTTTTACTTGGTTGACTTGGCGCATGCTTACACCATGTTTAGGACTGCAAACCAGTCACTTATAGACTCTATGATCATTTAGTTTTTGAACTTATAGTACCACTTATGCTTTTATTAATGATGGTTTTGTCGCTATGCATGAATATGGCCTTTACGCTCTCTTGATTTGTCGCTCCCAGTCTTTTGCTAGCCTCCACATGTACTGAGTATGAGCTTTACTCGTGCATCCAACTCAAAAAAAACCAAAGTATGCCAAATGTGTACACCATACCTACCTACATGTGCCACTCCAAAGTAAATTGGTCATGTGTTACCTTTAAAACTTTCAAAACTACTCATGTTTTGTGTTCCTGTTTTAGCTCATGAGGACGTAAATACAGAATCTTCATCTCACTTGTTGATTGGATTTCACACCCTGGACTAGTGGCTTCATTCTCTTATACAATTGATAGAAGAGCTGACAGCGGGGTGCTCGGCCCCAAATTAATACAAACAAATTCTCTTCACTATTTTTTACCCTTATTTATCGGTCAAAGCATAATTGTGTAAAGAAAAGAGAAACAGGGATGAACTTCTATACGAGTTGCGTCCTTCAATGGGAGCCTCTCTTGTGAAGTCTAGTTGGCTTGTGACGTACTGTATTTTCTATTTACCATTCCTTGACATAAGTATACAACTCTCTAAAAAAATTGACACTCCTCCACGGTATGTGATTGTTGGCAGGAACCCGACGATTCGGTTAGCCATGGGTTGTGTAAGAAAGATTTTGTGTCAAACATTTTAAATACCTTTGTTTAATAAAATAAAAAACTCTAGCACATGAGTGATCCATGCTTCCCTCAGCGAAGAGCCTTTATTTTACTTTATGATGAGTCTCCATCTTCTAACTTTATGCACAATTGAGAGAGCATAGTTGCCATTCTGAGTTTAATGTGCATTTGTGCCAGAAACATTATTAATTGATTCATGATGTGTTATTACTTGCTCTCAAATTATTTGTTCTCGTCTTCCTATTATACTTTCAAGGTATCCTGGCATTTATGTTTTCCCCACTCTTAAGGACAAGCGAAATATAACTTTGCTATGTTATATCTATAATTGAAACAAACGTATAACTTTCAATGCATTGTTATTCATGATCTTTTCTCATGATGTGTTACTTCTCATGATGCAAAGTCATTGCTACGTTTTATTGCTAGATTTATATCTATCATGCTTGTGTTTAAAGTACTGTGATCTGAGCTTACATATGCTTTTAAAATATTTATGATGAAGTTTATGTTGGTAGCATGTCACCTCAGAAATTATGTGTTTTTATCGTTTACCTACTCGAGGACGAGTAGGAACTAAGCTTGGGGATGTTGATACGTCATAAACGTATCCTTAGTTTTTGATGTTCCATGTTGTTTTCATGTAATTTCCTACATGTTTGCTATACACTTATGTCATTTTTATCGATTGTTGGGGCTAACCTATTGACAAGATGCCACAGAGCGAGTTCCCTGTTTTCTGCTAATATTAGTTTCAGAAAAGTTGTTCTGGAAATATTCGCAAAATTGGAAAATTCGAAGCCCGGAAGTCTTAGAAATCACGAATGTTCCACGGAGTCCCGATGTGTCATGAGGGGCGCCACAGGGGGGTCACACCATAGGACGACGCGACAGCCCCTGGCCGCACCGTGGGGTTGTGTGGGCCCCTCGGGCATCCACCACCATCGCCCTTTTGCCGATTTAATCCCCCCGATACGTGAACCCTAAACATATCCCACTTCTTCCGGACAAACACCCGAGGCCGTCGTCATCGTCATCCCGAGATCAGGAGGGTTTTGGAGGTTTCCCTGGCACCCTGCCGGGAGTGAAATTCATCACCGAAGGGTCTACACCACCATGCCCTCCTCCGAAGTGATGTGTGAGTAGTTCATCCCTCGACTACGGGTCCATAGTAGTAGCTAGATGGTTGTCTCCTCCACTTTATGCCTCATGTTTAGATCTCGTGAGCTGCCTCACAAGATCGAGATCATCTTATTTTAATGCTACATGTTGTGTTTGCTGGGATCCTATGAATGTTGAATGCTATGTCTTCTAATTATCAATTTATCATTATATGTTCATGCATATGTTATTTATGATCTTGCATGCTCTCCGTTATTGGTAGATGCTCTGGCCAAGTAGATGCTAGTGATTCCAAGAGGGAGTATTTATGATAGATAGTGGGTTCATGCCTCCTTTACATCTGTGCTCGAGTGACAGAAGCGTGACAGATGGAGGATGTGATATTTCCATTAGGGAGAAAAGAACAGTGTTTACTTCGTTCACATTGTTTACATTATACACTTTGCTTACTGCGATTATCTGTTGGTTGCAACTTATTGCCCAACTTTTGTTCAGATGATATTCCGAAGGTGGATTATTAGTCATAGATGCAGTTGGATGACGGTCTATGTGTCTTGTTGTAATGCCCGCATGAATCACATAGTAATCTTTATGTATTGCATATGCAGTACGGTGCAGCCTTCATTTCTATCAATTGCCCAGCTGTAATTCGTTCAGCACACATGTTATTTATTTTCTATGGAGAGACACCACTAGTGAACTGTGGACCCCGGTCCGTTTTTTCATACTGATAATACAACCACTGGAATTACTGTTTTCACACTGTTGCCATAGTTTTCATATTGTTCTCATACTATATTCCAAACCATACGTTTAACCTCTTTGTGTTCAGCAAAACCGGTGAGATTGACAACCTCACCGCTTCATTGGGGCAAAGTGATTAGATTGTGTTTTGTGGGTTCCATATTGCTGCTGAACCGGTAGTGCGCCCTGCCATCTCAGCTGCATCAACCTTCGGAAGTTGCTTTTTCCTCCTACTGATCGATTCAACCTTGGTTTCTTTCTGAGGGAAACTTACTGTTGTGCTCTTCATACCTTCCACTTGGGGTCTCCCAACGAACGTGTGTTACACCCGCATGAGTCCCTTATGCTTCAAGGACCCCTCGAGCTTGGCTCAACAGCCTCCCAGCCGGCAGCGTCAACTCCTAGTTGGACTTCGAGGAAATCATAATTTACAACTTCGCCAACACGTACTAGTGACCAGGCCGGTCTCAGCAGCTCACGCAGTTCGTCCAAGGGGAGAAGGAGAGCGGCCGGGAATACGTCAGAAGGTGGACGACCCTCTACAATCCCTACCAGGGAATCGATGAGAAAACCGCCATCGGGCACTTCGCAGCCTGGTACCGGGAAGGGAGCATGCTGAAGCACAAGGTTTATAGGGCAAACCCCGAAGATATGGGAGAACTCCTCACCATCGCGGAGAAATACGCCACCGCAGATGCGGCCATGAAGTTGGCCATCTGGTTGGATCCATCCGGCCAGCTCACCAACACCATGTCCAATGATGTTGCCGGTCTCTTTTTTGGTGGCAATAAAGGGCTGTGGGGGACTACCCTGGAGTAGAAAATGTTTCAAAAAAATATGATACAGTCGGCCCGAGCAACCCAGCTGGCCAGTCCAACCGAAACGACCGCGACTAGAATCGGGATAACTGGAAGAGGAAAGGAGGCCAGCTGTCTTACGGGCAATATGACAGCCGGCAAGTCGCCACCACCGATAGAGGCCAGGCGCAAGGGTCAGGCGGCAACCACCACGCCTGGCGGTGCGATGACCCATGGAAGAAAACCATATATACCTTCAATCAGATTCTAGATTCCCGCTGCAATTACCATAGTGGGCTGGGCAAGCCGGCCACACACACTACCCAGCAGTGCAGCTCGACAGCCCACCTAACCAAGGGGACCCACAAAGCATCCACCACACCGAACCAGCCGACGGGGCATGCGACAACTACGTCGGGCGAGTCGGAACCTATGTCATCTCCGTCCTTGAACACAGTCACAAGCGCAACACCCGATCCCTCTTGGCGGATGTGAACGCCACCGCGCCCGATGTACCCTAGTACCTGGATTGGTCCGAGAAGCCCGTCACTTGGAGCTAGCAAGATCATCTGCAGAACCTGCCATGTCCTGGTATTTACTCGCTCCTATTGGACCATATCATTGTAGCCGGCGAGCACGCCTACACCTTCTCCCGAGTGCTCATCTACGCCGAAAGCATCATTAATATCATTTACAAGGATACCGCCAACAAGCTGGGCATCACCGAAGCAATTATGCAGCCCAGCCGGACGACCTTCCAAGACATCGTATCGGGTAAACTATGCACCCCCAAGGGCATCCTCTCGCTGGATGTCATATTCGGCAAGGAAAAAAATTCCGCCGCGTACCATCTGATTCGAGGTGGTGAACCACCACAGTTCCTACCACGCCATCCTTGGCAGACCCGCCCTGTCAAAATTCATGGCGGTCCCGCATTACGCTTACCTTAAAATGAAACTGTCCAGGCCAAACGGGCTCATCACTGCATGCGTTGACTACAGGCGGCCCCTCGCCTGCACCCAAGCTAGCCGAGTCTATTGTGCGCGCCGAAGAGCTCTAGCAAATCCACCATGAGCTCAGCAATGAGCCTCTACGGGTAACGACTATAGGAGGACATCCGGGCCAATCCCAGTTCTAGACAGCAACGATAGCAAGAAGACACCCCTCGACACCAGCCGGACAGACGAGAAGCTATCACCATTGGGGAGAGCCTAAACCCCCAATAGGAAGCCTAGCCGGACGACCTTCCACGACATCGTGCCGGGTAAACTATGCACCCCCATGGGCATCGTCCAGTTGGATGTCATATTCGGAAAGAAAACAAAATTCCTCCGTGTACCCATCTGGTTCGAGGTGGTGAACCACCCAAGTTCCTACCACATGATCCTCGGCCGGCCCGCCTTGTCAAAATTCATGGCGGTCCCGCACTACGCTTACCTTAAAATGAAACTGCTCGGGCCAAATGGGATCATCACCGCCTGCGTCGACTACATGGGTTCCCTCACCTGCGCCTCTTACAACTCCAAGCTAGCCAAGTCTATTGCGCACGCCGAAAAGCTCTAGCAAATCTAGTGTGAGAAGATCAACGAGCCTCTACGGATAACGACTGTAGAAGGATAGCTGGCGAGTCCCAGTTCTAGGTGGCCAAGGACAGCATGAAGTGCCCTTCAACGCTAGTCGGACAAACAAGAAGCTCATCACCACTGGGGTGAGCCTAAACCCCAAAAAGGAAGGAGAGCTCGTGAACTTACCCTGTGAGAATCGGGATATCTTTGCATGGTCCCCCAAAGACATGCCGGATTTCCCAAGGGAGTTGACAGAGAATTTAATCCACATCAAGTCAGATGCCAAACCAATCAAGCAACCCCTCCTCCGCTTCGTGGAGGAAAGAATAAGAGTCATCGAGGAAGAAATCGCCAAACTATTAGCAGTCAGATTCATCGTGGAGGTCCTATACCCGGACTTGCCTTCTAAGTAGCCAGGTGGTAATGACAGACATGCGGTACTAACACGCAAGTACGTGCATGGGAAAAAAGAAGGCATGGTCTACAGGTTGATGTGAAGGCACACAGGAGGTCAACTACGTTTCTACTGGAGGGTAGGCGGCCGTACCCTTAAACTTTGGCCGCCTACATCATGATTAGTGATTCCCCTGCCAAGTCCCATTATGTACCCTATAGCCACTCCCATGGCAGTTGTACAGTGGGCATGACACCAAGTAGGGCCCAGCCGGCTGATCGTACAACCGACCCCGCATGTTAGCCGGACTACCAGCACCTATATAATGCAGTCCGGGGCTCCTCTAGCAAGCGGAAATTGTGAGGGAGACAACTCCAGGAGCACATTGTAATACCAGATAACCACTCATAGTAGATCCTTGCAGGAGTGAGGACCTCACCCGCCTAAGGTCCAAACCTGGGTACATCATGTTTTTGCATGCTTGTGACCCTCGTGTTTCCACACAAACACCGATGTTTGCCTCCTGCGTCCGTCCGTAGACTCCATTCCTAATCACAATGGCGTTTTCGTATCTCATGCCACGACACTGTGTTTCGGCTTACTGGGCCGCCCAATAGACTTTGCTCCATTACCGTGGGCCACCTTGGTAATCCAGTCTTTGACAATGCCGGATATACCCCTATTTGGCATATATCCAACAAGGCACATTCTGTATTTCATATAATAAAATACCATAAGATTAGAACACAAGTATGGCAAATTCAACATGACTTTATAGTCAGTTCTTACAATTTCTTGGTGATTGTGGGGTTTGTTAATCTTGACAGTGAAAAAGTGTGGTCTACGCCGATTGATTCTACCACATATGGTGTCAGTAGGCTGACAGCACATTGATATGTCCATTTTCCATTACTATTTTATATTGTAATTTTATGTTATTCATCGATATATTTCATATTATGACGCATTACTTATGTTATTTCATCTTATTTTGCATGTTTAATAATTATTGAAATTATAACATCAAGACTAGAAATCTGATAAAAAAATCACCATCAAGATACCCTATTTCAGAATATCAGAAGAATAAGGGGAGCACCGAAGGAGTGTTAGTAGTCCATAAGAGGGAGCCAGCCACCAGGGGCCCACACCACCAGGTGGCGCACCCCCCCCCCCTTGGCTGCGTCTGGAGGTGGTGTGGCCACCCTGGCCCACCTCTAGCTGCCTCCTTTCGCGTACTTGACCCCCAGGGAACCGTAAGCCACAGAGAATGATTGAGGAAATATTCCTCTGCCTCCTCGGGGCGGAAAACTACAGAGAGGGAAATTCCTCCCCGGAGAGGGGAAATCGTCACCATCATCACCGTCATCGCTCCGGGCATCATCAAGATCATCACCGTCATCATCCTCACCACCAGCACCATAACCCTCACTGTCCACCTTCATCTCTCTATAACAATTATGGTTCTATATCGTTGTTTTCTACTAGATCTCTCTCCCGATGTGGATTAATTGTTAGTAGTTGATGCCTACGAGATTTATCGGTGTTTGCACTTTATGACCAGATTGTTATTCATCATTATATCACATATTATTATTATCCATATGATGTCTCGTGAGTAGTTCGTTTAGTTCTTGAGAACATGGGAGAAGTCAAGATGTTAGTAGTGGAATTATGTTGAATAATATCTAGTGGTTGAATATTTAAGTTGTGGTGTAATTCTTCTAGCGGTGTCATGGGAACGTCGACTACATGAAACTTCACCTATTTGGTCCTAGGAGGATCCATTGTGTGTTTGGCTACTAATTGTGGGGTTTCCGGACTCATAGAAACCTAAACCCCCATTAGGAAACCGATGCACGAGGGAGTGTAGGATCCCAGAGTTTAAGGTTGTGGTTAGATTTATCGTAATTACTTCTTGTATTTGCGGATGCTTGGAAGAGGTTTAATCACAAGTATTTATTAGTCCTAGTTGAGAGGTGCATTAGCATAGTTTCACCCACACAACACATATCAAAACAATAAATATTAATCAACTGTATGAAACGAAAGCGCTTGACAAAGTTCCCATGTGTCCTTGAGAACATTTAGGCATCATAAGTAAAACAACAGACTTGTCCTTTGATATCAAAAGGATTGGGCCACTCGTTTCAATTATTATTATTGTATTTTATTTACTCACACTTTATTTATCTGCTATATAAAAAACTACCAAAATCATGTTTGCTAGTGTTTACAGTGAATCTTCTGTCCAATCTGCTTGTCAGCACCTTCTGCTACTCGTTGGGTTTAACACTCTTATTTTTCGAAAGTACTACGATACACCCCCTATACTTCTGGGGCATCAAGACTATTTTCTCGCGCCGTTGTCGGGGAGTGAAGCGCTATTGGTAAGTGTAATTGGTAAGAGAAACTTTTATTGTGAGTGTTGTTTTCTATTTCTGTCTACTGGTTTATTTAATTATGGATAGTCCATATGATTCTCTATTTAAAGGTACTACTGTTACTTCTAGGGTAGTAGATGACCCATTATCAGCTTAATTGGATCCTTTTAAAATACCTATGAAAATTGTTGGACATGTTATGGATAATTACTTATTTGGAGATGGAACTGTCCATCCCAGTGATCATTTGCACTTTATACATGAATTATGTGAGTTATTCAGGTGTGTAGATATTACAATGTGTCAAGTTAAAAGGAAATTATTCTCTTTATCACTGAAGCTCAAAGCTACGGAATGGTTCAAAATGCTGAAGAATGGTCAATCTACTGGATGTGAGGAAATTGTACTTCTCTTTTATTCTAAATTCTATCCTCCAAGTAAGATTCATAAAGATCGTAATCAAATATATAATTTCTGGCCTCATGATGGAGAGAGTATTGACCAAAGTTGGGGGAGAATGAAGTTACTAATGCTTAAATGTCCCGTTCATGAGCTCACGAGTAATATTGTTATCAATAATTTTTACGCAAGCCTTTCTCTTCATGATAATGATTTATTGGACGCGTCTTGTTTTGGATCATTCACGCGTATGAGAAAAGAATCTAAATGGACCTTCTTGACCATATTCAAGAAAATACTGAAAGATGGTAGAATGAAAAAGGTAGAAAGTTAGGTATAAATTATGATTTTCAATGCATTAATGCTTTTATGGGAACTGATGATTTCTATAATGGTAGTTCCATTTGTGGTATTCATTCTCAAATCTTTGCAAATTGTGTTAAAGCCTTTGCTTCCTATCTTGATATTCCCAAAAAGGAGTTGAACAAGTATCATGCCCCTTACAAAGATACAGTTAATTGTGTTCCTACTAGACACATAGAAGTTCATGTTGTTGATCCTGTTGTGCCGTAACCTTATATTGAGAAAATGCCTTTCCCTGCTAAGTTAAAGGAACATTCTATTGTAGCTAGTGTGGTTAACAAGAGTACAAAGAAACCTATTGAACCTGATGAACAAATAACTATAGAACCTACAATAGCTGTGTATAAAGATCTTGTCTCTGAAAATCTAGAAGATGGAAACATTATCTTCTGTGAGGATGCTTCTAATATTCTTTCACATCCCAATAAACCAAAAAAAACTAGTGTTCCTATGCTTCCTGTTAGGATTGGTGATCATTGCTATTATGGTTTGTGTGATATTGGTGGAAGTTCTATTGTTATTCCTTACAAGCTTTATAAAGAAATCATGCATGCAATTGGTTCTTGTGAACTTGAAGTATATATGTGGTTATTGAGCTTGCTAATAGAGAAACTATTTTTCCGATTGGTATTGTTAGAGCTGTAGAAATTTTATGTGGTAAAACTAAATATCATACAGATTTTCTAGTACTGGGTAAACATGCTAGTAAAACTTGTCCTATTTTTTTTTGGTACACCCTTCTTGAACAGTTGTGGTGATGTTACAGATTGTAGGAAAGAGAAAATATTTACTAAATTTGATGGAAAATCTTATGATTTTAATTTTTCTAAAGTTACTAGAGCTCTTTATGAAACCGAATTGCCTAATGAATTTTTTTTGAGTTGAACAGCTTGCTTCTATTGATATTGCCCCTAACAATACGGGTTGTTAAAAATATGTTTATCAACGTTGTGGTTGATGTTCGTAGGTATGAACGGTTCTATCCTTGAAAGCCCTAAGCCACGTAAAACATGCAAAAATAAATTAGAGACGTCTAACTAGTTTTTGCAGGGCATGTGACACTACTAGGGAAAAGCTTACCCGTGACGCACCATTTGGCTTATCCGTGACGCACCATTTGGCTTATCCGTGACGCACCATTTGGCTTATCCGTGACGCACCATGGCGCGTCACGGCTATCACGCCGCGCCTATGGGTTTAGCCGTGACGCACCGAGCTGGTGCGCCGCGCCTATTAATACCCGTGACGCACGGGCTAGGTGCGCCGCGGCTATTTCTGGGCGCGTCACGCCTAACTCCGAAGGTGCGCCACGGCTAGTAATTTAGGTGCGTCACGGCTATTCTATGCTGTATTTTTTAAAAAAGGCAGTACCGTATTTATACAGGTATATACAGCTCAAATACAGAAGAATGTCAGTACACAAAATACAGAAGAATATCAATAGCTCAAACACAGGTATGCAATTGATAGAATAAATTTTCATAGCAGAAATATTACATAGTCTAGAAAACAAACATATATACTACTAATAAATCCAGGAGTTAGTCTCGAAAACAACCATATTACATATTTTCGATCATCACCACATAATCTATCTAGCGGGCGCGGATGTAGTCGATGACCATCATCATGTCCAAGTTGGCGATGTCACTATCCCTCATGGTGATCAGAATAGCTCGGCCAACCTCCATACCACCTCTTGCGGAATGGAACTGCCTCCATGCTTGAGAGTTGAGGATGACCCGACCATCAGCGTTATCCCTGGTGATCGGAACTACGGTGACAGGTCCTGATTCTCCACGGCGTACTCCAATGGTACCCATATGCTCCATGCCAGCACTGTCCGCTACCGCCAAAGGTATTTTCTACAACACACAATTCCAAGAAAGAATAAAAGCACAATGTCAAATACCGGATAAGACAGTGTTAAGAACATAAGCAACTATACGAATAAGAAAGTGTTAAGAAACATACCATGACATGTCCATTGGAGATGTTAGTGTTGGTGATGCGATGCACGAAAGGGGACCCGATGTAGCTATCTATCTGGGCAAGTTTCTGAAGGACACGGTCCTTCTCAAACTCGCTAAGATTCGCTCTTTGAGCAACCACCACATGTTTCCATGGGTCCTCCTCGTCCATATCATCCTCAGTGTCCATATCCTCGGTGTTCTCAGTTTCCTCCTCACTCCCGCCATCCTCGCTCGCAATCCCGCCCATATACACAATTTTGATGCGAGGTTGCGGTCCTTCCATAGAGAAGTGAATGTAATCACCTCCGCTTAAATTGTACGTGGCGATGAGAACCTGCAATGCTTGCCCGCAGAAGTAGGTCTTCGTTCTTTCTTTTTTCACTCGAAGAATGTAGGTGGTCCCGTGAACATTGAAATCCACGTTACTGCAACTAACTCGTTGAATTCTTCGCGAATATTGCATGGTAGAATCTAAAAAAGAAATATAAAGAATATTTTGTTAATAAACACAAGTCTCAAGCTAGATAGTAAAACGAAAGAACAAGTTAACATAAAAAGAATTGTTAATTACCAACGAATTAACGTCACCGTCGTGGAGCTGAAGCATAAAAGAAGTCCCCGTGAATCGTCCTTGGGCACATCGAGACCGACATACTTCGCAAGCCATGTTCTATTAAATTAAGAAAGTACACATAGAGGTTAGAGGAGCATAGCTATCACAAAACAAAGACAAATGGCAGAACCTACCTATCACAAAACAAATGCAGAAAGGCTATCTACTTTAATGGAATATCCAAAAACAAAGCAACACTTGGGGACATAGACCATTGATTTGTCATGGAAATACGCATTATTGAAAATTAAATGTGACAGATAACATCCGACATCGCTCCTATCACGGGAAAATGGCTAAGTCCTAAATTCACGGGAAAACTTCGGCATGACCTTTGCTAATTCTCTAACACTAGAGTGCCCGATTCTCGCCGAAACGGAAATTAATCAACATTTCGGCGAAAATGGGCAACTCATTTGAATTCCCTGCAAAGTTTTAAACGGCTCGATGGCCGGACAGATTTCCAAAACAAGATTCACCAGCACCATCACCAACACAAGAAATGTTTACAAAGTCCATTTCTTCTCCTGCACCACACAGCTCGAGCTACACAGCTCAAGCACACACAACAAAAACCTGGGCACTTCCTATCAGATAATAATTCCAGGGGCAGCAAGATGAAGTAGATAACCTGTGCTTATTGCTTGTCACCAAGCCATCAAAGACCGAGAGGTTAACAGTAGTAGTGAGAGATCCTATAAAGGACACAACATCTCTGCTGATAAGATTATTCAATTGTGCCTTGCTAATTTATGGAGTATGCTCGTCTCTATGTGGTTTGGATACTCACCCTTCTTCGAGGTTTATGTGCTATCAAATGATGTAAACCTATTTTGTCATGTCAAGGGAAACACCGGCCACTCTGTTTCGTTTAAACTTTCGCGTCATAATTTACAATATGTTCTAGATGTTTGCTTTGCAAATGCACAAATCATCCTTACAACTCTCTAAACACCGGGATTCATCAACAGATCACATGTCATCTCCGTGGGGATAGAGCTATTTGCTTCAACACTCTGGCCTCGTACTATCTTTGCTCCTAGCTACCTAAATAGACCACAAGAAAGTTTGCGGTGCCAATAGACCACAAGAAAGTTAAATAATTGGCAAATAATGGTCTTATAAGCAGGACTCTTCCAAACTTTATTGGAAGTCAGCAAATACATAATTGATAATGTTTAGCAGAACCATGGAAATATATGTAGCACCTTTCTTGCACATCCTAAACCGGCTTTCTAGTAACATAGGTAGGCATGATGATTATGCACAATCCAGCGACCGACCGAGGATTTCATCACCTCTTGGAAAAAAGAAAAAAATGTAAACATGTTATTTATCTGTATATCAAAGCTGCCTAATTACATCCTTCCCAATGTACAAAATGACCAAATCACAAGACATATAGGATGTTTCAGTTCACAGCTAAAGGCATTCAATTCTCTTTTATAACAAAGGATTGCAGCTTTGTAAAAGCTGAAATGAGTATATTTTTTTTTCCTTTATGTAACCAGGAACAACTCAGGGCTGAACCTAGACATCAAACTCATATTCGAATAAATTGATTCACTTTTCCTCCCATGCTAAAGAATCTACATCAATCTACATCAAACAAGAAGCAACATCACTCCAGGACAGATCATCAATCTGGGCACATTGCATTGGGATAGGGCATTTTAAGAGTTAACAATTCCAGGTAGATATAGTGCGAGGTAATTCACTGAACATTTGCAGGGAGTAAGCATCCACAACGTGTGAGATCATATCAACCCAGCGTAGTATGCATTTTGTCGAATCAATTGACGAGCTAAATCAGAATCCCCAGAAACACACATCCACACCGACATTTTGACAACATTCAAAAACTGCAGAAAGGCTTCGTAGAGCAAGGAAGGTAGGAAGAAGCTAAAGCCACAAGCTGTACATCGTGGAAGCCTAGACTGCACCAGGTGCGTCCCTCATGCTGATATTCAAGCTGTTTCTCATTGTTCTTCGCCCGACCCCCATATTGCCCTTGGTCATCATGGCAACAAATTCTCCATAGTCAATGCGGCCTAGGAGGAGAAGGATCGAGGGGGCGGGATCCACGCGCACCTAGGGGGCGGGATCGAGGAGAAGGGGAGGGAGAGGACTAGGGGGCGGCGCACCTTTGTTCGTCGGGCTTCGAGGTCGATGGAGACGGGACGACGACGGCGCAGTGGTCGACGGCAGTGACCTGGTCCTGCGCCTGCTCCTCCTCCTCCTAGGTCGATGCAGAGGCGAGGTGGTGGCGGCGACTAGAGGGAGGGCAGAGGCGTGGATTTGGATCGAAGAGGAAGAAGGAGAGGACGGTCCAGTCCTAGTATAGGCGAAAGGATAGCCGTGACGCACCAATGGAAGGTGCGCCGCAGGTATCTAACATAACCGTGACGCACCACTGCCAAGGTGCGTCGCGGGTATGCCTCGGAGGCTCGCCACCCCGGCCCCACACGTAGGTGCGACGCGCCGTATGTTTGGTGCGCCGCGGGTATGCCTTTAGGCGCGACGCACGAAACGGGCGTGCGCCGCGGGTAATAGGCGTGACGTGCCAAAGTTCAAGTGCGTCACGGGTATCATCACTCCTATAGCCATTTTCCTAGTAGTGTGATGTGATATGCTCAATGTTACAAATTTGATTATGAGATGATCTCTTTTATAAATTATTGATATACCCGAATGATCCATATGGTTGTCTTATTATTTATGGCCAACGTGATGTATATCATATCCATGTGATATTTTGTAATGGACAACCAAGATGGAGATGCCATGGACCTTGGTGCCACGCCGGTGGAATGATGGAGATCATACCATGATGCACAAGACTGAGATCAAGTGCAAGAAGGACCATATCGTATCACATTATCCATGCATGTGATGTTAATCCGTTTATGCATCTTATCTTGCTTAGATCGCGACGGTGGCATTATAAGATGATCCCTCTCACTTAATATCAAGATAATAATGTGTTCTTCGTTAGTATGCACCATTAAGAAAGTTCGTCGTTTCGAGACACTATGTGATGATCGGGTGTGACAGACTCAACGTTCGCATACAACGGGTGCTGCCAAGCCTAGCATGTATATACATGGCCTCGGAACACACGCAATAGTACGGTTCTACTTGGTGAGCCTAGCATGTACAGACATGGCCTCAGAACACATAACCGAAAGGTAAAGCATTCGTCATATAGATGATATGATGAACATGTCGATGTTCGCCTTTGCATCTACATAATCTCACGTGATGATCGGTTTTGGTGTAGTGAATTTGGTTTGTGTAATCACTAAAACGGCTAGAGGGATGTTGTTTTTGAGTGTGAGTTCACATAGTAATTTTGAATAAACTTGAACTTATTTTATCATGAACAACAAATCAAAGTGAATTTGCATAAATTGTAGTATCACTGGCATCCAAAAACTACCTTGCACTTAGATATAACTATTATGATCTCGTAAAACCATTTAAAATTGGTACCGTATTACTGAAATTTAAAATTGAGTCCTATTGTAAATTTTTGGTATAACCAACCTAACTCCATATGATTAATGATTGATTGATCTAGTGAATAAATTATTCCTACTTAGAATCCAGTGTCATGATTGCTTCCATAATACTTTATCTTCAAAAGAATGTTTTGTTGATAAAGGTGATTTAGGAACTAAAAAGAATTGTTTTCAGAAACAAGCAAGTGAAAGATATCGTGATATCTAGAAACTTATTTGTGGCAACATGACTTAGTATAATTTAGCATGACAATGTGCTTATATTATTTGAATATATGTAATGATTGAAGACGCTAGACGTTTGGGTGCTAACATTATACTCTAAATTCCTTCCTTCGAGCTATAGTAGTTTCATCACAAAGTTGTTTTTATAGGATGGATTAAAAGTATGGGTAAAGTCGTTTACCTTGCTAGGAGATTGCTAAGAGTGGAATCCGGAAGAATGCTATTAATACCATGATATCAGTAGAATAATCAAACTCAAAGTATGTCTCAATGGGTGATAATATATGACTAACACGCCAAGGAAAATGTGCTAGTACGACTAGCATTGTTTGATGTTGAATGATTCTTCTATAAATGAAATGGGATATTGAAAATAGAATTACAAAAGGTATATGGCAGAAAAAAAGAAAACTGGAAAGTTCCAGCTCAGGAGTATATGCTTGATATACAAGTTATAGATGTATTACTAGTTAAGAATTTTTGGATATATTGATACTAGATTGGCTGGTATGAGTTGTCATAAAAAACAACACAATCCAAGAAACACAAGGGCCTAAAAGGAACTAGTAGTATATGTGGGATCGATCATGACAACAACTGAAATAAAGTGTTATTATGTTCATTGTCATATCGAACAAAACATTCAAGATTTATTTTATGAGCTTAATAAGTTGTTATTTTGTTCCGGTTTTTTGTGAGAACAAATAAGATTGTCAAAACTATGACCTAATTCCATAATTGATGGATGAGTAAATATAAATCGTGGTGGTTAAGTAAACATCTATAATACTAAATGCTAAATGTTGCAAGACGTAAAAGAATTTCACTTAAATTGTGACACCACCATTTTAGTTCATATCAGAAAATAAAGCATGATGGAACTCCATGTTAATGGACTTCCGGAGTAATTTTCTTTTGAATAAATTGACGGTTGTGAGGCCTCTTCCAAAAGATGACTAAAACTCCGTTCATGGGCCAAAGTAGAATGTACGACTAATTTAGTGGAGATTATGCATATTGATGTATATAATGCATTATGTGTAGTCGTGTGTGGTGGATTAATTTTTCTTCATAAAATCCCATCGATGATTTAAGTAGATATATGAGTATATCTATTTAAAGAGAATGGAGTTTGACATTTTTGAATTGGTTCAAACTATTGTTAGTATGAAGTAGAAATCATCGTAAAAAGATAACAAAGTATTTATGATTGGATCATAAAGGATAGTTTGAGTTACAAGTTTAGCAAAACATGTGAGGAGTTGCATAATTGTTCTACAACTTATACTTCTCGAATACCCCATATTAGTTTGGAGTCTTCAAAACAAAATCAAACCTTGTTGGACATGGTAAGATTAATAAAATTGCCGTTATAATTTTGTAGTTATACATTAGAGGCAACCGCTTTTACACTTAAAAGAGCACCATCATGATCCGTTGAAATTGACACCATATAAGTTATGGTTTGGGTAGTGACCCAAATTGTATTTTTCTTAAGTTTTTATGCATAGCATGTGTAAAATATTTACAACCAAAATAGGATACATATATGTTTATAAGTTTATCCCAACGTACACATTGGGTATCTCTCCTATCACCAAAGCAGAAGACAAATGTTGTTTGTCAGAAAGGGTTGATTTCTCGAGAAAGTAGTTCTTGCGAAACAAGTGAGTGGGAGGATAGTAGAAAATCGACGAGATGAGAGGATCTTTGTTATCATGTAAAGAGTAGCGCAACACTGGAGGTTGTTCTGATGTAACCTATTTTGACTAAATATAAGACACCACATATGTTGTAGATACTTCGAATGAGTTTACGAACTGAACCACAAAAGTCCTAAAATTTTGTACTTAGACCAACCTGTGGTTTGAGAGTGAAGTGTTGTTTTGACAACAACGGACCTAGACCTTATATAGGAAGCAAATTATGGGCCCTGACTTCGTAAAATTGGCTTTGAGTCATTATATCCGCGATAGTATCCCTGTATGAATATCAAGTATGTGACTTGGTAGTCCTTTTCGATAGGCATCATGCCTAACGATAGCAAACGGGTCTATATAACAACAAATACATGGATTTTTACATCCTTTGAAAGTTGTGTTTGTCGAAAAGATGTTTTCGACGAAGTTCAAAGAGTTGACTACTGCAAGATTTTGATCTTCCGTAGTGGTGCTTTAGTCTTTGCGGTTAGTTCTAACAAAGGTTACATATTATGATATGGCAGTTGAATAACAAAAACCAACTTTCCTCTCAATGAAGTTTGATCGAGAATGTGTACTTGACATAGTTTGAGAGTTTTGTAAAATTCAAAAGGTTGGTGGAAAGGTATGTACACTTCAATGGTTAAAGTGAGCATAACGAAGTTGGAATCTTTACCTTAATGAAGCTATCAAAAGAGTTTGATTCCATCATGAACGATAAAGATACTTGTAGAGTTATAAGAAATTAAGTGGGAGCGCCATGACATATTTCTACTGGTTTATGAAGATGACATATGGTTGATTGGAAAATATGTATTTTAAATTAACACGGGTAAGATTTTCATATTGATGAAAGGCTTAGGAGATATTGGGCATCGATATCTATAAAAGATATTGGACACGTTTCTAATTCTTTATGTAGATGACATATGGTTGATTAGAAAATATGTATTTTAAATTAACACGATTAATATTTTCTAATTGATGAAAGGCTTAGGAGATATTGGGCATCGATCTCTATAAAAGATGGATTGCAGCGCCTGATATGGTTGAGCCAAATTACATAGATAAAAAATTGAAGCAAGTCAATATCAAAATGACAAGAAGGAGTTCTTGCCACGTGGAAAAGAATTGAACAAGATTCAAGTGCTTTGACACATCATGAGCACAATTGAAATTAAGATTTCTAAGTCATGTGTTCCATGCTATGTACACAACCAGATAATTCCTATTCTATAGAATGTTGTAGCAGGATAATTCATACGATGATTAGACAACAGTGGTAGAGATCCTTATGCCATTTTAGAAATGCTAAGGATAAGTTTTCCTATCTAGTAATGACAAACTATTTGTTGTAATATGTTACACTAATAGTCTTGTCATATATTCAATAATTTTATCTCAATTAAAATATTTGATGAAGGGTAGCACAATAGGCTGGAAGAAAGTTCCATGCTGGTTTGAAAGACTTTCAAAATTAAAGTATTGTGACGGTTACTACAACAAAGGCTAAGTATATCGTTGTGTTTACAACAAATAATAGGACTATTTTGTGTCAAGGAGTTCTTTATGGAACTTGGTGAATTTCCAAGAATGCTGACACTATAAAGCTACATTTTAACAATGTTAGTAACATTAGTTCATATTGAGGAATTAAGGTCTCACCGGTTGACCAAATATATACAAAGCCATCTCATTAGAGAATGAGTGATGCGTGTAGACGCAAAGAACATGCAAATACAATAGGACCTGAACATGTCAGTTCTTTTGATGATATTTACCACATGCGAAGCATGGTAATAACACTGGAACGCCATATGTGTTAAGTTCTTACAGACTAGATTATTGACTCTAGTGCAAGTGGGAGACTGAAGGGAATATTCCCGAGAGGCAATAATTAATGGTTATTAGCTTATTCCTTGTTTATAATAAATGTTTATTTCTCATGCTAGAATTGTATTAACCGGAAACATTGATACATGTGTGTTTAATAAACAAACAATGGTTCCTAGTAAAGCCTCTCTTCTAACTATCTCATTGATTAATAGATGATCAAGGTTTCCTCATCATGGACATTGGATGTTATTAATAACGGGGTCATGTCATTAGAAGAATGATGTGATGAACATAGACCCAAAGTGAATATAGAAAGGCGATCAAGTCATTAAGTTACATGGTTATATCACACATACGAAGTAACTCTAATCCTTATACCATGACATCATGTCAATCATTAACACCGAAAGGGTGCTTTGATGTCGTCAAACGTCACACCGTAACAGGTTGACTATAAAGGTGTCGTTGGGTATTCATAAAGTATTAGTTGAGGCTCATGGATCAAGAGTGGGATTTGTCCATCCAAATGATAGAGAGATATATTCCGGGCCCTCTCGGTGATATCACATCGACACCGCTTGAAAGCACGTGACTAGGTCACAAGGATGTCTTATCACGGAATGAGTAAAAGAGTATGTGTCAGTAACGAGATTGAACTAGGTATGGTTGATACCAATGATCAGATCTCCGACAAGTAAAATATCGCGAGACAAACGTAATTGGTTACGACGTTTATGGTTCGCACAATCACTAGATTCATCGTTGAATGTGTAGGAGTCATTACGGATCTCCAGGTCCCGCTGTTGACTATTGATCGGAGAGGTGTATCGATCATGTCTACATTATTCCCGAACCGTAGGGTGACACACTTAAGGTTCCGTGACGCGATTGAGTGGATACGGAATATCGGAGAAAAGTTTGGACAACCTCAAAATTGTTTCGGGGTATATTGAAATAGTCACCAGAATAGTTTTGGGGAATATTGAAATAGTTCAAGGTGGTATATGTTAATGTTTGATTAGCAAATAGTTCAAGGGGCTAAGTGTTAATGTTTGTTAATAGGATTAACAAATATTAAAATAAATAAATAAAATTGTTTTATTTATTTATTAAATAAAACCCTTGGAATTTTGAGTGGGAATTGATGAGAGAATGAGTGGGTTCAGTGGAGACTCCACCCACATGATGAGGGGAGAGGTGGACGCACCAACATTTCGTGGCTGCCTCCCCCCTCCTATATAAAGAGGGGTTGGACCTCTCTCTCCAAACTCAACTTGGTGTCATCTCCATCTCCATCCTCCCACTGATCGACCTCATGTTCATGCGCCTGGAGAAGCCCTGAACAAAGTTTTCTCCCCCACACCACGCCGTCGTGCTGCCGGTTTCCGATGGATCCTCTATTTCCACTGCCCCGCTAGATCGAGGGAACGGAGGTTGTCATCTAGTTGTACGTGTGATCGAGTGCGGAAGTGATGCCGGATTACAGCGCTCATCTTCGCGATCTTGAGATCGATGTGAGTACGACCACATCCCAACAAGAATTGATCTTGTAACACTTTGTGTCTTTGAGGGTATGTTCTCCTTAAGACTTTCTTTCTCCCTGTTGCTTACATCTCCTAGATTAGATCTTGGCCCTTCGGGTGTCTATCGCGTAGGAAATTTTTTGTTTTCTATGCAATGAACCCTTCATAGTAGTCGGCTATAAAATGTGTATTTAATTTAGAAAAGTTAATAAAGTTAGTAAGAATGATCATTATCCTTTACCTTCTATTGATCAAATGATAGAAAGGTTTTCTAAGAAAACACATTTTTGCTTTCTTCATGGTTATTCTGGGATTTCCCAAATTGCTGTTAGGGCAAAAGAGCAAGAGAAAACAACCTTTACTTGTCCTTATGGAACTTATGCGTACAGACTTATACCTTCTTGTTTATGTAATGCTCTTGCTACGTTTCAAAGATGCATGTCTGCTATTTTTCATGGCTTTTGTCTAGAAATTGAGGAAGTATTCATGGACGATTTCTCCGTCTATGGAACTTCTTTTGATAACTGCTTGCACAATCTTGATAAAGTTTTGCAGAGATGTGAGGATACATATCTTGTTCTTAATTGCGAGAAATCCCACTTTATGATGAAACAAGGATTTTTTTCTTCTACATAAAATTTCTGAAAGAGGTATTGAAGTTGACAGAGCTTAAGTGGAAGCAATAGACAAAATTCCTTGTCCGAGGGATGTTAAAGGTATTCATAGTGTTCTTGGTCATGCGTGTTTTTATAAGATGTTTATTAAATATTTCTCTAAAATATCAAAGCCTTTACTAATCTTCTTAAACAAAACATACCTTTTGTTTTCGATGATGATTGCAAGGAAGCTTTTGAAACTTTAAAGAATGCTTTAACTACGGCTCCTATTGTTCAGCCAACACATTGGAATTTTCCTATTGAAATTATGTGTCATTCTAGTGATTTTGCTATAGGTTATGTCCTTGGACAGCGAGTAGATAAGAAATTGTAAGTTATTCATTATGCTAGTAAGACTCTTGATGCTGATCAAAAGGATTATGCTACAACTAAAAAAGAGTTGTTAGCTGTAGTTTTTGCTTGTGAAAAATTTAGACCTTATATTGTTGATTCCAAAGTCACTACTCATAGTGATCATAATGCTATTAGATACCTTATGGAAAAGAAAGATGCTAACCCTAGGCTTATTATATGGGTGCTACTTTTACAAGACTTTGATTTGCATATTGTAGATAGAAAGGGTGCTTATGACCCTATTCATGTTGATGATAATTTGTATAGATTGGAAAACATAGCTTATGACCCTATTCATGTTAATGATAGTTTTCCAAATGAATAGCTATGTGCAATAAAAGTAAGCAAACGAGATAGTCCATGGTATGCAGACTATGCTAACTTTACTGTTTCCAAGTATTTTCCTCCAACATTTACAACTCAACAAAGAAGGAAATTATTTTATTATTTGAGGCATTATTTTTGGGATGACCCACACTTATATAAAGAAGGAGTAGATGGTATTAGGCGAAGATGTGCTCCATAATATGAACAACGTGAAATATTGAGAAAAGGACATGGTAGTGCTTATGGAGGACATCAGGCTGGAGATAGAACCGCACAAAAGGTTCTACAATCAGGTTTCTATGGGCCTACTCTATTTAAATATGCACGTAAATTTGTTTTATCTTGTGAAGAATGTCAAAGAGTTGGTAACATTTCTAGACATCATGAAATGCCTATGAATTATTCTCTTGTTATTGGAACTTTTCATTGTTGGGGATTTTATTTTATGGGTTTGTTTCCTCCTTCGAATGGTTGTACTTATATTATTGGTCATGTTGATTATGTTACTAAATGGGTAGAAGCTCATTAAAAATGCTTAAAGATGTTATTTTCCCTAGGTTTGGCGTGCCGAGATATCTTATGACTGATGGAGGTTCTCACTTTATTCATGGTAGTTTTAGAAACACCCTTGTTAAATATGATGTTAATCATAGAATTACCTTAGCTTATCATCTTCAAACTAGGGGGCAAGTAGAAATATCAAATAGAGAAATTAAGCATATCTTGTAGAAGATTATTAATAAATCTAGGAAAAATTGGTGTGATAAGATGAATGCTGCTTTATGGGCTTATATAAATGCTTATAATATGTATCCTTGTAAAATGGTTTATGGAAAAGATTTTCACTTTCCTTTAGAATTAGAACACAAAGATTATTGGGCAGTGAAAGAACTTAATAAAGATTGTAAACTTGCTGGTAAGAAAAAAAATGCTCGATTTGAGTTCTCTAGATGAATGGAGAAGTGAAGCTTATTAAAATCCAAGACTCTTTATAGAGAAAGTTAAACAATGGCATCATAGGATAATTCTTAAAATAGAGTTTCATGTTGGTGAGAAAGTTCTATTGTATAGATCTCGTCTCAGATTTTTTGCAGGAAAATTACTCTCAAGATGGGAAGGACCTTAGGTTATCGAAGAGGTGGAACTTTCGGGTGCAATTAAAATTGATTCCATTAAAGATGACACTACACAAGTGGTGAATGGGCAAAAACTCAAACATTATATTTCCGGAGATTCTTATGATGAAAATGTTGATACAATTCAAGTAGTAACCCCAGAAGAGTTCATAAGGGAGAAAATTCCAGAATCTGCAGAGTCCGTTTTCGAATAGGTAACAGTTCTGTTAAGAAAAAGTTCGCGGATTACTTTCCAATATTTTATTTTTATCGTTTTTGGAAAATATGAAAAATATTGAGCCAAAAACTGTAGGAGAAGGTGCCCGAGGGCACCAATCCACATGGGGGCGCGAGCCACTCCTGGTCGCGCCAGCCTATGGCGTGGGCGCCTCGGATCCCCTCTCCGACCCGTTTTCGACCTGCACTTTCCGTTCGTTGCGTATATTTCCGCTATATACCCCCCTGGACACCCCCGAGGTCCGTATATCGTTTTATCGTCGTGTTTCTGTTGCAACCTGTTTCTGCCAGGATTATTTTCATTTTTAGAAGCACCATGGTCTCCGCCAACAACAACAAGGGGAAGGATCCAATGGAAGATGATCTCCAAGGACCCAAGCGCAAGAACATGGACCAGGGCGTCAATAGGGAAGCAAAGAGGATGTTTCTTCTTGTAACATGCATGTACAAAGACCATCAGTTCCAGTTCTCAGCCCCATCCCTATAGTAGAGGAAGCTCTTCGAGTCGTAGATGAGTTATGCGATCGATATCAAGCTCTAAGGACGGAGTTAGAGATACTTCAAGAAGAGAACGACCGATTTCGCGATATGCTAGAGCGTTTCCATATATTTATTTAGAGGAGTTCACCAGCACCGAAGAAGTAATTCGTCATTGGTATTGGCATGCCCTTGGCATATTCCAAGCTTGGGTGAGTGGCGCGGTATCACACCTTTATCTTTCACCTTTTTACTTTTTAGTAGATTCATATCGTGAGTAGAGAAGTTATCATATAGGATGGTTTGCAATATGGAGTATCTATCCTTTAGTTGGTTATCGATGTATCCCTTAGTTTGAGTCTTCGTTATGGAATATTAATGAGAAGTTTCATCATTTACTTTCTACACTATTTTAGTTTGCAATTTTTGTTATATGGTTGCTCTTGTTATTAGTATTGGTATCAATATTGGACCATCAAGTTAAACTCCTTGGTTTCGGACAACTTAGCATTGGTTAGTAGCAACAATGCTTTGAGTCTTAAGTAGAAAAGATGGAGTTTCATGTAGATATATTATTCCATGATCTTTATTTCTTGTTGGCTCATAAGCTTAGTATTCTCAAGTTAAGATTGTTTGTACTTCCAAGGAAGATTGCATGATTGGTTCTATCATATGTATATTGTTTGTTTTCCCTCAACTCTTATGCTTGCTACCCAACCTTCCTAGCCAAAATCCTGTACTGAGAGGGAATGCTTCTCGTGCATCCAAAACTTGAGCCCCAAAACCATGCTATTTGTGTCCACCATATCTACCTATATGTGGTATTTAACCGCCACTCGAAGTAAATTTCTTGTGTGCTACCTTTAAACCTTCAAAATAACTCCTTTTTTGTGCCCTTGTTTTAGCTCACAAGGACGCAAATAGAGAATCTTTATCTCACTTGTTGATTGGACTTTACACACCTGGACTAGTGGCTTCATCCGCTTATCCAATAGCTATAAGAGCTGGCAGCAGGGTGCGCAGCCCCAAAACTTAATCACTACAAATTCTCTTCACTGTTTTGACACTGATTTATCAGTCAAAGCATGAGTGTGTAAAACAAAAGAGATGAGGGATGATATGCTGATTTCACTTAGCGTCCTTCAATGGGAGCCTCCCTTGGAAGATCTTGTTGGCTTGTGACGTACTACATTTTGTGTTTGCCATTCGCTGACATAAACATACACCACTCTCAAAATTGTTTTCAATACCTCTGTTTATCAAATGAAAAGCTCTAGCACATGAGTTAATCCCTGCTTCTCTCTGCGAAGGGCCTATCTTTCTATCTTAAGCAAGCATTTGCATTGTTGTGATTCATCCATCTATATCTTGATTTACTCAACTATGTCCTTTATACTTCCTTGTTTAGTACAAATGTTTTTATATGAATGATTATCACTTTGAAAGTTATCAATGGCTGTAAAGAAATTTTTATGATTGAGCATGTTAAACTCTGCAATATAAGCTTCAATATAAAGAATATGATTGAAAGATAGTACAATATGCTAATTGTTCTCTAGCCAAGAACAAACTTTTCCTTCACCAATTAGGATTTCCTTTTTGCACCTTTATTGTGATTCCCTCTACTTGTTCCAAGTTAAATTATATGAGAGGAAGTTGCTGTCTAGAATGACTTGTGTAATGATAGATGTGATGGTTCTTGTCCGTATTGTGGTCATGTTTACGGAGTTCAGTTTCGCTTGGGGCCAAGCGAGGTCTAAGCTTGGGTAGAGTTGATATGTCCATTTGCATCACTATTTTATATTATAATTTTCTCTTATGCATCGATATATTTCATATTATGATGCATTACTTATGTTATTTCATCTTATTTTTCTTATTTAATAATTATTGGAGAATAAACACCGGGACCAGAAATCTGATGGAAAAAAGCACCGTCAAGATACCCTATTTCAGAACATCAGAAGAAGAAGGGGGCATCGGAGGAGTCTTAAAAGTCCCGAAGAGAGAGCCAGTCACGAGGAGAGTCGGAGGGGGGCCACCACGGGCCAACACCACCAGGTGGCGCAGCCCCCTTGGCCGCGCCTGGAGGTGGTGTGGCCACCCTGGCCCATCTTTGGCTGCGTCCTTTCGCGTAATTGACCCTAGGGAACCCTAAGACACAAAGAACGATCGAGGAAATATTCTACCGTCTCCTAGGGGCGGAAAACAACAGAGAGAGAAAAACTCTCCGACAGGGAGAACTCTGCCGAGGAAATTCCTCCCCAGAGAGCGGAAATCGTCACCACCGTCACCGTCATCCCTCCGGGCATCATCAAGATAATCATAGTCATCATCCTTAGCACAAGCACCATCACCACCGCTGTCAACCTTCATATTGTTGTAACAATTAGGGTTCAACATCATTGTTTTCTACTAGATCTCTTTCCCGGTGTGGATTACTTGTTAGTAATTGACGCCTACGAGATTTATCGGTGTTTCAACTTTATGACCAGATTGTTATTCATCATTATATCTCCTCCGATTATGATCCATACGATGTCTCGTGAGTAGTTCGTTTATTTCTTCAGGACATGAGAGAAGTCAAGATGTTAGAAGTGGAATTATGTTAAAGTAATATCTAGTGGTTCGATATTTAATTTGTGGTATTATTCTTCTAGTAGTGTTATGTGAACATGGAGTACATGACACTTCACCTTTATGGGCCTAGGAGGATGCATTGTGTATTTGGCTACTAATTGTGGGGTTGTCGGAGTGACAAAAACCTAAACCACCGTTAGGAAACCAATGCACGAGGGAGTGTAGGATCCCAGAGTTTAAGGATGTGGTTAGATTTATCTTAATTACTTCTTGTATTTGCGGATGCTTGCAAGGGGTTTAATCACAAATATGTATTAGTCTTAGTTCGGGGGCACATTAGCATAGGTTCACCCACACAAGACTTATCAAAACAATAAATATTAATCAACGATATGAAACGAAAGCGCTTGACGAAGTTCCTATGTGTCCTCGAGAATGTTTAGTCGTTATAAGTAAAACAACCGGCTTATCCTTTGCTCTCAAAAGGAGTGGGCCAATCGCTGGAATTATCATTACTGTATTTTATTTAATCGCATGTTTTTATCTTTTATATCAAAAACCAAAAAACCTATTGGCTAGTGTTTGCAGTAAATCATCTGTCCAATCTGCTTGTCAGCTCCTTCTGCTCCTCGTTGGGTTCTACACTCTTATTTATCGAAAGTACTATGATACACCTCCTATAGTTATATGTCATCGCACATGAGGCATTCGTCTTTAGCGATTTCACGTTTAGAACAACACCGGCAGACATAAAGTAGTACAAAGTTTAATCGAGACAATTGGGGAATTGTAAAGGAAGTAAACATCTCCATAATGCAGAAATTTGCGATCGAAGAATGTGTCCGGATGGACAAACCTTAGAGTCGGACATGCTTCTAACTATGGGAATAAACCAGGCTTTTTCCCTCATGATGGACGCAGGAGAAAAGTCGTGCTGGGAACAAATACTTGCAAACCACGTCCTCTTCTTCTCCTCCCTTGTCGTCAGCGACGGTGAAGAAAATTCTCTATGGTCCTCTACTAGCTTGTATTAGTTTGCTCATGTGGTTTTATGAGCTTGTATTGGGGACGGGTATAGGACGGAAGGGTGGAGAAAGGTAAACTACCGTTTGGTGGTGTGCTATTAACCATTTTGCGTGTTTAGTTCACAATGGGTCGAGCTCTGACTCTCTGCGATGTGACATCGAGGGCATAGCCCCAACATTGGTCGCGACAGGACAGGGCACTATGTGTATGCAAACGATGGCGCAGCCCCAATTTACGAGACTAATGATGGTGCCGTTGTGTGGCCTTCCTCGACGAAATCGAAAAAGATTTCATTTTTTAATATAGTAATCCTGAAAGGTCATCGGCTATACACAAAATGAAAGTGGTACTAGCCTATAGTGTACGGTAACACAAGGGGATGATGCATACAACCAAAATATATCAGGCGAATGTCGCTATATATACAAACTAAACTTAAAAAAGCACTAAAACCTAAGACCTTGCTGCACCGATCACTCCCTTTATCCCCACGAAATTATCAAAGCTCATTCCACCTCGAGCACTTGTTCCATGCCTCAAAGGTTTTCTGCTTCATGTATATGTTATAATGCAACTAGTGCAGACAAGTTCTCTTGGTGCAGCTGGTTCTAGGTGCAGTTTGCCTTGATTCACTACCCGGATACTACGGTACAACTCTTGTGTATCGCGCTTCAGGCAGGCCCCCCCGTGGTGCGAGTTGGGGAACATCTCCCTCGGCGCCGCGAGTACACGAGGACGTGTTCATGTGACACGTTCACTGGTAAACAGTACTATGCGTAGATATGATTGGTTCTAGAGCAAAATAATGTGTGAGTATTGCATAAGATTGTGGAAGTATATTTAAAAAGCTCTTTAATATACAGTTTATTTAAGTTGCTTCCAAAAAATTGTGTTTCTTTTGTTTCCGACGACAAATTATGACTTTTTTACAAACTCATGTCAATACTAGGACGCTCGAGTTACCGCTGACATATCTTGCTTGATCCGAAGTTCTTCAGTAGATTTGGGCCGCACCATAGCTGGTCTCATATATAGGTATGGTGGAAAGGGTATGTGTATTGGACCCGCAAGGTGGTCATGTTTATGACAAAGTTTAGACTGACAATATAGACATTTTCGTAATGTATGTTTTCAATCACCACGTAAATTTAATCTAGCAACGTGATTAATCATACCTTAAATTACGTAGGTAATGAGGATAGTTGATGGTAGAACTTAAATCCACGCTAAAACTTCCAAACTAAGCGTTAGAGGCGTCTAACTTGGTTTTGCAGGTTGTGCGTGTGGTTTGGTATAGCTATTGTATTACTGTGTTTTGACATGATTGCCAATGCAAAAGTATTGTCACTATTCGACATCAACAATCAAGCGTTTTTCGCGGAGCTCGGAGGAAGTACATGATAAGATAAAGTGGTCGTTTCTCTATCGTGAAAAATCTTGAAGTAATTTTTACTGCAGCGGAATTTCTTCAGATATTCTGCTATGGTGAGAATAACGGAGATGCATGATCCTCGTTGGATAAGCGTCAAGAATCCCTGAAGAACAAAGGCTATACTTAATGACATGAATTATAAATTTAATGTGATGTTTATCCTTTGTTGCACTTTTATTGTGTAGTAGTCATTTATTAGGGTGACTGCTCAATAAAATATCAAGGAAGTTCATGTTCTCCCAATTGTAGCACTGTCAAAACGGCATGGGTACAGGATCATCACTTGGATACAAGGGTCAAAGTGCCTCTTATTGTCAGGAGACAGGTTATAGTTTGCTCACTGGGATACAAGGTGAATTCTATATGGAAGATTCAGTTGGTTATGTTTCCATTCATGCATGAAAGTTTTCAACTTGGAACACATACATCGAAAGATGAGCGAGAATAACATGGATTGCTTACCATAGTGGCCTAATCTCTAGGTTATGATTGGTTGAGGTGGATGTATCCTCCTAGTCATAATTTATTTGGATCTCGTTTCGCTGAAAGTTGATCTTGAGGAATATCAGTTTGTGTGGGAGAATATCTTAATTTCACTTTTATTGAATTAAGTAGTGCAAATTAATTATTAACTACATAGTCTAAATAAACTTGTTTTATTGTAGAAATGGATCCCGTTGAAAACATAAGTTTGAATGAGTTGCTGCGGACAGAGAAATTAAATAAGGAAAGCGTGAACTTATGTGAATGGGTTCACTATCTGAGAACTGTTCGCAGAAGTCTTGAGATAGAGCATGTGCTGGACAATGAAATCTCCGAGCCTAATGGAGAATATTCAACTTTAGAGGATAAGAAGTATTAACTTTATGTGATCATGCTACATAGGGCGAGTTCTGAGCTTGATGCACTAGTAGAAAAAGAGGCTTCCATACGCCCCCATTAGTCCCCAAAATAATCGAACCGCGACCAAAGGGGTCTTTAGTCGTGGTTCGGGAGGAGACCCGCGGCCAACTATCTGGGCCCAGCGCGCTCGGTCGACAGCTGGCGGACGGGAGGGGCTTTAGTCCCGGTTGGCCAGGCCAACCGGGAATAAAAGTCCTCAGGCTGGCCCGAAGGCCTTTAGTCGCGGTTGGCCAGGATAACCGCGACTAAAGGCCCATCCCTATATAGGACTCAGCTCACTTCACTTAGCCACATTTGGTGCCACTTCTATTCACAATATTCACAAGGGGGCTGGTGGGTTTGCTTTTGGTTCCTCCTATGCACACAAGGTGTTCGATGAAATGTCCGAGAGCATGAAACAAACATGATATGAAGTGTCCGAGCCACACTTGAGCTTTCTCATTTATTTTTCCTCCGTGATCGCGGTTAGCAACTTGAACCTTTCATGTGTCATTGATAAAATATGCATGTGTGTAGTTCATTGTTTAATTTGTAATATTTCTAGCTAGTTAGTTTAACAAATGCATGATGGTTAATTATATACTTTATATAACAATAATGCAGATGAATCGGCAATGGATGTACGGTACCCGACTCTCCGGCGAGTTCACTACGGGTTTGAAAGATTTCCTCGTAGTGGCAAATGCGAACAAGCAGCGAGGTTTTATTATCTGTCCATGTGTTGTCTGTAAGAATCAAAAGGGTTACTCCTCCTCAAGAGACATTCACATCCACCTGCTTCGGCACGGTTTAATGCCAAGCTATAATTGTTGCACCAAGCATGGAGAAAGAGGGGTTAGAATGGAAGAAGATGAAGAAGGGGATGATATCGATGACAACTATCAATATCATTTCGGTGATACTTTCATGGAGGATGATGCTGAAGGTGGGGAAGGGTTAGGTGAAGGTGAAGAAGAGGCACATGATGAGCCCGCTGATGATCTTGGTCCGACCATTGCTGATGCACGGAGACGCTGGGAAACTTAAAAGGAGAGGGAGAATTTGGATCGCATGTTAGAGGATCACAAAAAGTCGCTGTACCCAGGATGCGATAATAGTCTGAAAAAGCTGGGCTGCACACTGGATTTGCTAAAATGGAAGGCACGGGAAGGTGTAGCTTACTCATCATTTGAAAATTTGCTGAAAATGTTGAAGAATATGTTTCCGAAGAATAACGAGTTTCCCACCAGTACGTACGAAGAAAAGAAGGTTGTCTGCCCTCTAGGTTTAGAGGTTCTGAAGATACATGCATTTATTAACAACTGTATCCTCTACCGCGGTGAATACAAGAATTTGAATGAATGACATGTATGCACTGCATTGCGTTATAAGATCAGAGGCGATGACCCTGGTGACGATGTTGAGGGCGAGAAACCCAGGAAGAGGGTTCCCGCCAAGGTGATGTGGTATGCTCCTATAATACCACGGTTGAAACGTCTGTTCAGGAACAAAGAGCATGCCAAGTTGTTGCGATGGCACAAAGAGGACCGTAAGTCCGACGGGGAGTTGAGACACCCCGCTGATGGAATGCAATGGAGAAAGATCGACAGAGAGTTGAAAGATTTTGCAGCTGACGCAAGGAACATAAGATTTGGTCTAAGTACTGATGGCATGAATCCTTTTGGTGAGCAGAGCTCCAGCCATAGCACCTGGCCCGTGACTCTATGCATCTACAACCTTCCTCCTTGGTTGTGCATGAAGCGGAAGTTCATTATGATGCCAGTGCTCATCCAAGGTCCGAAGCAACCCGGCAACGACATCGATGTGTACCTAAGGCCATTAGTTGATGAACTTTTACAGTTGTGGGGCAGACCTGGTGTACGTGTGTGGGATGGGCACAAAGAAGAGGAATTTGACCTACGAGCGATGCTTTTTTTAACCATCAACGATTGGCCTGCTCTCAGTAACCTTTCGGGACAGACAAATAAGGGATACAAAGCATGCACGCACTGCTTACATGAGACTGAAAGTGTATATTTGGATAATTGTAAGAAGAACGTGTACCTGGGTCATCGTTGATTTCTTCCCCGAAATCATAACGGAAGAAAGAAAGGCAAGCATTTCAACGGCAAGGCAGATCACCGGCCGAAGCCTGCGGAACGTACTGGTGCTGAGATATTTGATATGGTCAAGGATTTGAAAGTCATCTTTGGAATGGGTCCTGGCGAACAATCAGTTCCGCTGGGAGTTGACGGGCACGCACCCATGTGGAAGAAGAAATCTATATTTTGGGAGCTACAATATTGGAAAGTCCTAGATGTCCGCTCTGCAATCGACGTGATGCATGTTACGAAGAATATTTGCATGAACCTGCTAAGCTTCTTGGGCGTGTATGGGAAGACAAATGATACAAAGGAAGCACGGCAGGACCAGCAACTTTTGAAAGACCCAGATGACCGGCATCCGGAATGGTTTCAAGGTCATGCCAGCTACGCTCTTACCAAAGAAGAGAAGGTCATTTTTTTTGAATTCCTGAGCAGTATGAAGGTTCCGTCTGGCTTCTCGTCAAATATACAGGGAATAATAAACATGGCGGACAAAAAGTTCCAAAACCTGAAGTCTCACGACTGCCACGTGATTATGAGGCAATTGCTTCCGATTTCTTTGAGGGGGCTCCTACCGGAAAATGTTCGAGTAGCCATTGTGAAGCTATGTGCATTCCTCAATGCAATATCTTAGAAGGTAATCAGTCCAGAAGATCTACCACGGTTACATACCGATGTGGTCCAATGTCTTGTCAGTTTCGAGTTGGTGTTCCCACCATCCTTCTTCAATATTATGACGCACCTCCTGTATTTCCACACAATATGTTCCGCTTTGAGAGTTTCATGGGAGTATTAAATAAATATTTTCATAACCGTGCTAGGCCAGAAGGAAGCATCGTTAAGGGCTATGGAAATGAGGAGGTAATTGAGTTTTGTATTGACTATGTTCCTGACCTTAAGCCGATTGGTATTCCTCAATCGCGACACGAGGGGAGACTAAGTGGAAAAGGCACGATCGGAAGGAAATCAACGATATGTATGGACGGTCATTCTCTGACTGAAGCACACCACACAGTTCTGCAAAATTCCAGCTTGGTGGCTCCGTACTTCGAGCAACACAAGAATACTTTACGCTAGGACAACCCGGGGAAGCATGAATCCTGGTTTAGAAAGGCCCACATGGAGACTTAGTCGGTGAAACCGACAAGCCTGAACCCTAAACCATAAACCCTAAACCCTAAGGCCCACGACATATACCATCGAATTAGTCGGTGAAACCGGCAAGCCCCTACAACACACCACAAAGTTTATCAACCAATGTGGAGTCGTTGTTAGAGACAACGTCCCGATCACCGTCCAGGAATGGAAGGAGCCAAAAAAGGCACGTCTTGGTTTCAGTTTTGTCGACAAGAGAACGAAAAAGGATTGCTGGAGAAAGCTTATGGAACATTTCATTCTACCTCCGGAATACAACAAATTTGATGAATTCGGTAACGAGGTTCCGGGTGGACGTGAGAGGAGGAGGCTAGTCAAAGAGTTCGCTCTTCAGAAGATGGCCGAAGCATTCCGGAACTTCAAGAAAAATTTAACCCGTGACTATGTCAACAAGGGCAAGACTCCGGATTTCAAAGGACAACATGAGAGACTGAAAGATGATTGGCCAGAATTTGTGAGGCAAAAGAAATCGGAGCATTTCAAGGAAATATCGAAAAAAATAAGGTTAATGCGGCTAAGAAACAGTACCATCATATTATGGGACAAGGAGGATACCGCCTTTAGGCGCTTAAGTGGGAGAAGATGGAGGAGGGCCTGAGGGTGCGAGGAATCCCTTTAGGTACGGAGGGATGGGACAAAAGGGCCAAAAGCTGGTTGTACGGGCATGGGGGATCGCTAGACCCGGAGACAGGGGTGTGTGTTCACCGGCAGAAAAAGTTTGCTCCCACCCAAGCCCTTATTGACGCAATGACCCAAGCTCAAGAGGGCTTGATCAAGTTCAACAGAGAGAAAGACGCACTGACAACAGCCCTCGGGAATGATGAACACGGAGGACATGTACGAGGCAAAGGCGGAATTCCGTGGAAAGTAGGGTTTTCCCAGGACAATGACCCGTACTGCTACAGAAGCCGTATGAGAAAGACGGATCAGGATGCAGATCTTTTGGCGAAGTTTGCATCGAGACTCCATCAGTTGAAGCAGACCGTGCATGAACTAGTAAAAGGAAAATCGGCTGCAGGGCCGCATGAAGATCATGAAGCGGATCTCGGAAGCCAGCAGCGGAGAAGCAGCGTGGCTTCCACGGATGCCCTGCCTGGTGCTAATGCACCGACGATCGAGATTCGTGCACCAGAGCCTCACTACCCCATGGATGATGTAAAGGAGATGAAAGAATGTGATCTGCATTATCCCGTGGGGAACGTTTCCACGAAGGTAGCTACCGACAGTGCTTTACCCTGTACACCTGGAGCACTCCACCACAAGAATGTGATATGGCTATGCTCGTGTCACGGTGGAAGACATAGTCCAAGAGTTTGAGGACCTGGAGATTGACAAAGCTACACCCGAAGGGGAGAGAAGACTTGGAGATGTCAAGCGCCAGATCATTCTATGGAAAAAGAAGTACATAGTGTTTCCAGGCTAGGCGCCAAGGCTAGCAAGTCCTCCCCCCTCCAATGGTGGTGGTGGTGGTGGTGGCGGTGGTGGTGGTGGTGGGTGTGGTTCACCTACACCTCCTTCACGCCATTCGACGCCGTCCCCCGATCCACAACCTCCGGCGGGTAAGCAGCCGCCACCCCCCAATCCTCCTCCGGCGGGTACGACGCCCCCCAATCCTCCTCCAGCGGGTACGACGCCCCCCAATCCACCTCCGGCGAAGAAGAAGAAGCAGGCGGACATCAAGGAAACCCGCTCCTGGACTATTAACTCGGACCCTTATGTACCTAAGACCACAACGGTACCGGAGCCATCACTGAAGCCTCTCCTCCCAAGGCCTTGGGAACTTAGTGAAGCTGAAACCAAATTGCCCGCGTCTGCTCATTATGAGAAATGGAAGGCGGATACGAAGGCGATAAAAGAGCCTAAGCCCAAGCAAGTGTTCACTGAGAAGCAAAAGAAGTGGGCCAAGCATTTTTTGACGACACCGTCCCAAGCCGAGCTGAATATGCCTGACGACTATGGACGTGAACTTCGTAGGCAAGCAGAAATATTGAAGGAGCAGAAAGAAGAAAGTAAAAAAAAGCTGGAAACAAGTTGACCAGCTCGGGATGCAGAATAAACAATCGATCCCCCCGCTCATAGTGAAAGCCGGTCCGGAAGAGGACCCCGAGATCATCGCAGCTGCGGCAACACTTGGATTGACTGTAGCGAGTGCCATGAAACAAGCGTCCGAGATAGGTTTGACTCTTCGTGCCTCGTTAGACCTTGAGGATGTGCCAACTAGTGAGATAGCATTACAATATGTGCGGAATGGGCCTCTCGTCGAGCCTGCGCAGGAAAAGAGTCTAGCACCACAAATGCGAAATCTGCTACGTTGGTACAAGAATTACATAACATGGGCCGACAAATAATATGTTTATGCGGATGTTACAGAGGAGCATCACACCAAACGGTACTCTGTAGAAGTTCATATCAGTGAATTGTTCCAGCTGTTCAATCTGCGCGAGTTCGACAAATCTATGCTGAGTTGCTACGTTCTGTAAGTGATCTTTCTACCTCATCTCGTTCTTCATTGCCTGCACTATATATATACCTCATCTGTTAATTTACCTATATATATATATATATATATATATATACATATATATATTGTCCTAACTACATTGTTGCGTACGCTATTATGCAGATTGAAGATTTGGGAATGCAAAATAAGAAACATCCATGATGTTGGGTTCATTGACCCATATATCGTTAATGGATATGTGTTACAACGTCACCCCAAAGACGTGGAGAAAGACTTGCACAAGTTTCTTAGAAAGCATCAACTCAAAAGTCATATTCTATTTCCTTACCATTTTGGGTGAGTGTTTCTCTCTTGTGCTCATTCTTTTTTGTTTATTCCATGCATGGTATGTCTAATCGATGAGTTATGCATGACTGTGCATGTAACGTGTCCGCAGGTTTCACTGGATTCTGCTAAATATTGAACTTCACACCTCCAGAGTTCTAATCATGGACTCTATGGATTCGGATTCAAAGCGTTGGGCCGACATGAGAAAAATGCTGCAAAAAAAATATTTTCAATCATTTGCGCTCTATATCGATCGGTCTCTTTCGTTCATTTCCTAATATCAAGTAACTAATAACTCCCTTGTTCATTTAATTCTTTGCCCTGTAGGGTTTGGAGACGGTTCTCAGAAGAAATTGTCGGTGAATTCAAACATGAGCTAGATTTTAGAAGGTTAGTTAATGTGGATAAGCAGCCACCGGGGACCAATCTATGTGGATACTATGTTTGTGAGAACATCCGGAGACACACCTCTGAGCGGAAGGCGTCGGATAGCGTGCGGAAGGCGACGGATAACTTGCGGAGGAAGCTTAGTCCAGAAGCTCGCTTCCGACCAATTCAAGAGGAATTAGCAGGATTTTTCATGAGAGAATTCATCAATCCTAAAGGAGAACACTATACCGAGGATGAATAAAATTATATGCATACCCGAGATTGAAACTTGTTCGAAGTTGTATATGGTCATCCATCCTAATTGTGTATGGAAACTTGTTCAAAGTTGTATATGGTCACCCGAGATTGAATATATATTATATATTCCTCTAGAATTCTTCTTGTTTGAAATTTCATATGCATATATATAGTAGCGTAGAATATGTGTACTGAAACTTCATCAAAATTAAAATAAAACACAAAATAAAATATAAAAGAAATAAAACAGTACAAATTAAAAAGAAACCAGGTTTAGGGGGGCTAAAACCCTAAACCTGCGGAGGAGGCTTTAGTCCCGGTTAGCCACGAGAACCGGGACTAAAGGTCCTCCGCCCCGATGGACTCCTGGTGCCCACATGGACGGGCCTTTAGTCGCGGTTCGTAAGAGGCGCGACTAAAGGGGGGGGGGGGCTTTAGTCGCGCATATTTAGTCCCGGTTGCGCAGCCGGGATTAATGGCCTTTGCGAACCGGGAATAAAGGCCTATTTTCTACCAGTGATGATTGCTACCTACGTTTTCGCCCCTTCTGTCTCATCGAAGCTTTAATAGCTCGATTCTCAATGCAAGTCTGTCATGGTTGTCATAAGCTTAATGCTGAACTATTGAGGTGCAAACTCATGTGCCTTGGGCCATTGAGGGAGCACAAAGAAAAGTTCACAGGGATACTACATAAGCTTAAGGACATTGGTTTTAAAATTTTGGAAAATCACATTAATTGAGTTGTGTGGCTTGCTACAAATCGATAGAAGTGGAGAAGACCGTTGAAGAATTCTTCCAAATGCCCATGTCAGCTTAGAAGGATATTTTTTTCCTCTCCGTGATGAGTACATCAATTGACCAAGACATGTTACAAGTACACATAAGGTATAAGAAGTATACATGTTATGGACGTTAATTGTCTCAAAGATATTTTGGTATTGGATACTAAAATTTGTCAATTTGCAACTTATTGCATAGTGAGAAGGACGAGGCATGAATGGGGTCGTGGAAGGCGTTGTGGAAGACACATTATATGGTCCCGGGCCATTGTCTATAGAGTCCAAGTCAATAAACAAGATCAACACACTAGTAGAAAACGGGCCTCTAGTCAATAAGGGTCTTTAGTCCTGGATATCAATTCGGGATTGGCCAATCCGGACTAGAGGCCTCGCCTATAGTGTTGGTGCCTCATGACCCGAAACTAAAGGGCATCGACGTAGCCGCGCGCAGTGGCGGGGGATGGAGGACCTTTAGTCCTGGGCCGTAACACGACCCGGGACTAACAGGTTTCTGCCGCGGCAGAGTTTTTTGCCATTTCTCTACCGCGGCAGGATTTGTGTTATTTCTTCATTTTATTATCCATTTGATTTATGTTTCAAATTTTGTTTGGTTTGTAATTTCAAACATGGTTCCATACACATATTTTATGGTACTACGACCTACACAAAGTATACATAGATGCATATATATATAGATATGAAGAGATCAAGTATTATACATATATATATATATAGATATAGATATCAAATTGTACGGTATTCCATACTGGTGCCCCATTTGAGCTTCCTATATATATATATATAAATATATATATATATATATATATATATATATATATATATATGTAGGAAGCCCAAATGGGGCACCTAGGAGCATGGGCACCGGTATCACATACCGTACATTTTAGGTATGTAGACATCATGAATACCTCGGGTATGTATACCTTGGGTATGTAAGAGGTATATATAACCTCAGGTATGCATATTATCGGGTATATGTACCTAAAAATGTATACACATACATGTATGTATATATACATACCTGTTTTGTACCTGTACATTTGGGTATGTGTATTCTAGGTATACAAGGTATGTAGTTAACTTAGATACATATACACATGATATAGGTAAAGTAACAGATGCTCCATGGTGCCCGAGGTATGCATACCCGCGATATCCATGGTGTCTACATACCCAAAATATACAGTTGTTCATACAGGAGCATGGGCACCATGGAGCATCTGTATATACAACTGTCCAGCTGATAAATGTTCTCCCTTTGTATCAATGACCTCCATGATCAGAAATCCCGCCGGTTCCTCTTGAATTCCTTGTAGGCGCTCGTTTGGTAGGAGGTTCTGCCATACATTCATGATCTGTAATGTAAGAAAATAAATATCATAAATAAGTTGAATGAAACACAACGCAATTCATATATATGGTAATAAAATACAAGTGTGAATATTGTTTACGTACTTGAATTGTGTTCGTATTATGTCTCCGCTCAATGGTCAATGACCGAATGTACTCGCGGACGTAGTATCCACATCAATTAGTCTCAGGTGGCTGCTGCAAACTCTTCACCAATTTAAAAGTTAGCTCATCTTTGAATTCACCTCGTGTGACGGATTTGAACCGTTTCCAACACCTGTCGGTAAGGAAAATGAACAAAGGAGTTACTGATTACTTGATATCAGAAAATGAGCGAGAAATATAGGCCCATATAACGTAATACTGATTGAAATTACTTCTGCAACATTGCTTTCATTCCTTTCCACTGTGTATCGTCGCTCCTATTTAATGAGTCCATGAGTTCAACATGGGACTTCTCAACGTTAGTGTTTAGCAGAATCCAGTGAAATATGCGGACGTTTACATAAGAAGACGTGAATAACTCATAAATTGCAGTTAACATCAAGTAAGTAAAGAAGTATATATGTGTAAAAAGACAAAAACACTCACACAAAGTTGAGAGGAAAAAGTATTTGGGAACCGAAGTTTTGCTCAACTAAAATTTTGTACAGGTCATTATTCACGTCATCGGGTGGTGCTTCGAAGACACTCTTTCTTTTGCATTCGAGCATCTTTTCAGCATAATAGCGTACAAAAGAATATAGTCAGGATAGCAAGACAACAGACTTAATTACATTAATAAAAATCACTTACAAAACATAGCAAACGACGATAGATTTGTCGAGCGCGCGCAGAATAAATAGCTGAAACAATTCCGACATATCAACCATTATGTAGTAACGTTTGTAGTGATGCTCTGGTCTAACATCTTCCGCAAACCAGTGTTTTGTGGCCTTATTTCGTGTTTTCATCATATACCAATTGTGAAGATTTCACATATGTGTTGATAGCTCATGTTCCTCCTTAGCATCGACCAGAGGTTCCCCTTTTCTATATTGTCGTGCTATCCCAGCCACTGGCGCATCTCCTAAGCCTAACAAGGCACCAATAGACATACCAATTTCGTCAGCACGTTTTTGGGCCTCCGATACAGAAATACCCATCTCTTTACATGCATCTGCCACTATGGAGTCCAATAATTGGAAGGCCTTATCCATTTGTTCTCTACATTGGTTGTCGACATTAGAACTAACTACGAGCAAAGGGACCGATTGTTTTTTCTGCTCTGCGAGCTGAGCAATTTTTTTCCAACCTTCTTTTCTTGTTTCTTATTTGCAACTTTCAGAATTTCAAGGTCATAGTCTTATCTCAGATTCATCTTATATTGTGCTGGTTGCTCAAGAAATTAGTTATCCCATGCTACGGTTTTTTCATTAAATACATGTTGCTCCACGGGCTTCTTTGCTGCAAAATGGGCCTTCTGTTGGAGAGCCACTGCCTGTGTGTTTTACTCACCGGTCTTCGCATAAGGTATTTTTTCAAGAGGCTTTAGCTCTTTGGGTATCCTCGGCTGCTTTGGAGTATACTTTCTCTTAGTACTACTAGACGTCTCACGGGTGGCAATGCCCTTCCGCTTTAGCCCCGGACGTGGAATATGGGTAGGCGTCGGTTGAGGCACCGGAGGTGGACTAGGGGGAGGCGTCGGCTGACACACCGGAGGTGGACTAGCTGGGGGAGTTGTCAGCATACGCGCCGGAGGTGAAATAGTAGGAGGCGTCGGCTGACGCACCAGAGGTGGACTAGGGGGAGGTGTCGGCTGACGCGCCGGAGGTGGACTAGGGGGAGGCATCGGCTGATTCGCCACAGATGGAGATGGATTCAAGGTTGGACATGGGGGGAGGTGGGTGGAGTTCGATTCCTTGGAGTCGGTGGCCTTGGAGCCGAGCCTGGAAACCTGATGTAATTCTTGTGCTATAGAATGAGTTGCCGCCTAACATCTAGTAGTTTTTCATGCCCTTCGGTGTAGGGATGTCAATCTCTAAGTCCTCATACCCATGCACTAGGTGATCCACCGTGACACGAGCATAGCTAGGTGGAATCGGAATCCCATGGTGGAGTGCTCCAGGAAGACAAGGTAAAGCAGTGTTGACCGCCAGCTTGAAGGACATGTTCTTCATTGGCCGATGTAGCTCACATTGTTTCATCTCTTCAACATCATTCACGAGGTAGCGAGGCGCTGGTGCATCAGCCATCATTGTATGATCACTAGCCTGCGTGGAAGCCACGCTGCTTCTTCGCTGGCTATTATTTTCCAATGGAAGGTCGTCAACCAGATAAGATGGCCTTTGGCTAAGTGCTTGGAGTGCATCCTTTAACTGAGTCAATTCTGTTTCTATTTTCCCGATCCGGGCTGTGTTCTCCTCTGCGTCCCAGACCTTCTTTCTTTGTTGGCTTCTGTAAGTGTCAACGAAGTGTTAAAACCCATCCTTCCAGTTAACATCGGCCCCCTTGCTCATGTTCTTCCTGATTTCTCATGATTCCCGAGGGCGCATGTTAGCTCGTCGTTCTCTCTGCCGGAACGGAACAATCCCTTTTGAGCGCCGATCATTGCTTCAATAAGTGCCTTGGAGGGTACCACAATTTTCTCATTAAAGATTGTCTGCCCCTTTTCTGGGTTCAGCGTCCCCCATTCCCGTACTAATAACAGTTCTCACAGTCGGGCCTTCCATCTGTACCTGGGGTGATCCATCTAGCCCTCATCTTTGCCTCCATACTTTTCCATTTAGGCACGGCAGTCTTGTATCCACCAGTCCCCTATTTATGGTGGTACATCTTTTTGTCAGCATTTATCTTGTTTTTTATCAACCTTTCCTTAGCCACCAAAGATTTCTTGTAGTCCTCAAATTCTTTCCACTGTCCTATCAATCTCTCTAATGCTCCAGAGAAATCTTGAGTTTTATCTTTCGTGACATATTTCACGTATAACTTCTTCTTGTAGTTTCAGAACTATTCGGTCATCTTACTTAGAGCCCAGAACTTCACTTTATCTCTTCTTTCCTTGACTCCAGGAATTGGGGTACCATCTGGCCCATGTTGTTCATAGTTACCAGGTAGTTTGAAAATTTCTTGCAGCTTATCCCACTGATCATTCTTGGTTCTTTCATTGACATAACTAGCTTTGCTTGAATGTTGATCGGTACGCTGTCCCTAACAATCACTTTGCATTGATTTACAAATATCATGGCGTGATCTGTTGGAGCACTCGGTCTTCCATTCTCTTAGATTCCGTCGATGTTGAACCTTCAATTACCATCCAACTTTTTGTTCGGCCCTCGTTTATTTGTAGCCATCGACGATTGCATCGATGTGGATGGGTAAAAGAAGAAAGAAAGATCGAGTAATATATGTATATATATATATGAATCAATTAATGCATCTAATCACAAAGGCACTTAATATATATATACCTCACCGGTTGTTGCCGAGGGCTCAACAGTGGCCTCTTCTTCATCATCATTGCTGCACTAGTAGGAAATTGCCTTTCCATGGAAGGATTTATGTGTCGCACCAGACAGCCATGCGCCACAGAAAATAAATTTTGTGGCGCACGACAAGAAATGCTCTACAGAAAAGAAAAATTATGTGGCGCACAAGACAAGGGTGCACCACAAAAACTGGGTGGGTCCCGCCCCAATCATAGCCCTCAAATATTTCTGTGGCGCATGTATTCTGGTGCGCCACAGAAATGTCATATTCTGTGGCCCATGTGTATTGGTGCGCCACAAAATATGACATTTCTGTGGTGCACCCATATGTATTGGTACGCCACAAAATTGTGTCACAGAAATGTTCTCCCCGAATTTTTTTCTCTCCACACCCCCCTCCCCCTGGATCGCCTTTCTAGTTTTGCCACGGGAGAGTTCTAAGTCTAAAAAGAATCAACAACTAAATTCCTTGTAGATGCATAGATAGTTTAAGGTCTAATTTTTTTTAATCAAATTTAAAGTTTAATATACCAAAAAAAACTAGAGAAAAAAGGAACTCAACCTCACTAGCCTTCGGCCTGTGAGCTTTTTTTAGATTCTCCAAATTCCAAAAGGAAACAAATATTTGTGGCGCACGGGTGATGGGTGCGCCACATAATTATTGGGCGGGATTCGAAATTTAAATCCCGCCCAAAAGTCGTTCTCTTCTTCCTCTTCTTTCTCCTTATCGCCTTCCTCTCATTTCACTTCTCCACTTCTCCTCTCCCTTCTCCTCCACTTCTCCACTTATCTTCTCATGTTCTCTCCTCTACCTCTATTTCAACTCTACACCTTCTCCTCCTCCTCCCTCACCACCTCCGGCGACCTTCTCCTCCACCTCCTCCAGCACCTCCGGCGACCTCTTGCACCACCACGTCCGGCAAGCTCCTACTCTTCCACCAACTTCGCCGACATCCTCCACCACCACCACCTCCGGCGAGGTCCTCCTCCTCCTCCACCACATCCAGTGAGCCCCATCCACCACCCACCACCGAGAAAGCCACCTAAGGACATGGCCACGGGCACCACGGCATCCTACGAGCTCCGGCAAAGTTCCAGAAGAATTTTGGAAATTCCGGCGGTCAGATCCCTTTTTTAAATTTAAAAAAATTGTGGCGCACTACTGGTTGATGTGCCACAGAATCTCACATTTCTGTGGCGCACCATATTTGTGGCGCATTTCTGTGGCGCATGGCAGCGTGCGGCAAAGAAATTTAACTTAGTGGCATGGATTCTGTGACGCACCCCTGCGGCCCATGGATGCGCCACAGAATCCCAAAATGGTGCGGCACAAATGAGATTTTCTGTACTAGTGTTGTTTGTTGACGAGGGACCAACCGTGGCATTTTCTTTGTCCACCGGTTCTTGTGGCACTCCCTGGCTCTGCTCACCGGAGATGAGCTCCAGAAATGATTCACTTTCATCATCATTTTTGACATGGATGCCTTCTTCGTCATATCAAGTGGCGGTACCTTCTCTAATAAATTCCCAGACTTCTTCTTCACCGTCGTTTCCTGTGGGGTCCATAACTTAACTATTCCAGAAATAAAACTAAACAAGTTCAAAAAAAGAGTAATTATATGTTCCGGATTCTCACTTCAATTATAAAAGCAACACTCATCAAATACGCAAAAGTCACTATACACCCCAAGAGTTACATAGCTCGGGTTCATTTTTATTTTACCCTAATACATCATGAATAATATCACTTATACAATAATGAACCTCTTGATCTCAAACTAACTAACTCCGACCGGGTCCTAAGTCGCGGGGTGCTGAGTCGCGGGCACTACGCATCCACAGAAAAGGAACTCTCGCATGGTCATAGCTTACGTGGTAAGGAACCCTCTGAAGAATCGACCAAATACTGCTATACTCCCTATCCAGCAAGTATAGGTATCGACGGACGTGCTCGTCCTCCTCTCTGATACGCTGACGTACCACCTTCTCAGGGGCCGGCTCTCCCTACACCGACTGTATCCCACGCGATCGCCACAATAGAAGATCCGGGTCGACCACGTCACCCGGATTTCTCACCAAGCTGCGTGTCCCCGTAGAAAGAACCTCCCAATGCGGCGGTGCGGCGGCAGAGGGCGGTGCGGCAGTGGGACAATGCTTCTGTGTCTCGTCGTCTTTGTCTGCATCTAGTCTCTATCGGTGCCACGGCCTGAGACTAAACGTAAATTTTGGGTGCAGAACAACGGTTCACGCATAGGAACTTTAGTCCCACGTCTGCGACTAGAGTTCAATTTTGAAAATTGTTTCCGAATTTAAACATATGAATTTGTTTACGGTTTGGGGTTTTGAGTTTAGAGTTAATTTCCATTCTGACAGTAGTTTGAACTTGAAAAATGTCTGACCTGAATATATAGCTAAAATTAGGGAGGGGCGGGTACATCTAGATAAACAAGGAAATACATAATGGCAAGAGAGGATCTGAACCTAATTGATCAAAAATAGATCAACCTAACATTAGGCACGGGGGCGATACATCTAGATAAACAAGGCAATACATAATTGAAAGAGTGGATCTGATCTTCTAGTCATACTCCTGCCTAGGCCTATAGTACTCCGACTCGTAGTCATCGTAGTCGCCGCCGTCGTCGTCACTATCGCCGGACAGCGCTCGGGGCGTGACGCTCAGAGGACCAGGACGCCTGGACTGGTCATGAGGGTAGCGCAGGCGGGGGTTATCGCCGGCCCTAATGTAGTTCATGACGCTCTGAAGAGTCTGTCCGCCCACCACAACTGACAACCGGCCTCGTTGAAGTTTGAAGGAGGAGGGCTGTTATCCTCGTACCTGGCGAGCGCACTCTCTTTCCGACTAATGAAGAAGGCGTCCGAAGTAGGGCGGTAGTCGGGATTCCAACGGGGATCCCTCCACTGCTCCAACATAAGCTCTTGGTAATAGTGGTTTGTGATGCCCACCCGCCACGCCACACCTTGAGGTACAGAAGGGACCGGCAATCCTTCGGCGCTTAGCGTCCAACCAGCGGGGACGCTGTAGCCGGGCGGGCAGGGATAGTTGGAGGCGGAAAGCGCCTCTGCCTGCTGGGTAGGTTAGAGTTTGTATGGTAGAAGCCATGAGAGAGTGACGAGGTTGCAGATATGAGCTAAGTTTGTTATGTCAATGGTGGCGACGCATATATATATATAGGACAAATTTATGTTACTCCCGGGTGTAGCTACACCCACATATGTTTAGTATGATGTATGTAGTATCTATTATGCCGAAGAGTGTGCATAGATAGTATGCAGTATATATTACTATTTCGACAGTATATATACTATTTTTTATGTAGTATGTGTAATTTGTCTACATACTCCTTTTATATGTACATATATACCGGTATTTTGAATATATAGTGCAAACTATATGCTCAATTTTATAATTTTCACGTAACTTGATTACACCCTGGAGTAGAAACCATTTTCCCTATATATATATATATATATATATATAGACACCCTATTCTGCACCCTGGGTGTAGAAAACTTATTTTGCACCCACAAATTTTTTATGTTCTCAAGTCAAAAAAATTTATGTTAGTTATGCAATTATTTACGTTCATGTTTGATCCATAAGAGAATACTCGGCATAAAAAAATGAAAAAATGTGAGTCATAGCAACATAAAAGTCATAAAAACAACGTAAAAATGTGTATTTTTCATTATTTTTTTAGCGTCACGTAAATAAAAGTTTTATGTCATGTATATATTTTCTTACGTTCAACTCGACATAAGGATTATGATAAAATTTACGTGACGTAGAAATCCTGCACGGTTCAAAAGATACAGTGTGGGTGTAGAATAACTATTCTGCACCCTGGGTGTCAAATAGCGCTACCTATATATATATATATATATATATATATATATTTATATATTTATATTTATATATATATATATAGTGAGAAAAAATAGACCCTTTAGTCCTCACCTCTTTTACCAACCGGAACTAAATGGTTAGGGTTTCACCGGGACCAATCAGGAAAACCCAAACGGATTCTGTGTTTCTTTCAAGAGCTTGTGAGTCGTTGGATCAGGGGTATGTTTCTTTCAAACTCTTTTGAGTCGCTGGATCTGGGGTACGGTGTGTTTATTTCGAGCGCTTGTGAGCCGTTGGACCAGGGGTGTTTCTTTAGAGCGCTTCTGAACCGTTGGATCGAGACTAGCACAATATTTTGTGAGCCAGACGACCCTATATATAGCCCACCTCTCAGATTCATTGCATACGTCATTAAGTTCATCAACCGAATATAAATCATTCGGATTTGCTAGCATACGTCTGACCGTGCATTTGATATGCATATGTTCACTCAGGGGCCACTGTCGGGCAATATGCTGGTGTTACTGATTGTTTTGTTCTATCTGTGGCATAAAAGTTTCGACAAAAGGTTTGATATATTTTTTATTACAAATTCTTGCCGCTTATAATCGCCTCGGTCGTAACCATGGATCATCTTCATCATTTAACATGATGCTCGGGCCATTCTTCACATTAAAGGTGGAATTTCACCAAACTGGGTATAATCTTCTAACATGTCTGTCTTGTCCTACACCCCCATGATGTTTTTTTTCCCAGAGACAACTATGTGGCATTTTGTTTCGTTGCTTGATGTACTTGTTTTCTTTTGTTTTTCTCGGAATGGTAGCCATGTCCGTCACATAGAAAAACCGAGCAACGTGTTTGGCTAGGACGAATGGTTTTTCTCTGTACCCAAGATTGTTCAGATCCACTATTGTCATCCCGTACATCTTGCAAACCTTTACCCCGCCTCCTGTCATCTTGACCCATTGGCACCAAAACAAAGGGACTTTAAAAGAAGGTCCATAGACAAGTTCCCATATCTCTTCTATATAACCATAATATGGGTTCGTTTTCCCATTGTTGATTGTTGCATCAAAGAGGACACCACTATTTTGATTGGTGCTCTCTTTATCTTTGGCTATCGTGTAAAATGTATTCCAATTAATTTCATACCCTTCGAAAATCATTATAGTCGAAGAAGGTGTCCTGGCCAAGTAGTACAACTCATCTCCAACATCCTTGTCATTCATTAGATGTGACTTCAACCAATTGCCAAAAGTCGCCATGTGGAGCCGTGAAACTAAGGCGTTAGTCTGGCTGGGGTTTTGGGAGTGTACAACATTCTTGTGTTCCTTAATATACGGAGCTACCAAGATGGAATTTTGTAGAACTATATAGTGTGCTTAAGTGAATGCCCGTCCATACATATTTTTGATTTCTTTCCAAGCGTGCCTTTTCCACTAAGTCTACCCTTGTGTCGCGATTGAGGAATACCAATCGACTTAAGGTCAGGAACAAAGTCAACACAAAACTCAATGACCTCATCTGTTCCATAGCCCTTGGTGATGCTTCCTTCTGGCCTAGCACAGTTACAAACATGTTTATTTAAGACTCCCATGAAGCTCTTAAAGGGGAACATATTGTGTAGAAATACAGGACCGACAATGAAAATATCTTCCACTAGGTAAACTAGGAAGTGCGTCATAATATTGAAGAACGATGGTAGGAACACCAACTCGAAACTGACAAGACACTGGACCACATCATTCTGTAATTGCGGCAAATCTTCTGGATTGATTACCTTCTAAGAGATTGCATTGAGGAATGCACATAGCTTCACAATTGGTACTTAAACATTATCCGGTAGAAGCCCCCTCAATGCAACCGGAAGCAACTGCGTCATAATCACGTGGCAGTCAAGAGACTTTAGGTTTGTAACTTTTTCTCTGCCATATTTATTATTCCTTTATATTCGACGAGAAACCAGATGGGACCTTGATACTTCTCAATCATTCAAAAAATATTTCCTTTTCTGCTTTGGTAAGAACGTAGCTAGCAGGACCTCACACCGTTTTAGATGCAGTCCTTCTGGGTCTTTCATATATTGCTGGTCCTCCTGTGCTTCGGGCGTATCTTTTTTCTTCCTGTACACGCCCAAGAAGCCTAGCAGGTTCACGCAAAGATTCTTCGTCACATGCATCATGTAGATTACGGAGCGGACCTCTAGGAATTTGAAATAGGGTAGATCCCAAAATATAGACTTCTTCTTCCTTATTGGTATGTGTCCATCAGCGTCATTTGGAACAGATTGTCCACCAGCCCCTTTCCAAATATTACATTCAAATCCTTGACTATATCTAATACATCGGCACCAGTACGTTCCGCAGGCGGCGGTCGGTGATCTGCGTGACCGTTGAAATGCTTGCTTTTCTTTCGTACGCGATGCTCTTTTGGAAAAAAATCTACGATGCCCCATGTACACATTCTTGTTGGTCAAATATATATACTTTCAGTCTCATCTAAACAGTGTGTGCATGCATTGTTTCCCTTGTTTGACGGTCCTGTAAGGCTATTAAAAGCAGGCCAATCGTTGATGGTTACGAACAACAATGCTCGTAGGTCAAATGGCTCATGTTTATGCTCATCCCAGACACGTACACCAGGTTCGTTCCACAACTGTAAAAGTTCATCAACTAATGGCCTCAGGTACACATCAATTTCGTTGCCAGGTTGCTTCGGGCCTTGGGTGAGCACTGGCATCATAATAAACTTCTGCTTCATGCACAACCAATGAGGAAGGTTATAGATGCATAGAGTCACATGCCAGGTGTTATGGCTAGAGCTCTGTTCACCAAAAGGATTCATGCCATCCGAATTTAGACCAAATCTTAAATTCCTTGCGTAACCTACAAAATCTTTGAACTCTCTATCGATATTTATCCACTTCAAACCATCAGCGAGGTGTCTCAACATCCCGTCTGACTTCCGTTCCTCTTTATGCCATCGCAACAACTTGGAATTCTCTTTGTTTCTGAACAAACGTTTCAACCACGGTGTTATAGGAGCATACCAGATCACCTTCGCAGGAGCCCTCTTCCGTGGAGGATCGCCCTCAACATTACCAAGGTCATCTCGTACTCCGGACCGCGGTATAAGATGCAGTCATTTGGGCATGCGTGTATCGTCTGAATCTCTAAACCTAGAGGACAAACAACCTTATTTGCTTCGTACGTACTGGCAGGCAATTCGTTGTCCTTTGGAAGCATATTCTTCATAATTTTCGACAACTTTTCAAAACTCTTATTAGATAAACCGGACTCTGACTTCCATTGCAGCAATTCCAGTGTGCTTCCTAGCTTTTTCAGACTATTTTGACATGTTGGGTATAACAACTTTTTGTGATCCTCTAACATGTGATCCAACTTCTCCCTCTCATTTTCACTATCACAATCTCTCCGTGCATCAGCAATGGTCCGACCAAGATCATCAATGGGCTCATAATGTGCCTCTTTTTCAGCTTCCCCTTCAGCTTCCGCCATGAAAGTATCACCGTATTCAGGGGTAGTTGTCATCATCCTCTTCTTCTTCATTCTCTTCCATTATAACCCCTCTCTCATCGTGTTTGGTCCAACAATTATAGTTTGGCATGAAACCGAACCGAAGCAGGTGGATGTGAATGATCTTTGAGTCAGATTAATCATTTTGATTCTTATGTAGACTACATGGACAGAATACAAAACCATTCTGCTTGTTCGCATCAACCACATGGAGGAAATCATTCACGCCATTAACTAACTCGCCTGAGCGTCGGTCAGAACAGTACATCCATTGCCGTGGCATCTGCGTTATTGTAAAAGTATATCAAACGCAATCATGATGCCAAAATTAGTACTTAGGTTTAGGTACTAACCTCCTGGAACACTCTAATAGAAGATGCGACACCAAGAATCGAGCTCGGTGTTGAAAAACAGAGGAGGTCAAAGAAACTAGTTAGATCGGGGATTTTATCGAACGACTCTAGTGCATACAAAAAGAAAAGAAGAGTAGTACACACCACCCAACTCCAAAATGGAAAAACAGAGTAGAGAGGCAAGGGGAAGGGCCGATTATATAGGAACATAGGACCTCTAGTCGTCGCCGCTGTCAGTACCGGGGCTAAAACCTCTAGTCCCGGACCGTGTTACGGCGCGGTACTTGAGGTCCCGTGTGTACCAGGACTAGCTCGCCCGTGCCTTTTCTACCGGTCAAGGGTGACGGAACCGGAGCACTAGTCCCAGTTCGTAATGCAACCGAGACTATTTCTCTAGACCAAAGCCCTTCTCTCTACTAGTGACACTAGTACTTTGAAATAAAAGTTATATCGAGTTCGATCATTTTCTCATGAATATTTTGTATATGCTCATGAACCTTGTTTACTTCGAATTATAAAATATGTGTGGGAATTCCAAGGTTGGGAATTCAAACTTTATGATCTTATTTATTTTATTATATCATCTAGTTTTATTATTAATTCTTGAGTATTTTGTTTCGTATTATTACTTGTGTTTGAGTAAAATTAGAGATAAGTCTTTTATTGATTTAGAAAGTTTAGAAACTGAGATCAAAGAAATCTTGATTAAACTAGGAAGTACTTAATAGAATTATAGCATAGTTGACAAAAAAATATTCTTGATCAACAATTACTCATGCTAAATTTTTAGAGACTCAAAACCGTCGTGATAATGAAATCAATGTTAGACAAGGATTTAACAAAGGCTAAAATGAAACTGCCAATTGTCTTTGTGTGATAAGTAAAAGCGTGAAACGAATTATCAAACCCACTAAAAAAATTATTTCGTTTCTTTGTTACAGTTTGAGTATTTTCATTATTTGACATAGAGTTGTTTTAATGGTAGTTCCGAGTAATCCACATTCCTCATGTTTGATGCATAATTGATTAAGGAGGTTTCCGTAAAACCAATATATTTATTGGTGGTAAATTTACACTTTAACTCCAGAACGTTTTAACATATTGAATTAAGGAGAAAAGTGTCTTTTTAGAAAAGAGAGGTGGAAATTATATTAAGTTCAGATTGTGAATCTTTGCAGAATGGATTGAATGAAAGGAGCAACATCCAAATGTTTCCAACGCATCACCTTATGAAGGAATTTATGTATGAGATACATGAAGTTTTAACTGAATATTTTATAAAGGTCATGTGAGGTGATGTACTATTTACTTTGTGATATAGTCATCAAAATTCATAGACTATGATCATGACGTGCAAAGAGAAACAAACAAGATAATAATACCCATATAAATAAGACATTTGACTCAAAGATACAGGAGAGAGGAGATATTTATGTGGACTCCAAGATTTCATCTTGAGAGTAATTAGAATGACATGAAATCACACACATGAATATTTTCGGAAGGAAAAACGTATAGGAATATTTTATATTCATAAATATAGTCTTGATTAAAATTGTTTGATCAAGAAAGAATAAATGATAATTATGAGTTGAAAACTTATCATATCAATTGTTTGGATCTGTAATTGTATTAATTAGAAAAAAAAATCATTTGGGAAATGTAATAATTTTGGAAATATTGGAAGTATGAGTTTTAAGTCAGTCTTGTTAATGAAATAAGAAGATCTACTTTTTCATTATATAAAGCGAAGGGACTTAGAAGTCAGAGAGAGCTGAATATAATCTCTTAATTTGGCTAAGCGTAATTGAAAGAAAGTTGCCTCATGAAATGGTCTGAAAAGGTTTTAAACAAGTTGTTACAAAGTGTCTTACTAAATTCAAGATCTATGAGATAGATTGAGTTTAACAAATATAAGTATGATATAAAGTACACTCGAACCAGTAGTCATTGCAATTCTAGAAGACTTTTGAAATTGCATTGATATAAAGTATTTTGTCTCAAAAGTGAACATGACGTGATATTTATCAAGAGTTGAAAGGGTTGGGGTCAAATCGTAATAATTTTTTATTTGGCAAATCTTGTTGTCATGAAGAAAGTACACTAGAACAGGTAGATTTGCGTTGGCTAAACTTACGTTGACTCTTTTATAACTAGCACTGTATTTAATAAAACCCTCAAGATGTACGAAGTACACAACCTCGATAAATTTTCCTTCGTAGGAATTTATTTTGTTCACATCTCATAGATAATTCTTCTATAGATGAATAAAGCTTTAATATCTCATAAGATCTTTAGTAGTCAACTCTTTATTATTTTTATTAAAATCACTTAGCATAAAAGAATATTTATGTTCTCCTTATTCCAATAGAAATTCCTTCAAGTTTTTCAACTTGAACTCGATGATATAAAATAATATGACTCCAAGCCATTTGCATATTTCAGCTTTTTTTCTCTTCACTAATTCTATTCACATCCTTTATTTAAGTTACCTTTAAAATTTTATGTATATTGTTGGTTAATTCTTTTGTAGATAAGAAGCCATGCCATTAACTGCAATGGTTCTCGATATGAATCTAAAAGAATTGTAAATTTCTTTTGCTCCACTTGCACAACACAAATACTATTTCCGTAGATCCAGTAATCCCTTCAATAAACACCATCCTACAACACAATTTAACAAGGAATTAATTCCTTAAATATCACATGATTCTAGTAACAAAATTTTGTTACTTATGTGGTGGTCTTTATAATAAGATTTCCAATGTAACATTGGAGAAACCAATAAAGTATTACTGTGTTTATCCAATAAAGTGGTCTTCATAAATTCTTAGATTGTATAAAAAATGTGTCTCTTTATAGATTGTATTTTAAAACAACGACACATAGTAAAGAAAATAATTTTGTGCTAAAATTCTAACTTATTTTACTATACTATTTCATGGGTAATATCAAGTACTCTTTGCAAAAAAATATTTCTTAGCGCTGACTTAGTTTAACTAAGACTGATCATGTCTTGAGAACTCTCCAGATATCACTAAGACATGATTTCTAAAATTTATTGTAAACTTTTGCGTATTACTGAGAATATAATCCATAATCCAAGTAATCTTTGCGTATTCTATAACTTCGACGCTGACCGACAATGGCTGCTACTTTTTCGGCTACGCTTAGAGGACTCAATTTTTCAGCTCCACCCCTTGCTCTTTCGAGAAGCTGGTATGGAAAACATGAGCACCACCGAAATACCGGTTCTTCGCTTGGCTGGCGGTGAAAAACCATTTCTGGACTTCGGACCGCCTTGCTATCCACCGTTGGCCCGATGCCCCTTTGTGCCGTTTGTGCAACTGTCAACAGGAGACTGCAAGGCACATCCTTTTCGAGTGCAGGTTTTCAAGGCGCATTTGGCATGCCGTGGCTATCTGGACGTCCCCGCCTTCTTTCTTGCGGAACCTGGGGTCCGGCCGACCCATAGTCCTCTCTTATTGGAATGCCGCGGCAAGGTCCTCGATGGCTCACCCCAAGGGGCTGGCCTCTGCTATCACGCCCGTCTCCTGGGAAATTTGGAAGGAGAGCAATACCAGGGTTTTCAATAACAAATTTTCAACGCATTTGGCCCTGGCCCTCTTCAGTGAATCAAGTATCAGGGCAGAAACTGGATTTTGGCGGGTGCCAAACATTTAGCGGTGATTCTTTCTTAGGTCGCCTACATGGCCCTTTTTATTTTGGCTTAGGCCGCCCCTGTTTGCTTCTCCTATTATCGATATAAAAGGCAAAACTTTTGCCCTTTGTTTCAAAAAAATAAAAATAAAAACCTGTTTTGAATCATGAAAGGGATACATAGGTATGCAGGTTGAGAGATCCTGAGAGCTTGATCTACAACCACACACACAAAATAAAAATAAAAATGTTGGATGCCTTGCCTGGGGTTCCCGTGCTAGGCGTAACGGGTGGGCTTATTCTTACTTTGGCGATGTCGTCCGAGTGAAATCTAAAAAACCGCAAAATCCAAACCGGCGGGTTGGCAGGATTGGGGGTCACTTCCCGTAGAAGACGTTTTCAAAGCACTGCAGATACTGGGGCTCCAGCGCGAACAACACGGCAATGCCATCGTCCCTACTGGCGCGCTGCGTGACGTAGGCAGTGCCGCTGCCAAACATCTGCGCGGGCGCGACGAGCTGTGGCACGCCCAAGCCGAAGTCGGCGTCGTAGATTGGCATCCCCAGCCAGCTCACCACCCATAGGTCCGACTCCGGCATGGATTGCCCACGAGCCGCCTGGGTTCCCTTCTCCGACTCCACCTCCAAGAAGTCGATCACCGAGCGCACGTAGGTGTCGTCCACGTGCTCCACCGCCTTCTTGATCTTGTCCGCCACAAACCCCAGCGGCCGCGCCAGGACGTCGCCCGTCTTGACGGTGACCAAGTCACGGACGATGGCGTTTGCGAACAACTGGTGCGGGAGCGGCGGACAGAGGCGGTGCCGGATGTTGGCCGGCACGCGGAGGCGGGTGTCGGATTCCGGGGCGAGCCCACGGGCGACGCACATGCAACGCCACAGGTGCGCGGTGACGGCGCCGTAGGTGGACACGCCGGGCGCGCACTGGGACTTGAGCTCCGCGAGGAGCTTGGAGGAGACGGAGTAGGCGCGGGTCACGAAGGGGCGCGGCAGACCGTTGAGGTAGGCCGGGGAATAGACCGGATGGTCCAGTTCAACGTGCGGCGGCGTCCGCGCGCGGAGGACGGTGCGGTCATGGGAGGGCGGCACGGGGCACGCCTCGGAGAGCGCCAGGCCACGCGCCAGCCGTGTCCACGTCTGGATGAAGTGGAAGGCGCCCGTGCCGTCCATAGTCACGTGGTGGATTCCAGTGCCCAGCACCACTCCGCCGCACTTGAGCAAAGTCAGCTGTAGTGGACATGCACGGGCCATACAAATTTAGCCACTGGGTAATTGATTGAAGAGAGTCGTCATGGATCACTGGCTAGGAGATGGTTGTCACCTGAAACATTGCCATAAGGCATGGCGGGTTGCCGGACGGCGCCAAGGGCACGAACATTCGCCTGACATCCGGCGAGGGCTCGTAGTTCCCGAAGATGTCCTCCCCGTCCAAGTCGGCCCTTGCAACGACAAAGAGTGCACCCTCGCCGTTGCAGTCGATCTGGAGCCGGCCATCCTCGTCGACACCGAGCCGTCCGGCCAGAGGGTAGAAGAGCACCAACGCCCTGGCCAACGCGGCCCTGAGGCCGTCCGGCGAGAAGGCCGGCGTCGGGGGTGGGTAGTAGTAGACGAGCGAGGTGTGCGTCCTGGGCACGGCCAGGTCGAGGTTGGAGAGCCAGAGGCCAACCCGCGGGGTGTCTTGGCTGGGCACCACCAGCGTCGACTCCACCACCTCCACGTTCCTCTCCGCCATCTTAATAATTTGTGGAGGGTACTACAAGCTGGGGTCATATAACTACTTATATATATACTAGCAAACTTGCCCGTGCGTTGCAACGGGGGCGGAAAAAAAATCAACTTTTGATCTATTACCCAATATTTGAGACAAATAGGTGGACCCCCCTAACCGTAACCTGTATTGGCCCATCTGTCTTAAATTTTAACAACTTGAAGATACATAACGTCTTTCCTTAATAGTTTTGTGTGTGTTCACGTAAGGACATCTAATGGGCCTGCACAACTTCTATTAATTATTTTACAAGTCAAGTTTAAATTTTACTTCTCAATAACCACAAAGGATTGAGATAGGCCTCATTGAGTGAAAATCTATCTAAGAAATTTAATCTATCTTAACGACCACACGTGCCTAGAACCAAAATTTGCCACAAATCGATGGACGCGCCTAACCCTAACCCTAAACATAGAACGACATCCTGAATAGAACTTCGAATGGTGTAGCAATAGGAATTAAAAGTATCACTACTTATCCATCCTCTATTTTTAACATGGTGTCTGAGATGTATAACTACTTATCATTTTTCCTTGCTTTATTATGTTATATAATTATTTTAATTTCCTACTACATCGCGTTCTAACTTTTATGGTAAAAGAAAAAAATACTGGCATCTCAAATGTATCACTACTTATCATTCTTCCTCGCTGACATGTATCACTACTTATCCTTTTTCCTTTCTTTATTATGTTATAATTATTTTAATTTCCTACTACATCCGTTCTAACTTTTGTGGTTAAAGAAAAATACCGGCGTCTCAAATGTATCACTACTTATCTTTTTTCCTCACTTAATTATGTTATAATTATTTTAATTTCCTACTTCATCGCATTCTAAGTTTTACGGTTAAAAAAAATACTGGTGCTCTTGATTAAATTGTTGGATACATGTTTTTGGGTGTCACTTTTTCACGAGCAAGTTACCCGTGCGTACGTGTCTACAAGGCAAATCTGCCGTATAAAAGGGTCCTGAGGTTCCTACAGTTGAAGAAGTAGATTTTGGTAACTGGGTGAGCGAGTGTTTGTCTTCTTTGCTTTACAAATTAATTTAAGTGGCAAGTGCAACACAAGTTTGCTAATCAAACTGTACGCCGGAGAGATGATTTCGTCAAACCATAGCTCTGCAATAGTAAAACGTACCTAAATAATTCTCTAAGATCGGAAGAAAAGCAATCTTCTTTGCACATGAAAGATTCAGTTTTATTATGCAGCATACATGGAGTCTGAAACTTGACCAATACGGAGCTATGTACATTGGGGAAGACCCCGGCCATGGCCACCAGGACAGGCGGTGCCAAACTCAGTGACACGGTAAGTCAATAACGATGTATCGCCCTCAGCTCACCGCGGAAGTTGAACCGCTACATGAGGATTGACATCTCCCCTTTGGACATGGAGTGCAGGACAACCATGAAGCCGGAGGCCACGGGACTCCTCGTCCAGCACGCCGCCCAGGCGCCCAGCTGCCATGGTTCCACGCCGCGGCGCCACCACATGATGATGACGGCGTCCTATTCTCTTCCCCACCACAAACTCATTTGCTTTGTCTCTAATCCTCAACCGAGACATCTTCCTCGTGTCTGAAAAAGGTTAACTCCTCCAAGTTCTCATCTCTCCCCAAGATCTGGAGGTTTCATCGTATCCATCTAGAAGCACCAAGGCTCGGACCTTGGCATAATGCGGCCGTCTCGCTCACCATCCTTACCTCGAGGAGCACCGGCGGTGACGGCCGAGATAGCATCGTGTTGGTTTGATTGGAATCACGACGTCGAGCTCGTGAAGTCGTGATCGTCGACGCATGGGTCTGCGGGCTATGCTCCAGTCACCGATGATGTAGATAAACAAATTTGCATATGGCGTCCTTTTTCACTCCCTTTGTCCTCCGAGCTGTGGGGGTGGAGTCCTGGCAAATTAGACGCTCATCTCGTGATTATCTTGCTCTTCTGTCTGACGACCTCGTCGACTTTCCTTCGGTCGGCCGTGGCGGCTGGCATGGTTCTTTCTTCACCTCTAGTAGAATCGCTAGCTCGCCTATCCATAGGACAGAACCTCGTTTTCGATTGTATTAGCTTAGATCGATTTGCTGTGGACAATCAATTGCTCCTATTTAAAGGCTGGGAAAAAAATTGGTCGCGGGTACTCAAGTTTGGAGTTTTTTTTCGTCCAAGACGGTTGTGATCTCCCAAAATCAGTACTTCATGGGACGAATAGGAACGTGGCGTGGGAAACAATGCCTCTTTACGCCGGCCCACATCTAACTACCGATCTGGATTAGGAAACGGAAACACCGGACCTAGGAGTGGAAGCTAATCCCAACGTACCAAAAGAACCTACAGCGTTACCACGACTTACCATCACATATACGGACACAGGAGGAGGCGTACCTTGAGCTGATTCTTTTCCTTATTTATGTAGAACCCTTTTTTTAAATACTTAGGATGGCATTGTTGGGTAATTACGTGCAATTTTCTCTACTATATAGTTTTGGCTAAAGACCGTGGCGTATGCGTAAGGGTACGTCTCCATAGGCAGCGATCACGTCGTTGTCGGTTTGCACAAAACCAACTGAAAATTTTGAAAACAGCCCACGGTGATATCCTTGACCTCACTACCAATCCAGGAGGCGTCGAGATGGAACCAAACTGTCCAAACTACCACACATCCATCGCCGGCTTCCCCCTCCGTAGCTAGCTTCTTCACCTGACGCGCTGAACATCCAAGCATGCGTAGGCTTGTACAATCCATGAGTTCACACCTGCTGCCTCTTCCTGAACTCCCGCAAGGCTCCTCTGAATTCCTCACCGTCATCCAGGCTTTGGAGGGCCGCCGCTCCTCTTCGACTCTTTCGTCACCTCTGTGTCTGCGGGAGCTCCTAGCCGCCGCGTCCCGGTGAGATAGATCGCTCCTGTCGAGGTCTCCCTCGCCCTGGTGACCTGGCCACTTGGCCATGCATCCGCATTCAGACGAACTGCTACTGCCAGGTAACAGTTCGCGCTGTGCTGAACCAGTAGAGAGGAAATTCACGTCGTGCAGCAAATTAGTTCACTTGCCATCGCCGACCTTACAATATTGGATTGTCAATTGAATCATGCACCGAAACTGGGCAGCTTTCATGCTTTACAATATTGGATTGTCACTCGGAGTTACTGAATGGACTGAAGATTCTGACATGACATGTTAGACTGAAGATGTTCACGGACATGGAGAAATTCATCATCTGCAGATGATGACACAATAAATACGGGAATCAAGTCACTTCAGGCTTAGTAAATATAAACAATAAAAATGTGAAATTATTTAATCCTATTAAAACCGAGCCAAGTATGACATGATTATTAGGCACTACAAACCTTCCCTCCATGATGGAAGAATTAAATCTTGAGCAGGCAGCTCTTGTTATTGGTTTCGACAAGACACTAAGTTAAACTGATAGCTTGTTGAAAAAGCAGCATGCTCGACTTGATAGAGCTCTTCGTCATCTCTCACACCAGCTATATTCCAAAAATTGTCACATAATTTTTGAGCTATTATTTATAGATGTTAGGGTATGCAGTTTGAGTTGTAGTGCGGATTTTATTCCAGATGAAATTGATGTCTGTATAATATAACAAGATGTATGAACCATACATTATATCCTTGCGTTATAACTGGCTGAAACCCGTAGCAACGCACGGGCAAATATTTTAGTCAAAATAATATACATGATAAAGATTACGAATTAACAATTACATGATAAAGATTTGTAATCTTTCAAGCGATAGTCAGCTGTTGGCCGGCCGGTCGTCTGGTTGTATGCATGTGCGGTCGTCTATTTGTTCTCATTGTTTACCGGCCGGCTTGCCGCGTCCGGACTTTGGGTTCGAGATTTGAATGAACTAGATGATGCCCCGCGCGTTGCTGCGGAAACATTTGATATATCTATAATGTAATAAGAGATGAAAGAAGAGGAACACCATCGATTTTAGTTACGAAGGATATGACAAACCAAATATTAAGCATGCATGGGACAATAGGCAGGGCTTGTTTTTAAAGAGATGGAAGTATGTTTCATAACATGATATGTCTGTTTCGCTCGCCACAACGCACAATAGACATGACTTGGATGTTTGAGGTTCTGGAAACAACAAACACACCTCATATGTAGCTTCACTTGGCATTTTTCGCCTTAACACTAAAGAAAAAAATGTATACCTTTGAGAATACTTACTGCAAACAACAAACTAAGTTGTAATACCCAATTCATGTTTTCATCTACCAACCTGCTACCACAAATGTAATACTCCTTTTTTTAGAACGTATAATTGGGTTCCAACTGGTCATCCTAGTAAGGATAATTTCAATGATGGACCGACCGACCAAGCAACCAACCAGGGAAGCTTTAACGCTTTTATTATTAGGTAAAGATATATATCGTACTACACTAGACATATGGAACTTTTGCATCTGGATCCAAAGGGGAAAGAAAAAGGGAAGAGAGGGAACCAAAAAGGGAAAGGCTTTACAAAATATTATTTTGATTTCTTATATTTTGTTGGAGGTTTTATTTAGAAATAGAAAAGAGAGTGATTAAAGCCAACCAATTATATTACCGACTCACGAAATGGAATATTGTGTGTCGTCCGAATGACCAAGGTAGTCTAGGGATTGAAGTATTATAACTTAAAAACAAGTGTTTGCTAAGTAAGTGGTTGTACAAAATTTTGACTGAAGATGGGGTTTGGCAGAAACTCATCTCTAATAAGTATCTCGGGGATAAAACGTTATCTCAAGTACAGGCTAATCCTTTTGACTCACCTTTCTGGAAAAGAATTATGAGAGTGAAGAACGATTTCTTTTCACGTGGCAAGTTTTCCTTAGGGAACGGACAGCAAGTGCGTTTTTGAGAGGACACATGGTTAGGTGATGAACCGTTATCACAATCATATCCATTCTTGTATAATGTGGACATACATAAGCATGTTACGGTAGCAGACGTGCTAGTACATTACTCTCTAAACATTCGGTTTTGTAGGAGTATGTCGGGTTACAGGAGAGATCGCTGGCTGCATTTGGGGGTTTCTCTCACAAACGAAATAGATATGTTTCATTGGAAGTTAATGATCAATGGATCGTTCTCCGTAAAATCGTACTATGCTGATTTGCTGCACGAATCCATCAAATTTTTGCGCAAATACTTGTAAAAACTTAAGATGCCATTAAAGATTAGAATCTTCTTATGGATCCTGAATAGAGAAGTTATTCTCACTAAGAATAATTTTATTAAGAGAAATTGACATGGCTGTAAAAAAATGTGTTTTTTGCGATAGAGATGAGTCTGTAGAAGATTTATTTATAGCATGCCCGTTTGCCCGTGATATTTAGCGTCTGATTCACTTTACGTTTAGCATTTATCCACCGATTAACATTGCGAATATGTTTGGTTCCTGGCTAAATGGCATGGACAAGAAAACAAAAACACGAATTTGAATTGGTGTGGCTGCTTTCTTATAGGCAATTTGGAACAGTAGAAATGAAGTGGTGTTTAACAAACAAACAAACCCTCACTTTTTGCAGATTGTAAACAAGACGGTCTATTCTATCCAGACGTGGTCCTTCCTTCTTCCCGTGGATCAGCACAGACTTATTGATACAGGCTGTGCTCGACTGATGGCGGTCGTTCGGACTATCTTCAGCCGGGGTGGGTGGCTTAATACGAGGCGAATTGATGCATAACTTGTCTTTTTTTGTGTGGCTGATTTTTGTGCCCACCTTGTCTGATCCGTGATTTGTACTGCACATGATATCTAGATGTTTTATATCTTAATAAAATCCGGCTGTGTGCATCATTCTGATGCAGAGGCCGGTCCCAGGCTTCCATTTCTAAAAAAAAAAACCAATTATTTTACTCCGGCCTTCTCAATGTACGTTCACCTTGGGCCTCAATCACCGGAGTTGGTGGGCACTTCGCCGGAACCTTCCAGGAACTCGATATAGACCTGGAGAGCCCCCTCGGGGCTGCCGGGTCTACCAAGACAATCTCGGATGCTACTACTATGACATGCTAGTATCTAGATAATGGGCTTCTAACACGTAAATTAATTGCCCCCCAAACGACTACATCATCCCATGGCGCATCTAGGCGGTAGCTCAACAAACCCTCATGTATGTGCTTAAAATTGAAATGATAAGTAGTATATCTTGGAATAATGAACAGATGGAGTAGTAGCAGTGATCTTATTTAGTTTCTTCTCTCTCGCCCAAGGAGAGCCACCGAACCATGCAATCAACTGATATAAAAAAGGTCCTCACGGTCAAACGGAAACCAAATTCATTATGAGTATACAATTATCACGAAATTTCCACTACGTACTACTCCGAATCATTATGACTCTCACAAACTTATATCATACAACAACAATCACGAAATTTCCACTACTTCTAGCTAGTATTTGGTTACAAGATGTTTACATATTAGTGTCAGGTAACGTGCATGTAACAATCCCATCTCATGACCTGCACAAGTAGTTTTTGCCTCGAGCATTAGTTGGCCACAACATTGTGATTGGCTAGTACTGAGTGTCCCCCTTGCATAGATGCACCGTCTCATGGTATCTCGATAATAGGCTTCTAACACGACAATTGCGCCCCCAAACAAATACATCAACCCATGGCGCATCTAGGAGGCGATCATGGAGCTCAAGGACCCTCGCCCTTGTAAGCCGTAATTTTTTTAAGACGTGCTGCAACCTATATCCAAGGTGTCACACCCCAAATTGCTATCATAAATTAATAACTCTCCAATTTTACATCGATCAAGTTGAGACTCCGAGGTACGTGCAGTCGGTTCTTGATTCAGAAAGATTATACGTGTACTGGCGAGTCGAGCCGATCATATTGTGTTGACATGCAGGAAATCTGTAGTGAACATGTAGACAGCAGGAATCGCCTCTTCTCACGTATTTGGTTGCATTGATGATAACATGTAGTACGCCAAGTTATATTTATTTTAAATGTGAATCGTATCGACGTGATTTTGTTTGCATCTGCGGTGAACATGCATGTAAACCGAGAGAATCATATCTTCTGGTTGCATTGATGATAACATGTGTAGCAGCGATCTTATGTATTTTCTTCTCGCCCAAGGCCGGAGAGAGCCACCGAACCTTGGAATCAGTAAGATTCACAGAGTCAAACGGCGACCAAATTCATTATGAGTCTGACAAAGTTAGGTCATACAAGAATCACGAAATTTCCACTGCTCCTTCCGACTAAAATTTTAGAGTGCCGGTAGGTGCCAGCGAGTGATTGTAACGTGCATTGGCACGGGGCTAAGAAGTCATACTCATCACGTGCACAAGTACTCCCTCCAACACAATTTACAGGGCACACACTCAGTTTAAGAAAAAGGTTTACCATTAAATTTGGTTAAAAACATTAGTAGAAACAGGGCATTAGTCCCGGTTCGTAAGCCCCATTTGTCCCGGTTGTGTAACCGGGATGGGCCATCCGGGACAAATACCCCTCCCCCATTGGCCCCGGTTGTGCCAGGACCCGGGACAAATGTGGCTGACCACGTGGCCCGTGAGCTGGAACCTGGCCAGGGCTATTAGTCCCGGTTCTCAATACGACCCGGGATGCATGCCTCTTCTGCCGCGGCAGGGCTTTTGCCCTTTTCTCTGTCGCGGCAGAAATTTTACGATTTGCGTTTTGCGACCCCACCTCCCGGCGGCCCCTCCCCGGACCTCCCGGATCCCATGAGAACAGAGGTGCCCCGGTGGCTCTTCCCCGGACCTCCCGGATCCCACGAGAAGAGAGTAGCCTCGGTGGACCCTCCCCGGAGCTCCCGGATCCCACGAGTGAATAAGTATATAAAGCAGAATAAGGAACACTTATATTACGGAAGCAAAGTATATCGAGCATATTACATGACCGATGGAGTGTATTACAAAATCAAATTCAGTTCCAACCGGGGGTATAGTACTCTCCATCTACGTTTAGCACCTCTGCATCTAAGAAGCCCGCAATTTTCTCCTGAATTGCTCGTATGCGGTCCCTTGGTAGAAGACCGTCCCGAAGCCGTTCGATCTAATATAAAGAAGAGTGGTCTATATATATATATATATATATATATATATATATATATATATATATGAAACTAAGTAACTAAAATAGATGGTAATAAGAAGAATTGACGACTAACGTACATGAAGTTGCTTTAAATTTCTGCCCTTGGGACATGTCGTCTGACGAATGAACTCGCAAACGTAGTACCGACATAAGTGATTCCCGTCTCCTTGTTGCAAGCACTTTACGAGAACATGGTTTCAATCAAAATAATAATCAACCAGCCATGATAATGGTATCGACACTACAATCAAGGAGATGCGCTCAGATCTAGATAGTACTTACTTGCACAACATCAAATGTAAGCTCTGGTTTCCATTCACCGGGAGACTTCTTTATGAACCTCTTCCAAACGCTACCCGAGAAAGAAAAAAAGAATAAAAAGAGTTAGTAATTACTTGATATCCGAAAATGAAACAATGTAGTCGATATAGTGCCATATATAAATACTGAAATTAATAAAGATTGAAATTACTGCTGGATCATTTCCTGCATGTCAGCCCACGTCGCTAGGGGTTTACGTTTTGGGTCCATTACCATTACTTTTCCTTTGTCAACTTGGAAGATTAGCAGAATATAGTGGAAGCTGCGCACGCAGAACTCATCAATTACACAGTGAACATCGAGAAAGGAAAACAGAATGTTTACAACAGAGTAACACTAACCCGAAGTTGTAAGGAAATAGTATTTCCCGTCGGTGTTGCTGAAACATTATTGCCCTCAGAATATTATTTTCTTTATCCTTGGCAGATAGCTGAAGAGTCATTTCATAAACAATATTTGGATCAATGAACCCAATATCATAGATTCCACCTCTTTTGCATTCGAGAATCTTCATTCTGCAATTATAATATATGAGTGTACTATATATATGTGAATATGAAAATGAATGAGGTGAGCTACAGAAATAAGTACTTACAGACAATAGGCACTAAGGACAGCTTTGCCGAGGGCCTGCTGCTGGTATAACTGAAACAATTCGTCAAATTGAATCATAACCAATCCATTTTCATACCCATAGTGCTCGTCCTTAACGCTGAGACATATCCAGTCCATAGATTTCTCAACGGCTTCCATATACCAACTATGCACTCTTCGCGTTTTCGTTGGTAGATCCTTTATCTCCTCGGGTTTGACGAGAGGCTTCCCGTACTGGTATTTGTACGCACATTCAACTTCGGGGAAGTAGTCTACTGTTTGCATATACTCAGCAATGGACAAACCCGCATCAACTGACTTGTCAGCGTACAGTCATATAAACTCCGGATCAATTTGCTCGTCAGCAATATTAGTGCTCGGCCCCACCTGGGTATTGGAAATCACTTTGAGCGGGGACGTGGATTGTTTTTTCTGCTCTCCGAGCTGAGCAACTGATTCCCCCTTTTCCCGCTTGCGCTACTACTCTTCGTCGACCGCACCATTTCCTGGTGTGACTTCAGAATAGAGTGGTCATAGTCAGATGACAGACTCGGCTCGGGTTGATGCAGAGTCTTCACCATTTTCCAAGCTCGTTCTATCTCTTCTTCGGTCTCGGGGAAATCTGCCTTTTCTTCTCCTTCCGATTCGATTTCCACGCCTCGTATTCGTCCTTTGCGATTTGCTGGGTTTCCTCAGGAGTATAGTCGTAAGGTAACTTGGGTACCTCCTTTGGTACCTTCGGGAGGGGTGACCGTTGACGTTTCGGTGATATTTTACGTTTCGGCAGAAACTTAGTGGGCGGAGAAGGCTGACGCTGCGGCGTAGGCGACCGTGGTGGAGAAGACTGACGCGGCGGCATAGGCGACCGCGCTGGAGACGTGCACGACGTAGGCGACCGCACCGGAGACGGCATGCATGGCAAAGACGACCGCGCTGGAGAATGACGAGGATTCGATGACTTTGTCGTCTGATTTGCGAGCACAATGCATTCCTTTAGCCATAGAACGGTCAAGTTCGTGCCTTCTCCGAGTTCAGTCAACTCTTCGTCTTCACCTTCAGGGAAATCAAGCTTTACCTGCTCGAATCCGTTGACAACTTCATCGACCCCAACAACAACGTAGCCCCGTGGAACCGGAAGTCTATGGTGAGTTGGTTCGTTGCCAATTGGTAAGACATAGCCGGCCGCCGCCTTGATGGTTATATTGACGACCTTCACGTGGATCTCACAGGTTGTCATCTCTGTGATATCATCCACCGGGTGAATCATCGGCGGTGCATCATCACCCGGTAGCTGCGTGGACGCAACGCTGCTTTTGCGATGAGAATGTGCGGCGTCGGTAGCCTCGACTTCAACTTCTACCATGTGTGATGCGCCGGTAGACACTATCTGCTGGCTAAGTGTGTTGATTTGGTCCTGCTGCTCCTTTGCTACATCCTGCGTCAGCTTTATCTGTTCTTCAAGTTGACGCCTCCAGTTTGCCTGATTCTCTGCTTCAGCTGCCTCCGCGCCTATTCTACGTTGACGGCTTCTATCGGGGTATAACTTTTTGGTGGAGTCGAACGCAATACTCCACGGAGGAGTGCCTTTTATGCCTCGTGTACGCCCTCCGTGTTCCTTATTCCCAAGGGCGCGTGTGAGCTCGTCGTTCTCTCTATCTAGCACGAACTTCCCCTCTTTAACGTCCTTTATTGCGGTTCTCAGACTTTCTATGGGTAGAGGACTCTCTTTATGCCTTAGGTTATAGATTGCATTTCCTTCGGCGTCCAACGTGCCCCCATGCTCGTAGAACCATGACCTTGTCCGCTCGACCCACAAGAACGGCTCGGGAGTGATCCCCAGCTGAAGCAGGTCGTTCTCCCATTGCTCCCACTTGGGACTGGAACCCTTGTAGCCACCTTGCCCCATAACATGGTGATATACCTTTTTGGCGGCGTTTTTCTCATTTGTTTTTGTCCTTTCCAGTGCATTCTCTGACAGCTTGTACTTCACGAAATCTGCCCATATGGGTTTTATTTTCTCGTACCCTTGAGTGAAATCTGGAGTCTTCTTCTTCTTAACATAGTCAAGGTTCAATCTTTTCTTCCAGTTTTTGAATTGCTCGGCCATCTTTTTCAGGGTCCACGCCTTGACCTTTTCCCGTATCTCATTTTTTATTTTAGTAACATCGGCCTCATTCACAGCCGCTTCATTCTCGTCCACCTCCGGCAAGGGTAAGTTGAAATTAGCCAAAATCTTCGAGAAAAGATGATCTTTGGCTATTTTGCTGACATATGAAATTTCTTGTTTCCGCGGATCTTTTGGCTTATTCCACTCATGAACAGTGATCGGGATGTGATCCCTAACTAGCACTCTGCATTGCTTCACAAATTTTTGGGCAACATCAACGGGAAGCTCGGGTGCGCCGTCTGCTGCGATCGTGTCGATCCTATATCTTTCTATATCGTTCAACTTCTTTGTTGCGTCTCGTTTAGTCTTTTTTCCGGTTGATATGCTTGAACCGGATGGCTAAAAATATAAAGACTATTAATACATGTATATAGACAACGAATGCTTCATTAATTAACATATCTATATATGCACATCGGAGCCGGTGTTTGTAATTTGTACGGCTCCACCGGAGCCGTCGGCTTCTCTCTCACCGCAGTCGTCTCCCGGGGCGAGCTCCGGATCTCCCTCACCGGAGTTGTTCATCCACTGGCTCACATCGGTCTCTACGTCGGGCCCGCGGATGAAACCCTCGAGCAAATTTTCGGCATCTTCGTCTCTTGGCTCCATACTATACAAAAAGAGTAACTATATGTTTCAGATCCATTTCATTAAAATTGCTTATAAATAATAACTAATGATCAATTATTTTCATCAAAATTGCTTATAGATAATACACAAAAAGAGCAACATATTCATAAAATATTTAAACGTATTATAATACACATCCATAGATAAGAAACCCTCATAGGGTCATAGCTCACGTGGTTAAATTTTCTAACATTCCTAACATTTCTAGCATTCTTAAATTTCTAACACAAACTTAGTTAAATTTTCTAACACTAATAACATTTCTAACATTCTTAAATTTCCTAACATTTCTAACATTTCCTATGTCAACTCTAAACAAATTTAAAATTGTTAAGTCTAATCTAAAATTTCTAACATTCATAACTAATGATTCTAACATTTCTAACATTCATAACTAATGATTCTAACATTTCTAACATTAATAAATAACTGAAAACAAAAACAGTAATTAAGTAAAAAAAAGGAAAAAAACAAAAAAAGACCCCTCGTTAGGGCGAGATGGAGGCAGGCCTTACATCCTCTCGGGCGGCAGCCGGCGCGGGGCAGTAGCGGCGCGGGGGCAGTGGAGGCCGGCGCGACGGGATCGAGGGGCGGCGGCGCGACGGGTTCGAGGGCGGCTTCTCGCGGGCGGTGGCGCGGGGCAGTGGAGGCCGGCGCGACGGGGATCGAGGGTGGTGGCGCGACGGGATCGAGGGCGTCTTCTCAGGGGCTGGCAGCGTCGCGGCGGGAAGGAGGGCGGCGCGGCGGAGGAGTGCGGCGACGGGTTAGGGGGCGGCGTGGGGGCGGTGCAGCGACGGAGAAATTTGGCAGCCTGGCGGCGTCGGTTCGTCCCTGCGCGCGGTCTGGAATAGGGAAGGGGAGGGTGACGTGTATATATTCACGGTCATCCGTCCCGGTTGGTGGCAACAACCGGGACGAAAAGACGCTTCCGTCCCGGCTTGTCGCACGGGCCGGGACCAGAAGTATTTTTGGGCCGGGCGCGCCAAAAGTTTTAGCACCAAAATTTGAATATTGTTTGAATATACACAAGAATAACTCCTATATACTTTTGAATTTGAAAATCCGTTTTCTGTTTACCTAAATAATTATTCTAAGTATTCAAACTATTAACTATTTTACTATTTGCATTTAATTTAAATATAAATATCTTATATTGTTTTAAAATTAGTAACAAAACAATCGGTATCGCCATCATACTCCCCGACCGTGGCTATTGAGTGCATATATATATGCATATCAAAAGAACGATCGGACGTATGATGGCGAATCTGGATGATTTGTATTCGGTCGATAAACTGAATGATGTATCAAACCTTAAAAGGGGTGATGTAGAACAAAACAATCGGTATCGCCATCATACTCCCCGACCGTGTCTATTGAGTGCATATATATATGCATATCAAAAGAAAGGTCGTACGTATGATGGCGAATCCGGATGATTTGTATTCGGTCGATGAACTGAATGATGTATCAAACCTTAAAAGGGGTGAGGTAGAACAAAACAATCGGTATCACCATAATACTCTCCGACCGTGGCTATTGAGTGCATATATATGCATATCAAAAGAATGGTCGGACGGTCGATGAAGTGACCGGTGTATGAAGGTGGGCTATATATAGGGTCCTCTGGCTCACAAAGTGTGTTGTGCTAGGGTTTTGATCCAACAGTTAAGAAACACCCTGATCCAACGGCTCACAACCGCTCGAAAGAAACAGACCGTAGCCCTGATCGAACGGCTCACAACAGCTCGAAAGAAACACACCCCGGATCCAACGACTCACAAGCGCTTGAAAGAAACACACGATCCGTGTGATTCTATCTGATTGGTCCAAACGAAACCCTAACCATTTCGTCCCGGTTGGTAAAACAGGCCGGGACTAAAGGGATACGTTTTCTTCTCACTATATATATGTATGCATTGCCACACCATTGGCATAAACACATACAAACTCACCACTCTCTCATGGCTTCTACCGTACCCACTCTAACATTCATCCAGGCGGAGGCACTTTCCGCCTCGAACTACCCCTACCCGCCCTGCTACAGCGTTCCCGCCGGTTGGATGCTGAGCGCCGGAGGAGTGCCGGTCCCTCCTCTTCCTCCAGGTGTGGCGCGTCGGGCGGCCATCACGAACCACTACTACCACGAGCTCACGCCGGAGCAGCGGCGGAATCCCAGTTGGAATCCTGACTACCGCCCTACTTGGGACGCCTTCTTCATTAATCGGCGTGAGAGTGCGCTCGCCAGGTACGAGGAGAACGGCCCGCCTCCTTCGAACTTCAACGAGGCCGGTCGTCGGCTGTGGTGGGGCGGCGGACGGACTCTTCAGAGCGTCATGAACTACATCAGGGCTGGCGATAACCCCCGCCTGCGCTACCCTCACGCCCAGTCCTGGAGTCGTGATCCTCCGAGGGAGTTCATAGCACCGTCCGACGATAGTGACGACGACGGCGGCGACTACGACGACTACGAGTCGGAGTACTATAGGCCTAGGCAGGAGTATGACTAGCTAGTAGATCGATGCACTCTGGCCATTATGTACTGCCATGTTTATTTAGATCTATGCTCTCCGTTTAGATTTAGATCCAATCTTGCCATTATGTGTACTGTGCCTTGTTTATCTATCGAAATGCATGTCCCCCTCTCCATAACGTGAGTCGTCTGAATCCAACCAATCAGGAAAGAATCACACGGAAAACAGAAAACAGACGCGCTAGCGCGCCGCAGTTTCCCGGAATACATCAAATTCTTGTATTAAAAACAGAAAACAGATGAACACTACTCCTCGTCCTGGTCGTCGTCGTCGGTGACCTCCTCGTCGTCGTCGGAGGTGCATGATGGTATGTCCGACATAGGCCCCCACCTCAGATCGTCGTAGGCCCAGACTTCGCCGGCGTGGTCGGCCCGACGGAGCTCTTGCAGCGCCTTTGTCCTCGCCTCCCGAGCGGCATCTAACTCGAGGTGGCGTTCGAGGCGCCGCTCCGCCAGCTCAGCCGCGCGGGTCTGCCAAAGGTCCTCGTCGGTGCTCTCCTCCCCCGGATTGTTCCGGTAATACTCGCGGACCACGCGGTCGTCCCTGGCGTCGACTAGGCCCTGAAACGCGCGGTGCCTGAGGTGGCGGTGGTCGACGGCAGTGACGATCTGCGGCGTCGGCGCCCTAGCCTCCGCTTCCCAGAGGGTGTGGCAGTCGTTGAAGTTCATCAGCGATCGCGGGCGGTTAAGGAGACAGGCCGCCGCGTCCCAGGCGCGGGCGGCCTCCGCCGCCGTCGCAAAGGAGCCGAGGGGGATGCGGTTGTCCCCGCAGCGGATATGCACGGTGAACATTCCGTTCTGCCGTGCTCGGACGCCGCGAAAACCGGTGGTGTTGTTCCTCCTCGGAGGCATGGTGGTGGCACGACGGTGCGTGGAGAGGAGAAGACGCTCGAGGCGCGGCAGTTTATACCGCGCATTCGTGGTCACGCGTCACAACTCCCGCGCCACGCGGCAGGACTCCCGCGCCATGAGGAACAATACACACTAACACCCACCTCTCTCAGTTCCCCAAACCAAGAAAAAAAGAGGGAAGGGGGCTGTGAGGCCGCATATGTAGGGGAAGAGGCATCGGTCCCGGTTTGGAGAATGAACCGGGACCAATGCCCATGCGCGTGCCACGTGGCCTGTGGCTAGGGATTGGTCCCGGGTCGTGCCACAAACCGGGACCATTGTCTCCCCACGAATCGGGACAAATGCCCCCAGGTGGTTTCTGCTGCCTCGGGCACACGAACCGGGACCAATGCATAGCATTTGTCCCGGATTTTTGTGCAACCGGGACAGATGCCCCCTGGCCCCCTGGACGAAAGGGGTTGTTTCCACTAGTGAATATATAAATTATTTGTCACAAAAATTATATTATTAAATTTGTATTGAAAAAAGTTTCTAATGATTTTTTTGAACTTAAAAGTTTGCAATGATTTTATTTTGTGATATAAAATTTAATTTTTGTTGACTCAATTAATAGTCAAAGTGTGTTTTTAAACCATGCGTATCCTGTAAACTGTGTTGGAGGGAGTAGTTTTTGCCTCGAGCATTATTTGGGGAGAAGATTGTAATTGGCCTGCACTAGCTTCAAGGAGATGCACCGTCGGATAGCAGTAAGAGTTGCCTAACTACAAGCAAGCAATACCAATGGCCGGACTGTAGAAGGTATCTTTCGCATGTAGAAACACGGACATCTGGAGAGACCGACGACAACTTCCTTATTTGTTCGGCGGGTGGTCGCGGGGAGTCCCTTGCCTCCGGGTTGTGTATTTCCACATTTCCAAAGGGAGGAGGGATAAGACACACAGTACTCGGAGAAGGATTTTTACCCAGGTTCAGTCCATCGCGAGATTGATGTACTCCACGATCAGCTTTCCCGGAAGGCGTAGCCATCTCTCTAGGATTATACGCGGGCAAGACTAACATGGAGGAGTGCTTTGGGGCGAATACACGGAGTTTATGCAGGTTCAGGTTAGCCGGAGATGCTCCCTACTTCCTGCAAATCAACTATGACGACGATTGCCAGACACAAGTTACAATTGCCTAGGGCAGATTTAGCCATATACTCAATATGCCCTAGGGTTTCTCTCGTTCGTCTTTATATAGAGAGCCGAATCGGGTCTTAGGAACACAAACCGTACAATGGCTAACCATATTAATCTATGCTCACCTGTCCTTTAAGAGATACATATGAGCTTTGGGGCCGCCATTGCAGACGCATTCCTACGCTTCGTCCCTTCTAGGCCTCCGTGTTTGGGCCTGCCCTTCTGGTACGGCTTCTGGATGCCGGCACATATCCCATTCCGGATATTTTCTACAATAGCCCAAACACGGAATGGGGTATCTGTCGGCATCCAAAAGCCGGACCAGAAGGACAGGCCCAATCACGGAAGCCCAGAATCGACGAAACGTAGGACTGCGTGTGCAATGGCGGCCCCAAAGCCCATATGTATCTGTTATAGGCCAGGTGACCGTAGATTAATAGGGTTAGCAATTGTACAACAAATACCCCATGTCGGATATATGCCGATTAGGGGTATGTCCATCATTGGTCCAAAAGCCGGTTTACCAGGGTGGCCCATAGGTAATGGATCATAGTCCATTGGGCGGCGCAGGAAGCCAGATTCTAGAAAGAACCCGGACCACAGCCCAACACTACTACGGAAAACATTCTAGGAGGCGCATATTTGTTGCCTTCGAGGCGCATATAAAATGCGCCTCCACCGCCAAGCCTCGCATATATTGTTATGTGAGGCGCATCTAATATGCGCCTCCTATACGTGCATATAGGAGGCGCATTTCAAAATGCGCCTCCTATATGCAGGTATAGCAGGCGCATATTAGATGCGCCTCTCATATTCAGAAATGCGCCTCCTATATATCCCCCATATGCGACTCCTATATATCCCCCATATGCGTCTACATATGGGAAACTTGCTGCTGTTCTACAAAGCTCTGCACTTCGAGGCCCAACACTGTCTACAAGAATAGAAGCGTGCGTAGACATCGTCTCTATTGACGTGTTGGTAAGGTAAAAGTTTCTCACATCCTCGGTTGTGAGTTCTCGAATGTATTAGATTATGCAATTTTTATACATGAATTATGCGGGTTGTTCAATTGTGCAGTTATTTCAATGGACAAAGTTAAGAGGCGTCTATTCTCTTTTTCACTTAAGGACAAAGCAAGGGAGTGGTATGAGCTACTAGATCATCCTCATCATTTGGAGTGGAAGGAGCTTGAATCTCCATTTTAATCTAAATTGTATTCTTCTGATGAACTGTATTTAGATAGGAATTACAATTATAATATTTGGCCTCGTGATGGAGAAAGCATTGCTCATGTTTGGGGAAGACTAAAAACATTAGTACTCAAATGTTCTAACCATGAGCTTCCTAAGGAAATAATTGTTACTAATTTTTATGCAAAGCTTTCAGGACATTGCAGAGATTATCAAGATGCATGTTCAGAGGATTCTTTCTCAAGTAAGAAGTTTGAAGCTAAATGGGGTCTTCTTGAAACAATTCGAACCAGTAACGAATATTTGAATTACGACAAAGGTAAAGAACAAGGTATAAACTATGAGTATGATTGCATTAAGTCTTTCCCTGAAACTGGTGGTTTTCAAGAGTGTAGTGCTAAATATGGTCTTGATCCTAAAATGATTGTTGGTTGTTATAGATACTTTTCTTCTTTTATTAATGTTCCCAAAGCAAATGGGGAAATATATCACGAACCTTTTAAAGACACTTGCATGAAACATGTGTTATTAATGATTGCAATGAACATGCTCAAACTTCTGAAAGTACTATTTCTTATAAACATGTTTATTTTTGTGGAGCACTTAAACCTTGTGAAAAGAATCAAATCGAAAAAGAATATTGCATCCATCATAGGAATGAAGAAACTAGAAAGTGGTGCAGTGCTTTGGATGATCTTGGTGAAACAATTTGTGCCATCTATGCTTTTATTTGTGAACTTTCCTGCAAAGTGGGTCATTTCAATTTTCAATGCTCAGGCTGTCCAACGAGAACTCCAAGTTTGTATTGTGATGACATGATCACTCCTAATAAGCAGGATGAACTTACATTATTTTTGGGGTGTGAAGAGTTATCAAGAAAAACTTCTTTGGTATATATGAGTTCTCTTGATATGAGTATATAGTGTCCTGCATGGTTGTGATCTTTATTGTGTTAATAATTTTCACGCAAATACTTACAAACAAAATATTATATCAGAGGAGACTTTACCAAAATATGATAGTTCTAATATTTTTTTTCATCTTATTAATGAAGAGGAGGAATCTTCCAAGGTTTTTTCTATTGTTTCTGACAATAAACCAGGATACGTGGAGAAGCTTCCTTTCAATCCTCTCCCTCCTATATAGAGGAAGAAGAAGAAGACGAAGAAGAAGAAGATGAGTAAAAGGAGATAGGTAAAGGTACCTCCCCCTAAGCATGTTGCTCCTATTATAGTTTTTGATGAGTATGAACTCGATGATTTTCCCATGCCTGTTATTTATGAAAGTGATCATGATTGTGAGAAACACACTACTTTTGATCATGAAAATCTCTTTGGTACCAATTCTGAAAATGGTGATAATTGATGTACTATTAGTACCATCCATGTTCCTTCCAAGGATGATATAGAAAGCTCTCAGCTTGTGGGTGATGTGTTTAAAAATCCTTTTTCTACTGATAATTCTATGCTTGATACATCCCTTTCTAGTAAAAATGATGATATGTTTACAAATGAATGCACTTTGGAAGATAACTATCATATTGCCTATGATGATACTATGCCGATAATTTTGATAAATATTATAAAAGATGTTATAACATAGGCTATGGTTACAATTTTCCTTCTAAAACTTGTCATAATTACGGAGGGATTACCCAAAACTATCTCCCTAATATACAACTTGTCTATCATGTTAGGGTTATTTATGATGATTACAATGATGAATATGATATTTTCAGTCCACCTAGTATTGAGGAGATAGTTAATTATGATTATATATGCCTCCTATATTTGATGATTATGGTGAGGATGATTATAATGATGGCTATTTTGTTGAATTTTCTCCCACTGCTATTAATAAGAATGACTATGCTTATGTGGAGAGTATTAATTATTTTATGCATGTGGCTCAAGATAAGAATGTTTCTTGTGATACTTATATTGTTAATTTTATTCATGATGCTACTGAAAGTTATTATGAGAGAGAAAAATATAATTTTATGCATCTCAACAATATCAAGTTTTCCCTCTTTATGTTGAAATTTCTGAAGTTGCACTTCTTTTGTCTTCATATGCTAGGTGTTTGTTTTGAACGCTTGTTAGCCGTGTGATCAGGGGTGTTTCTTTCGAGCACTTCTTAACCATTGGATCGAAACCCTAGCAGAACACTTTGTGAGCCAGAGGACCCTATATATGGCCCACCTCTCGGAGTCCCTTCATACAACATTCAGTTCATCCACCGAATACAAATCATTCGGATTCGCCAGCATACGTCCTACCATGCATTTCATATGCATATATGTACTCAGGAGACACGGTGGGGCTGTATGCTGGCGATACCGATTGTTTTGTTCTACATCCCTCATTCAAGGTTTGACAAAAGTTTTGATACATCATTCAGTTCATCGACCGACTACAAATCATCCGAATTCGCAGCATACGTCCGACCGTGCATTTGATATGCATATATATATATGCACCTAGAGCCATAGTCGGACCGTATGCTGGCGACACCGTTTGTTTTGTTCTATATATCTACAAATCCTCCAGTTCACACGCCTGACAGTGATGTTGATACAAAACATGTCGAAAACAGAGGTGGACTAATCCAAATACATGTACCATGCAGGTTTGATACATTATTACACAATAGTCTAGCAATATTACATGTTTATTTTCTGCGAGCTTAGATGACGTTATGCTCTCGGACATTTCATCGAACACCTCTTGTGCATACGAGGGAAAAACAAGTGAGCACACCACAGCAAAAGGTGAGTGGCATGAGGATTGGAGAGGTCTGGCATGGCAGTGTTTATAAAAAAAGAGAAATTTTTTAGATTTTAAGAAAAAAGAATTATATTAATTTTCATTTTCTATCTACTTGGTAAGTTTTTCTTGATGAAATTGAAATTATTAACTAAAGGGCAATATAAAAATAAATATACAACTTTCCATCTAGGTGGGGTTTTTTTGCCCCGGTTAGTAGCTGAGACGGGACGAAAGGGGTGCTCGGCAAAAGCCTAGTTTTCCACTTGTGTACGACGCTTGCTGGCCGTGCTACAAAGGGCTTCCGCTGATGCTACTGAGGCTTGTTGGCCATGTTACAAAGAGCTGCGATTGGAGCTACCGACGCTCGTCGACAGTGCTAAAGGTTAACTGCTGGTGCTACCGGCGACATGTTGCTGCGATTCGTGAAGTGAATGACCACTGTTTGCTGAGAGAAGATTTGTAGATACATTAATGTTGTATGGAAACCGTAGGCGAGCTTTATTAACTAAGGAAATATGGTTGATACAATATATTAATCGCGTTGAGCATTACACCGGTGGACCATGGACACACCCTTTGAAACTGGCTAGATGCATTACGAAGTGAAGCTTGACAATTCATGAAGGAAAGCGTGGGCGTGCTCCTGCTTGACAGTGCGGGACAAGACATTGCAGCCGCCGTCCTTGCCGTTGGCAGTGATGATGTTGGACGGGAGACCCCCACGGTTCTGCCTGTAGCTCAGCACCGTGGCGGGCCTCCCTCCCCCAAAATCGGTATCGGCGAACCCGATGTGCCGCCAGTAGGTGAGGACGCACAGATTGTAGCCCTGCAGCTGCTGCCGCTCCACCTCCAGGCTCTGCTCCTGCATCATCTGCGGCACGTGGTCCTTGGCGTGCTGTATGAGCTTCACCAGGTCCATGATCGGACCCTCTGCCACGGCGCCGCTCTTGGCTACGGCCAGCTGCACCATGGTGCAGTTGCGGTAGTACCCAGGAGGGGCGCCCACGTAGCCGCGTGCATCCATGGAGATGGAGACCGCCGTGGGGGCCTCCGGGTCGGACATGATCGCCCGCGTGCGGCACTTCCACAGCAGCGCGGCCACGGCCTCGAAAACCGTGCACCTCCTGCTGGTGGACGACGCCGCATCTCGGACGCGGCTGATCGTGTCCGAGGACACGGTGATGTCGAGCAGGGCCAAATCATGGCACCTCTCGAGGCTCTCGAAGACCCGGCGCACGGCCCGCATCAGCGGGGGGAGAACGTTAAGCGAGTCGTCGCACGGCACCGGCACGACGCTCGGGGCGGAATGGCCACGGGCAAGCTCGCCCACCGCCTGCATGAAGAGGCCCATCCCGATGCCGTCGGTGACGGAGTGGCTCGACGTGATGCCCACCACGAACCCGCCGCAGGAAAACTCGGTCACCTTAACCAGTAGCAACGCGTCGGTGCGCCCACAGCCCTCTGCCGGGTAGTAGAGAGCCAGCTCGTCCAGCAGCGTCGTCTCGGGCATCGAACTGTTCAGGTACTTGATCTCCTCCACCGTGGACGACGGCGCAGTTGCGGCCACAAATAGCACCCCCTCCGAGGTGCATGCCAGATAGTTGCCGTCGCTGCCGTCGTCCCCGGCACGGACGAGGCGGCCGGCGATGAGGTTGTAGTGGACCAAAGCCTGGGACAAGGCCGCCTTTATGCGCTCGGCGGGCTTGGGGATCGGATCGGAGAACACAAGCAGCGCTGTGTTCCTCGCGCCCACAAACATCTCGTCGTAAGGAGTGAGTTTCACCATGTTGCCGCCCACCGCCACTGCTGGCTCCGATGATGGCCGGACTAGCTCCGGGGACGACTTCTGCACCACGGCGCTCATTCTAAATTCTCGCTAGTGTTTAACGGCCGCTAGTGCAGGATGCAAGTGTCGATCTTCCTATCCTCTCCGCTATCTTGCTGTTTATATAACTAGCACGGTGGCCCCCGCAAATGCGAGGGCAACACCTAAATATGTCTAGAAACTTTGATGTGTAGAATAGAAACATGTATTATGTACGTAAGTATAATTAGCATGGTTCTATAGTTACCATATATATAATCTGAAATAAATAACAGTTGTTCGGAAAATTCTTTAAACATTTATTATTTTTTGTAAAATAATTAACATTGCAATAAAAAAAACGTATTCATGAAACTATGTGCTTTTTGTACATGGGATATTTGATAGGTACATGGAATTAAATATATATGTAGCAAGGTAGGGTGTAGTTTATATTCGATTTACTTTAGTGTGAGGTTAAACCTATATGTTGATGTGCAAATAGAAAAATGTTGGCCGACCAAGTTTTCGCTATGGTTACCAAGATCAGTTAGTCATGGTCTACTTAATGTTGGTTTATGTGTGTTGATAATTTGATTAAAGAGATGCATAGGTTATATGAAGACTATCGATTGTGATAGGTTTGCTAAATATTTTTTTTGTCTAGCATGAGATTCCCTAGACTGAATCTCTCTTTGTTTGGTCCAACATACAATATGTGCTTGCATGAACATACGATGATGATATTTAATAGAGAAAACAAAAATGAACACACAAAAACACGACAATTTTACTTGGTGATTCTCCAAATATTTGTATAGTTAGTAACTTCTTAATAGATCTAATCAAAATATTTTCTAGCAAACGGAAAAAAGAAATATTTTTCCGGCATGGCAACTGTCTATTGACTATTTTCATTTTATTATGTCAGAATCATTTTTTCCTCATTAAGTACTGCCTTAATTATGAAATACTGACATTGTTCATTCATTCTAAAATATGTCACATTCTAGACAGTTACATCACTACTAACTTTGATTTTATAATAAATATTTTCCGTATATAAAATTCATAAATTATATTTTCTCAAAAATAATAATTTAAATGTTAGGTTGCGCTACTCTTTACTTCATATAAAAATTGGATCTATCTTTTAAAAGACTCTGTCAAATTTATAAACTAACAAATCAATCATCAAGAATTTTATATGTTGTGAAAAAATTTGTCTACACTGGCTTACATTTTTTATAATTTAAACTAATCTAAATTTCCTTTTATTGGCTATGTCCAAGTATGTACGGACGTGTTTGATGTTGCCTTCTCAGAATTGTTTTCTGTATACTCCTTGTAGGTACGTCTGTTTTTTCTTTTCTTTTTGAGAATCTGTAGCTAGGTCTCCTAGCCATACACGTTAAGCTTAATAACGTTAACGTGAGCGCATAGGTACGAAAAAAAACATCCAGTCGTGCTCCTTGCTAACCCCTTGCGTGATAGGTTGGGAAAAAAGAAATCAGATCTGACTCCTTGCTAACATTAACCGGGTCAACATGGTTGCGTAACTTCTAATTTCACGTGAAATCTAAACCACATATTTTAGATCTAACCATCAAAATAATTTGAGTGATGTGTTTTAACGTGGTGTCTCTATTAGACATCTGTGTATTGGTTTTAGTATATAATAGACTAGCACAGTGGCCCTCGCATTTGCGAGGGAAGCATATTTAGTTGGTGAATGTGTTCGATATATAAAAATATTTTTTCGTGGATATTATATTGTTTTCCTTAATACCATAGGAAAAAAAGTTCTACAATTATCGCTAATATTATTATAGACAAAATATCACATTTGCGAGTGACTATCGCTAATATTATTCTAGACAAAATATCACATATGCGAGTGACATCTTTGACCATCCTAAAAATTGACGGTGAATGATTATGTGACATCTATGAAAAATACCAACATGTTTTGTTTGTAAGTGATATTAAATTGGTAACAGAGATATAAATTTTACATGATGTTAATTTGTACGCAGTGTAAGTTAACTTTGATAAAAAGTTGGTTAACCGGAAGAAAAATAGTTTATCCTAAAAAACAACGGACTATATATTTCTAACCTACTGGATTAACACGGTGTCTTCGTTAGAGTTTCGTATATTGCTTTTAGTTTATAATAGATCATAACACGCTTGTATCCATCATTCTAGCTAAAGGAAGCTATGCGTGAGCAAGTGGATCAGCATCTGCACAATAGAAGCTATGCGTGAGCAAGTGGATCGGCATGCGTATCTAAATCTGTTCAAATTATTAGAGTTCACAAAGGGCTTTACCCGACCTCTGCATAACTAAGATACACATAGACTCCAACCAGAAGTTGTAAAACAAAAACGAAAACGTCTATGCCCACGGTTGAATGATCCAAAGACGAGAGTACATCCATGTTGGATAAAAATATCGCTCCGCCAGTTTTTCCAGACGTACAAATGCCTCCGTACAAAATCCTTGATATGCCCCCATTAAAATAAGTTTCTTTTCCATAAAGGCAGAGATTGACTCGACCATAAGCCATCCACAATTTAAGGTAGTAAGTGTTCTTGTATGACATAATTGGGAGATTTCTAGAATTAACCAATCGATGAAAAAATGTTTAATCACACAGAACCCATATATACATGATGAAGGCTACTAAATAATCAAGTGGTTCGTCATCAAGCATATTTCACTACGGGAGGGCGCCTCTTTCCCTTGTGCCGGAAACACACGGTAAAGTCTTTGTCGTGTGCCGCACACGGTAAAGGGCACACGGGATCGGGAAGCACGTTAGAGAATTCTTTCCCGTGTGCCGTTTTTCGGGGCACAAGGCAAAGATCTGACATGGTACCCACTTGCTTCTGACGACGGTAACGGACGGCGACGGTGCGGTGGGACCCGCCAGAGAGAATCTAACGCCGGTGAAACCATAACACAGTGAGTGAGAGAATCTTGGGCATCCAAGACCCAAGCCACACTCTAACACACATGGTATGACATAACCTAGACCTGGGTGGGATTCAGACACCTCCGGAGCCCCTCTCCGGAGAAACCCAAGAACCGCTGGAGAAAAAGACGAATTTGTTGTTCTCGCCCCTCTACGTGAGACGGAATGGGGTTGCAAAGTGGAACTAATTTCTTGGTTGTGTTAGGTTAGGCCCAAGGTACACCCAATACAATGGTAGGGCACACCTTTTGGCAGAATTCCCCCCGTTGCGCCAGATCCGGTAGTTTTCGGCTTTGAGTAGTCCTGGAACCCGTCAAAGAGAATCTGACGCCGGTGCAGCCATTACACAGGGAGTGGGAAAATCTTGGAAATCCAAGACCCATGCCACACTATAAAAAATGGTATGGCATAAACAAGGCTTGGGTGGGATTCACACGCTCCGGAGCCCCTCTCCGGAGAAACCCTAGACCCGCTGCAGAAAAGGACGCAACTACCATTCTCGCCCCTCTACGTGAGCCGGAAGGGGTAGCAAACCAGAACTAATTGTTTGGTTGTGTTAGGTTAGGCCCAAGAAACACCCAAGAAAATGAAAGGGCCCACCTATTGGCAATTTCCCCCCCTCCCCCCGTTTTGTGAGATGCAGGATTTTTGGGCTGTGAGTAGTCCTGGAACCCGCGAGAGAGAATCCGACGCCGGTGAAGCCGTAACACATAGAGTGAGGGAACCTTGGGAATCCAAGAACAATGCCACACTATAACACACATGGTATGGCATAACCTAGCCTTGGGTGGGATTCAGACGCTCGAGAGCCCCTTCCCGGAGAAACCCTAGGCCTGCTGGAGAAAAAGACGGAACTGCCGTTCTCGCCCCTCTACGTGAGTCGGAAGATGGTAGCAAAGTGGAACTAATTGTTTGCTTGTGTTAGGTTAAGCCCAAGGAACACCCAAGACAATGTTAAGGCCCACCTATTGGCAATATTCCCCCCGATGTGTCAGATGCAAGATTTTTGTGCTGTGAGTAGTCTTGGAACCCGCGAGAGAGAATCCGACACCGGTGAAGCCATAACACATAGAGTGAGGGATTCTTGGGAATCCAAGACCCATGCCACATAATAACATACATGGTATCGAATAACCTAGGGTTGGGTGAGATTCAGACGCTCTAGAGCCCCTCTCCGGAGAAACCCTAGGCCCGCTGGAGAAATAGATGGTACTGCCGTTCTCGCCCCTCTACATGAGCCGGAAGGGGGTAGCAAAGCGGAACTAATTGATTGGTTGTGTTAGCCTAGGACCAAGGAACACCCAAGACTATGGTAGGACCCACCTCTTGGCAAGATCTCCCCTGTTCTGTCAGATCCGGGAGTTTCGGGCTGTGAGTAGTCCTGTATCCCACGAGTGAGAATCTGACGACGGTGAAGGCATAACACAGAGAGTCAGTGAATCTTGGGCATCCAAGACCCATGCTACACTGTAACACACATGGTATGGCATCACCTAGGCTTGGGTGGGATTCATAAACCTCCGGAGCCCCTCTCCGGAGAAAAGCCGGAACTACCGTTCTAACACACTTATATACGCGAGTCGGAAGTGGTAGAAAATTGGACGTAGTTGCTTGGGGCTTTAGTATAAATTCATATATAATGTTATAATTTATTATTAGAAAAATGAAACAGCAAAATCTAAATAAAAATATCTTTGCCGTGTGTTTGCACACGGCAAAGACCCATGTATGTCGTGTGCAGGAGCGCAGACACGTTGGTTCTTTGTCATGTGCAAACACATGAAAAAGTATTTATCTTCACTGTATGTTCGCACATGGTAAATACTCGCCGTGACGCTTCCGTTTTAGTTGGACACTTGTCCGCGGTCTTTACTGTGTGTCGTTCTTTTCCGACGTGACACCTCCGTTTCTTTGCTGTGTGTCCTTCTTTAACGTGTGCTTTCTCCAGTCCTATACCATGCGTCTCTCTTTACCGTGTGCTGTCACATGGCAAAGATATGTTACCGTGCACCCCGAAATTTGGCACACGGTAAAGAGGAAGGCACATGGCAAAGGTGTGCTCTCCCGTAGTGTTTAGAGATTAGTTTAAATTAGTCTTGTCACGTACTTGTGTTGGTGGCATAGCACAGAGATGTTTGAATTATTTGTATTTGCTCCGCTAATATACTAGGACACATAAAACAAGAATGCAATCTGTCAGGCATATTTAGAAGCTAGCTTGTTTAATTAGGAGCGTTCTCTAACCACTACGCATACGTTTCACATAGCAAGTGTGTCTTTTTATTGAGCAAACGAACCCCCCATCGATTTCATATAAAGAAACCACCAGTTCTTACAAGATCAACATAGAAGGAAAATTAAGAAATCTAGGAGATACATACTAGTAAAGAAAACTAGGTATTGTCGTTCTCACATCACCAGTTAAGAGACAAAGAACAAACAAGGGGGGGGGGGTGATACGTCCATTTTGCATCACTGTTTTATATTGTTATTTTCTATTATTTATCTATATATTTCATGTTATGATGCATTACTTATGTTATTTTATCTTATTTTGCATGTTTCATATTTTTTGGAGAATAAACACCAGAACCAGAAATTTGATGGAAAAAGGCACCGTCGAGATACCATATTTCAGAAGATCAGAAGAAGAGGGGAGGATACCGGAGATTCCTTAGAAGTCTAGATGAGGGAGCTAGCCAGAAGGAGAGCCAAAGGGGGCCACCAGGGGCCCACACCATGGGGTGGCGCCCCCCTGGTCGCGACGCCAGGTGGTGTGGTCACCCTGGCCCACCTCTAGTCGACCACTTTCGTGTACTTGACCCCGAAGGAACCATAAGCCCCAGACCATCATCGAATAATTATTCCACCGCCGCATCGGAGCGGAAAATACCCGAGAGAGAAAAGCTCTCTGGTAGGGAGAAATCTGTCGGGGAAATTCCTCTCTGGAGAGGGAAAATCATCGCCATCGTCACTGTCATCACTCTGGGCATCATCAATATCGTCATCATCACCACCAGCACCATCACCCTCATCATCCACCGTCATCTCAGTGTAACAATTAGGGGCCGCTATCGTTGTTTTACATTAGATCTCTCTCCCGGTGTGGATTACTCGTTAGTAGTTGATGCTTGTGAGATTTATCGGTGTTAGGACTTTATGAAAAGATTGTTATTATCCATTATATCACATCTGATTATTATTCATATGATGTCTTCTGAGTAGTTCGTTTAGTTCTTGAGGACATGGGAGAAGTCATGATGTTAGTAGTGAGGTTATGTTGAAGTAATATGTTGTGGTTCGGTATTTAAGTTGTGGTTCTATTCTTATAGTGGTGTCATGTGAACGTAGACTACATGATACTTCAACTTTATGGGCCTAGGAGGATGCATTGTGTATTTGGCTACTAATTGTGAGGTTGCCGGAGTGACAGAAATTTAAACCCCTGTTAGGAAACCAATGCACGAGGGAGCGTAGAATCCCAGAGTTTTAAGGTTGTGGTTGGATTTATCGTAATTACTTTTTTGTATTTGCGGATGCTTACGAGGGGTATAATCACAAGTATGTATTAGTCTTAGTTGGGCGGTGCATTATCATAGGTTCACCCACACAACACTTCACGAACCAATGGATATTAATCGAAAGTAACGAAGCGAAAGCACTTGACGAAATTCCCATGTGTCATCGAGAATGTTTGCTAGTCATAAGTAACACAAACGTCTTGTCCTTTGCCCTCAAAAGGATTGGGCTACTCGCTTCAATATTATTTACTGCACTTTAATTACTCGCACATTATTTATCTACTATATCCAAAACAACCAAAAACCCGTTTGTTAGGTTTATAGTGAATCCTCTATCCAACCTGCTTGTCAACACCGTCTTCTCCTCATTGGTTTTGACACTCTTATTTATCAAAAGTACCACGATACACCCCCCCTTTACTTGTGGATCATCCAGAATACTTTCTGGCGCCGTTGCCGGAGAGTGAATTGCTATTGGTAAGTGGAATTGGTAAGAGAAACTTTTACTGTGAGGAAATACCTATAAAATACCTATGAAAATTGTTGGACGTGTTATGGATAACTGCTATTACGGTGATGGAATTGTCCATCCCGGTGATCATTTGCTCTTTATACATGAATTATGCGAGTTATTCATGTGTGCAGGTATTAGAATGGATCAAGTTAAAAGGAAATTATTTTCTTTATCGCTGAAAGGAAGAGTCGCTGAATGGTTCAAATTACTGAAGAATGGTGAATATATTGGATGGGAGGAAATTGTTCCTCTCTTTTATTCTAAATTTTATCCTCCTAGTGAGATCATAAAGACCGGAATCAAATCTATAATTTCTGGCCTCGTGATGTAGAGAGTATTGCCCAAGCGTGGGGGAGAATGAAGTTATTAATGCTGAAATGTCCCGTTCATGAACTCCCGCGTAATATTGTTGTCAATAATTTTTATGCAAGGTTTTCTCTTCATGATAAGGATTTATTGGACGCTTCTTGTTCTAGATCATTAACACGTATGAAGGAAGAAGCTAAATGGGATCTTCTTGACCGTATTCAACAAAATACTCAAGGATGGGAGAACGAATAAGGTAGAAAGTCAGGTATAAATTATGACTATGAATGCATTAAATCTTTTATGGGAACCAATGATTTCTATGATGTTAGTGTTGTTTGTGGTCTTGCTTCTCAAATCTTTGCAAACTATCTTAAAGGTTTTGCCTCCTATCTTGATATTCCTAAAAATAATCATCACAAGTACCATGCACCTTATAAAGATATTGTTCCTGCTAGTAATATAGACGTGCATGCTATTAATCCTGTTGTTCCTGAGCCCTATGTTGAAAAATGCCTGTCCCTTCTAAGGTGAAAGAACACTCCATGGTGGCTAGTGTGGTTAATAAGAGTAATAAGAAAGCTATTGAACTTGATGAACAAATAATTGTTGAACCTGCAGTAGCAATAGTAAAAGATCTTGTTTGTGGAAATGTGGAGGATGAACACATTGTCTTCTGTGAGGATGCTTCTAACATTGTTTCACATCCTCATAGACCTAAGAAAAGTAGTGTTCTTGTGCTTTATGTTAAGATTGGTGATCATTGCTATTATGGTTTGTGTGATATAGGTTCTAGTTCTAGTGCTATACCTTATGAGCTTTATAGAGAAATTATGCATGAAATTGGTTCTTGTGGGCTTGAAGATATTGATGTGGTTATTCAACCTGCTAATAGAGAAACTGTTTTCCCAATTGGTATTGTTAGATATGTGGAAGTTTTATGTGGTAAAAATAAATATCCCACTGATTTTGTAGTACTTGGTAAGGATGCTAGTAATGCTTGTCCTATTATTTTTGTTATACCTTTCTTGAACACTTGTGGTGCTATTATAGATTGTAAAAGAGAGAAGATTTTGACTAAATTTGATGGAAAATATTATGAGTTCAATTTCTCCAAATTTGCGAGAGCACTTTATGAATCTAAATTTCCTGATGAGAAGTTTAAAGTTGAACAACTTGATTCTACTGCCCTTGCTCCTAACAATGCTTTGCAGAAATATATAGACGACCACAAGAGTGAGGTCTTTATGGAAGAGGGAAATGAGATTGACGATATTATTATTTGTCAACTTATGATAGTGAAACATAATTTACCTGTGGAAGACATGGGTACCACATTTCCACCCAAGGAGGATCATGTGTTTGATTTAAAACCTTTGCCTGATGATCTTAAATATGCTTATATTGATGATAAGAAAATGTATCATGTTATTGTTAGTGCTAAAATTTTAGGTGAAGAAGATGAAAGATTATTGGGAGTTCTTAAGAAACACCGTGGAGCTATTGGATATACTCTTGATGATTTGAAAGGAATTTCTCCTACTATATGTCAGCATGCTATTAATATTGAACCTGGTTCAAAGGCAGTAGTTGAACATGAACGTCGTTTAATTCCTAAGATGAAGGAAGTGGTAAGAAACGAGGTATTAATACTTCTTGATGCTGGTATTATTTTTCCTATTGCTGATAGTAGATGGGTGAGCCCTGTGCATTGTGTCCCTAAGAAAGGAGGAATGACTATTGTACGTAATGAAAACAATGAGCTCATTCCACAAAGAGTAGTAGTTCGTTATAGAATGTCACTGATTTTGGAAAGGTTAATAAAGTTACTAAGAAAGATCATTATCCTTCACCCTTTATTGATCAAATGCTTCATAGGTTGTCTAAGAAAACTCATTTTTGCTTTCTTGATGGTTATTCTGGGTTTTCTCAAATTGGTGTTAGGAAGCAAGATCAAGAGAAAACAACTTTTACTTGTCCTTATGGTACTTATGCCTCTATACGTATGCCTTTTTGTTTGTATAATGTTCCTGCTACTTTTCAAAGATCCATGTCTGCTATTTTTCATGGTTTTTTGTGAAGAAATTGTGGAAGTATTCATGGACGATTTCTCAGTGTATGGAACTTCTTTTGATAATTGTTTGCACAACCTTGACAAAGTTTTGTAGAGATGTGACAAACTAATCTTGTTCTTAATTGGGTGAAATGTCACTTTATGGTTAATGAAGGAATTATTCTTGGACATAAAATTTCTGAAAGAGGAACTGAAGTTGACAGAGCTAAAGTGGAAGCCATAGAGAAAATGCCCTGTCCTAGGGATGTTAAAGGTATTCGCAGTGTTCTTGGTCATGCTAGTTTTTATAGGAGGTTTATTAAAGATTTCTATAAAATATCAAAGCCTCTTACTAATCTTCTTCAAAAGGATGTACCATTTGTTTTTGATGATGATTGTAAGGAAGCTTTTGAAACTTTAATAAAGGCTTTAACTATTGATCCTATTGTGCAACCGCCTAATTGGAATTTACCTTTCAAAATTATGTGTGATGCTAGTGATTTTGCTGTAGGTGATGTTCTTGGATAGCGCATAGATAAGAAGTTGAATGTTATTCATTATGCTAGTAAGACTCTTGATGCTACTCAAAAGAATTATGCTACTACTGAAAAAGAGTTCTTAGTTGTAGTTTTTGCATGTGATAAGTTTAGGCCTTGTATTGTTGACTCAAAGGTTACTATTCATACTGATCATGCTGTTATTAGATACCTTATGGAAAAGAAAGATGCTAATCCTAGGCTTATTAGATGGGTGTTTCTTTTACAAGAGTTTGATTTGTATATTGTGGATAGAAAGGCTGCTGAAAATCATGTTGCTAATATCTTGTCTAGATTGGAAAACATTACTTTTGACCCTATTCCTGTTAATGATTGTTTTCGAAATGAACAATTGGATGCAATAAAGGTAAAACCCCATGATAGTACATGGTATGAAGATTACGCTAACTTTATTGTTTCAAATTATTTGCCTCCAACATTCACAGCTCAACAAAGAAGAAAATTCTTCTGTGATTTGAGGCATTATTTTTGGGATGACCCACATTTATATAAAGAACGAGTAGATGGTATTATGAGAAGATGTGTTCTAGATCATGAACAACGTGAAATATTGAAGAAGTTCCATAGTAGTGCTTATGGAGGACATCATGCTGGAGATAGAACCGCACAAAAGGTTCTAAAATCAGGTTTCTATTGGCCTACTCTCTTTAAAGATGCACGTAAATTTATCTTATCTTGTGATGAATGTCAAAGAGTAGGAAATATTTCTAGACATAATGAAATGTCTATGAGTTATTCTCTTGTCATTGAACCTTTTGATTGTTGGGGATTTTACTATATGGGTCCTTTTCCTCCTTCAAATGGCTATACACATATACTTGTTGATGTTGATTATGTTACTAAGTGGGTAGAAGATATAAATACTAAAAGTGCTGATGGAGAAACCTCGTTAAAAATGCTTAAAGATGTTATTTTTCCTAGGTTTGGTGTTTCTAGATATCTTATTACTAATGGAGGCTCTCATTTTATTCATGGTGGTTTTAGAAAAACCCTTGCTAAATATTATATTAATCATAGAATTGCCTCATGTTATCATCATCAAACTAGTGGGCAAGTAGAATTATCAAATAGATAAATTAAATCTATCTTGCAAAAGTATGTTACTAAATCTTGGAAGAATTGGTCAGATAAATTGAATGATGCTTTATGGGCTTATAGAACTGCTTATAAAAATCCTATGTGTATGTCTCCGTATATAATGGTTTATGGAAAAGCTTGTCACTTGCCTTTAGAGTTAGAACACAAAGCTTATTGGGCAGTGAAAGAATTAAATAAAGATTTTAAACTTGCTGGTAAGAAAAGAATGCTTGATTTGAATCATTTAGATGAATGGAGATGTGAAGCTTATGAAAATGCCAAGATATTTAAAGAGAAAGTTAAACAATGGCATGATAAAATAATTCTTAAAAGAGAGTTTCATGTTGGTGAGAAAGTTCTATTGTATCGGCCTCGTCTCAGATTTTTTGTAGGAAAATTACTCTCAAGATGGGAAGGACCTTATATTATTGAAGAAGTGTATCTTTTGGGGGCAATCAAAATTGCTTCCCTCAAAGATAACACTACACAAGTGGTGAATGGGCAAAGACTCGAACATTATATTTCTAGGGATTCTTACGATGAAAATGTTGATGTTATTCAAGTAATGACTCCGAAGAAGTTCATCAGATGGAAGATTCCATAATCTGAAGAGTCTGTTTTGGAATAGGTAGCAGTTATGTTAAGAAAAAGTTCGCAGATTATATTCTCAGCTATTAATTATTGATTTTTGGAAAATATGAAAAATACCGAGCCGAAGAGGAGTTGGAGAAGGTACCCGGAGGCACCACACCATGTGGGGGCGCTGGCCCACCCTTGGTCGCACCACCCTATGCTATGGGCGCCCCGGAGGCCCTCTCCAACTCGTTTTCGACCTGGACTTTCCTTTCGTTATGCATATTTTTGTTATATAATCCCCGCCCCCCCAAGGTTTGTGTATCGTTTTCTCGTAGTGTTTCTGTTTCGAGTTGTTTCTGCCAGGATCTGTTTTCAGTTCTGGAAGCACCATGATCTCCACCAACAACAACAAGGGGAAGGGACCGAAGGAAGGTGATCTCCAAGACCAGAAGCCGAAGAAGGAGATGTACAAGAGTACTTATGAGTACGTCCACACGCTACTATCGCAAGCATTGGAGTGGCTACAAAACCTTCCAAGCACACGACGAGGACTAACACTGGATGGCTGGCCCGACGTCAGTTTTTATCCCCAGATATTCCACTTTCAAGTATTAAGAGACCTTTCCATAATTTAATTCATGAATATAAATATATGAGGGTACCCGAGTCATGGTTGCCTTCTTCTTGGGATATGGATCGTTCTAACCGTGCAGATAAAGAAAGATTTCAACCTAAGGAAGTGTGGGGGAAACATCTAGATGGCTGGAATTCATCGATTGACAAGCATGCAAACCGTATTGATCACAATACGAAGGTGATGTATATTCTTATATTCATAATTGAAGATCTGAAGAAATCAATTGATAAGCTCATCGAGAAGGATTCACCACCACCACCACAAAAGAATTTATTCGTCATTGGTATTGGCATCCCCTTGGCTTGTTCCGAGCTTGGGGGAGTGTCACGGTATCACCTTTATCTTTCACCCCTTTTTTACCGTTTAGTAGAGTCATATCATGAGTATAGAAAATATACTATAGTATGGTTTGCAGTATGGAAGTGTGACTCCTTAATTGGTTATTGTTGTATCCCTTGGGTTGAGTTCCCGTAGTGACATATTAATGAGAAGTTTCATCATCTACATGTTCTACTTCATTTTAGTTTGCAATTTTTGTTATGTGATTGATCTTCTTATTAGTATTGGTATCAATGTTGGAGCTTCAAGATAATCTAGTTGGTTTTGGCAAACTTCGCATTGGTCAGTAGGAACAATTCGTTGAGACTTAATTAGAAAAGAGGGAATTGCATGTAGATATATTATTCCATGATCTTTCATTCTTGTTAGCTCATAAGCTTAGTATTCTCAAATAAGTTTGTTTGCACCTTCAAGGAAGATTGCATGATTGGCTTTTTCATATATGTTTTTGTTTGTTTTACTTCAATTCTTATGCTTGCTACCCAACCTTGCTAGCCAAAAAACCTGTACTAAGAGGGAATGCTTCTCGTGCATCCAAACCTTGAGCCCCAAAACCTTGCCATATGTGTCCACCATACCTACCTATTTGTGGTAGTTAACCGCAACTCCAAGTAAATTTCTCATGTGTTGCCTTTAAAACATTCAAAATTACTCCTTTTTTATGTTCCTGTTTTTGCTCAGGTGGATGTAAATAGAGAATTTTATCTCACTTGTTGATGGACTTCACACACCTTGACTAGAGGCTTCATCCGCTTATCCAAATGCAAGAAGAGCTGGGAGCGAGGTGCCCAGCCCCAAACCAATACAACAAACTCTCTTCACTATTTTTGCCCCTGATTTTTCAGTCAAAGCATAATTGTGTAAACAAAAGAGAAAGAGGTATGACCTTCTACACCAGTTGCGTCCTTCATATGGGAGCCTCTCTTGTGAAGTCTAGCTGGCTCGTGATGTACTGTATTTTGTGTCTACCATTCGTTGACATTAGCATACACCTCTAGAATTAGACACTCCTCCATGGTTTGTGATTGTTAGCAGGCACCCGAGGATTAGGTTAGCCATGATTTGCGTAAGATCGATGGGAGGAGTGTCAAACATTTTATACATCTGTTTATTAAAATAAAAGCTCTAGCACATGAGTGATCCATGCTTCCCTCTGTGAAGGGCCTATCTTTTACATTTATTTTGAGTCCGGAAACCTATTTCCTTCTGGGTTAGAAAAGCATTTGAGAGATCGAAAGATAAGTACACTGTTTATTGTTCTCTGACCAAGATTGAAGTATGCCTTTACCAATTTTGATTTACTTTTTGCACCGTTGTTGTTCTTCTGCTTGTTTCAAGTTTAATTATATGAGAGGAAGTTTGTCACACCCCAGTTTTTGGATTCTTGTACTGTGCTCAAGAAGACAACTATTAGGGCCAACAAATTATTTTTATAACAACATGATTGTTTTAACTAACTTGTGTTATGACCTTAATCATATTTGCAACATAAGTTTTGTTTCATTATAAAACCAACACCATATGTTTCTGAAAAATATTCCTGATAATTTTTTCCCTAATGTTTTCTTATTATTACTTGAGTGGATTTTTATTCCAATACTTGGATCATTCTTGTTTGAATCTTAAAACAAACTTTTAACCTTGTTGGATCCAATAAAACAAGTTTCCAAAATGATCTATGAAAGTTTTCTTTTAACTTTCCTATAGAAAACAATTCCTGAAAATAAAGCCAAGTACCTGTTTTCTACCATTGTCTTCACCAAGCTATAAATTGTTATATTATGGTTTCTTGACTTTTAATTAATCCTTGATATATGTACTACAAACCCATAAGCTCACTTTTATTTTTGGATAAATAAAAACTATCTTTTGATTGTTGTTTTTGTGGTATAAAATTAAGGCAGAATAAGGCAGTTTTGAGAAACAGATAAAAACAGAATGTAGGTCTTTTTCCACATTATTTTCATGGCCTTAAACTAGTTCAAAATTGTTTTCAAAAGTTGTTTCTGAAAGTTTATAACATGGTTAACACATCCATACTTTGAAAACCAATTTTGGAAAGCAATTGAACCCTGAAAACAAACTCAACTTTTTGAACCTTTGATCTGTTTTCCAACACTTAGAGAATTTTCTGAATTATTCGAAACAGTCACAGATACGATTTTGGGCAGAAGATTTCATTGCCTTCCCTTGCAAGATTCGAAGTAAAAGCTTGTCCCTTGTGTTTACCACAACTAGTACTCCATCTTGGATGCTTGACCTTGCTTCTAGAAGCCTTAGGCATGAAGATAAGAGAGGATAGATATGGTGACTAGGATAGGTATGGGCACACATGCATCTTAGATATTTTTGACTTTTCCACTTGTCCCTTGCCTCCACTTGCCCCCAAAGGCCAACCTTGCCCATGTCACATGTGTACTTGAATAGGACACCATGTGCACTCAAATGGAAAATACCAAAAAGTCCCTTGAACACCTCTTATGCCATCAAATGGTAGGGATCCAATGTCACACTTCCATTTTTGCCCTTGACCCTTGACCCATGCCATTGATCTTTCCTCACTCCAAAGGCCAACCTTGACTTGCCCCTTGGTGGTCTTGCCCCTTGGCCTCATTGCCTTATTATGAGGTGGCCATCTTGCCCTTTTGCTCATTCCCTCTTCTATAAAGATCCCAAGGCCATCTCCTTGCACCTTGCCCCTCCTCCACCTCCCTTCACTACCACACTTCATCCCCAAGCTTAGAGGAGCCTTGAGACAGCCATGTGAGCTCCATGAGCTCCAAAATCACCGCCGGCCATTTTTCTTAAACCGATGTGAGGAACCTCAAATCACTGCAGATGTTTGTCTGTCGTTTTGAGCTTGTGAAAAATATTTTTCGTGCAGATTATTTTCTACAAAAATTCACAGCACTAGTCTTATGTTTTCCTAACCATTTCCCGTTGGTAGATCCAAGTTTGCACTTTTATTTTTGTCACAATACCTGTTTTGCCACAGACTGTCTGTTTAGCCATTTTTGGCATAACTTTTTGGAGCTTTATCCATTTTGGTCAAATCAAACTGTTTTGAGTAGCCTATGAGTATATCTATCCATAGGACTTGGCCTTACATCAACTCCAGTTACCAAATGGAAATGACATCCATTTTGGTAAAAGACCAGTAGGCTTTTCTAGACCTTTTATAAGGAGTTTAAAAATGATTTTTGAAGCAAATCAAATTGGATGTGTTTGGTATTGACTAGATATATCTTATCCTAGCTTAGATAAATTTTTGAGGCTAAAGATTATTTTTGGTGGACAGATCTAGAAACAACAGCTTTTCTGTTTTGTTTTCTTTGTTTGTTTTTGTTTGAAATGAAATGTTTGGTTGTTTTAATCTTGCTTCCTAACTTGTATAGAGTTGCTAGGACTTGTTATTAAGTTGTTTTCTTGCAGTACATCTACCTTATAAAGTGTGTGCATGTTTGGAAAGTCAAATAGAAATAGGAATACCATTTGTTATTTTCCTAGTTTTATTATTTGGATTGTTGTGTGGGCAAATCCTTGTAGCTTTGTTGTACCTAGATTTTTGTTGTGGTTATGATAGATCAAGTACCACTTTGGTACTGTTATTTCTCTGTTATTATCTCTATTAGCTTACACCTTATTTTATAGCAAAGCATGTGTAACATTTGTTGTTTGTTTTCTAGTACTTATTTCACTAGTTGTGTGAGCAAATCTTTGTGTGCTTGTTACCTAAGTTTTTGCTATGATTGTGGTGAGTCCAGTACCATTTTGGTACTGTGATTTATATGCTATTATCTTCATTAACTTGCATGTGATCTTATAGCAAAGCATGAGTAGCATTTGTTATTTTTCTAGTGTTTATTCTTTGGAATTATTGTGAGAGCTAGATCTTTGTGTGAATGCCTTGATAATTTTTGTGCTATGTTTGCTATAGATCCAGTAACATTTTGGTACTGTTATTTTGATGCTTTTGTCTCTGATAGCTTGCATGTATTTTTATGGTGAAGCATGTGTAGGTTTTGTTATTCTTATGCACTAGTCTTGTATGCACTAGAATAAATAGCCTTGTTTTATTTATTTTGTTATATTAATTTTTGTCATGAGTAACCAGAGGCTTAGTACCTCATTTACCTTGGTATTAATGGGCCCATAACCCACTGGTCCCATTGCATCTTGGTTGTGGATGAAAATTCCCAACCATGCACATGTGAGAAAATAACATGTTTTTAATTATGTGGTTGATAGGATATTTTCCACCATGGAAAATATAATGGTTTGTTTTCACTTATGCAAGTGAGAAGTTTATTTCTTATAAGGATCTACTAGTATGTTAGGTGTGATCCATTTGTTAGCATAATATTCCTTAGGAGTATCTTGTTAAGAAATGATTCACTATTGAGTGCTAAATTAAATTGTTTGCAAATAAACTAAATTCCTTTTGATTGATAGATTGTTTGTGAATGATTTTAAATTGAGTGTTTGGATTTTTGAAAAGGTTTAGATAAATTTTCTTTGATTGCATAGCTACTGGTTGTGTAAGTATACCTTGCTTGCTTGCTAGTAATTGTTTAAGAAAAACATAAATTGCTAGAATTAATTTATGCATGTTTAATAGTTGTTTCATGGGATTGTTTTGATGTTTGTGCTTACTAGCATGTGTAAGTTTTGTGTACTGTTATTAGGTACATTTTATGATCATGACTTGCTTGTTTAGAATTAAGCATCATAGTAACCTTGTTTGCTTCTCTAGTGATGAACTAGTGTCACCACTAGAAAATGGTGATTTTTGCTATAGTATTTTCATCTTTTATTTCATAAGTGTATGAGTTTATTATAGCATATTTATGAACTTATTACTTCTGTTATGATGCCATGAATAATTTAGTTTCTTGTGCTATAGTTGTAGAATATAAGTTTTTCTTATAACATGCTTGTGTAGATTTTCCATACTAGTGTGTTATCAGTGTAGTCCTGTTTCTATGCTTTTGATAGGGATATTACCTTGAGTGATGATTGTGTTTTAGATTATTTTTATGACGTGTTATCCTTGTTTTTAGGTACTGGTTGTTTGCTAATTTTTCATAATTGATGGATTCCAAAACCTCTAGTAAACAAAAACATAGTGAATAAATAGTCTATTCAATTGTGGTGTGTTTGCTTGTTGTTTGGATTTTGTTGGAGTGTTTTACCTTAGCATGAGTTTATACTTGTGTTGTGCTTGTGTTTAAGAGTATCTTGTGAAACTAAAACATCCAACTAAAATCATGAACACATAAAGTGATAGTTGCTTGTGGTGAGTAATACCCACTGCCATGGGTATTATTCTGTCTGTTTGTTTTACCTTAGCAACCTAAACTTTTTCACCCACACGCTATATTTTTAGCTTCTTGTATATCTTATTATGAGAGTGGTACACCACTCCATATATGGTATGTATGATGTGGGATATGGTTTTCTAAACCATACATAGCGCATGACGATAGTTTTGGACCGTGAGAGTTATGTGAGATAGTTTTCGCGTTATCGTTTCGAGAGAACTCGAGAGTGAACATTTGTTGCTGTATGTGTTTCTTAGCTTAGTTGTTTGTACTTTAGACCTGAGTGTGTGTCTTTTATTTCCTTTACGACGCTAGAACGCGAAGAAGAAGAAGAAGAAGCAGTTGTGGAGCTGTGCGTCAAGTTCAAGTTGCTTCAAGGCCAGGGACATTAAGAGACTTGAGGCAAGCCATCCTGATGCTTGCTGATACAATAATTATCATTATCTATCATGCATGTTTTACCTCTGAAGTTTTACAAAAACTTGATTATCAAAACTATTTTTGATGTGGCTATTACTACTATACTAGTATATAGGTTACTATCATGCCAGTAGTTAAACTTGGTAATACCAAGCCCATAAGCCACCATATGGTATTTATTACCATCAAATATACTAGTCCCTAAGTGGACACCCTAAAATTGTGATTCTACAAAACAAAGGCTTTACGGAAAAACCCAGAGAAAAGGCGGATCCTTATTCTCCGGAGGAATGTGGAAGTGGTCATTTTTGAGAAATTGGTGTTTTCAAAAATGACACATAACCTAGTCTTCGCCGGACAACCTTTACCGTACTGCCACTCTACCCCTATATGGGTATGGGGCCTATCTAGATGCTTGAACTTGTTAGTGTATGCTTTATTCCAAAGTGCTATAGAGAAGTGGATTCTCTGAACCGAAGTGTCGCCAGGAGAGGGGAAACGGGACATACACAGTGTGGGATTAATTTTCCCTCCGGATGCGACAGCTGGGCCTCCCGGCTAGGCAGGGTGGGACCTGGTGCCGGGGAGAACAACCCATCTGAAGGAATGAGAATATACTAGCTTGTGTCAGAGTGGATAGTTAGGATCAACTTCTCTGGTGCTTGCATATCGCTGTGACGATCCATGGGTGGTCCATGGCAGAGTTTTGGATCTAGTGGATGTGTACACCTCTGCAGAGTAAAACTTTTTCGAAGAAGCCGCGTCCTCGGATATGGACAGTTGAATGGCCATGTAGCTAGCATTGTGTCAATGTTTTCAAAAAGGAAGTTTTTGACAGGGGATTTTTGGAAAGGAAGTGTTGAACTTGTGAAGTTCGGAAAGGAAATGGAAACTTATACCGTGGAGGTATCGTCGATGATGAAAAGCCAGATGCTGTTATACAAAAACAAAAATGTTTTGCAAAGAAAACCTTTTCTACTCTAAGCAAGAATTCTGGAAACTGATTCCAAGAAGTTTTGCAAAGAGAAAATATTCTTTAACAAAGTTTTACAAAAACTCCTGTACATGTGAGATCTACAAGAGAAATAAAACTATATTATTTTCTTCTGAAGTATCTTCTTCAACGAAGATACAGATTAACCTGACTGCAACTGTGGTGTCATCATATATGAACACCATTGGTAGTGAACCCTATTTATAGCCTACCTATTCCACCATATAAGCATAGTTGCATGTTGGTAAGTGACATGATGGATGTCTTGCTGAGTACATTCAAATGTACTCATTATGGTTTCGCCCCTGGTATCTACTTATCAGATTTGGAGAAGGAGCCTCCAAAGGAGATCTATGAAGAGAAGTACGGAGTTGACGGGCCTTGCGAACTAGGATCGTCTCCGGGTCAGCAGCCTGTAGGTTAAGGCGTGACTTGGGCTCAACTACGTTGTGTTTTATTTGTCTTCCGCTGTGTTTGATATGTTGCCTGCCCTTTTGGCAGTTGCTTTAAACTTGATCATGTGATCATTTGTGTAATACCTTTATGTATTCGTGTAATGGATGATGTATTTCTGTATGCCAACTGTGTATGTTGTTCACGACTGATCTTTCTGGGACCGTGAATGTATGCATACGTAGGGTTTCAGACTGCCGGTCTGGGGTCCTTACAGAGTTGGTATCAGAGCCATCCTGACCTTAGGAGACCTTAGTTAGCATGGACGTCAGATAGGAAAGAAAAGTATTTTTGAGTAAAAACCTATTTACTATCTAAATTATTTTTATCTAAGGGAATTTTAGTATATTTTCCTCCTTCTGATCTTTTCAAAAGATTCTAAATGCATATCAAGGGCGTCCTTGAACAGTGGTTCGAAGGGCGGGCCTTACCGAGTTGGTATCTCTCTCGGTTAAGAGTTTATTTCTTACTTGTTTGCAACTGCTCCGCTCTGTTTTTGAAACATCTCTCGTTTTTGAAGTTTTCTGCCCAGAAAATAGTTGGGGTTTTAAAAACAGATTGTTTCATATTATTACCTCTCTCAGTTAAAAGTTTTATCAAAACTTTACTTCTAGTATTTTGTTTTTATCCAAAAACTTATATACTTGCCGATGTCCCGAGAAGACCAAAATAATTGCCTAGCTCTACAGTGGTGAGGGTCAGAAGTAGATACAGTTCTTCAGCCACTTCTAGGACTTTTGGATCAGTCTAGTTTGGAGTAATTTAGCGATTACCCATGAGTCGCCTCCCCCTACGTAGCTCCAATGGAGCCTTGTTTGTGTGTTTTGGCTTGCTTATGTGTGTCCGTAGGACTTTGTGCTGTTGTGTGGTGTAGAATTTGGTTCATCTGGGCTTCTATATGTTTGTGGGGTGCTCAAATTTTGCAAATTTGTGCTTGCCCCGCTCTTGTTTTTGAATCGCCTCGTGTTAGATTTTTGCAAGCAAAAATGTTTGTATAGTATTCAAAAACAAGAATTTCTTGCTTAGACTTATACTTGTTTTCGCTTCATAATGCGACCCGTCGTGAACCACCACCATCTCCCCCACAATAAATGAAAGCACCATTGGGCCTAAATAGAGGACCATCAAGCCACACGAGCTGATAGCGTTGCTACCAGTGATGCACTCCAACAGATAAAGCTCCAACAACGACAACCCTCAAAGAAGAAAAGGCGTGAATGCACCAACCACTACTGACCAAAACCTCTATGTTTGTCTGTTTGCAAAAGACTCGTTTTGCCCTGTTGGCTAAACGTTGCACTTTCTATGTCCTCTTTTAAAAGACCAAACAAGAGAAATAAGGATCTTAAAATTTTGCACACTGCTACCTAACTTAATCCCCTTTAAAATCTTGTGTAGATGGCAGTTGTCTTCACCAAGTCCTTCCGGCTGGGATCGCATGAACCTTGCTACCGCCGCTTTGAGGAGGATTTGATCAAGATGACTCGCCTGATCGGTCGTCCCCTACCTGAGTTAAAGGGAGCCCAGTTCCACATGGATGGACGAGTGGTCGTCTGCACCATTCGTGCACCAGTGAGAGCACCATCAAACCCAGAGATCACTTGCGAAGTCATGGAGAACAGTTGGGAAGATGGTATCCTTAGAGTGATGCAGCTGACCATTGCCAAACTCGCGAACTTCTTTCGCGGCACGTTTGAAGGCACCCCCTATAGATACTATGGGAGGCGCGATGAGGACAACATGCCAGTTGATGTCACCGAAGACTTTGTGTTTGCCCGTCATTTCCAGCACTTGGAGGGACAGCTGTACAACACTCAGTTTTCCCTTGATAGGCTCAGAGGAGAGTTCGATAATCAAGGAAGAGAGATCTTCCAGCTAACCAAAGACCTGAGAGTTTCCACTGCTACCGAGCGCCGTCTCGTGGCACAAGGAAAGACCATGAGGTTTGTTGGTTTCCATCTCCGTGCACAAGTGAGAGACCTTAAGTTCCAGCTTGAAGCTAGCAAGGCCCGAGTTGCAGAGTTGGAGGAACAGCTACGCGCTTCCTCGAGCACTTAGGATTGCTGCAGGATGTTAGGACTTATGTTGTTTTTCCACCCCAGACGCTTGTTTGTGTTTGTGTTCGTGTCGTGTGAGCTCCTCTGTTAGAGCGTTGTGTGTGCCAGTTGTGTTGTAAGCCTTATGTTGTAGCCATGTGAACCTTTAAGTTGAGTTATGCTTGTTAAGACTCGTTTTTCACATGCGTGTTAATCTTGGTTTGAGTTGGCTTTAGTTTCATCGATGTTTGCTTGTTGTCGTGTTATCTACCGTTCTCATATCCGCTATGAGCCGATACATGTCACGAGCCTTTAAAACCAAAACCACTTTTAGTTGCTATCGTCTTACACCGTTCTTTTTCTTCAGCATGACCAGCGATCTACCTCCGTCACCTGAGCCGACAGTTGCTCAACTGTTTGCTCTGTTGAGGGAAAAAGGTGAAGCCGCTCGTGCTGAGCACATCGCCACCCATGCTATCCTGGAGCAGTTGACTCAGCTTGCCATCACCAACGCTGAGAATACTATGTTCCTTATGAGAGGATACCAGCAACTGCTTGCTGGAGAGAGCCGCAAACGGAAGATGGTGACGCCAGGAGAAACTAGTCTATGGGTGACTCGCAGCGTTTTGCCTGCAATGCCACAATCTTCGAGGAGACGGGTGAAAGTCAAGCCTAAAACCATGGTTTGCTTTGCCTGTAGACAGGAAGGACACTTTGTTCGCGAATGTCCCAAGAAGAACCGTATTCTAGCTCATCCTGAAGAACCCCAAGAAACCCAAGGTCCAGCCCAGAAGAAACGCAAGAATCTGATGAGTGGACCTCAAGACCGAGATGATGTTGCAGGAGCATCTGCGACTCATGCCATAGCCAATGGTACGTTTCAAACCACACCTGTGAACCCCCTTGTTTTGTTTGTGATCGCACCCTGAAAAAAACCCGACGTAAATGGAACACTAGAAGTGTCACGTCGGGCTAAATAAAATCTTAAATAGTTAACGATACTAACAAAAATCTCATCTAATGTTAGTATAACACCCTACAGAGTAAATTAATTTTTTTTGCCACATAAAATTGGTGCCACCCTACAGAGTCAGTAAAATGGTTTCATCTAATTCTAGTTGGAGACCTTACAAACTAGGTAATATAACCTCATCTCTTGAGCATAAAACCCTACAGAGTTGGCTCACCAATTTTCTTTTTATGCTGCTGTCTAAGACTAAATACCCTACAAAGTAACTTATAGAGTTGATGTGTTACAGAGTTTGTTATGACCCGTTTAAAAAGAAAACGTGTAATCAACTTTTTCCAAAAACAAAGAGAAAGGTGCCTTAGGATGATTCTATAGCTGTTTTGAAGTAGTGAAAGGTTGGAAAAAAATAGTAGATAGATAAAACTATGATCATTACTAGGCGACAATATCTCCCGTATATATGTGTTGGAGGAACCAGATTTTAGATTTATGAGATGGAGGAAAACTCATTGAGGTTTTAGAAAGATTGGTGGATATAAATTGATGATGGTAGATTTTAGTAAATATCAATATTGAGCTTGGAGTTTTTGATAGGAACCTTATAGAGTTGATAGTACTCAGAGTTGCTATAACTTTATGATCTTGATAAACTACCATTGAGGAAAACAAATGTTTTGAGATTTAAATATATTAGTAAGAGGAAGATAGTGGATTTTCCTGGATTTTGGACAGTGAGCAATAGAAAGCTCATACTAAATAAACGTTGATGGATATGCATTTAAGGAGCAATATGTTCGAGGTTTAGACCATGGCACCCAAACCTTTGTAAAGAAAACAAATTTACCGGTGAATTCTGGTAAGATAAATCAAAGGGGGGAAGCCCCTGTAAATAATGTTACAAAACACCAACACATGTTTTGTAAACAAATCATCTAACATTGTTGTTTTGACCATACCCTCTTTTCGCTTGCCTGCGAATCTCGGGACGAGATTCTTTTAAGGGGGGAAGGTCTGTCACACCCCAGTTTTTGGATTCTTGTACTGTGCTCAAGAAGACAACTATTAGGGCCAACAAATTATTTTTATAACAACATGATTGTTTTAACTAACTTGTGTTATGACCTTAATCATATTTGCAACATAAGTTTTGTTTCATTATAAAACCAACACCATATGTTTCTGAAAAATATTCCTGATAATTTTTTCCCTAATGTTTTCTTATTATTACTTGAGTGGATTTTTATTCCAATACTTGGATCATTCTTGTTTGAATCTTAAAACAAACTTTTAACCTTGTTGGATCCAATAAAACAAGTTTCCAAAATGATCTATGAAAGTTTTCTTTTAACTTTCCTATAGAAAACAATTCCTGAAAATAAAGCCAAGTACCTGTTTTCTACCATTGTCTTCACCAAGCTATAAATTGTTATATTATGGTTTCTTGACTTTTAATTAATCCTTGATATATGTACTACAAACCCATAAGCTCACTTTTATTTTTGGATAAATAAAAACTATCTTTTGATTGTTGTTTTTGTGGTATAAAATTAAGGCAGAATAAGGCAGTTTTGAGAAACAGATAAAAACAGAATGTAGGTCTTTTTCCACATTATTTTCATGGCCTTAAACTAGTTCAAAATTGTTTTCAAAAGTTGTTTCTGAAAGTTTATAACATGGTTAACACATCCATACTTTGAAAACCAATTTTGGAAAGCAATTGAACCCTGAAAACAAATTCAACTTTTTGAACCTTTGATCTGTTTTCCAACACTTAGAGAATTTTCTGAATTATTCGAAACAGTCACAGATACGATTTTGGGCAGAAGATTTCATTGCCTTCCCTTGCAAGATTCGAAGTAAAAGCTTGTCCCTTGTGTTTACCACAACTAGTACTCCATCTTGGATGCTTGACCTTGCTTCTAGAAGCCTTAGGCATGAAGATAAGAGAGGATAGATATGGTGACTAGGATAGGTATGGGCACACATGCATCTTAGATATTTTTGACTTTTCCACTTGTCCCTTGCCTCCCCTTGCCCCCAAAGGCCAACCTTGCCCATGTCACATGTGTACTTGAATAGGACACCATGTGCACTCAAATGGAAAATACCAAAAAGTCCCTTGAACACCTCTTATGCCATCAAATGGTAGGGATCCAATGTCACACTTCCATTTTTGCCCTTGACCCTTGACCCATGCCATTGATCTTTCCTCACTCCAAAGGCCAACCTTGACTTGCCCCTTGGTGGTCTTGCCCCTTGGCCTCATTGCCTTATTATGAGGTGGCCATCTTGCCCTTTTGCTCATTCCCTCTTCTATAAAGATCCCAAGGCCATCTCCTTGCACCTTGCCCCTCCTCCACCTCCCTTCACTACCACACTTCATCCCTAAGCTTAGAGGAGCCTTGAGACAGCCATGTGAGCTCCATGAGCTCCAAAATCACCGCCGGCCATTTTTCTTAAACCGATGTGAGGAACCTCAAATCACTGCAGATGTTTGTCTGTCGTTTTGAGCTTGTGAAAAATATTTTTCGTGCAGATTATTTTCTACAAAAATTCACAGCACTAGTCTTATGTTTTCCTAACCATTTCCCGTTGGTAGATCCAAGTTTGCACTTTATTTTTGTCACAATACCTGTTTTGCCACAGACTGTCTGTTTAGCCATTTTTGGCATAACTTTTTGGATCTTTATCCATTTTGGTCAAATCAAACTGTTTTGAGTAGCCTATGAGTATATCTATCCATAGGACTTGGCCTTACATAAACGCCAGTTACCAAATGGAAATGACATCCATTTTGGTAAAAGACCAGTAGGCTTTTCTAGACGTTTTATAAGGAGTTTAAAAATGATTTTTGAAGCAAATCAAATTGGATGTGTTTGGTATTGACTAGATATATCTTATCCTAGCTTAGATAAATTTTTGAGGCTAAAGATTATTTTTGGTGGACAGATCTAGAAACAACAGCTTTTCTGTTTTGTTTTCTTTGTTTGTTTTTGTTTGAAATGAAATGTTTGGTTGTTTTAATCTTGCTTCCTAACTTGTATAGAGTTGCTAGGACTTGTTATTAAGTTGTTTTCTTGCAGTACATCTACCTTATAAAGTGTGTGCATGTTTGGAAAGTCAAATAGAAATAGGAATACCATTTGTTATTTTCCTAGTTTTATTATTTGGATTGTTGTGTGGGCAAATCCTTGTAGCTTTGTTGTACCTAGATTTTTGTTGTGGTTATGATAGATCAAGTACCACTTTGGTACTGTTATTTCTCTGTTATTATCTCTATTAGCTTACACCTTATTTTATAGCAAAGCATGTGTAACATTTGTTGTTTGTTTTCTAGTACTTATTTCACTAGTTGTGTGAGCAAATCTTTGTGTGCTTGTTACCTAAGTTTTTGCTATGATTGTGGTGAGTCCAGTACCATTTTGGTACTGTGATTTATATGCTATTATCTTCATTAACTTGCATGTGATCTTATAGCAAAGCATGAGTAGCATTTGTTATTTTTCTAGTGTTTATTCTTTGGAATTATCGTGAGAGCTAGATCTTTGTGTGAATGCCTTGATAATTTTTGTGCTATGTTTGCTATAGATCCAGTAACATTTTGGTACTGTTATTTTGATGCTTTTGTCTCTGATAGCTTGCATGTATTTTTATGGTGAAGCATGTGTAGGTTTTGTTATTCTTATGCACTAGTCTTGTATGCACTAGAATAAATAGCCTTGTTTTATTTATTTTGTTATATTAATTTTTGTCATGAGTAACCAGAGGCTTAGTACCTCATTTACCTTGGTATTAATGGGCCCATAACCCACTGGTCCCATTGCATCTTGGTTGTGGATGAAAATTCCCAACCATGCACATGTGAGAAAATAACATGTTTTTAATTATGTGGTTGATAGGATATTTTCCACCATGGAAAATATAATGGTTTGTTTTCACTTATGCAAGTGAGAAGTTTATTTCTTATAAGGATCTACTAGTATGTTAGGTGTGATCCATTTGTTAGCATAATATTCCTTAGGAGTATCTTGTTAAGAAATGATTCACTATTGAGTGCTAAATTAAATTGTTTGCAAATAAACTAAATTCCTTTTGATTGATAGATTGTTTGTGAATGATTTTAAATTGAGTGTTTGGATTTTTGAAAAGGTTTAGATAAATTTTCTTTGATTGCATAGCTACTGGTTGTGTAAGTATACCTTGCTTGCTTGCTAGTAATTGTTTAAGAAAAACATAAATTTCTAGAATTAATTTATGCATGTTTAATAGTTGTTTCATGGGATTGTTTTGATGTTTGTGCTTACTAGCATGTGTAAGTTTTGTGTACTGTTATTAGGTACATTTTATGATCATGACTTGCTTGTTTAGAATTAAGCATCATAGTAACCTTGTTTGCTTCTCTAGTGATGAACTAGTGTCACCACTAGAAAATGGTGATTTTTGCTATAGTATTTTCATCTTTTATTTCATAAGTGTATGAGTTTATTATAGCATATTTATGAACTTATTACTTCTGTTATGATGCCATGAATAATTTAGTTTCTTGTGCTATAGTTGTAGAATATAAGTTTTTCTTATAACATGCTTGTGTAGATTTTCCATACTAGTGTGTTATCAGTGTAGTCCTGTTTCTATGCTTTTGATAGGGATATTACCTTGAGTGATGATTGTGTTTTAGATTATTTTTATGACGTGTTATCCTTGTTTTTAGGTACTGGTTGTTTGCTAATTTTTCATAATTGATGGATTCCAAAACCTCTAGTAAACAAAAACATAGTGAATAAATAGTCTATTCAATTGTGGTGTGTTTGCTTGTTGTTTGGATTTTGTTGGAGTGTTTTACCTTAGCATGAGTTTATACTTGTGTTGTGCTTGTGTTTAAGAGTATCTTGTGAAACTAAAACATCCAACTAAAATCATGAACACATAAAGTGATAGTTGCTTGTGGTGAGTAATACCCACTGCCATGGGTATTATTCTGTCTGTTTGTTTTACCTTAGCAACCTAAACTTTTTCACCCACACGCTATATTTTTAGCTTCTTGTATATCTTATTATGAGAGTGGTACACCACTCCATATATGGTATGTATGATGTGGGATATGGTTTTCTAAACCATACATAGCGCATGACGATAGTTTTGGACCGTGAGAGTTATGTGAGATAGTTTTCGCGTTATCGTTTCGAGAGAACTCGAGAGTGAACATTTGTTGCTGTATGTGTTTCTTAGCTTAGTTGTTTGTACTTTAGACCTGAGTGTGTGTCTTTTATTTCCTTTACGACGCTAGAACGCGAAGAAGAAGAAGAAGAAGCAGTTGTGGAGCTGTGCGTCAAGTTCAAGTTGCTTCAAGGCCAGGGACATTAAGAGACTTGAGGCAAGCCATCCTGATGCTTGCTGATACAATAATTATCATTATCTATCATGCATGTTTTACCTCTGAAGTTTTACAAAAACTTGATTATCAAAACTATTTTTGATGTGGCTATTACTACTATACTAGTATATAGGTTACTATCATGCCAGTAGTTAAACTTGGTAATACCAAGCCCATAAGCCACCATATGGTATTTATTACCATCAAATATACTAGTCCCTAAGTGGACACCCTAAAATTGTGATTCTACAAAACAAAGGCTTTACGGAAAAACCCAGAGAAAAGGCGGATCCTTATTCTCCGGAGGAATGTGGAAGTGGTCATTTTTGAGAAATTGGTGTTTTCAAAAATGACACATAACCTAGTCTTCGCCGGACAACCTTTACCGTACTGCCACTCTACCCCTATATGGGTATGGGGCCTATCTAGATGCTTGAACTTGTTAGTGTATGCTTTATTCCAAAGTGCTATAGAGAAGTGGATTCTCTGAACCGAAGTGTCGCCAGGAGAGGGGAAACGGGACATACACAGTGTGGGATTAATTTTCCCTCCGGATGCGACAGCTGGGCCTCCCGGCTAGGCAGGGTGGGACCTGGTGCCGGGGAGAACAACCCATCTGAAGGAATGAGAATATACTAGCTTGTGTCAGAGTGGATAGTTAGGATCAACTTCTCTGGTGCTTGCATATCGCTGTGGCGATCCATGGGTGGTCCATGGCAGAGTTTTGGATCTAGTGGATGTGTACACCTCTGCAGAGTAAAACTTTTTCGAAGAAGCCGCGTCCTCGGATATGGACAGTTGAATGGCCATGTAGCTAGCATTGTGTCAATGTTTTCAAAAAGGAAGTTTTTGAAAGGGGATTTTTGGAAAGGAAGTGTTGAACTTGTGAAGTTCGGAAAGGAAATGGAAACTTATACCGTGGAGGTATCGTCGATGATGAAAAGCCAGATGCTGTTATACAAAAACAAAAATGTTTTGCAAAGAAAACCTTTTCTACTCTAAGCAAGAATTCTGGAAACTGATTCCAAGAAGTTTTGCAAAGAGAAAATATTCTTTAACAAAGTTTTACAAAAACTCCTGTACATGTGAGATCTACAAGAGAAATAAAACTATATTATTTTCTTCTGAAGTATCTTCTTCAACGAAGATACATATTAACCTGACTGCAACTGTGGTGTCATCATATATGAACACCATTGGTAGTGAACCCTATTTATAGCCTACCTATTCCACCATATAAGCATAGTTGCATGTTGGTAAGTGACATGATGGATGTCTTGCTGAGTACATTCAAATGTACTCATTATGGTTTCGCCCCTGGTATCTACTTATCAGATTTGGAGAAGGAGCCTCCAAAGGAGATCTATGAAGAGAAGTACGGAGTTGACGGGCCTTGCGAACTAGGATCGTCTCCGGGTCAGCAGCCTGTAGGTTAAGGCGTGACTTGGGCTCAACTACGTTGTGTTTTATTTGTCTTCCGCTGTGTTTGATATGTTGCCTGCCCTTTTGGCAGTTGCTTTAAACTTGATCATGTGATCATTTATGTAATACCTTTATGTATTCGTGTAATGGATGATGTATTTCTGTATGCCAACTGTGTATGTTGTTCACGACTGATCTTTCTGGGATCGTGAATGTATGCATACGTAGGGTTTCAGACTGCCGGTCTGGGGTCCTTACAGAGTTGCTATCTAAAATGACTTGTTCTTTGTTAGATGTGATGCCTCTTGTCTGTATTTTATTTATCGACACCTCACTGCATAAACCTGTAGTCATGTTTACGGAGTTCAGTTTCGCTTGGGGACAAGCGAAGTCTAAGCTTGGTGGGGAATTGATACGTCCATTTTGCATAACTGTTTTATATTGTTATTTTCTGTTATTCATCGATATATTTCACGTTATGATGCATTACTTAATTATGTTATTTTATATTATTTTGCATGTTTCATAATTTTTGGAGAATAAACACCAGGACCTGAAATTTGATGGAAAAAGCATCGTGGTGATACCATATTTCAGAAGATCAGAAGAAGAGGGGCACACCGAAGATGTCTTAGAAGTCCATATGAGGGAGCTAGCCAGAATGAGAGCCAGAGGAGGGCCACAAGGGGCCCACACAATGGGGTGACGCCCCCCTCCTTGGCCACACCGCCAAGTGGTGTGGCCAACCTAGCCCACCTCTGGTCGACTTCCTTCGCGTACTTGACCCCGACGGAATCTAAGCCCCAGACCATCATCGAAGAATTATTCCGCCGCTGCCTCGGGGCGGAAAACACCAAGAGAGAAAAGATCTCTGGCAGGGAGAAATCTGCGGGGGGGGGGGGGGATTCCTCTCCGGAGAGGGGAAATCATCACCATTGTCATCGTCATCACTCCGGGCATCATCAAGATCGTCATCATAATCATCAACACCACCAGCACCATCACCCTCATCATCCACCGTCATCCCGCTGTAACAATTAGGGGCCCTCTATCGAAGTTTTACATTAGATCTCTCTCCCGGTGTGGATTACTCGTTAGTAGTTTATGCTTGTGAGATTTATCGGTGTTAGCACTTTATGATCAGATTGTTATTAAATATTACATCACGTCTGATTATGATCCATATGATGTCTTGTGAGTAGTTCTTTAGTTCTTGAGGACATGGGAGAAGTCATGATGTTAGTAGTGAAGTTATGTTCAAGTAATATCTCGTGGTTCGGTATTTAATTTATGGTGCTATTCTTCTAGTGGTGTCATGTGAACGTCGACTATATGATACTTCACCTTTATGGGCCTAGGAGGATGCATAGGAGGATGCATTGTGTATTTGGCTACTAATTGTGGGGTTGCCGGAGTGACAGAAACCTAAACCCCCTTTAGGAAACCAATGCACGAGAGAGCGTAGAATCCCGGAGTTGTAAGGCTGTGGTTAGATTCATCTTAATTAGGTTCTTGTATTTGCGGATGCTTATGAAGGGTATAATCACAAGTATGTATTAGTCCTAGTTGGGCGGTGCATTAGCATAGGTTCACCCACACAATACTTCACGAACCAATGGATATTAATCTACCGTAACGTAGAGAAAGAACTTGACGAAATTCCCATGTGTCATCGAGAATGTTTGGGAGTCATAAGTAACACAACTGGCTTGTCCTTTTCCCTCGAAAGGATTGGGCCGCTCGCTGCAATATTGTTTACTACAGTTTATTTACTCGGACTTTATTTATCTATTATATCCAATACAACCAAAAACTCGTTTCCTAGTATTTACAGTGAGTCCTCTATCCAACCTGCTTGTCAACACCTTTTGCTCCTCGTTGGGTTCGACACTCTTATTTATCGAAAGTACTACGATACACCCTCTATACTTGTGGGTCATCAGGGGGTGATATAGATTACAAAACATAGTTCTAACGGTAGGAGATAACAAAACTGACACAACTTCCAGCTGGTCAAAAATTCCCTCAGCCACTTGTAATTCTTGGTTTATTGATTGCGCACCCGTGTGTTCTTGAGTAAACCTCTATGAACAACCCTAGGATTGAATTTGCTACAGTCTCAAGCCTTCCTCGATCATGGTTTTTCTACAACAACGACCAGTTGTTTATTAGGGAAACAAGTTTGTAAATTACTTCAGCAGGTTCAGGTAGGATCTTCTTATTGAAGCACACATCATTTCGAGATTTCCAAATGGTCCAACAGACAGTTTCGCTTCCACATAGCAAGTGTATGATCAGGCATATATAGAAGTCGGTTTATTAAGCAGAGGACCTTGCTGGTTACGCATATCTTGGAGTTGGTTTAATTAAGGCATAATCCTATCAAGCCCTGAGAAAAGTTTTAATTGCCTGAAAGTATCATGGCTATTCAGCGATGTTATCGGGGGAAAACAAGAGTGGACGCATACGAGCTGATTTCTTAGTACCTAGAGAAGAAACGAAACAAGTGTGGCGTGTGTTGGCGCTCATTTCTAGTCGATTTCCGAGTCTAACATTCTTAGTACCTAGATAAGAAACGAAACAAGAGTGGACGCATACGAGCTGAATCCAAAACTAGGAGGAAGAAGGCACTACTTGGATATGGCGAGGCAAGCGTGGCATGAAGATAAAGAGATCCAATTTTTTTAATAAAGGGAGTTTTATTACTTAAAGAGTTTTAAACATTACACACGGTCTTTGCATTGTCAGGATGCACACAGCTGATACACGTTCGAAGTACAAATGTAAAATTAAAAATACGAATAACATATCAGGATGAGAAATTGTAAAGCGGCTAAGGTGGTGGAGGTCCGATCCGAAAACTATGTTGTCATCCATGTTGTGATAAAACTTGTCTCGCTGTATCCTCCAGTCGAGTACACACCTCCTCAAATAGGTCCCGGTGCATAACATGTTGCAACAGAGACCACAAACGGAGCATAGCTATACTCATGTAGATTGCCTGCATGAAGAAGAATTTTTATCATTACAAATCTAGTCATTTCTACATAGTCAAAGAGACCAAAAACCGGACAACACATCTAACAAATATCGTAAACCTCTTATCCGCTCCATTAAGCCAATTGTCAAAAATATTAGCAATGATTATTGGTGGGTATAAGGTAGAACCTATCTGGATGACTGACCATAAACTAGCAAATGTACGCTCGAATAATAAGTGTTTAATAGTTTCACCCTTATGATTGAAGACACACTTTTGACTTCCATGCCAATTGTGTTAGCAAGGATATATTTTGTAAGAAATTATCGTTCGACGAATGTACGACGCAGATACCTTTTTTCTAAGAGGAATCTTCATCTCGTATGCACTGGTTGGTCTATGACATTGGCTCGGCAGGGAGATGGAGGCAGTAGCCTGGACCTATAAAAGTTCAATGTTGCACTGACCTCAATACGTAGACTTACTAATAAGGCTAGTCATAATGTGGAGTAACATGCAGTAGTAACATACACACTTTTCTATACTATGTTACGACCTACATAGTGGGTAGTAAGAAAAATATGGTGTCGTGCAAATGTGTATTTATGAGATTCTAGACTCATATTATCTTGAAAAATGTGATGTTACGGTAACTAGCTATGTTACCATAATCTTCTCTCTCCTCATTAAATACTTGCCACATCATATTTTTTACTACGTGGCATTGATGTTACTACTTAGTTACTGCCCATTGTGATCAGCCTGTCACAATGGGTAGTAACTAAGTAGTAACATAAGTGCCACGTAGGCAAAAAAAAATGATGTGGCACATATTTAATGAATAGAGAGATGAGAGTGGTAACTAGCTACGTTACCGTAACATCACACATTCCAATACACAATAAGTCTATAGACTAATTAATATGACACTACCCATATGTTACTTCCCACTATAGAGGTAGTAACATAGTCTAGAAAAAAATGCGTATGTTACTAATCTATGTTACTCCCCATTGTGACTAGCCTAACTACTTCGACATGGAAGAAAAATGGGCTCTAACTCTCGGGTGATTAAATGCTTGCTTGTGATGACACGAGATTCGATACGATATTATAAGATTCTCGCTGTCTTTGCTATGAGACAGTGGTGCAAAATATCAGGCCTAGTTTATTTCTTCCATGTTCCACCTAAAGTTGAGGACTCTCCTAACGCTACGTGCAGATAATATATGTGCCAAAGTAAACTCTTGTATTGATGACAGAAGCTTCTACGTGATTTTTTCAACACGTACAGAGTAGCGGCCACGTTGACTGCCATAGAGCTAGGAGAGTGGTGCTTTCTTTCATGTTCCACCGACACTCCACGTTTTCTTCCGAGGATGAGAAACTATCGTAGTGGGAGGATTGATGGGGATAGGCTGATGCTTAGAGTGCATATGCTCATCATATTGTTGATGATGCTGATATATGAGGTTTGTTATTGGTGATGGTCCTAATGTTAGCCATGTAGGTAATGGTCATTTTTACTAGAGCATGAGTTACATCATCAAAAAAAAAAAAAAATACAGCATCAAAAAAAACTAGAGCATGAGTTTAGTACATTTATTTTACTGGTACATGCATTTTGGTAAAATTAACTAACTCTTAATCTGCACTATGCGAAATAATAATAAATAAATACGTACTCAAAGAGAATGAATTTTGTTCCTTATGTAAGAAGTAGTTTATAACCAAACAGACATCGCTAGTTGTAATTTTAGTGAAGCCATATATACATGGTGGAGGCTCAATTACACAGATCCCAAATATATATACACGTACGATGACAACAGGTTCAGTTACACGGAACCCATATATAGATCATGATGGATACTAAGTGAGCAAGTGGTTGTTCAACCATATTTAGAGATTGGTTTAAATTGGGATTGTTGAGGTGCTTGTGTTGGTTGCACAGGCCATTATGCGTGCATTGCAGAGAGAAAGTGCCTGATCAGGCATGTCTCTTTGTTGGTTTATTAAGCAGAGTGAGAAACTTGCTGGTTACGCATAGTATCTTGGAGTTGGTTTAATTAAGGCCTAAGCCTCCAAAGAAGTTTTAGTTGCCTGGGATGGTCATGGCTATTCAGCGATCTTATAGGTCAAAATAGGTGGCGTGTGATGGCGCCCATTTCTCGTCGATTGCCAAGTCTACCGTTATTAGTACCTAGAGAAGGAAGAAAAAAAAATAAGTGGACGCATACGAGCTGAATAGGAATTAGGAGCGACCAGGCACTCAGCACTAGACGGATATGGCGAGGCAAGCATGGCACATGGCGATCAAGAGTTCTATGCAATTCGCATGCACCGGTTGGTCTATGACCTTGGCTCTGCAGGGAGATGGAGGCATGTACCTATACGTTTAATGCTGCACCGAACTCAATATGAAGGGTGTGACGGAGACATTGCCCAGATATTCCTTGGCGGAGGATAAGGCCACCGCTACAGTGCTTTGAGAGTCCGCCGAGTGCGCCGCCGTTCTCCGGCCATCCCGGGCGCTGGCGCTTGCGCTGGTTGCTGCGGTGATGTTGTAGGGTGCCGGCCCCCTCGTCTGTATAGCTGTAGTCTAGCTTTGATTTCAAGCTGTTTGCTTCTGTTTTCTAGTTGTGGCGTTCTGCCGTCCGGGATTCCCTCGCAGGCGTGCCCGATCCCCGCCTGTGTGGTGCTGCTGCTGCCGCTCTCCGCTCGCTGGCTCTCGAGGTGGGAGTCGAAGATTGAGGAGTTGGTGGTGGGATCCCCTTTCCCGCATAAGATCGAGGGAGGAGCTCTGGCTCTGGAGCTTTCTCGGTCCCCATCTGCGAACTTTGAAGATGCAGCTTCTTCTCTTCTGCTGGCCGGCCGTGGTGGCGAGGTGCGGAGGAATGGAGCTGCTGCGGATTCTTTCTTCGTTGACGGGAACCAGGTTCGTTGCTGCGTCCTTGAGCTCATCACGCGAAGCACAGGTTGCTGCCGCGTTTCTTGGCCAGAAGGGTGGCCAAATCTCAACCTCCATGTTGGAGGCCTTTCGGGCAAGCTGTCAGGGCTCGACGACGTCCGAGGAGCAAGTGGTTCGTCCCCGCGCTTCGGTTGTCTGCTGGTGGCTGTGCTCCATTGCTGGTCTGGGAGAGTTTCGGGCAGGTGCTCCGTTCTCGGCGATCTGCGCCTTGAGAACACCGGCGATGTCGCGGTGGAGAAGACGCTGGACTTGATTGCTTTTTTATTTTTGTTCCAGGGTCTTGTTTGTAAGTTTCCAGTCCCTCCTTCGAATTCTAAGGTCTATAGGGCAAGATTTGTCGAGGGGTTGGATGTAATTTGTACCCACTGCTTTGAATGAAAGTGCAGCTCGGGGTCTTTGACCCCTTCTTTGTTCAAAAAAAAAAACTCAATATGAAGACTACTCCGTCATGGAAGGAAAATGGGCTCCAACTCTAAGGCGATTAAATGTGTTCTTCTGATGACACGAGGTTCGATATTATCTCAGAAGATTCTTCGCGCTCTCTTTGCTCTGAGACAGTGGTGCAAAATATCAGGCCCAGTTTCTTTCTTTCATGTTCCGCCGACAGTTGAGGACTCTCCAAACGGTACGTGCAGATAATATATGTGCGAAAGTAAACTCTTGCATTGATGACACAAACTTCTACGCGATTTTGCCACACATAAAATTCTCTGATATATTCTCTCTCTCCCCCTCCCCTCTAATCCAAGCCATGGGGTTTAACCATGTTAGTGTGACCAATACGTGTACAGACTAGAGGCCACCTTGTGACTGCCATAGTGCTAGGAGAGTGGTGCTTTCTTTCATTTTCAGCGAAAGTAAACTCTTGCATTGATGACACGAGCTTCTACACGATTTTTTCAACACCTAAGATACTCGCGTGCCTTCTCTCTCTCTCTACCCTCCTGTCCAAGCCATGGGGTTTAACCATGCATGTTAGAGAGTAAAGGATTGCATGTGACCAACACGTGTACAGACTAGAGGCCGCGTTGACTGCCATAGTGCTAGGAGAGTGGTGCTTTCTTTCATCTTCTGTGAAAGTAAACTCTTGCATTGATGAAACAAGCTTCTACTCCCTCCGTTCGTTTTTACTTTGCGTTTTGGCCAAATTACACATACCAAGGTAAGCCTCCGCTGGACTAATTTAAAACCTGGATGGACTAATTTGCCCACACTGTCATTAACTCCATCCGTGCACTGCCTCGGTTAATTCCATGCATGCATTGGTGGCTGGCTTCCTCGCTGCCTCGTCTTCGCATGCATGGCCTGGGAAAAGGGATGGACATGTGGAGACTTTAATGCATATGAAGGCTAACGAGGGGCAAATTTGGTAACCAAGTACACAACGCAAAGTAAATGTGAAAATTTTGCAAAAGCTGAAACGCAAAGTAAAACTGAACGGAGGGAGTATGTCATTTTCTCAACACCTAAGATTCTCGGATGTCTTCTCTCTCTCTACCCTCCAGTCCAAGCCATGTGGTTTAACCATGCTAGTGAGTAAACGATTGCATGTGAGCAACAATGCCATACTAGAGGCCACCTTGTGAATGCCATAGTGCTTGGAGAGTGGTGCTTTCTTTCATCTTCTGCGAAAGTAAACTCTTGCATTGATGACACGAGCTTCTATACGATTTTTTCAACGCCTAAGGCCTTCCCTAATGGGAGTATCTTGGCACGATATTGTTGGAATTTTACATGGGCTCCATCATATGGGCTCACTTGGCTAGCCCATTAAGCCCACTAAAAATCCTGAAATTGTCATGGCCCATTCATGAATAATAAGTGGAGTGAGTGGGACTAAAGTTTAGTCCCACATTGCTAGTTTGAAGAGAGTGGAAGCACCTTATAAGGTGAGCCATTCTAGCTCATGTATGAGTAGGCAAGGCAAGAGGAGAGGTGTGCCACACGCGCGCTCCTACTCCTCTGCCGCACGCCTCGCCTCGTCACGACGCGACGCGCCGCGGGTTGCGGGAATGAGCCGAGCCGAGAGCGTTTATTTTGTCGATTGGGAAAATTTAATGAGTCATTTAATTTGGTAATTGACGGACGCGTTAATTCCAAAACCGTTTCCGTTTCCTTTCTGGATCGTGGATCCGAACCGACTCAGACGTGGAGTTACGCCCACGTCTCTCCCAGCCCGCATATAAATACGCGCATACGGTAAACCCTAGCCGCCACTTCGTCATACCGTTCCAAAAACACTGCGCGGCCAATTCAAGTCTTCTCCATCACTCCTTCCGGCGTGCACCGCGAGAAGGGACAGCAGGCCTCCGGAACCCCGCCTCTTGTGATCCTGTACGGGAGAGGGGCGATCAGGTTTTTGGGGAGCGCATGAGCGCGACTGCTGACGGCGACCACTTCCCCAACGGCGATTTCTTCCCCGACATCGGCAACCTCTTCATCGACGACATGGCCGACGTGGACAACAACAACGGCGGTGCCGCTACCGCTCCATCGTACGTAATTCTATTCCATCTGTATGAGATACTTCTGGAATTCTTATGTCTAGTTCTAGCTATAGATTGGATCAGTTTGTCTACTGTACTAGATCTAGATATTTGCATGATTACTGTATTTGCTACTGTCGCAATTCATCTGCTGCTATTTCGCATTAAATCATGTGCTAAATTGCTAATATATTCAACAATCCAAAAACCTGATTATAGGCAATTTCTTGCACCTGCGCCGTCTGTCATTGCGGCGACAAGGCCAATCCCTTTCAAGGGTGTGGACTATAAGAGGTGGCGCACGAGAGCAGTGCTATGGTTTCAAACCTTGCGCTGCTATGCGGCCACCAAGGGCAAGCCTGAGGGCGATCTCAATCCAGCACAGCTGGAGGCCTTTGAGAATATGGACACTATGTTTAAAAGTGCCCTCCTCGGTATTATCGATGATTCTATCGTCGATCCGTATATGTCGTTTGATAACGGCAAGGATATGTGGGCTGCACTCGAGGCCAAATTTGGGGCCTCGGATGCTGGCAGCGAGCTGTATGTCATGGAGCAATTCTATGACTACAGGATGACTGATGAGCCCTCTGTTGTTCAACAGGCTCATGAGATACAGTCACTCGCTAAAGAATTTGAGCACTTCAAGTGTATGTTACCGGACAAGTTTGTGGCCGGAGGCATTATTGCCAAGCTTCCATCTTCATGGAGCACCTTTGCTACTTCTCTAAAACACAAGAGATAGGAGTTTTCCGTAATGGACCTCATCGGATCTCTTGATGTGGAAGAGAAGGCGAGAGCAAAGGATACACGTGCTCGGGTTGCTGAGGTAGGTTCTTCTGCTCATGTGGTACAGAAGAAACATTAGCCGCCCAACAAGCCTAAATATAACAAGAAGAAATCCGAGGGTAAAGGCAAGCCCGATGGCAAGTTTAAGCCGTTGCACTCTACCAACTTCAAGAAGAGAAAGGGGTCATGTCACGTTTGCGGTGAACTGACCCATTGGGCTCCAAAGTGCCCTAAGCGTTATGAGCTGCAGCAGCAGGAGAACAGCGGCAAGACCGCTAATGTTGTCATGGCTGACACTGAGATGAAGGATTCTGGGTACGGTATAGTTCCCACTATTCTTTCAGTTTGTCATTCACCTGAATGGTTAGTTGACACAGGTGCCAATGTACATGTTTGTGCTGATGCTTCCATGTTCTCTTCTTATCAGGTCACAGGGACTTCCCCCGTGCTGATGGGGAACGGATCACATGCTACTGTTCGTGGTGTTGGTACGGTCGATCTGAAGTTTACTTCGGGGAAGATCGTGCGGCTGAAGAACGTTCATCATGTGCCCTCCATCAATAAAAATCTCGTCAGCGGCTCACGTTTATGTCGAGATGGTTTTAAGTTGGTTTTCGAGTCTAATAAAGTTGTAATTTCCAAGTATGGACAATTTATTGGTAAAGGCTATGAGTGCGGAGGCTTGTTCCGCTAATCCTTGTCAGATATTTGCACCAAAGTTATTAATAATGTTTGCCACGATAATGATTGTGATGTTTGGCATTCACGACTATGTCATATTAATTTTGGTTGCATGACGCGGTTAGCAAATATGAGTTTAATTCCGAAATTCAGTACTGTTAAAGGTTCCAAATGTCAAGTGTGTGTTCAAGCTAAGCAACCTCGCAAATCTCATAAGACTGCGGAGGCGAGAGACTTGGCACCACTAGAACTTATACATTCTGATCTTTGTGAGATGAATGGCGTATTGACAAAAGGTGGAAAGAAATATTTTATGACACTTATTGATGACTCCCCTAGATATTGTTATGTGTATCTTCTGAAATCTAAAGATGAAGCTTTAACTTATTTCAAGAACTATAAGGCCGAAGCTGAGAACCAACTTGATCGTAAAATTAAACGGCTTAGGTCTGATCGTGGTGGAGAGTATTTTTCCAACGAGTTTAATTCTTTTTGTGCTGAACACGGTATTATTCATGAGAGGACGCCTCCCTACTCACCCCAGTCAAATGGGGTGGCTGAAAGAAAGAACCAAACGTTGTCTGATTTGGTTAACGCCATGTTAGACACTTCGGGTCTCTCCAAGGCATGGTGGGGGGAGGCACTAATGACTGCATGTCATGTCCTAAACCGAGTTCCCACAAAGAATAAAACCATTACTCCGTTTGAGGAATGGGAAAGGAAAAGATTGAAACTCTCCTACCTACGTACTTGGGGTTGTTTGGCGAAAGTCAATATACCAATTCCCAAGAAGCGCAAGCTTGGACCTAAAACCGTAGATTGTGTTCTTCTGGGCTATGCTTTTAATAGCATTGGTTATAGATTCTTGGTAGTAAAATCTGAGGTATCCGACATGCATGTTGGTACGATTATGGAGTCGAATGATGCGACTTTCTTTGAGAACATATTTCCTATGAAGGATATGTCTAGCTCATCAAATCAGAAGAAACCTGTTTCATCTAGTCAGGAATTAGCTGAGATTCCTGAATCCACCATTCCGATAGAACACGTTGAGAATCCCGAGGAGGATGACAATGAAGTTCCTTTAACGAGCAAGAGACAGAGGACTACAAAGTCCTTTGGTAATGATTTCATTGTGTACCTCGTGGATGACACACCCAAGACTATTTCAGAAGCCTATGCGTCTCTTGATGCTGACTACTGGAAGGAGGCTGTCCGTTGCGAGATGGATTCCATCTTGGCTAACGGAACCTGGGAAATCACTGATCGTCCTTATGGGTGTAAACCTGTAGGATGTAAGTGGGTGTTCAAGAAAAAGCTTAGGCCTGATGGTACAATTGAAAAGTACAAGGCAAGGCTTGTGGCCAAGGGTTATACCCAGAAAGAAGGTGAAGACTTCTTTGATACTTACTCACCTGTTGCTAGACTGACCACTATTCACTACTAGAGAAAAGCCTATAGGAGAAAATGAGGGCTCGAGGCGCATATTTGCAAAATGCGCCTCCTATATATTATGCGAGGCGCATTTCGAAGATGTGCCTCCTATAATGTATATATAGGAGACACATTTCCAAGATGTGCCTCCTATAATGCATATATAGGAGGCGCATTTCCAAAATATGCGCCTCGCATACTTTATGTGGGGACCACAACCTTTTGACCCCAACTTATTCGAGGCGCATGTGGCCTTATGCGCCTCCAATAATGTCTGTATAGGAGGCGCAGTACTACATAATGCGCCTCGTATAATTTGTGTGGGCCTGGGTTCTTTTGAGTAGAGGCGTTGGTTATACGAGGCGCACGTCTATATGCGCCTCCGGTAATGTATAGGAGGCGCATTTTGGGGGTATGCGCCTCGGGTATTCCTGGCTAGTGGCTAGTAAACGCGCACCACACGCATGTTCCCCCAATCCCCTCCGCTCCACCAGCTAGTTCGTTCTCGTTGAGCTCGCCGCCCCCGCCGTGCAGGTCACTGGCGCCTCCTCCTCGCGCTCCTCCTCGCGCTCCTCCCCACGCGCGACGGGCGGACCGACGAGGCCGCGGCCGCCGACCTCCGCCTCCTCCTCGCGCTCCTCCCCACGCGCGACGGGCGGACCGACGAGGCCCTGCGGCGCTACGCGGACGCCGCCTGCGACGCCCCGTTCGATCCCCGGCCCCTCGCCCTCGCCTACTACCTCTGCGGCTTTGCCGGGCGCGTGGACGAGGCTTCCCAGTGGATCGCCGCCTACTGCCGTCTCGTCCCGGGTCAGGAGGTGAGCCTCACGCCGGGGCTCGAGTCCGAGGAGACCAAGGCCCTCCTCGGCAAGCTAATCATCGCGGCGGCCCATGGAAAGGGGGCTCTTGATGGGGGCCTCTGGCGGCGAGGTTGACACATGGCTGGCGGCGGCGCTGCAGGACGAGACACTGTCCAGGGCGGAGAGGCTGCAGCTCTCGGCGCTCCAGACCTACTTGCACGCCAAGGTGAGTAGCACCACGGGTGAATGAACTAGCACCATCCCTGATTTCTTAGTTCGGTTAGTTAGTCAAACAGAGTTGGAGCTCATCCATACAAACAATTAGTACTTAGAAGCAAGTAGCAAGTAGCAACAAGTTCCGAGCTGAAGCACAACGTCAGTGTTCTACAGTGGTAAAGATTGTTACTGCTGTCTTAGTGTTACCAACTGATCTAGGTTCGATTACTACGTGGTCTTTCCCGAAATCACAGGAGTTAATAGGTACTAGTTGACTCTTGGTCAGGAATTTTTGCTAGGAAAGAAATTACAGACGTACTTGCAGCTGCCTAGAGGGTACTCGCTAGTGCTTGCTGATTTCGTTTGGTTGGTCTGTCGATTGCTGCAGATGCTCATCTTCTTTGTTCATTCTCTATGTTCGTGCCAAATCCTAGAAAATTGGTAGGGACATTTTCTCTAGCTTCCATTGGCTAAAAATATTGCTACCTTAGGCTGCCAGGAAGTGCATATGTGCTGCCTTTTATATTTCATTAGAGCATGGGGTTAGTAAATGTAACCAATGCTTTAGTTAATGGTCTCCTCTTACTGATCTGAATGCTACTAGTTGTTTGTGTGATTTAGTGGTACTGTACTACTTCTTGCTGCATATATATATAATGCCACACATTTTTTTGTACAACATGGCCTTCTAGTCTGCCAATCATTTACTCTCTTCTTTTATAGTAGGCTGTTGATCTGGTAGGCCGCCATGAGGAGGAAAGAGGCCTCCACCCCGTGGTTGTGCTGCTGCTCCTCGTCAAGGAAGTGGTGGCGGGCGGAGGGGATCACGGCGTGTCGAGCTGCGACATGTACAAGGGGAGGTGGGTGTACGACGAGGCCAACGCGCCGCTGTACAAGGAGTCCGACTGCGAGTTCCTCACGGAGCAGGTCGTCTGCATGCGCAACGGCCGCCGCAGCGACGAGTACCAGAAGTGGCGGTGGCAGCCCGACGGCTGCGACCTGCCAAGGTAGGCTTTTCCCCGTATCTTCTCCATTTTTTGCTCCTTTATTACTGTTGAATGTGCATGCAGCGGAAATCATGCCTGTATGGAGGCAAAAGTGTTGTGTGCATAGGCAGATGCGCTCATTTTTTTCATTTGTTTGTTGCTTATTCATACGAAGTTCTGAAACTTCTATATTCAGAGAAATTAAATAGGAAGTCTCCTCCATGTATTTTTGGTAAATTTTGTTTCCTCCTTCCTGCACTTGCTACCTGCAAGTTAATTAACAGCGGATTCAGGACGCCTTATTCCATTCTAATCATCATTAGCAGAATTTATCGTGCCCTGAATATTGCAGCAGTGCATTGCTTGCATGCGTAGTGCAAGATGGATTTTATGTTCCTTAACTATTGAGTGGGGCTTCTTTAGTCAGATTAAGATGGATAATTTGCTAATTTCGTTGTATGCAATTTAGAGGACACATGCACCTGGTTACTCCAAATGCTTTGTCAATTGTACTCCTAATCATGCTACTCCCTGCACATCACTGAAGGAGTATCCAGTGCTATACTCCTTGTGATGTTTATACTGAAGGAGCTAGTGTTCTTGTGTAAAATATTATAAGTATTGCTTTCTTATCTATGAGTGCGTAATAATTGAATGTGCAGCGCAGTAACTTATGCATTGCTCTATTGAAATTTTCAGTGCAATTACATGCCCTTGTTAAGTTGTTATCTGACATGATTCATTGCAACAGGCGATAGCATGATAGTTCCTCTTGGTGCCCCCCTCTTGCAATGCATGACTGGCATCTACCACAAATGGAACATCATGCTGAAGAGGTGTTGGGAAAACTACCGAAGAATTGATTTGAACTCCCCGGTAGAATTAGTACAAGAATGATGTATTTGATAATAGTTTACTCCACATTGGGATGCTTTCATCGATTGTTTTATAGTTTGTACTGAGGTTAAGATTTGTCAAAATTTCCTGGTTGCATGTTGTACTATTGACTGATATTAACAAGAATTTCTCCTCGGAGACATATCAGACAAGTTTCTTGGAGATGTATATATATGACCGCGATGAATAAGTTCGATTGTTTGACGTGATTTATGTTTAACCAATAAAATATTTATACCTCCGTTGCAACGCACGGGCATTTTGCTAGTGCAAGAAACAAAATCACGAAAAACAAATTCTACAAAATTTAAAAATCGAAAATGTTTGAGGCGCATATTGGGAACTATAGGAGGCTCATATGAGGATATATAGGAGGCGCATTTCAAAATGCGCCTCCTATAACATATAGGAGGCGCATTTCAAAATGGGCCTCCTATAACATATAGGAGGCGCATTTCAAAATGCGCCTCCTATATGTTATAGGGGGCGCATTTCAAAATGCGCCTCCTATAACATATAGGAGGCGCATTTCAAAATGTGCCTCCTATAACATATAGGAGGCGCATTTCAAAATGCGCCTCCTATATGTTATAGGAGGCGCATTTTGAAATGCGCCTCCTATACCTGCAAGTATAGGAGGCGCATTTGGAAATACGCCTCGCATAACCCAAATACCAGAGGCTTGGCGCTCGAGGCTCATTCCATATGCGCCTCGAATAACAAAAAAACGAGCCTCGAATAATCTTTTCTCTAGTAGTGATTTGTGTGCTACTATCACTGGCTGCCTCACACGGTCTTCTCGTTCATCAAATGGACGTTAAGACGGCTTTCCTTAATGGAGAGTTGGACGAGGAAATTTACATGGATCAGCCAGATGGTTTCGTAGTACCCGGTCAGGAAGGCAAGGTGTGCAAGTTATTTAAGTCATTATACGGCCTCAAGCAAGCACCTAAGCAATGGCATGAAAAGTTCAAAGGACTTTGACTGCTGAAGGCTTTGTTGTAAACGAAGCTGACAAGTGTGTGTACTATCGCCATGGTGGGGGCGAGGGAGTTATTCTATGTCTATACGTTGATGACATATTGATCTTTGGGACCAATCTTGATTTAATCAAGGAAGTTAAGGATTTCTTATCTCGCTGCTTTGAGATGAAGGATCTAGGAGTAGCTGATGTTATCTTGAACATCAAGCTGTTGAGAGATGATAATGGTGGGATCACACTGCTTCAATCTCACTATATGGAAAAGGTCTTGAGTCGCTTTGGGTATAGTGACTGCAAGCCTTCTTCAACTCCATATGATGCTAGTTTGTTGCTTCGAAAGAATCAACGGATTACTAGAGATCAACTGAGATATTCTCAGATTATAGGCTCGCTTATGTATTTGGCGAGTGCCACGAGGCCTGACATCTCTTTTGCTGTGAGCAAATTGAGCCGGTTTGTTTCCAATCCGGGAGATGATCATTAGCGTGCGCTTGAGAGAGTTATGCGCTATTTAAAAGGCACTGCGAGCTATGGAATTCACTATATCGAAAACCCGATGGTTCTGGAAGGATATAGTGATTCTAATTGGATATCTGATGCTGATGAGCTTAAGGCCACTAGTGGTTATGTTTTTACACTTGGTGGTGGCGCTGTTTCCTGGAAGTCTTGCAAGCAGACCATCTTAACGAGGTCAACTATGGAAGCAGAACTCGCAGCATTAGACACAGCCACTGTTGAGGCAGAGTGGCTTCGTGAGCTCTTGATGGACTTGCCTATGGTTGAAAAACCAATACCCGCAATCCTAATGAACTGTGATAATCAAACTGTGATCGTCAAAGTGAACAGTTCTAAGGATAATGCAAAGTCATCAAGACATGTGAAGAGGAGATTAAAATCTGTCAGGAAATTGAAGAACTCCGGAGTTATTGCATTGGATTATATCCAAACGTCCATGAACTTGGCAGATCCCTTCACAAAGGGTTTATCACGGAATGTGATAGATAATGCATCAAGGGAGATGGGTTTGAGACCCACGTTATGAGTTGCCCACAGTGGTAACCCACTCTATGTGATCGGAGATCCCGTGAATTAGAAGTGGGAGACAAGCTGTTGGTCGGCTGAGAGGAGAGTATCCTTATATTTTATTCCACTCCATAAAAGATGCAATACTCTCCTGATCTGTACGGTAGGTTGACATTTGTCTTAATGTGTTCCAAGTGGCTTATTTATATAAGCAGAGATGTGTCCTACAGAACATCTCCTGAGGAACTCACCTATATGAGTCTGACTGTTAAACGTCGTAGTCTATGAGAATCGGGTGCTCTCTAATAAACTCATGAAAGGCCTTCGGAGTATGACGCATACGCTCCAAACCGCGGGGAAGCCTTGCGGCAGCCTAGTATCGGTTCAGACGTTGTGTGAAACGGGTATCACAGCAAACTTGTAGTTCAAGGCGTAGTCCACTATTCAAGTTGTGAACTAGTGTAGCATGATGTTCTAAGTGGAAGTTCAACTTAACAGTCTCCACTAACACCGGTATATAAACAATGTTTTGGAACAGAGTTTATGAAATGTGCTAATGACACTTTGTGGGGGATTGTTGGAATTTTACATGGGCTCCATCATATGGGCTCACTTGGCTAGCCCATTAAGCCCACTAAAAATCCTGAAATTGTCATGGCCCATTCATGAATAATAAGTGGAGTGAGTGGGACTAAAGTTTAGTCCCACATTGCTAGTTTGAAGAGAGTGGAAGCACCTTATAAGGTGAGCCATTCTAGCTCATGTATGAGTAGGCAAGGCAAGAGGAGAGGTGTGCCACACGCGCTCCTCCTCCTCCGCCGCACGCCTCGCCTCGTCACGACACGTCACGACGCGCCGCGGGTTGCGGGAATGAGCCGAGCCGAGAGCGTTTATTTTGTCGATTGGGAAAATTTAATGAGTCATTTAATTTGGTAATTGACGGACGCGTTAATTCCAAAACCGTTTCCGTTTCCTTTCTGGATCGTGGATCCGAACCGACTCAGACGTGGAGTTACGCCCACGTCTCTCCCAGCCCGCATATAAATACGCGCATACGGTAAACCCTAGCCGCCACTTCGTCATACCGTTCCAAAAACACTGCGCGGCCAATTCAAGTCTTCTCCATCCCTCCTTCCGGCGTGCACCGCGAGAAGGGACAGCAGGCCTCCGGAACCCCGCCTCTTGTGATCCTGTACGGGAGAGGGGCGATCAGGTTTTTGGGGAGCACATGAGCGCGACTGCTGACGGCGACCACTTCCCCAACGGCGATTTCTTCCCCGACATCGGCAACCTCTTCATCGACGACATGGCCGACGTGGACAACAACAACGGCGGTGCCGCTACCGCTCCATCGTACGTAATTCTATTCCATCTGTATGAGATACTTCTGGAATTCTTATGTCTAGTTCTAGCTATAGATTGGATCAGTTTGTCTACTGTACTAGATCTAGATATTTGCATGATTACTGTATTTGTTACTGTCGCAATTCATCTGCTGCTATTTCGCATTAAATCATGTGCTAAATTGCTAATATATTCAACAGATATCATAGGCAATTTGCTTATGTGGCACCCTATTAATGGAAGAAAGAGAGTGTAGTCGTATCTTATATAAGATACAACTCTTACAGGAGATCATAAGCAAAAAAATTTGCTAGTCCAATCACAAGCAAGTATTAGGTCAAAATCAATTAATGCAATTTAACTTAGATACGATGTATAAGAAACAATGCATTAGGATGGTTGTTTCTTAAATTGTACTCCTATCTATGATAGCGCGCTAAGATACTATGCATTACGGAAGGTCTAAGGCTGGTCATAGTGGGAGTAACATAACTAGTAACATCAATGTCACGTAGGAAAAAAAGAAAGATGATGTGGCACTTATTTAATGAGGAGAGAGACGAGTGTGGTAAGAGCAAGTACAATAAGGTAGTGCAGCAGGCTGTAAGCATTTAAATAATGTATTTGTGCCTAGTTGGAGGAAAGAGAACATGAGAGAGAATGTAAACAGGGTCTTATGCAAAAGTCAGCTGCAGCGCGTGCTCTAGACACTATGTGAGAGTGGCAGATGGGCCATGCATTGGTAATGTAGTACATCCTTATAGCTAACTGTTGTACATGTTGGCTATAGGTAGGCCATAGATGAAGATGACATGGCATTGGCTTATAGCCAACAGCCGGCTATACCATAGTCTTTGCTCTAACTAGTTATGTTACTGTAACATCACATATTCAATACACAATTAGTTTATAGGCTAATTAATATGACACTACGTATATGTTACTTCTCACTATGGAGGTAGTAACATAGTCTAGAAAAACGTATATGTTACTCTCCATTATGACTAGGCTAAGATGTTCGGATGCCTTCTATCTCTCTACCCTCCCGTCCAAGCCATCGGGTTTAACCATGTTAGATAGTAAAGGATTGCATGTGACCAAACGTACTACGAGGCCACATTGACTGCCATAGTGCTAGGGGAGTGGTGCTTTCTTTCATCTTCTGCGAAAGTAAACTCTTGTATTGATGACACGAGCTTCTATAAGATTTTTTTAGCACCTAAGATTCTAGGATACGTTCTCCATCTGTCTATCTCGACCCTCCGGTCCAAGCCATGGGGTTTAACCATGTTAGAGAGTAAAGGATTGCATGTGACCAACACGTACAGACTAGAGGCCGCGTTGACTGCCATAGAGCTAGGAGAATGTGGTGCTTTCTTCCATGTTCCGTCGACACTCTACGTTTTCTTCCGTGGACGAGAAAGTGTCCTAGTTGGAAGGGTTATGCCATGGGGATAGGGTGATTCTTAGAGTGCATATGCTCATCATATTATTGATGGTGGTGATATATGAGTATTGTTATTGGCGAAGATCTGAATTTTAGCCATGTAGATGCTGATCATTTTCACTAGAACATGAGTTTAGTACATTTTTTTCAGCGGTACATGCATTTTGGTAGAATTAACTAACTTTTAATATGCACTGTACGAAACAATAATATATATACGTACTCAAAGAGAATGAATTTTTAGTTTATATGCACTACCAACATTTGAAATTGTGGAGCCGAAGCCTATGACGCAAAATGACCGTTCCTCCCGCGACACAAGGGGCGACCGCTAGTGTGGCTCCCCTCCCCCGTCTCCGGCTGCTGGCCGCGCCCATGTCCTCTTCGGCGCTGGCACAGCGCTGCCCCCACCTCCGGCCTCGCTCCCGGCGAATTTCCTGCCCTCGTTTTTCGGCCCTGCGTCCCTGAAGCCCGCCTCCCGGAAGACTGGATGTGGATCCAGCAGCGTCATCCCCCCGCTCGGCCGGCGAGCCGGGCACTGTCTCCTACTGCGCGAGCCGTACCGCCCATGCGTCCTCCCCAGGCTCGCTCCTTCACGGCTGCTGCATCCCGTCTTCAAGTCGCCTCCAAGGATTTGGTCCTCTCCTCCCCACCGGCCCGCGTCTGCGAAGAAGTTAATGCGGCGCTGGCGTCATGGCGTGCGCAGGGCTGCCCCGCCGTGCCCCTCCTCTTGCTGGCATCCTTCGGCGTGGCTCGGCATTACTGCCCCTGCCGCGACTAGACCGCGGCGGACGGTCTCCTTCGCCATCCCTGCTCCGAGCATTCAAGGCGCCTCTGCCTCCCCTGCGCCCCGGCTTCATGGCGGGTAAAATCGGCACGCCACCGCCCCCTCGCCGTCCCGGGGCTCGAGGCCTCCATCTACGGGCATGGGCTAGACTCTCGTCCTGTCCCGTCGTGCTCAGGGGTTGGCACAGCGACGGGACGCCCCCCCCCTCTTCAACGACCCCCTCCACGCCTGCGTCATTACCACCCCCCTCGCGCTCGTTTTCTCCCCCACATCGCCCCCGCGCGCCCTCACTGGTTCCTCCTCCAAGTGCTCTTCGCCCCAACGCTGCCGCCAGTGTGACGCCCGCGAGCACTACACCTCCGACTGCAGAGACCCTGTCAAGTGCGACCGGTGCGGCAGGTCGGGCCATCGTGCCAGGGAGTGCCTCGACCTCGCACGTGTCGCTCCGATCCTCACCCTGACCTCGGCTCCGACTGCGACCCCTACTTCGACGGCGCCACGCCCCGCCACCACTGCGGCCATGGACTTCTCGAGCCTGCAGATGGCTGTCGACCCGGCCACGGCTGGCTTCGACTCCCTGGGAGCCCCGGTTACGCGCCCGGAGCGGGATAGCGTCGTCATGGACACTCCGTTGGACCTCGACACGGCGCGTCTGGACTGGGAGAAGACGGCAATCGTGGTGCGGGTTCTTGCCCCTTCGCCGGGCACGGACCGCACGTCCGTCGAATCGGCATTCCGTAAAGAGTTCGGCCTCAGCGCCGCCAAGCTCAGCGCGAGCAAACACTTCCCCGAGCCGTACCTGGTGAAGTTCTCCTCCGCGGACATCTGCGACGACGTCATGCGCACGGACGGGCCTGCTTCAAGCGTGGAGGCTTGGACATCCACTTCAGGCGGTGGCACTGCGTCGCGCACGCCTACACGACGTGCCTGACGTTCCGGGTCCGCCTCCGCGTCGACGGCCTCCCTCCGTTCGCTTGGTGCCCTGAAATCGTCGACAGACTCGTCGGGCGGCACTGCGCGGTCCAGCGCCTTGGTTCGGGCTTCACAACGATGGAGGACACTGCCACCTCTGCCGCAACACATCCCCAAGGTGCTCTGGTGCACCTTCGCCAACAAGTCCTCCGGCGGCGCCTCCTCGCTGGTTCGCGTCTCCGCCGACCGCCCGGATCAATGGAAGCGAGGCATGACCTTCCGCGTCTTGTTGCACCTCAAGCGCATCGAAAATTACTCGGATGCTCCAATGCAAGATGGTGGCGCACCTATCTCCGAGTTTCGGGGCGTCCCTGCGCGTTCTGCCCAAGTGGCGCCATGGCGTCATCGACGGCTCCCAGGAAGGGGGATCGGGCCTTCAGCGCCCATCCCTCCGCTGGGTGATGACCTTCCGGAGCGGACGCGTCGCTCTCACAGCAGGCGCCGCGAGGGCGGCAACAGAGACGACGAGGAGGTGTAGAGCCGGCGCAACGCGCGGCAGACTCGCTCTCGACACGGGCAGGGGTGCGACGACCGTGCTCCTCGCCGCGGGCGTGGCGACAGTGATGACGATAAGGACGATCGCCGCGGGGGACGGCGGAGCGCGCCGGCGCAGCCACTCTCGCCGTCAGGACTCTCAACAAGGTGACCACGTGCGGGACCGCTCCACTCGGCGTCGCTCTCCTAGACGCGGCCATGGCCGCGATGGTCACCGGCAGCGCTCGACCACCGAGAGTGTCACCCCTCTTCGCCTGCAGTCCATCATCGTCGCCCCAACTCTCACGCCGCCATCGCCGCTGTCCGTGAAGGAGATCACCTTGCAGCTTCAGGACCTCATGGTCGAGGGACTGGCTGCCGCCCGGGATGCGGTGTCGTCCTTCCTAGGCGTCGCCTCGCCTCTCCCTCCTCCATGCCGCGCTTCACCGCCGTCCCCGCCGTCCTCTTTTGGCCTCTCTTGCCGGGGCTAGCTTCAGGCCATCAGGTCGCCCCCGCCCGGGTTCAATGCGGAGTCGTCTTGCCTAGCCTCGCCGATCCTGGTTTCCTGCAACACGGCGCCGTCCGCTCTAGAGGGTGGCGCGCTGGACGCCGGCTCGGCGATGGTCTCCCCGGTGCTCCCTTCGATGTGTGTCTGGGAGCTGGAGGAGCCTCTGGCTGTGGTGCAGGCCTCGCTCGGCTCGCCTCTGCCTGGCCCGATGCCTGCCCAGGACGATCGGGCCGTCCCTGATGATTGGGAGGAGGTTACTGGGAGTGAGGCCTCGTCCGTGTTTGCCGCTGGTTTTGGTGTGGCGTCTGGTTGTCCAGGTGATGATGGGTTTGTCATATGCGAGGAGGACGAGGGCCGGTTGCTGGGCGATCTACTGGCTTCTCCGGGTGCTGCTCGTACCGTTGATGTTGTCTCGCTGCTGCCAGGCGTTGGTGGCCTGTTCTGCCGGCCTCAGGCGCCTCTGATGCCCACCCCTTTGCCTAGGTTGGGTAAGATGCGTCCGGAGAAGCCTGAGGCCGCCCGTCGCAGTAGTCGTCTGGCAGAGAAGCCGCAGCTCCCTGCACTTGACAAGGCAGTGCAACTCCTGCACAAGAAGATGGGTATCAACTCCTCGGGCATGACTTTGATGTTGTCTAGGCAGAAATTTGTTGACGAGTTCAAGGCTGCACTACCAGTGAAGGCTATCGACGCTCTAAACACCCTCCTGAAGCTGAACTTGCCGTCGTTTGTGGCATCAGATGAAGCCCTGATCAAGATTGCAGGCGCTGGTGGCCCTGAGTTGGCTAGTTCGATTGCCCTCAATGTTTCTACCTGATCTCGGCCGTATGGCTCTCGCGGAGGTTCTAGTCTTCATGCTTTCGGTCCCTTTGTCATGTTATGTTAGTCTGAGGTGGGCTTGTCACCTCCGGTCTTCGCTCTTCACTTCGTTCTACACTACAATTTGGCACCGCCGGGTTCATGCCTTTGTTACTTGCTTTTCTGGAGGCTACTTAGCGGCGATGCAACTACTAGCCTTTTTGGGTGCTCCCCTACACGGCGCTACTCTTCAACACGTTTTGCCTCGCTCCTCGTCCCAGCTTTCGGCTTCTCGCCTTATGCCTCTCGTACGCCCTACGTCTATGCTCCCCTCGAGGCAGCCTTCGACCTTCAGCTCGCGATGATTGGCCTCATTTTGGACATCATCTGCTAGAACGTGCGAGGCCTTAACGACCAAGCTAGGAAATACGTTGTCCACTCCTTCCTCGCCCTGACCACCTGCCACAACGCCTGTCTTCAAGAAACAAAGCTTGATGCCCTTGATCACCGTACTGCGACTTACATCGGGGGGGCACCGTCTGAGATATTTTGCGCACCGTCCCGCCTTGGGCACGAGAGGAGGTATCCTCTTGCTCTGGAACACAGATTTTGTGGTCATCTCCAATATTCACCGCGGCACTCACCTCATTTCGGCAGATGTCGTTGTCAATGCTTGTGGGACCTCTTTCAAGATCACGACTGTTTATGGGCCGACTTTGGACGCTTAGAAGAACGATTTCCTTGCCGAAGCCAAGGCGGCTGCTCCTTCGGATGGCCCTAAGTGGCTGATTTTGGGTGATTTCAACCTCATCTACAAGGCGGCCGACAAGAATAACGAGAACCTTAATCTTCGGCTCATGGGGCTCTTTCTCCACGCCCTTAGCACTTGTCAGCTCAAATAGATCAAGTTGCAGAACAAGAATTACACCTGGAGTAACGAGAGAAGTGATCGCACCCTCGTCAAGCTGGATAGAGCCTTCTGTAACGCTGAGTGGGACATTGCTTTCGACAAGCATTCTCTGCATGCTCTCTCCTCCTCGCTGTCTGATCATTGCCCTCTTTTTCTTTCCAATCATGGGGCCCCCAAAGCCGCACTCCTTCCATTTCGAAAATTTCTGGACAAAGTTACCCGGCTTTGCTGAGGTGGTTGCTGATGTGTGGGCGGAGCGAAATAATCACTCTCAAGGGGTCCACATCCTCAATCATAAGCTGAAGGCCACTGCGAGGATATTGCGGTCGTGGAGTAGGAGTCTCTTCTCCAATTTTAAGCAACAGTTGGTTATGGCGCTCGAGGTCATCATGCAGCAGGACATTGCTATGGAGAACCGCCTTCTGTCTGCGGATGAGAGGAACCTTCGGGCAGGGCTGAAACATCGAATTCTTGGTCTGGTAGTGTTGGGCAAGCTTCTCGGATTTCTTTTTTGCGAGAAGGAAATGCGTGCACTAAATTATTTCATCTCCGCGTCGACTCCAGGCGTCGTAAGAGCGTCATTCAACGCCTCAAGCGGTACGAGGGTTGGGCGGTTAACCATGTCGACAAAGACGAAATCATCCATGAGCATTTGTTCAAGGTTATGGGCCCTCCGCCTCCGCGCTTTGTGGACTTCAACTGGAATTTATTGAACCCGGTCTTTGAAGATCTGGATTGCCTCGGCCTGCCTTTCTCCGAGGATGAGATCAAGGCCGCTATTCAGGATTTGCCGCCTGACAAAGCTCCGGGGCCGGATGGCTTCACTTTGAACTTCCTCCGCGCCTGCTGGCCCACCATCAAGGACGATCTTATGCGTGTCATCAGTGATTTCTTCGAGCTCTCGGTCAACAACTTCCATGTCGTTAACACGGCTTCCATCGTGTTATTGCCTAAGAAGGAGGGGCGGAGTGCATCTCAGATTTCGGCCCTATCAGCCTTATTCACATGATCACAAAGATTATCGTCAAGGCCATGGCTCTCCGTCTATAGCCCCGAATGGACGGGATTAAATCTAAGTGCCAGAGCGCTTTCATCAAATCATGGAGCATCCACGACAATTTCATGCACGTCCGCAACGCCGCCCGCCGTCTACATCAGAACAAAACTTCCACGCTGCTTATCAAGCTAGACACTGCAAAGGCGTTTGACTCCGTGCGCTGGGATTACCTGCTCGACCTCATGCAACGACGAGGCTTTCCCCCAAGATGGTGTGCTTGGGCTTCTCTAATCTGGGAATCCTCCTCTTCCTGCGTCTTGCTTAATGGCATCCCTCGCAAAGACATCATTCATGGCAGAGGTCTCAGACAGGGGGACCCCCTTTCCCCCTGCTGTTTGACCTTGCCATTGAACCCCTGGAGCGCATCCTTCAACTTGCCACGGACGGCGGTTTGCTTCAACCTCTCCCAGGGACCTTCATCAAGTCTCGCTTGTCACTTTACGCGGATGACACTATTATATTCCGCTCCCCTTCGGTGCACGACATCAACCTACTTACTGCTTTGCTGCATAATTTCGGGGAGGTCACTCGTTTAGTCGCGAATGTTGGTAAAAGCTCGGTGGCGCCGATCAGGTGTGAGAGCTTGGACATTCAAGGGTTGTTGAATGGCTTCGGCGCAGCTATTGTGCAATTCCCCATCTGCTATCTTGGGCTTCCATTGTCCTTGGGGAGGCTTCGCAAAGTGGACCTACATCCATACATCGACAAGGCGGCCTCTAAACTGGTTCCTTGGAAGGCCAAATTCCTCAACCGTGCAGGTTGCACGGAGCTGGTGAAATCTGTCCTGGCCGCTATGCCTATTTTTCTGCTAACGGCCATCAAGGTGGACAAGGCGGTTTTCAAGGCCTTTGACAAGATCCGCAGAGGAATGCTCTGGACATGCAGTGAGACGGTCAGTGGGGGGAAGTGCAAGGTCAGTTGGGCGAAGGTGTCTCACCCCCAGAAGCTGGGTGGTCTAGGGATCCTAGAACTCGAGAAGTTTGCTTGGGCCCTGCACCTTAGGTGGCTTTGGTTCGAGTGGGTCGCACCGGATAAATCCTGGGTGGGACACGAAACGCCAAATGATCAGAAGGACAGGGACCTGTTCAGCGCTTCCACTCGAGTCACGTTAGGCGACGGCAAGAAAGCTTCCTTCTGGAGCTCCACTTGGATGAGCGAGGGTTCTCTGAAGTCCATAGCCCCTTTGATCTTCGCAGCAACTAGGAGGAAGAAGAGGTGTGTCCATGACGCCTTGGCCAACCAGAGTTGGATGTCGGACATCGCCGTCAATGACTTTTCTTTAGAGCACATCATCTTGTTCCTCAACCTCTGCGAAATTCTTCAGGAGATCACTCCGGTAGCAGGAGTGGAGGACACCATCTTGTGGACGTTGTCCCCTAGCGGGAAGTATTCGGACGGCTCAGCTTACAGAGCACAATTCATCGGGTCGACCGCGGTGGCCTTCGGGAACATTGTTTGGAAGGTGTGGGCTCCGCAGAAGTGTAGATTCTTCACCTGGCTGGTGGTGTAGAATCGACTCTGGACCTCTGAACGTCTTGTGCCAGCTCTGTCGCTGCCAGGCGGAAACGGCGCGTCACATCCTTTTCGAGTGCATGTTTGCAAAGCGCATCTGGCAGGAGGCTGCGGTCAGGCTTTCCTTCCCTGGCCTTCTTCCGTTTTTTGGGGTTTGGAAGGCCTACCGTGTTGCAATATTGGAAGGCGCTGGCTTTGGCTCCCTCCGGTAGCCCGTGAGATCTCAAGTCTGCCATTACGCTGATCACCTCGGAGTTATGGAAGGAGAGGAATGCCAGTGTTTTCAACAACAAATTCTGTGCTCCGCCGGTTTTGTTCCAGAAGATCAGGGACGAGAGCTCGGAGCTGGATCCTTGAGGGTGCCAAGCATTTGGCTCAGATGTTCGAGTAGTTCCTTTGTTTCAAACTGGCCTTTTTGGGTCGGTTGCGTTGTTTTTTCCTTTCCGGCTTAGGCCGTGTATTCGCTTCTCCTATATCAATAAAAAAGGCAAAACTTTTGCCCTTTGTTAAAAAAAAAAATTGTGGAGCCGGACTTCTGGAGACTGCTGCTACTACCGTAGTATTTTATTGAAGCTCCTCCCTTGTTACACGTCTACCGTCTATAAAAGACTGGTGAAGCACAACTAGCAGCTGCAGCAAAACACCTTCTCAGACCGATTAATACACCGAAACCATTGCATCTCCAGCTTGCTAGCAGATCAATGGGCACGCGCGAGTTCAAGTCACGGCGGGGCGCGCCATCGCTGGTGATGCCGGCGCGGCCCACACCACAGGAGCTCAAGCCGCTGTCGGACCTCGACGACCAAGAAAGCATGAAAATCTACAACGCCTGGGTCTACCTCTTCCGAGGGGACCCTGGACGCGTGGAGCACGACCCGGCGGCGGTGGTGCGAGCCGCGCTGGCGGAGGCGCTGGTGCACTACTACCCACTCGCAGGCCGGCTGCGCGAGGCAGCCGGCCGGAAGCTCCTGGTGGACTGCACTGGGCAGGGCGTGGTGTTCGTGGAGGCCGACGCGGACGTCACCATTGACGAGCTGGGCGACGTGCGCTGCCCGCCATTCCCGTGCTCGGAGGAGTTCATCTACAACGATCACGTCTACAGGGAAGACCAGTTCCCCGGATTGCCCAAGATACTAGACCAGCCGCTTCTATACGTTCAGGTACCCAACCCCCCCCCCCCCCCCCCCCCCCACGCACCCCCACCCCCACACTTCATAACGTACAAGTAGCTACATTTTAAGACAACCATGCAAATATGAGATGTGCATCGCCCGAATGTTCCTTCCTGTTGCCAAGGTTTGGGTTCCCGGATGAATTTAAAAATTCCAAAAAAAAAATCCCAACATAACCATTCACCGAGGGTTTTTGTTAAAATTCGATTTTTTAAAAAAAAATTGGGATTTTTTGACTGGTACGAGCATATCCCAGGTGTGGTCGGGATCTCCGGTTACCGGATTTCCCGACCGGTAACCAAAACCATGCTTGTTGCACAGAATTTTACACAGTAGAGATTGCAACATATTAAGGGGGGGGGGGGGGGGGGGGGTTGGTTTCTACAGTACCTAAAAAGGAAATTATGCACATCTTGAAACTTAATAGTTGAACTTGGTCTTCGGTTAGAAAATATATCATAGTTGTAGATATTGTAACGTTTTTGTATTTGTATCCGCTTTGAACTAAGCAGACATCGAATTCATATCCTCTATTCTTTAGATAACATCGCTCTATATTATTAAAACTAGAATTTCCTCTCTCGAAAATGGGGAGGACATCATTTTCAATCTGTTAAACCATCCAGCGATATGAATATCACATCTTTATAGATTCTGGAACTAATGACAAATGAATATTATGTTAAACAAAATAAATATTATGTGACAACTCTTTAATGCATGGCGCATCCTTATTATACTACAATAATCATGAACGCTGTATTAATAGATAATTCTTACATGATATAAATATTATTGGTATTCTTATGTGATGTATGATCATTATGTGTGGTTGAAGTTCATATGTTGCGCTTGTTCGATAGATGGATAGTTAGGGAAGTATAAACCGCGTGGTGAAAATATTTTTCTAGGCGAACCATAGAAATCCACAATTAATGTGAATGCAAGTTTATCGACATCATTTATATTTAAAGAGAGATGGATAGTTAGGGAAATATAGAAGACATGCGCAGATGCTACATTCTTAACGCGTTTTCATAGGTATTTTGCTAACGTGGCATACTGTTTGATGAAGAAAGTGAATGAGTTTGTATCTTAGCTAAGATACAACCCTTGCACGTGGCCATAGACAAAAAGTAGTTTTATCCTAATCATATACATGCATGAGCTAAAATCATTAAATGTAGATAGAAACTTAGAAGAAACAATGCATTGGCAAGATTGTCTCTTAAATCATTAATTCTTCTATGATAACATGCTAATAGATGATGCATTGACACAGGCAAACTGTAGGGTGAAAATGTTTCTTGGGTCCAACCATAGCAATGGTACAATTAGAAAGATTGATCCTTATATATTTAGTGTCTTACTGTCGCATTATTATGGGATTCCAAATCAATTCTCGTTTTCGGAGGATGGTACTGCTCCTGCGGTGTTTCAAAATTCACTCATGTAGATTTGCTATCGTCGATGCTGCGTCCGCCCCTGCGGGGGAAGACAGGCCCACTCACCAGTGACACATCACCGACAGGCTCGCGAGCTGCACCGAGTTTCCCCGAGCTCGTGCAAAGCTCAGGCCAAGGTCAGTTTTCCGGCTTGCCGGCAATGTCGAGCTGTCTTGGGGCTCGCCACTCTATAGTGAGCCTCTTCCAGCTTGACCTGAGCTGGACCGAGTTGGCTCGCCTCCAGCCATACATGGGCTAGCAAGCATGGCGGGCTGCTGCCTATAGGTGCTCTAGCTGCGCCGGTCGATAGGCCGCTCAATTAGATGAGCACAAGGGACAGGAGCAGAACCCCTAAACTCGTCCGACCCGTAAACGTTTTTAGATGTCACCATAAACACACGCCCTAAACCCGTTTATCTAGAGTTTCTGAGGTAATTTTATCGGGGGCTTGTACACCGGTCAACGCAGGCGGTTGGGAAATTTCATCTCCCGCCAACATCTTCCGCCTCGCCGGCGGCTTCCTCTGCGCTCTCAGATGCGAGCTCGCCGCGTCGTGGGCTTCTACAGCGATCCTGGCCGGCCACGAGGGTGTTTCATCTCGGTCGAAACTATGCATCACTCAGACAATATTCCATTTTACAGTTTGGCTTTCCGGACTCTACTATGACGCGGACCAACTTGGCTCTTAAAACACATTTACCGTAAAATGAAAATGCGGTTTTCAGTTCCGTTGTGTGCGGTCTCTGCTAGAGCTGCTCTAAGCGGATGCATGAGAGCCAGATTGGTTTTCCGGGGTTTGAGTGTCCGGGTGAGCAGTCGATATTCCTATGCGTGGAGAGGGCGGATATTAGGTGAACTAGGACTCATGCGTGGTGCGTGGTACATATTGGACCCAATGTGTGTTGTCTTAAACTGAACATGTGTGCGATATTTTTGTTACATGAATTTTACGAATGTGATTCAAATTTAGAGGAACTAAGTTTAGATCGAACAATAAAAATTATACGGATGATGTGGAACAATGCGATAGATTTATAGACATCTGTACATTGCTTTTAGTACTTCCTCGTCTCAAACTAATTGTCATTGAAATGGATTGAAAGAGATGTATCTGGCACTAACATGTACCCCCTCCGTTCCAAAATAGATGACTTCCATTTGTTCATATATGCATGTATCTAGACATGTTTTAGTGTCTACATATATGCATATATGGAAAAATGGAAGTCATCTATTTTGGAACGGAGGGGGTATCTAGATACATCTATCTCAATGAAAAATAATTTGAGACCGAGTGAGAGTATATTAGTAGACAGAAGAATTGTTTGCATATATATGTATTCATATTAATTTTGAATATATAATTTGGATGATGGTTGTAGGTAACCCGCCTAAAGTGCGGGGGCTTCGTGGTTAGTCACCGGACTTGCCACTGCATGTGTGACGCTCCTGGCAAGGCCCAGATGTGGAGGGCCATCGCCGAGCTGGCGCGTGGCGTCACACCAATCTCCGTCACGCCGATCTGGGAGCGCGAGGTCTTCACCGCGCGACAGCCACCCAGCCCCTCTTTCCCGCACATCGAGTACCGCGACCCTGCCGGCGATGACCGCATCATCTCCACACCGCGGGATGACATGGAGTGTGTGCAGTTCCCCTTCGCGCGTGCCTCCTTCGACGCCCTGCGCAGCCGGGCTCCTGCCGCGCGATCTCGGTTCGAGCTTGTCGCAGCGTGCATCTGGCGCTGCCGCACGGTGGCCCTCGGCTACTCCCCACAGGATGAGGTGCGCCTCTGCATCGTCGTCAACGCGCGTTACCGCCCCGGCGGCTTCCCCCCGGGTTTCCCCATCAGTGGATTCTATGGCAACGCCTTTGCCTACGCCGTAGCGTCCTGCACCGCCGGGGAGCTTTGCGGCCGCGACCTCAGCTACGCTGTCGAGCTTATCCGAGATGCCAAGAACAGCATCACCTATGACTACCTACGGTCTACGGCCGACTTGATGGTGCTGGAGGGACGCCCTCTGTTTGCTCGGAAGCGCACATTGATCCTCTCCGACCTCAGCCGTGCCGCGATCGACGACGTTGACATCGGATGGGGACGTCCCATCTACGCTGGCCCGGCCAAAGCCGGTGGCGGCATATTTACCGGCGTCAATACCTACATCCTTCGACGCAAAAACGACGAAACAGGTGAAGAGGAGACCGTGGTGCCAGTATACTTGCCCACAGGAGAATGCATGGATATGTTTCGCAAGGAAGTGAATGCTCTCACAACCGAAGCACCTATTGCTTAATTAATTAATCGTTTTTTAATTATGCTTCCGTGGCAAGAGGAATTTGGATTATGGTTTATTTTATTAAGAAATAATGTAAATTTTGAACTGATTTATGTTATGAATGGTGCACCAGAGGCATCACTTGTGACTTGTACTCCTGAGATGTCCAATGTAATAAAACTATTGATTTTGTCATAAAAGACGGTGCTTGCATCGTCCATAAAGCAAGGCAGCGCATGAGGTAGTTCACCAAGATGATATTTGCCCTTTCGACTCGGAGAGGTATTCTTTGAACCCTTTGGTGTCATATGACTCGGAAGCATTTGACATGCACGAATGATGCACATAAAGAGTTAATCGAATTGAGTGGCATATCTCGGTTCGGGAAATGAGTTAAGCTACACAGAAGTTGGCACATTTTGCTAGAAGCCAATGTGGATTATCAATCCACTGTGGCGGTCAACATTATGTTTTCTCTAACCTCGGCCTCTAGGCAGTGGCGAAGCATGGGCTGGACTGAAGACTAGGCTATTTGAGCGCAACATTGTGGAGACTGGGCCTTTATGTTGGCTATATGTTATCCGTGGGCTGAACTAATACCAAATTTTGGAGAAATACAAGAAAAGGGTGGGCCACACAGCCCAGTATGGCCAGCCCGTAGCGCCCGCACTGCATGGAGGGTTGTCGCAACCATAGGACCAGGGCACACTAGGAGATGTCCCTATGGAGCACAGGAATTGATTTATTTTCCCCATGGCATCATCATGATAACGAAGAGAGAAAACTAGGAGGCCAAGAAAATGGAAGGGCCAGACCTTAGGTCACGGGGTGATGTCTAGCTTGATTCTGCGGGCGGATATAATGGGAGGTCGTTGGTTTTTGCTGGCTACTACCCTTTGGTGGCAAGATCATCATGATGACCTCCATCTCTTGTCAATGGAAGCAATGAGAGGATTAGAGTCGTCCTAAAAAGGATAAGACCCTCGATGAAACTAAGGATCACTAGTAGAATATAGGGCTTCCATTCGGTAGCCCGAAAGTATTCAGTCCAGACTGGGTTTGGGCCTGGGACTAATGAGAGCCTTAGTCATGGTTTCAACGGCTAGGAGAGCAGGCGGCAGGGCCAGGCTTTAGTCCCGGTTCAAATGGGACATTTAGTACCGATTGGTGATACAAACCGGAACTAAAGGTGTTGCGGAAAGCTGTGGCCGTGGGGCCCACCTTTAGTCTCGATGGGTATCACCAACCGGGACTAAAGATAGACCTTTAGTCCCGTTCGATGTCTCTAACCATGACGAAAGCAAAAACTGATCATTTTCATATGTAAACCGCCTGTTAATGTCCTGTCGACGCGCTTTAGAAGTTGAAACAACGGCGATGATCAGCCTAATTGCGAGAGAGTTTCTTCGGAAGTTGAAACCATTGATGTCCATACGTAATTAAACACCCCGTCATGTTCATCTGCCCCCATACTACATTGTACTACAATAATCCAAGGTAAAGTACACCTCTCCTATCTCTAACCTGCCAATTGCAAGCCTCTCTCTAATCCCTACCAAAAACCCTCTTCCATTCCAATGGAGTCTCTCGGGCACGTACATCCATCCCCAACATGCATTTCAAGGTCACGGTCACCATCCGTGCTTCATGCCTGGAGAGGTGGATCCGTGACATGAAGAAGAATTTCCTCGATGCGCACCGATCAAGTGTGTGGGCCTCGACTGCGAGTTCACTAATCCTGTACCGAGTCAAAAGAGTGATCTTCCACCCTACCAAAGGCAGCATGCTACGATCCTTCAACTATCTGTGGCGTCCGAGACTTTGGTCTTCCAGATTTGTCAGGCTAATGCGGTGCCGCCTCTCCTCGGGGAATTCTTAGGTGACAAGACCATCGCATTCTGCGGTGCGGCTATCCACAATGATGTGTGTGTATGCTGAGATACTACGAAAGTGATATTCCTTCTTCGGTTGACCTGCAGAGGGATATCTCGAACCCAACAGATAATCCTACTCTAAGTCTCTATGCTCTCTCCATGTTATTATTGGGACAAAAATTGAGAATAAGAACGAAAAGAATGACAAGAAGGAAAACAAGAAGGGTGAGTGATACGTCTCCAACGTATCTATAATTTCTGATGTTCCATATTGATATTATGCCAATTGCTACATGTTTTCTCCCTTCTTTATAGCATTTTTACACGTTTTCCAGGACTAACCTATTAACAAGATGCCAAGTGCCAGTTCCTTGTTTTCTGCTGTTTTTTATTTCAGAAAAGTTGTTCTGGAAATATTCTCGGAATTGGACCCCACGAATCCCGAAGTTCTTATTTTCCCCGGAAGCATCCAGAAGTGCGAAGAGGAGTCGAAGACGGGCACAAGGGGGCCCTCACCATAGCCAGGCGCGGGCCCCCCTTGGTCGCGCCTGGGGGTGGTAAGGCCACTCTGGTGGCCCATCGACGTCGCCCTTTCGCCTATTTATTCCCCTATGAGGGAAAAAACTAGGCACCTGATCAACAATCCCCCAAAAGTTCCGCATCCGCCATTGTCGTCAACCCTAGATCAGGGGGTTCTGAAGTTGTCTCCCGGCACCCTGCCGGAGAGGAGATCATCACCGAAGGCCTCTTCATCACCATGCCTACCTCCGGAGTGATGCGTGAGTAGTTCGTCCTTGGACTACGGGTCCATAGCAGTAGCTAGACGGTTGACCTCTCCTCCTATGCCTCAATGTTTAGATCTCGTGAGCTGCCTAACATGATCGAGATTATTCTTATGTAATTCTATGTGATGTGTTTGCTGGGATCCGATGAATATTGAACTTATGCCAAGTTGATTATAGTCTTTATTGCATATGTTATTTGTGATCTTGCATGCTTTCCGTTTCTAGTGGTTTCTCTGGCCAAGTAGTTGCTAGTGACTTCAAGAGAGACTATTTATGCTCGATAGTTGGGTTCATGCCTCCTTTTCTCATGTGCTCGAGTGACAGAAACGTGATGGGGGAGGATGTGATGTTGCCACTAGGGAGAAAACAGCGGTGTGAGTGCCCGCGTGCACAATCATTGCTTACATAACACACATTGCTTAATGCGATTATCTGTTGCTTGCAACTTAATACCTAAGGGGGTTCAGATGATAACCTGAGGGTGGATTATTAGTCATAGATGAAGTTGGATTATGGTCTATGTATATTGTTGGAATGCCCGCACTAAATATCATAGTAGTCATCATGTCGTGAATGTGCACTACGCTGCAACCTCTATTTGTCAATTGCCCAGCTATAATTTGTTCACCAAGCATGCGAACCTATGAACCCCGGTCCATTTTCCTTAATGCAAACATACACCATTTTCCACACTATACGTCTAATCTTTGTTTTCAGCAAGACCGGTGAGATTGACAACCTCACTGTACCGTTGGGACACAGTATTTTGGTTGTGTTGTGTGCAGGTTTCGCGTTGTTGCTGAGACCGGTGAGGCGCCATCACCACCGTCAGTGGCATCAACCTTCCGAAGATCCTCTTTGTCCTACTGGATTGATAACCTTGGTTCTTAACTGAGGTAAATATTTACCGCTGCACTCATCACACCCTGCTCTTGGGGTTCCAAACACGCCATCACAAGCATCAAGAATTTCCGGCGCCGTTGCTGGGGATTTAAAATTCATCATCATCAAGAAGTCTCCCTGTCAAGGCAGCATGAAGGCGTAGCAAAGAATTTCTAGCGCCGTTGCCGAGGAGAAAGAAGTCTTCTGGCAAGGGGAGTCTCTCGCTCTCAACCTCTTTATTTTGTTTATTGTCTTGTTTTTTTTTTCTTGTTTTGCTTCTTTATATCAAAATAAAAAATAGTTTAGCTATTATTTATTTGCTTGCTTTTATTTTGCTAGAATGAGTATTCCTGAAGTTGAGTTTCGTTCTTTTAGGCAACAGGGGGGAGAGAGTTTAAAAGATGTTTGGTATAGAATAAACGATGCTCATAATAGGTGTACAAAAAAATATTCTACCTTGATACTACTGAGGAATTTTTATGTTGGTATTACTCTCTGGTATAGGTATGTGTTAGATACTCTTACGGGTGAAAATTTTCTAGGAACTCCTGCCTTGGAAGCCTGCAATTTGATTTAAAGTTTGGTAGGAGCGCCCCACTATAACTGTTAAAACTTAGACCCCTTTGGAGGATGTTATTAATAAACTAAAGTCCTTGGAAATGAACTTACCAATTTTCCTTGATAATGCTAGGAAAGTTAATGAATCAATAATAACTATTGATAAAAGAATCACTGCTCTAGAAGCTGGCAACACTCATGATGATCAAAGTTCTAGGATTGGTAAACTAGAGGACGCTATGGGAACTTTAAGCTCAACTTTTTCATCTCTTAAATTCAAAAAGGAGAAAGCCTTTGTGGGAAAAGAGCAAAGATTCATGTATGTTCCCAATATAACTAAACCCAAATCTCAATATGTGCTAAAAATTGCTAAAGCCATTAATGAAACTAAGAGTGACCTTCATGTTGAATCTTCAGAAACAGATAGAGTGCCTATTGCTGCAAATAATGATTTATATGAAGTTATAGATGTTGATGCTTCCTCGGTTGAAAATACTTGAGTTACTTTCTATGCTTAGCTGAAAGGCGTTAAATAAAAGCGCTACCGGGAGACAACCCGTTTTATTTCTCCGTTTTCAACCCATTTTCCGCCGTTTCTTTCTGTGTGCTTTGCACCTGGGTGTTGTCTATTTCCTTAGCAACCCCGTTGTATCTTTTCTTTCCTGACCTTGTGGAGCCAAGTAAAGCCTCTAGTGGAAAGTTGAGACTATATTTCGGATTTCTCTGCAGGAAAAAGATTTCGGCTGTCCACTGTTAAATTCGTATAAAATCACAGAAAACTCAAAATGACCTGAGTTTTTTTGTGCTTAATCCTGGGCTATATATGCAACTTTTCTTAGTTGAATTTTTTTTATTTGATAAACAGAAGATTTTCTAAAAAATCATCTTTACCTGCTGTCCAGTTTTGACAGTTTTCTGCCAATAATTGCATTTGCATCTTAATCTCTTTCTTTTGGTGTTCTTTTGAAAAAAATAGTTTTAAAAGAAGTTGTGACAGTAGCTAATGTGTTTATGAGTGTTAGGCTTGTGTTGAAACTGAACCATGTGAATTTATTGTTTCGATTGCACTAACGTTGCTAATGAAGATTGTGAGAAGTTTGGTGTGAAGAAAATTTTCAAGGGTCAAGAGAAGAGGATGATATGACGTGATCAAGAAGAGTGAAGAGACTAATCTTGGGGATGCCCCGGTGGTACATCCCAGCAAATTCCAAGAAGACTCAAGCGTCTAAACTTGCGGATGCCCAAGGAATCCCCTTCTTCATCGACAAATTATCAGGTCACTTTTAGTGAAACTATATTTCTATTCGGTCACATCTTATGTGCTTTACTTGGAGTGTATTTTATTTTTTGCTTTCAGTTTGTTTTTATTTGTGCAATAAGCTTGGTTGGACCCAGTATTCTTTTATTGGAGAGTGACACGCTTCACTTTTTCACGGGAATACTTTGTATTCTTAATCTTTGTCTGGCTGTTGCATTTATTTAGCTCTTGTTTTGCATTCATCTCTTATTCAGAGTTGTTAGTACTCTCTAGTTTTCATTAATTTATGCTCAGAGAGAGTTTTTGTTGTCATATATATGTGCTTGGTTGAGAATAGAAATTCTTATGTGGTAGTTGGTATAGTGGAAAAATTCGCATGGTCTTGTAGATCACTAAATTGCTTCACTTGAATCACTGCTGTTGTTTTGAGATATTAATTTGCTTAATGGATAAACGGGAAGGACTAGTAAGTATAAACTTTTAATGGTTGGTCTAAGAAACTTGAAACTGTGCCACACTTAAATTACCAGCTGATAGAAACAATGGTATATGATTTCTACGAGTGATACATTTCTGATCGGCCTTTTGTTACGCGCTACGGCCGAGGTAGCTAACAGTGACTTGTCACTGCCACGGACCCTCTTGCAGTGATTTGCATTGTGCCTTGTAAAGATGATTTTCTTGCTGCAACTTTTTAACTCGTGCGTCTATGTTGCGGTTCCTGACACTTCCACAATATATATTTGCTAGCCTCTTCGGTATTGTGCATTGCCCTTTATCACATTGATAGTTGGTGCAAAATTCGCCAGTGCATCCAAATCCCGTGGGAGGACTTTCTTCTGCTACGCATAAGCCCATATATTCTTCCTCAAAACAGACACCATAGCTACCTATCATGGCATCCATAGCAATTCCGAGATATATTGATGCACAACATCCACCTCCATTATGTTACTTGATTATGAGCTTCATGGTTATTTATGCATACTGCTACACTGGCAGGAGCATACAGTTGGATACATCAGAGATATTCCATTAATAGTTATGAGTACTAATAGTGTGATGATTCATTGTAATACAGGGTGTTTCCCCTACCGGTGACGATAAAAAAAATGAAAAAGCCCAGAAAAAAGGGCCAAAGAGAGAATAAAGAGAGAGGGGCGCATCACTATCCTTTATACCACACTTGTGCTTCATGTTTAGCACCAATGCTTCGGTTTGGAGAAAGTTTTCATATTATTATTCATTCATAACTATGTGGGGAACTTTACGTTATAGAACTTGGCTTGTATATTCCATTGATGAGCCTCCTCAAATGAGCTCTAGGTCTTCGTGAGCAAGCAAGTTCGATGCACCCCCACTAGTTCCATTGGAGAGCTTTCATACAGTTATAGCTCTATGTGCATCCGTTGTGTGGCAATCCCTACTCCTTGCATAGCTTCAGTTGTAAGACTTTCTCTTGTGTAATGACCACTTTCAACTTTGTGAGCTTTTCTTCCATTGACCTTCCAAACCCCCCATAATGTTCTCTTTGCCATAACATCCCGATGCCAGGGACCAACGCAGAACACTTGCTTGTTTTTAGTGCGCAAATAGTTTAAGATTCAAGCATTTCATCATGTGGAAAGCTTGACTTGATCCTAACATGGGTTGTGAAGATCGTTTGACTAACATGATATTGTTCTCCTTGAAAGCTTAAATCATCTCTAATAAAAATTTCACGATTGATAGTCTTTTAGTATTTATTCATTAAAAGTTTTTCTTCTTTCTTCTTATTTGTTTATGCATTTCTTGTTGATATCAAATATAGATCACATCTTTAGTTCATTTGATCCTAGTTTACATGCTCCGCTTTACATATTATGATCAATATTGTGTGGAAGCATGTCACCTGAGAAATTATTTTGTTTTATCGTTTACCTACTCGAGGACGAGTAGGAACTAATCTTGGGGATGCTTGATACTTGTCTAATGTATCTATAATTTTTGATGTTCCATGTTGATATTATGCCAATTGCTACATGTTTTCTCCCTTCTTTATAGCATTTTTACACGTTTTGCAGGACTAACCTATTAACAAGATGCCAAGTGCCAGATCCCTGTTTTCTGCTGTTTTTTATTTCAGAAAAGTTGTTCTGGAAATATTCTCGGAATTGGACCCAACGAATCCCGAAGTTCCTATTTTCCCCGGAAGCATCCAGAAGTCCGAAGAGGAGTCGAAGACGGGCACCAGGGGGGCCTCACCATAGCCAGGCGCGGGCTCCGCTTGGTCGCGCCTGGGGGTGGTGAGGCCACCCTAGTGGCCCACTGATGTCTCCCTTTCGCCTATTTATACCCCTCCGAAGGAAAACCCTAGGCACCTGATAAAAAATCCTCAAAAAGTTCCGCAGCCGCCGTCCTCGTCAACCCTAGATCAAGGGGTTTCTAAAGCTGTCTCCCGACACCCTGCCGGAGAGGACATCATCACCATGCCTGCCTCTGGAGTGATGCGTGAGTAGTTCATCCTTGGACTACGGGTCCATAGCAATAGCTAGATGGTTGTCTTCTACTCCTATGCCTCAATGTTTAGATCTCGTGAGCCGCCTAACATGATCGAGATTGTTCTTATGTAATTCTATGTGCTGTGTTTGCTGGGATCCAATTAATATTGAACTTATGACAAGTTGATTATAGTCTTTATTGCATATGTTATTTGTGATCTTCCATGCTTTCCTTTGCTAGTGGTTGCTCTGGCCAAGTAGTTTCTAGTGACTCCAAGAGGGAGTATTTATGCTCGATAGTTGGGTTCATGCCTCCTTTTAGCCTGTGCTCGAGAGACAGAAATGTAACGGGGGAGGATGTGATGTTGCCACTACGGAGAAAATAGCGTTGTGAGTGCCCGCGTGCACAATCATTGCTTACATTACACACATTGCTTATCTGTTGTTTGCAAATTAATACCTAAGGGGGGGACAGATGATAACCTGAGGGTGGATTATTAGTCATAGGTGCAGTTGGATTACGGTCTATGTATATTGTTGTAATGCCCGCACTAAATATCATAGTAGTCATCATGTCATCAATGTGCACTATGGTGCAACGTCTATTTGTCAATTGTCCATCAGTAATTTATTCACCCAACATGCTATATTTTTTGGAGAGACAACACTAGTGAACCTATGAACCCCGGCCCATTTTCCTACACTGTTAAAAAACCACTACAATTCCCTGATTTCTTTACTTACTTCAAGCATACACCATTTTCCACACTATACGTCTAATCTTTGTTTTGAGCAAGACCGGTGAGATTTACAACCTTACTGTACCGTTGGGACAAAGTATTTTTGTTGTGTAGTGTGTAGGTTACGCGTTGTTGCTGACACCGGTGAGGCCCCATCACCACCGTCAGTGGCATCAACCTTCCGAAGATCCTCTTTCTCCTACTGGATTGCTAACCTTGGTTCTTAACTGGGAGGCCCTCCTCTTGGGGTTCCCAACACACCATCACAAGCATCAAGAATTTCCTGCACCGTTGTCGGGGACTTAAAATTCATCATCATCAAGAAGTCTCCCCGTCAAGGCACCATCAAGGCGTAGCAGTGAGGCCGACATAGAAGACCTCGGAATATTTTGTTGGTGCAACGTTTGAGCTTTGATAAAGTGAAGTATGCCTCTTTTGATGCTCGCTTGGGCTTCAAGATTGCTATGAAGTGCTAGAATCTACGTGGCTATGATCATCTCAATGTTGTTGATAAGTATACTATAGTGGTGTGTGTGGGTTTCCGTGGTGTTTGGTGTGGTGTGTGGTGAACTAAGACTTTTCTATTGCAGGAAATGTGAATTTTCTATTGCATGAACTATGAATTTTCTAGTGCATGAAATATAAATTTTATCTTAAAATGATACAAACAAACTTCCAACACAAATGCATCAAAAGGCAGCCCAAATATCAACAATTATCACCAAGAAATAAAAAATATTATAAATGAAATATTTTCATTTTAAGAAGCAACCTACACACAACGTTGAATACAAGGATATAAGTCTAAAAACTCAACAAAGGGGAATCACCACATGATTAAAATAAATTGTCCTTGTGTTAAAAAGATCTCCAGTTGAAAATGGGATGCATGTCTCTATAAACAAGAGAGGGCCCTTGTGAGATTTTTATAAATTTATCTGTTATGCATTTTGGAGTGAAAATATTGGATTGTCTTTGTTATGTCTAGGAGAGTATATCTATGATGAATTTTTTACTGAATCGAAGTTTTATGAATTATTTGTGTATTTTTTGCAAGAGTTATTGCTTCTCTGCCAATAGTTAGTAATGTGGTAGAAAAAATGTTCTTCTATGTTTTACTGTTATAAAGTTGATTCGTAGCATGTGTAGGTTGTAACTCTGAGTGTTTTTATGCAATAGCATGCTAGGAAAAAAAGTGTGTGATGAATTTTCGAGTGAATTCAATTGTGATTAGTTATCTGTGTGTTGATTCCAAGAATAAGTGCTTTTGTGGCTATTATTAGTATTGTGGTACAAAATAATTCCTCCATGTTTTCCTTTTATCTAGTTGGTTCCTAGCATGTGTAGGTTGTTACTCAATGGTTATTGAGTGTTTTGGATGTAGTAGGATCTTAGAGAAAATAGTTATGTGATGAACTTTGGAGTGAATCCAATTGTGATGATTTATATTTGTTGTTTACAAGAATTAGTGCTTTTCTGCCTATTAGTACTAATGTTGTAGAAATTAGTTCTTCTATGTTTTCCTTTTATAAAGTTGATTCCTAGCATGTGTAGGTTGTTACTCTACTGTTATTGAGTGTTTTGGACGCAGTCACATGTTTGAAAAAGTAGTTATGTGATGAAATTTGGAGTGAACCCTATTGTGATGTATTATTTGTGTGTTATTTGAAATAATTAGTGCTTTTATGCTTATTATTAGTAATATGGTAGAAAATAATTCATCTATGTTTTCCTTTTATCTAGTTGACTCATAGGATGTGTAGGTTTTTACTATATTTTTTATTGAGTGTTTTGGATGCAGTAACATGTTAGGAAAAATATTTATGTGATGAATTTTGGAGTGATACAGATTGGAATGAATTATCTATGTGTTGTTTGTAAGAATTATTAATATTCGCCCTCTTATTAGTGAAGTGGTAGAAAATAGTTTTTCTAGGTTTTTCTTTTATATAGTTGATTCGTAGTTATGTGATGAATTTTTTAGTGAACTCGATTTTGATGAATTATATGCTTGTTGTTTGGAAGAATTAGTGCCTTTTTCCTATAATTAGTAATGTTGTATAAAATAGTTCTTGTATATTCTACTTCTATAAAGTTGATGTGTAGCATGTGTAGGTTGTTATTCTACTATTATTAAGTGTTTTGGATGCAATAGCATGTTAGGAAAATAGTTATGTGATGAAATATAATTTCAGCACCTTATTAGCCCGTGGGTAACCCTGTGCCACACACTTAACTGCCCCTTAGTAAAGTCTTGTGCCCCATAAAAAGAGGATGTCGATGTCATATTTGGATTTGTCTCATTTTTTATCGATTTAGGGTTATTATTTGTCAAATTTCGATGTACAGATTTGTGGATATGAATTATTCAATACTAAATGGAAAAGGCAAAAAACTTAATTATTATTTGCAATCAAGATTATTTGAATCCAACATTACTATTACTTATTTATTTTTGCTTACTTAAATAATGCTTGGATTCACGAAATAAAGATGTATGAAATCATGATACGTCTCAAACGTATCTAAAATTTTCGATGCTCCATCCTTGTTTTCTATCTAATACCTTTATGTTTTCACATATTTTCCTTCATTTTTGAGATGTTTCATGGAATAACCTATTGACAAGATGCCACAGATTCAATTCCTGTTTTCTTCTTTTTTTTTCAGAAAAGTTGTTCTGCAAATATTCTCGGATTTGGACGAAACAAAAGACAAAAGTCATAGAATTCCCGACATGTCAAAGAAGTTGAAAGGAGACCCGGAGTGGGGCCGTGGAGACCCCACACCATGGCTGGGTGTGGGTGTTCCCCGGATGCGCCTGGGGTGGTGTGGGCCCCTCGGGCGCCCACCGACATTTCCCTTTGGCCTATATAGTCCCCTTGAGGCATAAACCCTAAATATATCATCCCCCTTCCAAGAAAAGTTCAGTATCTTCCCCACCGCCTCCGACAAGTTTTGGGGGACATAGATCTCTGTTTCGGCATCCTGCCAGGATGGGGAAGTGCCCCCAGAGCCATCTCCATCGACTCCCGCCATCTTTATCACCGTTGTTGTCTCCTATGATGAGGATGGCGTAGTTCTCCCCCGGGGATAAGGGCTCTACTGGTATCTATGTTTTTCATCTCTCTCTCCCATGGTGTGATCTTTATGTGATCATGAGCTTTGTAATGTAGTTGAATTAGTAGATGTTAGTCTTCATCTGTTATGCTACTCAAGTGGCTTTGTTATGAGATATATATAGACACTTTGATCACAGTGTAAATGTGACATTGTGTTCACCGTGTGGTTTAGCATGATACTTATATTTTGTGTTGGATGACCCTATGAAATTGTGGTGTTTGTCTATAACCATCTAGGTCTCATGGTGATAGCGTGGGGGTTACCTAGATGTGGAAATGCAAACTCTAAGGGGTGCTTTTCGCAGCCCTACGCAATGATTGGTGTTTGTTATCCGACGGGAGATTGGTTCGGAGTAGCATAGTGAAGAGAGATATTTATGCATTCAATTATGCTATTATTGTTGAGAGTGTACACTAGTGAAAGTATGATCCCTAGGCCTTGTTTCTAAGCATTGAAACACCATTTTCAACCAGCTCTGCTACATGTTTGCCTGCTGCCATTTTTATCTCAGATTGCAATTACTACTTATAACTAGTAGAAACCACACCTTTCATCCAGATCCAGGAAGGGCATTAGTTCCATTTGCACCACAAACCGGGTACAATGCTATGCATTTGTCCCGGTTCGTGCGACCGGGGCAGCATATATCCCCCAGGGGCATTGGTCCCGGTTGTTTAGGGAGCATTCGTCCCGGTTCCTAGCAAGAACCGGGACTAATGCCTCGCCACATGCAACGTGGCACGGCAAAGTCATTGGTCCCGGTTCATGCCACAAACGGGGAAGAATACCCCCTTGCCTATATTTACTGCCTCCCAGCCCCCTTCCCTCTGTTTTTTTTTGCTAGGAGGATTGAGAGAGGTGGGTGCTAGTGTGTGTTCTTTTACTATAAACACGAGGTGTGAAATACCCGAGCCACACTTAAGTTCACAGAATATGGTATCTTCGACAGAGGTTAGCAAACTTATCCTTTTCATCTGTAATTGATAAAAAAAAAGTTATATTTTTTATGTATTGTGGTCATTTGGCTATTGACGATGTTATTGTAATGTTTTTTGATAAACTTAATTATATGATACAGATGGATGCACGGCAGTGATGGATGTACGGTGACCGACGCACTTCTGAGTATAGGGCAGGCCTGGATGAATTTCTCGGTGTAGTTCAGGCTCACAGAGAGAATGGATTTATGTGTTGCCTATGTGTTGAATGTCGGAACATCATGGAGCACTCTTCCTTGAGAGTCCTTCATGACCACCTGCTTCAGAGAGGTTTCATGCCCATCTATAATTGTCGAACCAAGCATGGAGAAAGAGGGGTTTTGATGGAAGACAATGAAGAAGAAGAGGATCCTATGTTCCCTGAATACGGTGATACTACAATGGAAGACAATGATGAAGAAGGAGGTGATCAAGAACGGGCATTAGATGAGCCCGATCATGAGTTTGGTCAAGTTATTGTTTATGCAAGGGAAGACTGCAAAAGTGAATTGGAGAGGTTGAAGTTGGACGGCATGTTACAGGATCACAAAAAGTTGTTGTACCCGAATTGCAAAGATGGCAGCTCAAAGCTCGGTGCCACATTGGAGTTGCTGAGATGGAAGACACAGAACGGTGTGACTGACAAGGCATTTGAGAGTTTACTTAAAATAATGAAGTCGAAGCTTCCAGAGGATAATGAATTGCCTGATAGTACGTATGAAGCAAAGAAGGCTCTCTGCCCTCTAGCATTAATGACTGCATCCTCTACCGCGGTGAGAAGTACGAGAATTTGGATAAATATCATGTATGCACTACACTGCGGTATAAGATCAGACCAGATGACCCTGGCGATGTTGACGGCGAGCCGCCCAATAAGAGGGTTCCTGCAAAGGTGATGTGGTATGCTCCTATAATACCACAATTGAAACGACTATTTAGAAGCAAAGAGCATGCCAGGTTGTTGCGATGGCACAATGAAGATCGTAAGAAATACGGAAAGTTGAGACACCCCGCTGATGGGTCGTAGTGGAGAAAAATCGAGAGATACTTCCCGTACTTTACAGGAGAGGCAAGAAACTTATGGTTTGGTCTAAGTACACATGGCTTTAATCCTTTGGGGAGCCGAGCTATAGTCAAAGAACCTGGCCCGTGACTCTATGTATCTACAACCTTCCTCCTTGATTGTGCATGAAGGGAAAGTTCATTATGATGCCAGTGCTCATCCAAGATCTGAGGCAACCCGCCACTGACATTGATGTGTACCTAAGGCCATTAGTGCAAACACTCTTACAGTTGTGGGGCAAACCAGGTGTATGTGTGTTGGACGAGAACGAACAAAGGCCATTTTACCTACGGGCATTGCTTTGCGTAACCATCAATGATTGGCCTGCTCTTAGTAACATTTCCGGACATACAAACAAGGGATTCAATGCATGCACACACTGTTTAGATAAGACTGATAGTGTATATTTGGATAAAAGTAAGAAGGTTGTATACCTGGGGCATCCTAGATTTCTTCCGATCAAGCATCCCGTAAGAAAGAAACGAGGCAAGCATTTCAGAGGTGAGAGAGATACCCGGAAGAAGCCTGACCTCTGTAGTGGTAATGATGTATTTAATATGGTCAAGGACCTAAAAGTAATCATTGGGAAGGGTGATGGAAGCCAACCTGTTCCGAACTTCCCTGATAAGCACGCACCCATGTGGAAGAAGAAATCTATATTTTGGGAGCTACCCTATTCGAAAGTCCTAGAGGTCCGCTATTCAATCGACGTGATGCACGTGACGAAGAATTTCTGCGTCAACATGCTATGCTTCCTGGGCATGTATGGGAAGTCAAAAGATACGCCAGAAGCATGGGAGGACCAACAACGTACGAAAGACCCAAGCAACAAGCACACAGATACATGGGGCCATTACTTAAGCAGCTACGCTCTTACCAAAGCAGAGAAGGAAATATTTTTGATGTCCTTTACACTATCAAGGTGCCATCTGGCTTCTCGTCGAATATAAAGGGGATGATAAATATGGCAGAGAAATAATTCCAAAACCTGAAGTCTCATGACTGGCAGAGAAATAATTCCAAAGCTGTGAGGGGGCTTCTACCGGAAAATGTTCGAGTAACCATTGTGAAGCTATGTGCATTCCTCAATGAAATATCTTACAAGGTAATCGATCCAGAAAGTCTGTTAAGATTACAGAGGGATGTGGTCCACTGTCTTATTAGTTTTGAGTTAGTGTTCCCACCATCCTTCTTCAACATTATGACACATCTCCTGGTTCACCTATGTGAATAGATTCATATTCTCGATCGGTCCGGTATTTCTACGCAATATGTTCCCCTTTGAGAGGTTCATGGGAGTCTTGAAGAAGTATGTTCATAACCGTGCTAGGACAAAAGGAAGAATATCCAAGGGCTATGGAATAGGGGAGGTCATTGGGTTCTGTGTTGACTTTATTCCTGATCTTAAGACAATTGGTGTTCCTGAATCGTGGCATGAGTGGGAAGAGTGGATCCAAACCTAAATGGAGAGCATAGATCTAGATAAACAAGACAGTACATAATGGCAAGAATGGATCTGATCTGCTAGTCATACTCTTTCCTAGGCCTACCGTACTCCGACTCGTACTCATCATAGTCGCCGCCGTCGTTGTCACTATCATTGGATGGTGCTCGGGGAGTGACCCTCGGAGGATCAGGATGCCTGTACTGGGCGTGACGGTAGCGCAGACGGGGGTTATCGCAGGTCCTGATGTAGTTCATGACGCTCTGAAGAGTCTGTCCTCCGCCCCACCACAGCTAACGACCGGCCTCATTAAAGTTAGAGGGAGGCGAGCCGTTCTCCTCATTCCTGGCGAGCGACCTCTCACGCCGATTAATGAAGAAGGCGTCCCAAGTAGGGCGGTAATCGGGATTCCAACTGGGATCCCACCGCTGCTCCGGCGTGAGCTCGTGGTAGTAGTGGTTTGTGATGGCCGCCTGACGTACCACACCTTGAGGAATAGGAGGGACCAGTACTCCTCCGATTGCTCAGTATCCAACCGGCGGGGACGCTGTAGCCGGGCGGGCATGGGTAGTTTGAGGCAGAAAGCGCCACCGCCTTCGGGTAGGTTAGAGTGTGTACGGTAGAAGCCATGGGAGAGTCATGCTGCAGATATGAGTTTAGATGTGTTATGCCAATGATGCAATGGATATATGTATATATATATATATATATATAGTGAGAAGAAACTGACCCTTTAGTCCTGACCTGTTTTACCAACCGGGACTAAATGGTTAGGGTTTCGTCGGGACCAATCAGAAAGAATCACATGGATCGTGTTTTTCTTTCAAGCGCTTGCGAGTCGTTGGATCGGGGGTATCTTTCTTTCGAGGGCTTGTGAGCCGTTGGATCAGGGGTGTTTCTTTGGAGCGCTTCTTAATCGTTGGATCGAAACCCTAGAACAACACTTTGTGAGTCAGACGACCCTATATATAGCTCACCTCTCGTATTCCCTGCATACATCATTCAGTTCATCGACCGAATATAAATCATCTGGATTCTCCATCGTATGTCTGACCGTGCATTTAATATGCATATATGCACTTAGGAGCCACGGTCGGGCTGTATGCTAGCGATACCGATTGTTTTGTTCTACCTCTGTTCGTCGGTTATGGGACTAAAGAGTGAGAGAATATTTGGCATGAACAACCCTAAGAACACATTGTAGACACATGTTATGCCAACTCCAAGCTTTTGGTGCCATCCCGACGCTTCGTAGCCAATCCACGGCGAAACCCTAGCCCCGTTGGAGAAAACTCCACCTTATCGGTCTACAACTTTGACCGGAGCTCGGAGTGGGTAGCAATGTGCAACTCTTTGCTTGTCTGTGTTAGGGTGGACCCTAGGAAGTCCCAAAACAATGGCATGAACCACCTCTACACAAGATTCACTCCCGTCCGAAGATTCCGAGACTTTCAGCCTACAAGTACTTAGACTCAAAGAGAGGAATCGATGCCAACTCCTAGCTTTGGCTTCCATCCCTACGCCTGGAGCCCCTCCGCGGTGAAACCCTAGCCCCGCTGGAGAAAGTCCACCTTACCGGTCTACAGCGTCGACCAGAGCCCGGAGTGGGTAGCAATGTGCAAATCTTTGCTTGGTTGTGTTAGAGTGGACCCTAGGAAGTCCGAAAACAATGGCATGAACCACCTCTACACAAGATTCCCCCCCGTCCTTCGGTTCCGGGACTTTCAGCCTATGAGTACTTAGACTCGGAGAGAGGAATCAATGCCTGTGAAGAACCAACACAAAGAGTGAGTCAATATTTGGAATGTACAACCCTAAGAACACATGTAAACACATTGTACACCAACTCCTAGATTTTGGTGCCATCCGGACGCTCCGGAGCCCCTCCGCGGCAAAACCCTATCCCCGCTAGAGAAAAGTCCACCTTATCGGTCTACAGCTATGCCCGGAGCCCGGAGTGGGTAGAAATGTGCAACTATTTGATTTTTTGTGTTAGAATGGACCCTAGGAAGTTCCAAAACAATGTCATTAACCACCTCTACACAATATTCCCTCCTATCCGTCGGTTCCGGGACTTCAGCCTGTATGTACTTAGACTCGGAGAGAGGAATCAATGCCGGTGAAGACCCAACACAAAGAGTGAGTCAATATTTGGCATGTACAGCCCTAAGAACACATTTAAACACATGGTATGCCAAATCCTAGCTTTTGGTGCCATCCCGAGGCTCCGGGGCCCCTCCAGGGCGAAACCATAGCCCCGTTGGAGAAAAGTCCACCTTATCGATCTACAACTTTGACCAGAGCCCGGAGTGGGTAGCAATGTGCAAATCTTTGCTTGGTTGTGTTAGGGTGGATCCTAGGAAGGCCCAAAACAATGTCATGAACAAACTCTACACAAGATTCCATGCCGTCTGTCGGTTCAGGGACTTTCAACCTATAAGTACTTACACTCGGAGACGAATCGATGCTGGTGAAGAACCAACACAAAGAGTGAGTGAATATTTTGCATGTACAACCCTAATAACACATGTAAACACATGATACGCCAGCTCCTAGATTTTGGTGCCATCTCGACGCTCCGGAGCCCCTCCGCGACGAAACCCTAGCTCCGCTGGAGAAAAGTACACCTTACCGGTCTAAAGCGTTGACCGTAGCCCGGAGTGGGTAGCAATGTGCAAAACTTTGCTTGGTTGTGTTAGGGTGGACCATAGGAAGTCACAAAACAGTGGCATGAACCACCTCTTGACAATATTCCCTCCCGTCCATCGGTTCCCGGAGTTTCAGCCTATAACTACTTAGACTCGGAGAGAGGAATCGATGTCGGTGAAGACCCAACACAAAGAGTGAGTGAATATTGGGCATGTACAGACCTATTAACACATGTAAACACATTGTATGCCAACTCCTAGCTTTTGGTGCCATCCCGATGCTCCAGAGACCCTTCAGGACGAAACCCTAGCCCCGCTGGAGCAATGTCCACCTTATCGGTCTACAACTTTGACCGGAGAAAAGAGCGGGTATAAATTTGCAAATCTTTTCTTTGTTGTGTGAGGGTGGACCATAGGAAGTTCCAAAACAATGGCATGAACCACATTTACACAAGATTCCCTCTTGTCCGTCGGTTCTGGGACTTTCAGCCTATAAGTACTTAGACTAAGAGAGAGGAATCAACACCGGTGAAGACCCAACACAAAAAGTGAGTGAATATTTGGCATATACAACCCTAATAACACATGTAAACACATGGTATGCCAAATCCTAGCTTTTGGTGCCATCCCGACACTCCGGAGCCCCTCCGCGGCGAAACCCTAGCACCGTTGGAGAAAAGTCCACCTTATGGGCTACAACTTTGACCGGAGCCCGGAGTGGGTAGAAATGTGCAACTATTTGATTGGTTGTGTTAGGGTGTACCCTAGGAAGTCCCAAAACAATGGCATGAACCACCTCTATACAAGATTCCCTCCCGTCCGTCTGTTCCGCGACTTTCAGCCTACAAGTACATAGACTCAGAGAGAGGAATCGATGCCAGTGAAGACCCAACACAAAGAGTGAGTGAATATCTGGCATGTACAACCCTAAGTACACATGTAAACACATGGTACGGCAACTCCTAGATTTTGGTTCCATCCCGACGCCCAGAGCCCCTCCACGGTGAAACCCTAGCCCCGTTGGAGAAAGTCCACCTTATCGGTCTACAGCTTTGACCGGAGCCCGGAGTGGGTAGCAATGTGCAAATATTTGCTTGGTTGTGTTAGGGTGGACCCTAGGAAGTCCGAAAACAATGGAATGAACCACCTCTACAAAAGATTCCTCCCGTCCGTCGGTTCCGGTACTTTCAGCCTATGAGTGCTTAGACTCGGAGAGAGGAATCGATGCATGTGAAGACCCAACACAAAGAGTGAGTCAATATTTCGCATGTACAACCCTAAGAACACATGTAAACACATAGTACATCAACTCCTATATTTTTGTGCCATCTGGACGCTCCAGAGTCCCTCAGCGGCGAAACCCTAGCCCCGCTAGAGAAAAGTCCACCTTATCGGTCTACAGCTATGACCGGAGCCCGGAGTGGGTAGAAATGTGCAGCTATTTGCTTTGTTGTGTTAGGATGGACCCTACGAAGTTCCAAAACAATGTCATGAACCACCTCTACACAAGATTCCCTCCTATCTGTCAGTTCTGGGACTTTCAACCTGTATGTACTTAGACACGGAGAGAGGAATCGATGCCGGTGAAGAATCGACACAAAGAGTGAGTGAATATCTGGCATGTACAACCATAATAACACATGTAAACACATGGTATGGAAACTCCTAGATTTTGGTGACATCCCGACGCTTCGAAGCCCCTCCGCGGCAAAACCCTAGCCCCGTTGGAGAAAAGTCCACCTTATCGGTCTACCACTTTGACTAGAGCCTGGAGTGGGTATAAATGTGGAACTATTTCCTTGGTTGTGTTAGGTTGGACCCTATGAAGTCCCAAAACAGTGGCATGAACCACCTCTACACAATATTCCCTCCCGTCCGTCCGTTCCGGGACTTTCAGCCTATATGTACTTAGACCCGTAGATATGAATCGATGCCGGTGAAGACCCAACACAAAGAGTGAGTCAATATTTGGAATGTACAACCATAAGAACACATGTAAACACATGGTATGCCAACTCCTAGCTTTTGGTGCCATCCCGAGGCTCCGGAGCACCTCCGCGGCAAAACCCTAGCCCCGATGGAGAAAAGTCCACCTTATCGGTCTACAGCTTTGACCGGAGCCCGGAGAGGGTAGCAATGAGCAAATCGTTTCTTTGTTGTGTTAGGGTGGACCATAGTAAGTTCCAAAACAATGTTATGAACCACCTTTACAAAATATTCCCTCTTGTCCCTCGGTTCCGGGACTTTCAGCCTATAAGTACTTAGACCTGGAGAGAGGAATCGACGTCGGTGAAGACCAAACACAAAAAGTGAGTGAATATTTGGCATGTACAACCCTAATAACATTTGTAAACACATGGTATGCCAACTCAATAGCTTTTGGTGACATCCCGATGCTCCGGAGCCCCTCCGCGGTGAAACCCTAGCACCGTTGGAGAAAAGTCCACCTTATCGGCTACAACTTTGACCGGAGCCCGGAGTGGGTAGAAATGTGCAAATATTTGATTGGTTGTGTTAGGGTGGACCCTAGGAAGTCCCAAAACAATGGCATGAACCACCTCTACACAATATTCCCTCCCTTCCATCTGTTCCGCGACTTTCAGCCTATAAGTACTTAAACTCGGAGAGAGGAATCGATCCCGGTGAAGACCCAACACAAAGAGTGAGTGAATATTTGGCATGTTGATGGCTAGGTTGAGACTCCAAGTGAAGAGTGTGTAGCTAGTGGCAAGCCTTCTTCCCCACGAGGGTGACTCGAGGGTTTATATCGAACTCTTGGGGAGCCAGTATTTCAGAAGTTGTCTTCCAAGCTTCCTCCAGGATCCTGCAAACAAGTAGAGAATTTTTGCCCTCAACCTCACCAAGTGGTTGTCAAACACAAGGTGTGAGAATTCTAAATTGCAATGCAAAACTAAAAGTAAATGTCCAATAATTAAGTCTACTACTAAATGCAAATGCGAAAATAAATATGCAATGGATTGTTTTTGAATTTTTGTGATGCAAGTGGTGATGGAGATAATGTAAATTCGAATTGGTGATGCAAGTAAAGTAAAGTGCAAGTAAAGTAAATTGTAGAAAAGTAACTAGAGTGTTTTCTTATATTTAAAATAGGATCGGGGTTCATGGTTTCACACTTGCATTCTCTCAAATAAAGTGGTAGACGGTGGACATAAAGAATTACATGTGAGATTACAATAACATGTTTAACATTGAGTACTTTCATATGGGCATCACGTCCTAGCATAGAGATCTCTACGGTCATATTGGTCCCTCTTATACTCCACCAAGATGCGAAATAAATCATAACACCTCGATAATTAAGGAAAAACCAGAGTATAGCTTTAAGCAATGTGACATGAAGTTGAAGTAAGAACTTACTAGATCTAGTCATGGAGATTGATTAGTGTCACTTCAAATCCCCGGTAACAAGGTACTCCTTTTTATCCCTAGTGAGGTAACTAAGAAAGGTTTAACAAAACCTAAGTGGATCGCTGAACTTCTGTCACTTTCACAGCACTAGCCACCCCCGTTACTCCAACTAATGCACCCATCACCCCACACACGCTCTCAAGAACTAGATTGATCAAAGATAGCAAATAAGAACGGGGTACATAAGATACATCTACTCAAATAACTCAAGAGAAACAATTGCAATCTCAGATCCAATAACTCATAGAAAAGATCCACCACATAGGAATTACAACGGTGCCCGTAATCATGTGAGGCAGCTCATACAGATCTAATTAGTGAAGCACATAGAGAGAGATACAAGTGCTACTTCCACAAACCCATAGCCCTGGGGTGGACTACTCCCTCTTCATGGGGATGTCGATGGAGATGACGTTGGAGGGGTAGGAGATCAGACCGGCGGTGCCCCGCCGGAGTTTTCCCCCTCCAATCTAGAACTTCTGGTCTCTGTTTTGGTGTTTCGGCGACGCTCTTCTCCGTAAGGGTACGGGGGACCCTTTTTATAGTCGATTTTAGGTCAAGACGGAGTCGGTAAGTCGAAGATGGAAGGAATTGGGGCCATAGGGGACAAAAGGGGGCCTCTCACGCGGCCAAGGAATCTAACCGCGTGGAGGGTCCTCTTTTGGGCCTCGTTGCCCAATTCTTGTGGATCCTTCGCCCGCAAGTCTTCTCCTTCCAAGAAAATGACCCCCGCATATTTTCAGGTGATTTCGCGGAAGTTTGCCCCCTGAAACGTCAAAAATATTGAAAACGGGGTTTCTGACAGGCAGGGTTAATTCCATAAAAGTTTGGGGACTTTGTAATTTAACCCCAAAATACTATAAAACATTGAATTATACCCTTATATGATGTAATATGTAATAGAAAACAATGTGAAAATATGCAAAATTCATCTATGCATTTTACATGCATCAACATCCCCAAGCTTAACCCATGCTCGTCCTCGAGTATGAAGGTGATAAAACTAAGATGGGTTTTGCATATTGAAACAATCATGGGATATCAAGGAGGATTATTCATGCTACATATAATCAAATGATTAATACTAGAAATGAGTAGCAATATACAATTCATGTTGTAAGAAATATCAAATATGCAAGCAAAGATGCTTCATGAAAGTTCACAAAGTGTATAATGAAATAAAAGCACTATGGACCAAATGCATATACAAAATGAAAAATAAAATCCTATATTGGTCAAATAATAGCATAATGGAGAATAGAAAATATGGTGGACACTTTGCAGAAAATTGAGTAGAGGTAAAACATGATGAATTCTTATTTAGCCTCTAAATTATTCAACTAAAATTACTAATTGAAATGTGGTATCCATTGATCTAGGACTCTCATTGCCCCTTTATCACTAGCATCTTAAAATTGTGAGTATTGAAGTAATGAGAATGACAAGGTGGTTCAAAGCCTCATGCCCCGTGAGTGTGAAAACCTACTCCATGATTACTCAACTTAAGATTCCTAATAAGCTTTGTACAATCATAATAAGTATTAATGACATCATAGAGAACCGCAAAGAGGTACCTCTTGCCCCATGACATGGAAACAAGCCCATGTTACAATGACAAGATGAACAAACGGAGTAGACTCATCATCCTTTTTATTTTCATTCACTATTATGCATAGCTTCTTATTTTATTATAGGATGTGTTGTAGAGTCACTCAAGATGTAAGTAAATTTCCACCATGAGAAAGCATGGCTTGGGTTAGCGGCACAATGCGTTTCTCTAGTCATATAGATACTTACTCATCAAAACTTACTATTCCTCTATTTCATTTCGGCATGGCAGGAGTCCAAAAACAAAAGTACATGATATCAACCAAATGTAATTTTTTTGTGCAATGTTGAAAGCTTTCCGGTGATACACGTTTATAGCTAACTCCCAACCACACACTTGTCAAACGCAAAACTTCTGGCTCCCATTATTGGGTCATGTTTATTAGATGCATAAAAAGTAAAGTGTGCCTTCAAAAGTTCATGAGAGTCCTATCCCAAGTTCAACCCATGACAATTAATAAAGTGAATATCTTAATTTAGAACATAAATAACACAATAACATGGTGAAAATACTCAGAATAGCAATGAAGCTAATGGGAAGATATGGTGGACTCAATGGGAATAGTTGGCTAAGGAGTGTTGGAAACAAGTTTTTACTTGTTGGAATTTTTAAATTTTTGGGCTAGCAAGAGGGAGATAGTTGACAAGCTACTATGCAAGCATATGTCCATAGAACTACTCATTTCATGACAAACTAAATAAACCAGCAATTAACATCAAGGACATGAATAAGAGATAGCTCAAGACAACATTATTGCAAATTTCTACACATAAAAAGCCTATAAATCATGCAAACATACGTAGATCTTCAAATCAACCATGGAATCCCTATTCCAAGTCATAATACCAGCATCCAATACATTCCAAACCCAAACTCCAGTATCTCAATCTCATATAAAATGATGGTGGTGGTCTTATCAAAACAAAAATAAAAACAAAAACTAGACGCTTCAAGTCTCTACGATAAATGCTTTGCTTAGAAAAACAGAAAGTAGACGTGTGCTAACCAAAAGAGTGTAGCTCCAGTGGGGTGTTCATCACATCCCCAAGCTTATGGATTTCACCATTCTTGTATGTCTTGAGGCGCAGCTCCTCTATTCCCTGTGAAAAAACTTCACAAAACATGTTTCTCCCATTCTTTTTCTGTGGGGTGAGATTAGCAAGGACAAACAAATCACAGGCTTGCTGTTCAAAATTCCAAATAAAATGCTCCAGTAGATAGACAATAAGGTTCATTATGTTGTATGTTCACTCTCTTGCTTGAAAGAATCATGGAAATTCGATTCCCAAGCCCAAAGAGTGCATAAAACAAAAGAAGGCAGAATCTGTCCAGAAAAGCAGCAGCAGAAAAACGAACGTTTTTCCCTAAGCTAGACTTGTCAAAAAATTAAGCCAGTTTTTTTGCTTACAGAGGACGAAAAGTTGCAGAACATACTAAAAAATTAGCTCAATCCGACATGCAAATAAAAAACATAAAATCATACGGTGAGCAGACTCGTGCTGAAACAGAAATTTCATGCACTAGGATAGCAACTTATAAGTCCAAATGGGTTTGACTTGACTCGTTATTGAAAACTCTAGAATTAAAACAAAAAAACTAATATCTTTAGACAGCAAGAGGACACTAGGAAAATCCAAACAAAAACAACCGGGTTGCCTCCCGTAAAGCGCTTTCTTTATAGCCATATAGCTAGGCTTTACTTACATGATAATCAAGAGGGATAAAGCTCATGAGGGAGCTTGTTCTTCAGCGTGCCCCTCTTCCTTGGGAAGTGCTCCATGCTTTTCTTGTGAGGGAACTGAAACTTTACATTCCATTCCTTGGAGTCTATGATTGCACCTGTAGTACGAAGAAAAGGTCTACCCAAAATAATAGGACTAGGGGATTTATCCCCCATATCCATAATAATGAAATCAACGGGTACGAAAGTCATGTGCAATTAAATAATAACATCTTTTACTTGTCCTACAGCATGTTTAGTAGAGTTATCAGCAAGTACAAATTCACTTGAGCACTTCTCTAAATTTTCTAGTTCTAGCAATTCATATAATTCTGTAGAGAGTACCGATACACTAGAACCTAGATCTAACATGGCATGGTGAATTTCTTTTCCAATTGAAACTAGCACCTTGGGGATCCATGCATCCTCAAGCTTAGGAGGTATCATGGCCTCATTCTTGTACCTAGCAATTTTTTCTTGCAAGACATGATTAGCAATATAAGATCCAAAGCCAGGTTGATTAACATTTATAGTGGGATCACTAGAAATTTTTTGTAGAGTAGCAATAAGTTCTTGCAAGCTACTTTTTTCTAAATCAAGCAATGGATCCATAATTTCAGTAAGCATCATAATTTCCTCTACTTTACTCTCTAATTTAGCTAGCATGCTTGATTCATGAGGACTAATTTCATCTTTGCTAGCAAGATAAGAAATATATGGAAGTAAATATTCAGGGTACTTCACTATTTCATTCAAAGTTTCTTCTAAGCTAGTGGGGAAATTCTCACTTGTATTCTCAGCAATATGATCAATATTTTCAATAATAGGAGCAGCAATAGTAATAGAATTCATTCCTACACTAGGGTGTGCTTGTGGCTTTCCTGCTGACATGCTTAATAGAGTTGCTTGATTATCAGTTAATTTTGACAATGCTTCATCTAAATGCGAAGATTGAAGTTGCAATCCTTTAATATCACTACTAATGGATGCAATAGACTTATTTAACTCGTGTATCATAGCATTGTGACTAGCAACTTGTTCCATAAGCAATTTATTAGATTCAGAAATTTCACTAGAAGGCTTCCACTTATTTTCATTAGCATTAGGATATGGAACAAAAGGTTTATTTGGCACATAAGGAGGTTTACTATATGAATTGTAAGCATTACCAACTAGCTCCTGCAAAGGCACATTCTCCATAATTTTTTTATTAATAAAAGCAAGAAAGTGTCTATTTTAGAAGACAAATCATTGGTTTCTTCAATTGAGTTTATTTTCTTAGTGGGATTGGGTGCTCTTTCAGTATTCCATTGACTATAATTTTGCAATATGCTTTCTAATATGCTCTTAGCCTCACCTACAGTTTTACTCATAAAGGCACCTCCAGCAGTAGAATCAAGTATATTTCTAGACATGTAGTTTAGACCATTATAAAAAGAGTGTAGTATGGTCCATTCATTTACTCCATGTGATGGGCATGTTCTAAGAATTAATTTAATTCTATCCCATGCCATGGCAACATGTTCATTATCATTTTGCCTAAATGAGAGGATATTATTCCTATTTTGCAAAATTTTAACGGGAGGATAATATTTCTTAATGAAATCTTCTTTTAAATCATCCCAAGACTTTATACTAGCTGTAGGTAGTGAAAGTAACCATTCTTTAGCCTTTCCTCTAAGTGAAAAAGGAAATAATTTCAGTTTTAAAACACTACTTTCCACATTTTTAAATTTTTGCATATCACATATTTCCATGAAATCATGAAGATGCATAGAGGCATCCTCCATAGCACTACCACCAAATTGCTCTCTAGTAATTAAATTCAATAAACTAGGACTTACTTCATAGCTTTCAGCTTGTACTTCAGGTGTAGTAATTGGCCTAGCAATGAATTGGTCATTGGGTGTATTTGTGTAGTCACTTAATTTAGTTCTATCACCCATTTTAACAGTTTTTATGTAGTTTTTAATTTTTTATGCATAACAAAAGTAAAGTAACTAGGAAAATTCGAAATACTAAAATAAACTAGATAACTAAATGCAAAACTAAAATGCAAACTAAAATAAAATATGCAAGACAAAACAAAAACAAGGACAAAAACAAAACAAAAACAAAAACAAGACAAGAAACAAAACAATCTACTTGAAATAAGGTGGAGATAGAAAGGACGGTACTCACGTAGGTGCAACCTCCCCAAGCTTAGGTGTTTGCACACCTTGTTGGTGATGAAGACTTCTTGTGAGCTCCCTTGGTCAACTCCTTCACCTATGGCTCCCCGGCAACCGCGCCAGAAAAATGCTTGATGGCAAGGTTGAGACTCCAAGTGCAGAGTGTGTAGCTAGTGGCAAGCCTTCTTCCCCACGAGGGTGCCTCGAGGGTTTATATCGAACTCTTGGGGAGACAGTATTTCAGCAGTTGTCTTCCAATCTTCCTCCAGGATCCTGCAAACAAGTAGAGAATTTTGTGCCCTCAACCTCACCAAGTGGTTGTCAAGCACAAGGTGTGAGACTTCTAAATTGCAATGCAAAACTAAAAGTAAATGTGCAATAATTAAATCTACTACTAAATGCAAATGAGAAAATAAATATGCAATGGATTGTTTTTGTATTTTTGTGATGCAAGTGGTGATGGAGATAATGTAAATTCGAATTGGAGATGCAAGTAAAGTAAAGTGCAAGTAAAGTAAATTGTAGCAACGTAACTAGAGTGTTTTCTTATATTTAAAATAGGACCGGGGTTCATGGTTTCACACTTGCATTCTCTCAAATAAAGTGGTAGACGGTGGACATAAAGAATTACATGTGAGATTACAATAACATGTTTAACATTGAGTACTTTCATATGGGCATCACGTCCTAGCATAGAGATCTCTACGGTCATATTGGTCCCTCTTATACTCCACCAAGATGCGAAATAAATCATAACACCTCGATAATTAAGGAAAAACCAGAGTATAGCTTTAAGCAATGTGACATGAAGTTGAAGTAAGAACTTACTAGATCTAGTCATGGAGATTGATTAGTGTCACTTCAAATCCCCGGTAACAAGGTACTCCTTTTTATCCCTAGTGTGGTAACTAAGAAAGGTTTAACAAAACCTATGTGGATCGCTGAACTTCTGTCACTTTCACAGCACTAGCCACCCCCGTTACTCCAACTAATGCACCCATCACCCCACACACGCTCTCAAGAACTAGATTGATCAAAGATAGCAAATAAGAACGGGGTACATAAGATACATCTACTCAAATAACTCAAGAGAAACAATTGCAATCTCAGATCCAATAACTCATAGAAAAGATCCACCACATAGGAATTACAACGGTGCCCGTAATCATGTGAGGCAGCTCATACAGATCTAATTAGTGAAGCACATAGAGAGAGAGATACAAGTGCTACTTCCACAAACCCATAGCCCTGGGGTGGACTACTCCCTCTTCATGGGGATTTCGATGGAGATGACGTTGGAGGGGTAGGAGATCACACCGGCGGTGCCCCGCCGGAGTTTTCCCCCTCCAATCTAGAACTTCTGGTCTCTGTTTCGGTGTTTCGGCGACGCTCTTCTCCGTAAGGGTACGGGGGACCCTTTTTATAGTCGGTTTTAGGTCAAGACGGAGTCGGTAAGTCGAAGATGGAAGGAATTGGGGCCATAGGGGCCAAAAGGGGGTCTCTCACGTGGCCAAGGAATCTAGCCGCATGGAGGGTCCTCTTTTGGGCCTCCTTGCCCAATTCTTGTGGATCCTTCGCCCGCAAGTCTTCTCCTTCCAAGAAAATGACCCCCGCATATTTTCAGGTGATTTCGCGGAAGTTTGCCCCCTGAAACGTCAAAAATATTGAAAACGGGTTTCTGACAGGCAGGGTTAATTCCATAAAAGTTTGGGGACTTTGTAATTTAACCCCAAAATACTATAAAACATTGAATTATACCCTTATATGATGTAATATGTAATAGAAAACCATGTGAAAATATGCAAAATTCATCTATGCATTTTACATGCATCAACATCCCCAAGCTTAACCCATGCTCGTCCTCGAGTATGAAGGTGATAAAACTAAGATGGGTTTTGCATATTGAAACAATCATGGGATATCAAGGAGGATTATTCATGCTACATATAATCAAATGATTAATACTAGAAATGAGTAGCAATATACAATTCATGTTGTAAGAAATATCAAATATGCAAGCAAAGATGCTTCATGAAAGTTCACAAAGTGTTTAATGAAATAAAAGCACTATGGACCAAATGCATATACAAAATGAAAAATAAAATCCTATATTGGTCAAAGAATAGCATAATGGAGAATAGAAAATATGGTGGACACTTTGCAGAAAATTGAGTAGAGGTAAAACATGATGAAGTCTTATTTAGCCTCTAAATTATTCAACTAAAATTACTAATTGAAATGTGGTATCCATTGATCTAGGACTCTCATTGCCCCTTTATCACTAGCATCTTAATATTGTGAGTATTGAAGTAATGAGACTGACAAGGTGGTTCAAAGCCTCATGCCCCGTGAGTGTGAAAACCTACTCCATGATTACTCAACTTAAGATTCCTAATAAGCTTTGTACAATCATAATAAGTATTAATGACATTATAGAGAACCGCAAAGAGGTACCTCTTGCCCCATGACATGGAAACAAGCCCATGTTACAATGACAAGATGAACAAACGGAGTAGACTCATCATCCTTTTTATTTTCATTCACTATTATGCATAGCTTCTTATTTTATTATAGGATGTGTTGTAGAGTCACTCAAGCTGTAAGTAAATTTCCACCATGATAAAGCATGGCTTGGGTTAGCGGCCCAATGCGTTTCTCTAGTCATATAGATACTTACTCATCAAAACTTACTATTCCTCTATTTCATTTCGGCATGGCAGGAGTCCAAAAACAAAAGTACATGATATCAACCAAATGTAAATTTTTTGTGCAATGTTGAAAGCTTTCCGGTGATACACGTTTATAGCTAACTCCCAACCACACACTTGTCAAACGCAAAACTTATGGCTCCCATTATTGGGTCATGTTTATTAGATGCATAAAAAGTAAAGTATGCCTTCAAAAGTTTGTGAGAGTCCTATCCCAAGTTCAACCCGTGACAATTAATAAAGTGAATATCTTAATTTAGAACATAAATAACACAATAACATGGTGAAAATACTCAGAATAGCAATGAAGCTAATGGGAAGATATGGTGGACTCAATGGAAATAGTTGGCTAAGGAGTGTTGGAAACAAGTTTTTACTTGTTGGAATTTTTAAATTTTTGGGCTAGCAAGAGGGAGATAGTTGACCAGCTACTATGCAAGAATATGTCCATAGAACTACTCATTTCATGACAAACTAAATAAACCAGCAATTAACATCAAGGACATGAATAAGAGATAGCTCAAGACAACATTATTGCAAATTTCTACACATAATAAGCCTATAAATCATGCAAACATATTTAGCTCTTCAAATCAACCATGGAATCCCTATTCCAAGTCATAATACCAGCATCCAATACATTCCAAACCCAAACTCCAGTATCTCAATCTCATATAAAATGATGGTGGTGGTCTTATCAAAACAAAAATAAAAACAAAAACTAGACGCTTCAAGTCTCTACGATAAATGCTTTGCTTAGAAAAACAGAAAGTAGACGTGTGCTAACCAAAAGAGTGTAGCTCCAGTGGGGTGTTCATCACATCCCCAAGCTTATGGATTTCACCATTCTTGTATGTCTTGAGGCGCAGCTCCTCTATTCCCTGTGAAAAAACTTCACAAAACATGTTTCTCCCATTTTTTTTTCTGTGGGGTGAGATTAGCAAGGACAAACAAATCACATGCTTGCTGTGCAAAATTCCAAATAAAATGCTCCAGTAGATAGACAATAAGGTTCATTATGTTGTATGTTCACTCTCTTGCTTGAAAGAATCATGGAAATTCGATTCCCAAGCCCAAAGAGTGCATAAAACAAAAGAAGGCAGAATCTGTCCAGAAAAGTAGCAGCAGAAAAACGAACGTTTTTCCCTAAGCTAGACTTGTCAAAAAATTAAGCCAGTTTTTTTGCTTACATAGGACGAAAAGTTGCAGAACATACTAAAAATTAGCTCAATCCGACATACAAATAAAAAACATAAAATCATACGGTGAGCAGACTCGTGCTGAAACAGAAATTTCATGCACTAGGATAGCAACTTATAAGTCCAAATGGGTTTGACTTGACTCGTTATTGAAAACTCTAGAATGAAAACAAAAAAACTAATATCTTGAGACAGCAAGAGGACACTAGGAAAATCCAAACAAAAACAACCGGGTTGCCTCCCGTAAAGCGCTTTCTTTATAGCCATATAGCTAGGCTTTACTTACATGATAATCAAGAGGGATAAAGCTCATGAGGGAGCTTGTTCTTCAGCGTGCCCCTCTTCCTTGGGAAGTGCTCCATGCTTTTCTTGTGAGGGAACTGAAACTTTATATTCCCTTCCTTGGAGTCTATGATTGCACCTGTAGTACGAAGAAAAGGTCTACCCAAAATAATAGGACTAGGGGATTTATCCCCCATATCCATAATAATGAAATCAACGGGTACGAAAGTCATGTGCAATTCAATCATAACATCTTTTACTTTTCCTACAGCATGTTTAGTAGAGTTATCAGCAAGTACAAATTCACTTGAGCACTTTTCTAAATTTTCTAGTTCTAGCAATTCATATAATTCTGTAGAGAGTACCGATACACTAGAACCTAGATCTAACATAGCATGGTGAATTTCTTTTCCAATTGAAACTAGCACCTTGGGGATCCATGCATCCCCAAGCTTAGGAGGTATCATGGACTCATTCTTGTACCTAGCAATTTTTTCTTGCAAGACATGATTAGCAATATAAGATCCATAGCCAGGTTGATTAACATTTATAGTGGGATCACTAGAAATTTTTTGTAGAGTAGCAATAAGTTCTTGCAAGCTACTTTTTTATAAATCAAGCAATGGATCCATAATTTCAGTAAGCATCATAATTTCCTCTACTTTACTCTCTAATTTAGCTAGCATGCTTGATTCATGAGGACTAATTTCATCTTTGCTAGCAAGATAAGAAATATATGGAAGTAAATATTCAGGGTACTTCACTATTTCATTCAAAGTTTCTTCTAAGCTAGTGGGGAAATTCTCACTTGTATTCTCAGAAATATGATCAATATTTTCAATAATAGGAGCAGCAATAGTAATAGAATTCATTCCTACACTAGGGTGTGCTTGTGGCTTTCCTGCTGACATGCTTAATAGAGTTGCTTGATTATCAGCTAATTTTGACAATGCTTTATCTAAATTCGAAGATTGAAGTTGCAATCCTTTAATATCACTACAAATGGATGCAATAGACTTATTTAACTCGTGTATCATAGCATTGTGACTAGCAACTTGTTCCATAAGCAATTTATTAGATTCAGAAATTTCACTAGAAGGCTTCCACTTATTTTCATTAGCATTAGGATATGGAACAAAAGGTTTATTTGGCACATAAGGAGGTTTACTATATGAATTGTAAGCATTACCAACTAGCTCCTGCAAAGGCACATTCTCCATAATTTTTTTTATTAATAAAAGCAAGAAAGTGTCTATTTTAGAAGACAAATCATTGGTTTCTTCAATTGAGTTTATTTTCTTAGTGGGATTTGGTGCTCTTTCAGTATTCCATTGACTATAATTTTGCAATATGCTTTCTAATATGCTCTTAGCCTCACCTACAGCTTTACTCATAAAGGCACCTCCAGCAGCAGAATCAAGTATATTTCTAGACATGTAGTTTAGACCATTATAAAAAGAGTGTAGTATGGTCCATTCATTTACTCCATGTGATGGGCATGTTCTAAGAATTAATTTAATTCTATCCCATGCCATGGCAACATGTTCATTATCATTTTGCCTAAATGAGAGGATATTATTCCTATTTTGCAAAATTTTAACGGGAGGATAATATTTCTTAATGAAAGCTTCTTTTAAATCATCCCAAGACTTTATACTAGCTGTAGGTAGTGGAAGTAACCATTCTTTAGCCTTTCCTCTAAGTGAAAAAGGAAATAATTTCAGTTTTAAAACACTACTTTCCACATTTTTAAATTTTTGCATATCACATATTTCCATGAAATCATGAAGATGCATAGAGGCATCCTCCATAGCACTACCACCAAATTGCTCTCTAGTAATTAAATTCAATAAACTAGGACTTACTTCATAGCTTTCAGCTTGTACTTCAGGTGTAGTAATTGGCCTAGCAATGAATTGGTCATTAGGTGTATTTGTGTAGTCACTTAATTTAGTTCTATCACCCATTTTAACAGTTTTTATGTAGTTTTTTAATTTTTTATGCATAACAAAAGTAAAGTAACTAGGAAAATTCGAAATACTAAAATAAACTAGATAACTAAATGCAAAACTAAAATGCAAACTAAAATAAAATATGCAAGACAAAACAAAAACAAGAACAAAAACAAAACAAAAACAAAAACAAGACAAGAAACAAAACAATCTACTTGAAAGAAGGTGGAGATAGAAAGGACGGTACTCACGTAGGTGCAACCTCCCCAAGCTTAGGTGTTTGCACACCTTGTTGGTGATGAAGACTTCTTGTGAGCTCCCTTGGTCAACTCCTTCACCTATGGCTCCCCGGCAACCGCGCCAGAAAAACGCTTGATGGCAAGGTTGAGACTCCAAGTGCAGAGTGTGTAGCTAGTGGCAAGCCTTCTTCCCCACGAGGGTGCCTCGAGGGTTTATAACGAACTCTTGGGGAGCCAGTATTTCAGCAGTTGTCTTCCAATCTTCCTCCAGGATCCTGCAAACAAGTAGAGAATTTTGTGCCCTCAACCTCACCAAGTGGTTGTCAAGCACAAGGTGTGAGACTTCTAAATTGCAATGCAAAACTAAAAGTAAATGTGCAATAATTAAATCTACTACTAAATGCAAATGAGAAAATAAATATGCAATGGATTGTTTTTGTATTTTTGTGATGCAAGTGGTGATGGAGATAATGTAAATTCGAATTGGAGATGCAAGTAAAGTAAAGTGCAAGTAAAGTAAATTGTAGCAACGTAACTAGAGTGTTTTCTTATATTTAAAATAGGACCGGGGTTCATGGTTTCACACTTGCATTCTCTCAAATAAAGTGGTAGACGGTGGACATAAAGAATTACATGTGAGATTACAATAACATGTTTAACATTGAGTACTTTCATATGGGCATCACGTCCTAGCATAGAGATCTCTACGATCATATTGATCCCTCTTATACTCCACCAAGATGCGAAATAAATCATAACACCTCGATAATTAAGGAAAAACCAGAGTATAGCTTTAAGCAATGTGACATGAAGTTGAAGTAAGAACTTGCTAGATCTAGTCATGGAGATTGATTAGTGTCACTTCAAATCCCCGGTAACAAGGTACTACTTTTTATCCCTAGTGAGGTAACTAAGAAAGGTTTAACAAAACCTAAGTGGATCGCTGAACTTCTGTCACTTTCACAGCACTAGCCAGCCCCCGTTACTCCAACTAATGCACCCATCACCCCACACACACTCTCAAGAACTAGATTGATCAAAGCTAGCAAATAAGAATGAGGTACATAAGATACATCTACTCAAATAACTCAAGAGAAACAATTCCAATCTCAGATTCAATAACTCATAGAAAAGATCCACCACATAGGAATTACAACGGTGCCCGTAATCATGTGAGGCAGCTCGTACGGATCTAATTAGTGAAGCACATAGAGAGAGATACAAGTGCTACTTCCACAAACCCATAGCCCTGGGGTGGACTACTCCCTCTTCATGGAGATGTCGACGGAGATGACGTTGGAGGGGTAGGAGATCACACCGGCGGCGCCCCGCCGGAGTTTTCCCCCTCCAATCTGGAACTTCTGGTCTCTGTTGCGGTGTTTCGGTGTTTTGGCGGCGCTCTTCTCGGTAAGGGTACGAGGGACCCTTTTTATAGTCGGTTTTAGGTCAAGACGGAGTCGGTAAGTCGAAGATGGAAGGAATTGGGGCCATAGGGGCCAAAAGGGGGCCTCTCACGGGTCCAAGGAATCTTGCCACGTGGTGGGTCCTCTTTTGGGCCTCCTTGCCCAATTCTTGTGGATCCTTCGCCCGCAAGTCTTCTCCTTCCAAGAAAATGACCCCCGCAGATTTTCAGGTGATTTCGCGGAAGTTTGCCCCCTGAAACGTCAAAAATATAGAAAACAGGGTTTCTGGCAGGCAGGGTTAATTCCATAAAAGTTGGGGAACTTTGTAATTTAACCCCAAAATACTATAAAACATTGAATTATACCCTTATATATATGATGCAATATGTAATAGAAAACCATGTGAAAATATGCAAAATTCATCTATGCATTTTACATGCATCACATGTACAACCCTAAAAAGACATGTAAACACATGGTGTTCCAACTCCTAGATTTTGGTGCCATCCCGACGCTCCGGAGCCCCTCCGCGGCGAAACCCTAGCCCCGTTGGAGAAAAGTCCACCTTATCGATCTACAGCTTTGACCGGAGCCCGGAGTTGGTAGCAATGTGCAACTATTTGCTTGGTTGTGTCAGGGTGGACCCAAGGAAGTTCCAAAACGATGGCATGAACCACCTCTACACAATATCCTCATATCCGTCGGTTTCAGGACTTTCAGCCTATAAGTACTTAACTCGGAGTGAAAATTTGGCACGTACAACCCTAACAACACATTGTAAACACATGGTATGCCAACTCCAATCTTTTGGTGCCATCCTGACGTCCGTAGACCCTCCACGGCGAAACCCTAGCCCCGTTGGAGAAAAGTCCACCTTATCGGTCTACAACTTTGACTGGAGCCCGGAGTGGGTAGAAATGTGAAAATATTTGCTTTGTTGTGCTATGGTGGACCCTAGGAAGTCCCAAAAAAATGGAATCAACCACCTCTACACAATGTTCCCTCCCGTCCGTCGGTTCCGAGAATTTCAGCCTATAAGTACATAGACTCAGAGAGAGGAATCGATGCCAGTGAAGACCCAACACAAATAGTGAGTGAATATTTGGCATGTACAACGCTAAGAACACATTTAAACACATGGTATGCCAACTCCTAGCTTTTGATTCCATCCCGACGCCCAGAGCCCCTCCGCAGTGAAACCCTAGCCCCGGTGGAGAAAGTCCACCTTATCGGTCTACAGCTTTGACCAGAGCCCGGACTGGGTAGCAATGTGCAACTATTTTCTTGGTTGTGTTAGGGTGGACCCTCGGAAGTCCCAAAACAATGGCATGAACCACCTCTACGAAATATTCCCTCCCGTCCGTCTGTTCCGGTACTTTCATCCTATAAGTACTTAGACCCGTAGATATGAATCGATGCCGGTGAAGACCCAACACAAAGAGTGAGCCAATATTTGGAATGTAAAACCCTAATAACACATGTAAACACATGGTATGCTAAGTCATAGCTTTTGGTGCCATCCCGAGGCTCCGGAGCACCTCCGCGGCGAAACTCTAGCCCCACTGGAGAAAAGTCAACCTGATCGGTCTACAGCTTTGATCGGAGCCTGGAGAGAGTAGCAATGAGAAAATATTTTATTTGTTGTGTTAGGGTGGACCATAGCAAGTTCCAAAACAATGTCATGAACCACCTTTACAAAGGATTCCCTCTTGTCCCTCGGTTCAGGGACTTTCAGCCTATAAGTACTTAGACCTGGAGAGAGGAATCGACGTAGGTGAAGACCAAACACAAAAAGTGACTGAATATTTGGCATGCACAACCATAATAACATATGTAAACACATGGAATGCCAACTCCTAGCTTTTGGTGACATCCCGATGCTCCGGAGCCCCTCCGCGGCGAAACCCTAGCACCGTTGGAGAAAAGTCCACCTTATCGGCTACAACTTTGACCGGAGCCCGGAGTGGCTAGAAATGTGCAACTATTTGATTGGTTGTGTTAGGTTGGACCCTAGGAAGTCCCAAAACAATGGCATGAACCACCTCTACGCAAGATTCCCTCCCGTCCATCTGTTCCGCGACTTTCAGCCTATAAGTACTTAAACTCGGAGAGAGGAATCGATCCCGATAAAGACCCAACACAAAGAGTGAGTGAATATTTGGCATGTACAACCCTAAAAAGACATGTAAACACATGGTGTGCCAACTCCTAGATTCATCCCGACGCTCCGGAGCCCCTCTGCGGCGAAACCCTAGCCCCGGTGGAGAAAAGTGCACCTTATCGGTCTATAACTTTGACCGGAGCCCGGAGTTGGTAGGAATGTGCAACTATTTGCTTGGTTGTGTCAGGATGGACCCAAGGAAGTTCCAAAACGATGGCATGAACCACCTCTACACAATATCCTCATATCCGTCGGTTTCAGGACTTTTAGCCTATAAGTACTTTACTCGGAGAGAGGAATCGATGCCGGTGAAGACCCAACACAAAGTGTGAGTGAATATTTGGCACGTACAACCCTAAAAACACATTGTGAACACCTGGTATGCCAACTCCAAGCTTTTGGTGCCATCCTGACGCTCCGTAGACCCTCCACGGCGAAACCCTAGCCCCGTTGGAGAAAAGTCCACCTTATCGGTCTACAACTTTGACCGAGCCCAGAGTGGGTAGAAATGTGAAAATATTTGCTTGGTTGTGTTATGGTGGACCCTAGGAAGTCCCAAAAAAATTAAATCAACCACCTCTACACAATATTCCCTCCCGTCCGTCGGTTTCGAGAATTTTAGCCTATAAGTACATAGACTCAGAGAGAGGAATCGATGCCAGTGAAGACTCAACACAAAGAGTGAGTGAATATTTGGCATGTACAACCCTAAGAACACATTTAAACACATGGTATGGCAACTCCTACCTTTTGGTTCCATCCCGACGCCCGGAGCCCCTCCACAGTGAAACCTAGCCCCGCTAGAGAAAGTCCACCTTATCGGTCTACAGTTTTGACCGGAGCCCGGAGTGAGTAGCAATGTGCAACTATTTTCTTGGTTGTGTTAGGGTGGACCCTAGGAAGTCCCAAAACAATGGCATGAACCACCTCTACGCAAGATTCCCCCTTGTCCGCCGGTTTCGGGACTTTCAGCCTATGAGTACTTAGGCTCGGAGAGAGGAATCGATGCCTGTGAAGACCCAACACAAAGAGTGTGTGAATATTTCACATGTACAACCCTAAGAACACATTTAAACACATTGTACACCAACTCCTAGATTTTGGTGCCATCCGGACGCTCCGAAGCCCGTCTACGGCAAAACCCTATCCCCGCTAGAGAAAAGTCCACCTTATCGGTCTACAACTATGACTGGAGTCCGGAGTGGGTAGAAATGTGCAACTATTTGCTTTGTTGTGTTAGGATGGACCCTAGGAAGTTCCAAAACAATGTCATGAACCACTTCTACACAAGATTCCCTCCTATCCGTCGTTTCCTGGACATTCAACCTCTATGTACTTAGACTAGTAGGGAAAGCCTTATAGCCACCAGCTTATCACTGACACACATGATTTTCGGTTAGCCAGCTCTAGTACCGCTGGCGAACGGAATTTCCTGTTCGCCAGCGCTACAGATACTACCGCTGGCAAAAAATCCAGATGGTTCGTCAGCGCTACGGGTGGGACCCACCTGCGCGCGCACCAGACCCTCCCTTGAACTACCGCTGGCGAACAGGCCTGGGTGTTCTCCAGCGCTAAGATTACTACCGCTGGCGAACAGGCCTGCCTGTTCGCCAGCGCTAACATGTGGGCCCAGGACGCATGTTAGCGCTGGCGAACAGGCAGGGCTGTTCGCCAACGGTAACCTGTCAGATCTGCCATAAGTGTGCACCCACCCACCCCACTTTCCCCTCCACTCCCCTTCTCCACCTTTCCCCTCTCTCTCTCTAGCGCGAATTTATGCCAATTTCCCCACCCTCCTACTCTCTTTTTAACCAAGTAAAATTATTTTAGTTGGTATATATATGTTTATCTCTCTCCTAACACCATTTCTACCCAAAGTTTTCCCTTCCTAGCCATCTAGATCTAGAATTACCCCCTCTCTCTCCAAGGCTCCAAAAATCTCCGGATATCATCGTGTAGCCATCTATTCATTTGAGGTGAGATGAATGCTAATATATAATTAAATGAGTTTGTATAATTAAATGAGTTTGTATATGAATCTTGTCCGGATACACGCGATATGCTATATGTGTGAAATTTCACCGGATTCAAATATGGTCGTGTGATGGAGACTTTAAATGTGTGCAATTTGTTATGGAATGAAATTGAGTAGCCAACTATCGCCGGAATGTTGATTCATTTCCGTCTCGGCATAGTTTGGCACTCCCTAATAACCTCCTATTTGTAGGAAGGTCATGCCGAATTTTTTCGTGAATACGACATGAAGTGAAATTTTGGATATGAAAATGAGTTGCCACTTTGCCGGAATGTTGATTCATTTCCGTCTCGGCAAAGTTTGGCGCTCCTCTAACCTCCAATTTGTAGGAAGGTCATGCCGATTTTTTTCGTGAATATATATATATATATATATATTATGTTTGGTTCTAATATTAATTATATTTGCGCGCTAGCTCGTGCAGGCGACATATAATGGTGGTCGTTAAGAGTGAACGTGTCGTGAATAGTTCCTTGAGACACGCGACAGAAGACATGTTACAAAATGGCCGCAAGGAGATACGATGTCCATGTCGAAAGTGCAAACTAGGGGGCTTGCTCAATCCCTTTACCGGAGACTTGCTCAGTCACCTCCTCAGGTATGTTTTAATGGATGGGTATAACAGTCAGTGGGTAAGTGATGATGAAGATGATGAAGTCCATGGGGCGGCGGTGTTAGGAAATGATGTGCAACAGGAGAATAACAACGATCGACTAGAACTACAACAGGACCAAGATCAGCCTCATGACCCCGCACATGATCATGGAGAAGATGCTGAACAAGACGTGGAAGAAGATCACGAGGACACAGGGACACCCTTAATGGAAGTTGTGTGTGACCCTCATCTGAATGAACTGCTTTTGAGAAAGACGACTAACTCGATATCTGCTGCTAGAGAGCAATCAAAGCTGGCGCAACTAGAGATAGACTCGAAGACACCGTTGTATGCAGGCTGCGGTCCGGGAGAGTCCCACCTGAGACTGGCCCTCGATGTTCTGCAGATGAAGGAGAGATACAAACGGAGCGATATAAGCGTCGACGCAAGCCTGCAATACTTGCACGATGTCCTTCCAGAGGGCAACACCTGTCCTAAAAGTTGCGACAAGGCCAAGAAAGTCGTGTGCCCCTTTGATTTACCTCACGAAAAATACCATGTGTGCATCAACGATTGCTACATTTATCGGAAAGAGGACGTGAACAAAACCATTTGTCCAGTTTGCAACGCCGCTCGATACAAGAAATGGAAGAAGAAAGCTCCTCGAAAAGTTGTGTGGTACTTTCCGCTCATTCCTCGTCTGCAACGGTATTTCGCGGACCGCAAGGAAGCAGAGCTCATGCGCTGGCACGCGAAAAGGAGGAATAAAGTTTTGAAAGATCCAAATCGGAGTGAAAAAGTAATTCTGACACATCCTTCAGATGCAAGTCAATGGAAAGCAATTGACTGTGAATATGCAACGTTCGGGGCGGAGGCAAGGAACATCAGGTTGGGTGTGAGCACCGACGGAGTCAATCCGTTTGGCAACCAGAGCAGCACCCATAGCACCTGGCCCGTGTTTGTATGGATGTACAACATCCCTCCCTGGTTGTGCATGAAGAGGAAGTATATTCACATGAGTATGCTAATTCAAGGGCCGAAACAACCAGGCAACGGCATCAATCTATACCTGAAGTTGCTTAAAGATGAGATGGACACGCTATGGGACGAGGAAGGGGTGAACACATGGGACGCCTTCGGTGAACAATATTTCCCAATGAGAGCTGTCTTACTCTGTACGGTTCACGACCTACTCGGCTACGGATATGTGGCGGGCCAGGTGTGCCACGGACATAACGGTTGCGTGAGGTGCATGGATGACCCCACGTTTATGCAACTTTCGAAAGATCCTGGGTCTTCGAAAACAGTTTTCGTTGGCCATCAAAGGTGGCTACCCAATAAAGACCCGTGGAGAAGGCGAGGAGACCTTTTTAACGGTGAGGATGAGCTCCGTGGACCTCCACGTCAGAGGTGCGGCGAAGAAATCTACAAGTTGCTGAATGATTGGAAGGAATGCCCAGAGCCGGGAAAGAAGCAAAAGGCGCCAAAACCGCTTCTGGATGTATGGAAGACGAGGTCGGTGTTTTGGGACTTGCCATACTGGCCCATTCTCGATACGCCTCACTGCCTTGATCTGATGCATATCACGAAGAATGTGTTTGAAAGTTTGTTTGGCACGCTGCTCAACATGCCAGATAGGACCAAAGACGGGGTGAAAGCAAGAAACGACCTGAAATATTTTGTTATTAGGGTAGATCTTCAGGGGGGGACACCCGGATGATGACGACGGCGATCAATCATGTGATGCGGAGACGGAGGGTCGCAAGGCCAAAAGGGTTAAGAGGAATGACTATTACTGCCCCCCTCCTGCTTCACTCTTAGTCCGGACGAGATTACAAAATTGATGATGTGCCTTCTCGTAGTCAAAGTCCCTAGCGGTTAATCAGGGCTAATAAGAAGATTCCTCGACGCGCAGAAACAAAAGTTTAGCGGGATGAAGTCTCATGACTGTTACGTGATGATGACGCAGATACTTCCGGTTGCGATCCGCGGAATAATGGACAAGCATGTCCGGGAAACCCTGTTTGGCCTCTGTAACTTCTTCGACGTTATATCTCGAAAGTCGATCACGGGGAAGCAGATCTCAAGGCTGTAGGAAGAGATTGTCGTGATACTATGCGAGCTTGAAATGTACTTTCCACCATCATTCTTTGACATATGTGTTCATCTTTTGGTCCATATCGTGGACGATATCATCCATCTCGGGCCGTTGTTCCTGCATAACATGATGCCGTTTGAAAGGATGAATGGGGTCATCAAAGGATATGTTCGCAACAGAGCTCGTCCGGATGGAAGCATCATTCAGGGCTTTCTCACCGAAGAGTGCATCTCTTTCTGCACGAATCATATGGACGTGGAGGACCCTGTTGGTCTGCCCAGAAACAAGCACATTGGCAAGCTCGATGGAGTAGGTCACAAAAATGGACGTAGAGAAGTGCATGTGGATCGGGCTTGTCGACGCACCGACTTTAACTGGGCAAACTTAGTAGCTCTCCAACACATTGACATGGTCGATACTTGGGTGGAAAAACACAAGAGCTCGATTATGAAAAAGTACAGTGAACAAGGCAAGCGGAGGACCGAAGGAGAAATAATCAGAGAGAATAACTCCACTTTCTTGCGTTGGTTTAAAGATGTGATCGTCGCTATTCCACCGCCAAGGGATTGTGCGAAAAATAAACTATTGTACGCCTTGGCACATGGCCCAGCTCCCAACCTAGCGACGTTTCAAGCATATGATATCAACGGGTTCAATTTCTACACAGAGGAGAAACACAAAACTTCCGATTATCAAAACTCAGGGGTAACGATGGAATCCTACACCGGTGACAAAAAGTTAAGATACTACAGAAGGATTGAGGAGATATCGGAGCTTAACTACTCTGGAGAGAAGGTTCCTATGTTCCGCGTCAGATGGTCTAGGATGTCGACCGTCAGAAAAGAAGTACAATACTTTACAACCATGGTTATTCCCGAAGCCGGAACCTCATCAAGCGCGAATGTCACAGCGCAAAATGAGCCATGGGTATTGGCTAAGCATGTGTCCCAATGCTTCTTCATAACAGACCCCGCAAGGCCTAGCCGTGTTGTCGCGAGGAGAGGGAAAAGAAATATCATCGGAATGGATGGAGTCGTTGACGAGGACGAGTTCGACACGTTCGGCGACCCAAATATTGACGATGATCAAGAAGATGATGATGATAGTCATGCAACATACACAACAAGAAGAAGCAGAACAACGCTACCTAGGCATGGTCTTCCATTCAGAAGAAGAAGTCATAATGTGGGGTTAAATTATGCAACTGCGACCAAAAAAGGCAAAAAGATCAAACACTGAGAAACTATGTATATATCTGTCTGCCAATTGTATGCGACGAAACTATGTATATGCATGGATCAACTGGTCTGATATCGATGTGCACTTATTATAAATTTAATGTACCTTGTTCTGTATTTCAAACATGAACGAAACAACGGAAAACAATAGAACACATAAAGAAAAAATAATAGAAAACAACTAAAACCAAAATAATGAAAAGAGAAAACAAGAAGGAAATATTGGAAAACAATTGAAAACATAAAGGGAATAATTGAAAACATAAAGGGAATAATGGAAAACAAAATGAAACATTATTATTTGTAATGTGTTTGAAATTAATTTGTAATGTGTTTGAATGATTATAAATTAAATGTCTTTGAATAATTTAAACAAATAAAGAAAACAAAATAAAACATTATTATTTGTAATGTGTTTGAAATTAATTTGTAATGTGTTTGAATTATTATAAATTAAATGTCTTTGAATAATTTAAACAAATAAAGAAAAAAAACATTATTATTTGTTTAACAATAAAAAACAAAAAGAAAACGAGAGAAAACATGAAGGAAATAATGAAAAACAAAATATAACAAAAATAAATCAATTCGATACTGAGCATCGGAGGAGTACTGGTCCCTCCTATTCCTCAAGGTGTGGCACGTAGGGCGGCCATCACAAACCACTACTACCACGAGCTCACGCCGGAGCAGCGGAGGCATCCCAGTTGGAATCCCGATTACCGCCCTACTTGGGACGCCTTCTTCATTAATCATCGTGAGAGGGCACTCGCCTGGAACGAGGAGAACGGCTCGCCTCCCTCAAACTTCAATGAGGCGGAGGATAGACTCTTCAGAGCGTATGAACTACATCAGGACCAGCGATAACCCCCTCATGCGCTACCGTCACGACCAGTACAGGCGTCCTGATCCTCCGAGGGTCACTCCCCGAGCACCATCCAATGATAGTGACAACGACGGCGGATACTATGATGAGTAGGAGTCGGAGTATGGTAGGCCTAGGCAAGAGTATGACTAGCAGATCAGATCCATTCTTGCCATTATGTACTGTCTTGTTTATCTACATCTATGCTCTCCATTTAGATTTGGATCCACTCTTGCCACTCATGCCGTGATTCAGGAATACCAATTGTCTTAAGATCAGGAATAAAGTCAACACATAACCCAATGACCTCCCCTGTTCCATAGCCCTTGGATATGCTTCCTTCTGTCCTAGCACGGTTATGAACATATTTCTTCAAGACTCCCATGAACCTCTCAAAGGGGAACATATTGTGTAGAACTACCGGACCGAGAATATGAATCTATTCACATAGGTGAACCAGGAGATGTGTCATAATGCTGAAGAAGGATGGTGGAAACACCAATTCAAAACTAATAATACACTCGACCACATCCCTCTGTAATCTTAACAGACTTTCTGGATCGATTACCTTGTAAGATATTTCATTGAGGAATGCACATAATGTCACAATGGTTACTCGAACATTTTCCGGTAGAAGCCCCCTCAATGCAATCGAAAGCAACTGCGTCATAATCATGTGGCAGTCATGAGACTTTAGGTTTTGGAATTATTTCTCTGACATATTTATCATCCCCTTTATATTCGACGAGAAGCCAAACGACACCTTGATATTGTAAAGGACTTCAAAAATATTTCCTTCTCTGCTTTGGTAAGAGCGCAGCTGCTTAAGTAATGGCCCCATGTATTTGTGTGCTTGTTGCTTGGGTCTTTCGTATGTTGTTGGTCCTCCTCGGAAATGGAGGGCCACATCTTATGGATCTCATCGAAACCCTTACCCTTCGCAATCATCTCCCGCAAACTGGATCTCCAAGTCGTAAACGCCTTGGTGAACTTTCCTAGTGCTAACGAGTTGACCAGATTTTTATTCAGGTCCAGGTTGTCGTAAGGATCCGGGAACTTGTACCTCGTGTGCAGCTTCTCAATCAACAGGGCTGCCATAGCCTTGTTTTCTTTATCTCTGAGGTGCTCCATATTAACGTTGCCGAAGTCTCGAGCTATGCAGCCTATCTGGTTTCCATAGCCCTTAGAGTAACTCTCCGGCTCGAGGGGAGCACCGCTCTTGGGGTCCACTACGTGAACTCTTTCCGGATGGTGCCGATCATGTTGTACCGCCTTTCTTGGCGCTTACGCGACGCCTCGCTACCGGAGGCGGTATCCCCGGTGCCACTACCGGTTTGATCACCTTCTGCGCCCGATGTATCGGTGCGCGGCTCTAGTTCCTGGCGAACGGTTTCGTCCATCTCGTCGTCTGCATCGTCGCCCTGCATCTCTAGATCCGGGTGCGGATCTATGGGTCCTCCTCCGGCGCTAAGCACAGAAAGCCACACATCGTCGTCCCCGTGTCCGAGACCAGAACCACCCGCCTCGTCGTTGTGAGCCATATTGAAGGAGAGAAAACCAGAAATAAGTTCAACAAATCATGCAATTTAGACGATGTATACCCCATATGAGTCCAAATTTTTCGGACACTCTAAGTTGTGATATTTTTAGCAAAGATCATGCCAAAATTCACGGAAAATTTCGGCATGACCTTTGCTAAAAATATCACAAATGGAGTACCCAAATTTTCCGGAACGGAAATTAATCAACATTCCGGCAAATAGGGACTCACGTGGGGTACCTGCACATAAAATCCCACCCCTCATATTTTCATCGTCATCCACACGAAGGTGGGCACATATCAATACGACCACACCATGTCCACCATCCATCACCACCACCCATATCACCACGCCATCCATCACAACCATCCATCACCACCATCCATACACACCATCCATACACACCATCCATCACCACCAACCATCACCAACCACCAAAAACAATTGTGACATAACATGGGCACAAAACTATGATTTATGTTAAGAAATATAAGGACATGGGCAATTAACCAAAAGCGAAACAAGTTTGTTCTACAAACTTTGCCGAAATACTTTGTAAAATTAATCACATGGTCTTTATATCAAATGAGAGTAGCACAAGAAGTGGCACCAAAAATTAAGTTGTTTAAGGCCCCAAAAATCATGGTTTTCTCCACAGCAACAAATCAGAAATTTAACAAGTTTGTTCTACAAACTTTATCAAAATGATCTCCAATTTCTACCAGTGCCTCCTTATGGTAAATAATAACTTTCCACCAAATATCATGTGGTTTTGAACTAGTTAAGTGCCTCAATTAATTATTGCAAGTTAATTGCAGAAATAAAATGAAAACAAGTATGTTTTAAAAATATCATCAAAATGACTTGAAATTTGTACCATGGCCTTTTATTGCCAAATAAGAGTGACACGCAAAATTTTATAACAAGTGAAGTTTGTTAACTGCCCAAAGTAATTAAATTTAAAATTTGGCAGAATTGAAAGTAGAACAAGTTTGTTCTACCAAACTCATCCAAATGATCTCAAAATTTTACCACGATCTTTTTATGTTAAATAAGAATTTACTGCAAATTTCCTAGCGTAGCAGAGAGATATTTCTATCTCCAAGTTCATAGCACATGCACATACATCTATTTATCACAAGTTCATGGCATCAGAAATAATAGGGGCCATGCTATCCAGCAAGGCCCAGGGAATCATCATATGCCATTAGATTTTAGGGGCTAGTAGCCGGTGCCTTTTATTCTTGTTGGCCAAGACCAGTATCAAAGCCTCTATTTGATTCACTGGAGCTTTATAAGGGAACATAGCATCAAGCAACAAAAATGGTGAATATGACATACACATTTAGGAGTGCAAAGGTATATGATTCAAAATTCCATGATGATAACACCCATCTCAGATTAATTAATTGCTAAAGTTTCATGTCATTACAATACGTGTGCTCATGGAAGCTTTATTTGGATAAGGAAACAACACCATACTAGCATCTGGTAGCAAACAAACAAACCATCTATAGTCCAGCACCACTACCTGATGTGAAGTGAAGTGATACTAAACCATCTATAGTCCAGCACCAAAACAAACAAACCATCTATACATTTTTACAGCAGCTAAAGATTACAAGCAATCAAGATTGAACTTGCTTCCACACAAAATAAGACGGGAAGTGATAGTAAACCACTAGTGAGATGATGAACAACATATCACAAATAATATGGGATGGATCCTGGTTATTTTCAGCACAAAATTACCTGTAGAACTTCCGTCGAGCACCTTCTGTGCGTAGCAGAAGAGGGGGCAGCAGCGGGCAGCACGCCGGCGGTGCCGCTGTAGAGGCAGTGCGCCAGCCGCAGGGGAGGAGGAGGGAGACGCGGGGGAGGAGGAGGGAGCAGCGCGGGCAGCAGGCGTGGCGTTGATCGACGGAGAGTGGCCGGCGTCGATGGAGCCGCAGGTGAGGTTCGGGCGCAAACACAGAGAGGGAGAGGGCCGGTGTGGAGGGAGTGGAGGGGAGGTAGCGAGAGTGGAGCAGTGGAGGGAGTTAGGCAGAGGGCCAGAACGCGCGGTGGTCGCCGGACAGAGACTCGCCGGAGACGACAGGGGAGAGGAACGTGCGCGCGGTGTGTACGATTGAAGCGATCGTGAAAAACGGCTATGTCCCCGCGGCCCCTGTGTAGCTCTCTGTGGGGGATTTTGTTCGCCAGCGGTAACATAGCGCTGGCGAACCAGCAGCCACGTTCGCCAGCGCTACATTTTTATTTATTTTTCTTTATTTTTCTTTGAAATGATTTACCTTATTATTTTTTCTTGAGAAACATTACTGCTCAGTATCCAACCGGCAGGGACGCTGTAGCCGGGTGGGCATGGGTGGTTTGAGGCAGAAAGCGCCTCCGCCTACGGGTAGGTTAGAGTGGGTACAGTAGAAGCCATGGGAGAGTGATGCTGCAGATATGAGTTTAGATGTGTTATGCGAATGATGGAAATGCATATATATATATAGTGAGAAGAAACAGATCCTTTAGTCCCGACCTGTTTTACCAACCGGGACTAAATGGTTAGGGTTTCGTCGGGACCAATCAGAAAGAATCACACGGATCGTGTGTTTCTTTCAAGCGCTTGTGAGTCGTTGGATCGGGGGTATGTTTCTTTCGAGGGTTTGTGAGCCGTTGGATCGGGGGTGTTTCTTTGGAGCGCTTCTTAATCTATGGATCGAAACCCTAGCACAACACTTTGTGAGTCAGACGACTCTATATATAGTCCACCTCTCGGATTCCCTTCATACATCATTCAGTTCATCGACCGAATATAAATCATCTGGATTCACCATCGTACGTCCGACCATGCATTTGATATGCACATATGCAGTCAGGAGCCACGGTCGGGCTGTATGCTGGCGATACCGATTGTTTTGTTCTACCTCTGTTCGTCGGTTCCGGGACTAAAGAGTAAGAGAATATTTGGAATTAACAACCCTAAGAACACATTTTAAACACATTTTATGCGAACTCCAAGCTTTTGGTGCCATCCCGACGCTCCGTAGCCAATCCACGGCGAAACCCTAGCCCGGTTGGAGAAAACTCCATCTTATCGGTCTACAACTTTGACTGGAGCCCGAAGTGGGTAGCAATGTGCAACTCTTTGCTTGTCTGTGTTAGGGTGGACCCCAGGAAGTCCCAAAACAATGGCATGAACCACCTCTACACAAGATTCCTTCCCATCCGAAGTTTCCGAGACTTTCAGCCTATAAGTACTTAGACTCATAGAGAGGAATCGATGCTAGTGAAGACACAACAGAAAGAGTCAGTGTATATTTGGTATGTATAACCGTAACTACACATGTAAACACATCGTATGCCAACTCCTAGCTTTTGGTTCCATCCCGACGCCTGGAGCCCTCCGCGGTGAAACCCTAGCCCCGCTGGAGAAAGTCCACCTTACCATTCTACAGCTTTGACCTGAGCCCGGAGTGGGTAGCAATGTGAAAATCTTTTCTTGACTGTGTTAGGATGGACCCTAGTAAGTTCCAAAACAATGGCATGAACCACGTCTACACAAGATCCCCCCCCCCCCCCCCGTCCTTCGGTTCCGGGACTTTCAGCCTATGAGTACTTAGACTCGGAGAGAGGAATCGATGCTGTGAAGACCCAACACAAAGAGTGAGTGAATATTTGGCAGGTACAACCCTAAGAACACATGTAAACACAATGTACACCAACTCCTAGATTTTGGTGCCATCCGGACGCTCTAGAGCCCCTCCGCGGCAAAACCCTAGCCCCGCTAGAGAAAAGTTCACCTTATCGGTCTACAGCTATGCCCGGAGCCCGGAGTGGGAAGCAATGTGCAACTATTTGCTTTTTGTGTTAGGATGGACCCTAGGAAGTTCCAAAACAATGTCATGAACCACCTCTACACAATATTCCCTCCTATCTGTCGATTCCGGGACTTTCAGCATGTATGTACTTAGACTCGGAGAAAGGAATCGATGCCTGTGAAGACCCAACACAAAGAGTGAGCGAATATTTGGCATGTACGACCCTAATAACACATGTAAACACATGGTATGGCAAATCCTAGCTTTTGGTGACATCCCGACGCTCCGGAGCCCATCCGTGGTGAAACCCTAGCCCCGTTGGAGAAAACTCCACCTTATCGGTCTACCGCTTTGACTGGAGCTCGGAGTGGGTAGAAATGTGGAACTATTTTCTTGGTTGTGTTAGGGTGGACCCTAGGAAGTCCCAAAACAGTTGCATGAACCACCTCTACACAAGATTCCCTCCCGTCCGTCCGTTCCGGGACTTTCAGCCTATAAGTACTTAGACCAGGAGAGATGAATCGATGCCGGTGAAGACCCAACACAAATAGTGAGTCAATATTTGGCATGTACAACCATAAGAACACATGTAAACACATGGTATGCCAAATCCTATCTTTTGGTGCCATCCCAAGGATCCGGAGCCCCTCTAGGGCGAAACCCTAGCCCCGTTGGAGAAAAGTCCACCTTATCGGTCTACAGCTTTGACCGGAGCCCGGAGTGGGTATCAATGTGTAACTATGTGCTTGGTTGTGTTAGGGTGGATCCTAGGAAGTCCCAAAACAATGGCATGAGCCAACTCTAGACAATATTCCATGCCGTCTGTCGGTTCAGGGACTTTCAGCCCATAAGTACTTACACTCGGAGAGAGGAATCGATGCTGGTGAAGAACCAACACAAAGAGTGAGTGAATATTTGGCATGTACAACCCTAATAACACATGTAAACACATGATACGCCAGCTCCTAGATTTTGGTGCCATCTCGACGCTCCGGAGCCCCTCCGCGACGAAGCCCTAGCCCCGATGGAGAAAAGTACACCTTATCGGTCTACAGCTTTGACCGGAGCCCGGAGTGGGTAGCAATGTGCAACACTTTGCTTGGTTGTGTTAGGGTACCATAGGAAGTCCCAAAACAGTGGCATGAACTACATCTTGACAAGATTCCCTCCCGTCCGTCGGTTCTGGGACTATCAGCCTATAAGTACTTAGACTCGGAGAGAGGAATCAATGCCGGTGAAGACCCAACACAAAAAGTGAGTGAATATTTGGCATGTACAACCCTAATAACACATGTAAACACATGGTATGCCAACTCCTAGCTTTTGGTGACACCCCGACGCTCTGGAGCCCCTCTGCGGCGAAACCCTAGCTCTACTGGAGAAAAGTCCACCTTATCGGTCTACAGCTTTGACCGAAGACCGGAGTGGGTAGAAATGTGCAAATATTTTCTTGGTTGTGTTAGGGTGGACCCTAGGAAGTCCCAAAAAATGGCATGAACCACCTCTACACAAGATTCCATCCCGTCCGTCTGTTCCGCGACTTTCGGCCTATAAGTACATAGACTCAGAGAGAGGAATCGATGCCAGTGAAGACCCAACACAAAGAGTGAGTGAATATTTGTTATGTACAACCCTAAGATCACATGTAAACACATGGTATGCCAACTCCTATCTTTTGGTTCCATCCCGACGCCCGGAGCCCCTCCGCGGTGAAGCCCTAGCCCCGTTGGAGAAGGTCCACCTTATCGGTCTACAGCTTTGACCGGAGCCCGGAGTGGGTAGCAATATGAAAATATTTGCTTGGTTGTGTTAGGGTGGACTCTAGGAAGTCCCAAAACAATGGCATGAACCACCTCTACAAAAGATCCCCCCCCCCCCACTGCGTCGGTTCTGGGACTTTCAGCCTATGAGTACTTAGACTCGGAGAGATGAATCGATGCCTGTGAAGATCCAACTCAAAAAGTGAGTGATTATTTCGTATTTACAACCCTAAGAACACATTTAAAGACATAGTACACCAACTCCTAGATTTTGGTGCCATCCGGACGCTCCGGAGCCCCTCAGCGGCGAAACCCTAGCCCCGCTAGAGAAAAGTCCACCTTATCGGTCTACAGCTATGACCGGAGCCCGGAGTGGGTAGAAATGTGCATCTATTTTCTTTGCTGTGTTAGGATGGACCCTAGGAAGTTCCAAAAAAATGTCATGAACCACCTCTACACAAGATTCCTTCCTATCCGTCGGTTCCTGGACCTTCAACCTGTATGTACTTAGACTCGGAGAGAGGAATCGATGCCGGTAAAGAATCAACACAAAGAGTGAGCGAATATTGGGAATTTAAAAACCTAATAACACATGTAAACACATGGTATGGACACTCCTAGATTTTGGTGCCATCCGGACGCTCCGGAGCCCCTCCGCGGCGAAACCCTAGCCCCGTTGGAGGAAAGTCCACCTTATCGGTCTACAGCTTTGACCGGAGCCCGGAGTGGGTAGCAATGTGTAACTCTTTTCTTGGTTGTGCTAGGGTGGATCCTAGGAAGTCTCAAAACAATGGAATGAGCCAACTCTAGACAATATTCAATGTCGTCTGTCGGTTCAGGGACTTTCAGCCTATAAGTACTTACACTCGGAGAGAGGAATCGATGCTGGTGAAGAACCAACACAAAGAGTGAGTGAATATTTGGCATGTACAACCCTAATAACACATGTAAACACATGATACGCCAGCTCCTAGATTTTGGTGCCATCTCGACGCTCCGGAGCCCCTCCGCGACGAAGCCCTAGCCCCGATGGAGAAAAGTACACCTTATCGGCCTACAGCTTTGACCGGAGCCCGGAGTGGGTAGCAATGTGCAACACTTTGCTTGGTTGTGTTAGGGTGGACCATAGGAAGTCCCAAAACAGTGGCATGAACCACCTCTTGACAAGATTCCATCCCGTCCGTCGGTTCCCGAAGTTTCAGCCTATAACTACTTAGTCTCGGAGAGAGGAATCGATGTCGGTGAAGACCCAACACAAAGAGTGAGTGAATATTGGGCATGTACAGACCTATTAACACATGTAAACACATTGTATGCCAACTCCTAGCTTTTGGTGCCATCCCGATGCTCTGGAGACCCTCCAGGGCGAAACCCTAGCCCTACTGGAGAAATGTCCACCTTATCGGTCTACAACTTTGACCGGAGAACGGAGTGGGTATAAATTTGCAATTATTTGCTTTGTTGTGTTAGGGTGGACCATTGGAAGTTCCAAAACAATGGCATGAACCACATTTACACAAGATTCCCTCTTGTTAGTCGGTTCTGGGACTATCAGCCTATAAGTACTTAGACTCGGAGAGAGGAATCAACGCCGGTGAAGACCCAACACAAAAGGTGAGTGAATATTTATCATGTACAACCCTAATAACACATGTAACCACATGGTATGCCAATTCCTAGCTTTTGGTTCCATCCCGACGCCCGGAGCCCCTCTGCGGTGAAACCCTAGCCCCGTTGGAGAAGGTCCACCTTAACGGTCTACGGCTTTGACCGGAGCCCGGAGTGGGTAGCAATATGCAAATCTTTGCTTGGTTTTGTTAGGGTGGACCCTAGGAAGTCCCAAAACAATGTCATGAACCACCTCTACAAAAGATCCCCCCCCAGTCCGTCAGTTCTGGGACTTTCAGCCTATGAGTACTTAGACTCGGAGAGAGGAATCGATGCCTGGGAAGAACCAACACAAAGAGTGAGTGAATATTTCGCATTTACAACCCTAAGAACACATGTAAAGACATAGTACACCAACTCCTAGATTTTGGTTCCATCCGGACGCTCCGGAGCCCCTCAGCGGCGAAACCCTAGCCCCGCTAGAGAAAAGTCCACCTTATCGGTCTACAGCTATGAACGGAGCCCGAAGTGGGTAGAAATGTGCAGATATTTTATTTTTTGTGTTAGGATGGACCCTAGGGAGTTCCAAAAAAATGTCATGAACCACCTCTACACAAGATTCCCTCCTATCCGTCGGTTCCTGGACCTTCAACCTGTATGTACTTAGACTCGGAGAGAGGAATCGATGCCGGTAAAGAATCAACACAAAGAGTGAGTGAATATTGGGCATTTAAAAACCTAATAACACATTTAAACACATGGTATGGACACTCCTAGATTTTGGTGCCATCCGGACGCTCCGGAGCTCCTCCGCGGCGAAACCCTAGCCCCGTTGGAGGAAAGTCCACCTTATCGGTCTACAGCTTTGACCCGAGCCCGGAGTGGGTAGCAATGTGCAACTATTTGCTTTGTTCTGTTAGGATGGACCCTACAAAGTTCCAAAACAATGTCTTGAACCACCTCTACACAAGATTCCCTCCTATCCGTCAGTTCCGGGACTTTCAGCCTGTATGTACTTAGACTCGGAGAGAGGAATCGATGCCGGTAAAGAATCAACACAAAGAGTGAGTGAATATTGGGCATTTAAAAACCTAATAACACATGTAAACACATGGTATGGCAACTCCTAGCTTTTGGTGACATCCCGACGCTTTGAAGCCCCTCCGCGGCGAAACCCTAGCCCCGTTGGAGAAAAGTCCACCTTATCGGTCTACTGCTTTGACTGGAGCCCGGAGTGGGTAGAAATGTGGAACTCTTTGCTTGGTTCTGTTAGGGTGGACCTAGGAAGTCCCAAAACAGTGTAATTAACCACCTCTACACAAGATTCCCTACCGTCCGTCTGTTCCGGGACATTCAACCTATAAGTACGTAGACCCGGAGAGATGAATCGATGCCTATGAGTCAATATTTGGAATGTATAACCCTAATAACACATGTAAACACACGGTATGCCAACTACTAGATTTTATTGCCATCCCGACGCTCCGGAGCCCCTCCGCGGCGAAACCCTAGCCCCGCTGGAGAAAAGTCCACCTTATCGGTCTACAGCTTTGACCAGAGCCCGGAGTGGGTAGAAATGTGCAAATATTTGATTTTTTGTGTTAGGGTGGACCACAGGAAGTTCCAAAACAATGTCAAGAACCACCTTTACACAAGAGTTCCCTCTTGTCCCTCAGTTTCGGGACTTTCAGCATATAAGTACTTAGACTCGGAGAGAGGAATCGACGCCGCTGAAGACCCAACACAAAAAGTGAGTGAATATTTTGCATGTACAACCCTAATAACTCATGTAAACACATGGTATGCCAACTCCTAGCTTTTGGTGACATCCCGACGCTCCGAAGCCCCTCGGCGGCGAAACCCTAGCCCCGCTGGAGAAAAGTCCACCTTATCGGTCTACAGCTTTGACCAGAGCCTGGAGAGGTTAGAAATGTGCAACTATTTGATTGTTTCTGTTAGTTTGGACCCTAGGAAGTCCCGAAACAATGGCATGAACCACCTCTACACAAGATTCCCTCCCGTCCGTATGTTCCGCGACTTTCAGCCAATAAGTACTTAGACTCGGAGAGAGGAATCGATCGCGGTGAAGACCCAACACAAAGAGTGGGTGAATATTTGGCATGTACAACCATAAGAACACATGTAAACACATGGTATGCCAACTCATAGATTTTTGTGCCATCCCAACGCTCCGGAGCCCCTCCGCGGCGAAACCCTAGCCCCGGTGGAGAAAAGCCCACCTTATCGGTCTACGCTTTGACCGGAGCCCGAAGTTGGTAGAAATGTGCAAATATTTTCTTGGTTGTGTTAGGGTGGAACCAAGGAAGTCCCAAAACAATGGCATGAACCACCTCTACACAATATTCCACTTCGTCCGTCGGTTCCGAGACTTTCATCCTATAAGTAGATAGACTCAGAGAGAGGAAACGATGCCAGTGAAGAGCCAACACAAAAAGTGAGTGAAAATTTGGCATGTACAACCCTAAGAACACATGTAAACACATGTTATGCCAACTCCTAGCTTTTGGTTCCACCCCGACGCCCGCAGCCCCTCCGCGGAGAAACCCTAGCCCCGCTGGAGAAAGTCCACCTTATCGGTGTACAGCTTTGACCAGAGCCCGGAGTGGGTAGCAATGTGCAACTCTTTGCTTGGTTGCGTTAGGGTGGACCTCAGGAAGTCCCAAAACAATGGCATGAACCACCTCTACACAATATTCCCCCCGTCCGTCGGTTCCGGGACTTTCAGCCTATGAGTACTTAGACTCGGAGAGAGGAATCGATGCCTATGAAGACCCAACACAAAGAGTGAGTGAATATTTCGCATTTACAACCCTAAGAACACATGTAAACATATTGTACACCAACTCCTAGATTTTGGTGCCATCCGGACGCTCCGGAGCCCCTCCGCGGCGAAACCCTAGCCCCACTAGAGAAAAGTCCACCTTATCGGTCTACAGCTATGACCGGAGCCCGGAGTGGGTAGAAATGTGCAACTATTTAATTTGTTGTGTTAGGATGTACCCTAGGAAGCTCCAAAACAATGTCATGAACCACCTCTACACAAGATTCCCTCCTATATGTTGGTTCCGGGACTTTCAACCTGTATGTACTTAGACTCGGAGAGAGGAATCGATGCCGGTAAAGAATCAACACAAAGAGTGAGTGAATATTTGTCATGTACAACCCTAATAACAGATGTAAACACATGGTATGGCAACTCCTAGCTTTTGCTGACATCCCGATGCTCCGCAGCCCCTCCGCGGCGAAACCCTAGCCCCGTTGGAGAAAAGTCCACCTTATCGGTCTACCGCTTTGACTGGAGCCCGGAGTGGGTAGGAATGTGGAACTCTTTGCTTGGTTGGGTTAGGGTGGATCCTAGGAAATCCCAAAAAAGTGGCATGAACTACCTCTACACAAGATTTCCTCCCGTCCGTCTGTTTCGGGACTTTCAGCCTATAAGTACTTAGACCCGGAGAGATGAATCGATGCCGGTGAAGAGCAAACAAAAAGAGTGAGTCAATATTTGGAATGTACAACCCTAAGAACACATGTAAACATATGGTATGCCAAATCCTAGCTTTTGGTGCCATCCCGAGGCTATGGAGCCCCTCCAGGGTGAAATCCTAGCCCCGCTGGAGAAAAGTCCACCTTATCAGTCTACAACTTTGATCGGAGCCCGAAGTGGGTAGAAATGTGCAAATCTTTGCTTGGTTGTGTTAGGTTGGACCCTAGGGAGTCCCAAAACAATGGAATGAACCAACTCTAAACAATATTCCATGTCGTATGTCGGTTCAAGGACTTTCAGCCTATAAGTACTTACACTCGGAGAGAGCAATCGATGCTGGTGAAGAGCTAACACAAAGAGTGGGTGAATATTTGGCATGTACAACCCTAAGATCACATGTAAACACATGGTACGCCAGCCCCTAGATTTTGCATCCATCTCAACGCTCCGGAGCCCCTCCCCGGAGAAACCCTAGCGCCGCTGGAGAAAAGTACACCTTATCGGTCTACAGCTTTGACCGGAGCCCGGAGTGGGTAGCAATGTGCAACACTTTCCTTGGTTGTGTTAGGGTGGACCCTCGGAAGTCCCAAAACAGTGGCATGAACTACCTCTACACAAGATTCCAACCCATCCGTCGGTTCCTGGACTTTCATCCTATAAGTACTTAGACCCGGAGAGAGGAATCGATGCCGGTGAAGACCCAACACAAAGAGTGAGTGAATATTTGGCATGTACAACCCTAAGAACACATGTAAACACATGGTATGCCAACTCATAGCTTTTGTTGCCATTCCGACGCTACGGAGCCCCTCCGCGGCGAAACCCTGGCCCCGCTGGAGAAATGTCCACCTTATCGGTCTACAGCTTTGACCGGAGCCCAGAGTGGGTAGCAATGTGCAAATCTTTGCTTTTTTGTATTAGGGTGGACCATAGTAAGTTCCAAAACAATGTCATGAACCACCTTTACACAATGTTCCCTCTTGTCCCTCGGTTCCAGGACTTTCAGACTATAAGTACTTAGACTCGGAGAGAAGAGTCGACGTCGGTGAAGACCCAACAAAAAAAAGTGAGTGAATATTTGTCATGTACAACCCTAATAACTCATGTAAACACATGGTATGCCAACTGCTAGATTTATGTAACATCCCGACGCTCCGGAGCCTTTCCGCGGCGAAACCCTAGCCCCGTTGGAGAAAAGTCCACCTTATCGGTCTACAGCTTTGACCGGAGCCCGGAGTGGGTAGAAATGTGCAACTATTTGATTGGTTCTGTTAGGGGGGACCCTAGGAAGTCCCAAAACAATGGCATGAACTACCTCTACACAAGATTCCCTCCCGTCACTACTAGGAAAACAGCTATAGGAGGAATCTAAAAAAAGATACCCGTGACGCACCAAATGCTCGTTGCGTCACGGCAATGTACCCGTGGCGCACCAAACGTTGAAGGGCCTCGGTGCGTCATGCCTAAGGGCACACCCGTGATGCACCAAACGAACGGTGCGTCACGGCTATAGGTGGGTGTTCGGTGGATACCATAGCCGTGGGCAAAGATAGCCGTGACGCGCCATATGTTTGGTGCGTCACGGGTATTGCAATAGCCGTGACACACCAAACATATGGTGCGTCACGGCTATGGTATCCACTGAAATTTTCCCTCCACACCCCCCCCAGGGACCGCCTTTCTAGTTTTTTCACGGAAGATTTCCATGTCTAAAAATCATCAAAAAATAAATTCCTTATAGATGCATGGAGAGTTTAAGGTATACTTTTTTAACAATTTTTGAAATATGTATTTCGACTTTCTGAGCAAAAGTTCGTTAAAAAAAAGTAAAATGGGCATAAATTTTGCATACGATGTCGGAATTTAAAGTTCAATAAAAAAAGATAGGCGTGACGCACCACATGTATGGTGCGTCACGGCTAAGTCTCGGCAGAAATTTTCGAATTTCGAACCCGGGAGAGGCCACCCACCTATATATACTCCCCTTCCACCTCCTTCCTCCACTCTTATCCATTCCCTTCTCATTTCTTCCACTCTCCATTCTCTTTTCTCCCTTCCTCCTCCTACCACCACCACCACCACCACCACCACCTCACATCCACACCGGCGACCACATTCTCGTGTCCACTCCGGGGACCTCTACTCCGGCGACCACCTCCTCTCCGGTGACTTCCTCTCCGGCGACCACCTCTACTCCGGCGACCACCTCCTCTCCGGCGGCCTCCTCTCCGGCGTCCTCCTCCACTACCACGACCACCTTCTCTCCGGCGGCCACCTCCACTCCGGCGACCACCCTCCACTCCGGCCTCTCTGTTTTCGTTTTTCAAAATTTCAAAATTTTGGGCGGCCAGATCTGGATCTGTCCCGCTTTTTTTTAAAAAAAAATCGAAATCAATAGCCGTGACGCACCATCCAAACGGTGCGTCACGGGTAACTAAAGATAGCCGTGACGCACCAAACAGACGGTGCGTCACGGCTATTTTAATAGGCGCGGCGTGATAGCCATGACGCGCCATGGTGCGTCACGGGTATGAAATTCGGTGCGTCACGCATTAGCCTTTTCCTAGTAGTGCGTCCGTCTGTTCCGCGACTTTCAGCCTATGAGTACTGAAGAGAATATGCCTGAGAGGCAATAATAAAGTGGTTATTATCTTATTCCTTGTTTATGATAAATGTTTATTTCTCATACTAGAATTGTATTAACCGAAAACGTTGATACATGTGTGTTTAATAAACAACCAATGGTTCCTAGTAAAGCCTCTCTTTTAACTAGCTCGTTGATTAATAGATGATCAAGGTTTCCCGATCATGAACATTGGATGTTGTTAATAACGGGGTCATGTCATTAGAAGAATGATGTGATGAACATACCCTATATCAAGATAACAATACTATCAAGTCATTTAGTTTATATTGTTATATATTGCGTATGAAGTAACTTATTCCTTATACCATGAGATCATGTCAATCACTGATACCGGAAGGGTGCTTTGATGTCATCAAACATCACACCGTAACAGGGTGACTATAAAGTTGCCGTTAGGTATTCGGAAAGTATTAGTTGAGGCTCATGGATCAAGAGTGTGATTTGTCCATCCAAAATGATGGAGAGATATACTCTGGGCACTCTCGGTGATATCACATCGAAACCGCTTGCAAGCACGTGATATGATCACAAGGATGTTATATCACGGGAACGAGAAAATAGTACTTGTCGGTAACGAGATTGAACAAGGTATGGTTGATACCAATGATCGAATCTCGGACAAGTAAAATATCGCGAGACAAAGGGAATAGTTCACGACGTTGTTGGTTCACACGATCACGAGAGTCATCGTTGAATAAATAGGAGTCATCACGGATTTCCAGATCCCGCTGTTGATTATTGATCGGAGAGGAGTCTCGATCATGTCTATCTTATTCGCGAACCGTAGGGTGACACACATAAGGTTTGATGACGCGTTTGAGAAGATACGGAATATCGAAGAATATTTTGGGCAGCACCGAAATTGTTTCGGGGAAAATTGAAATAGTTCAAGGGGTTTTTCGTCGAATGGTTGTTAATAGAATTAAAAAATGTTTCGAGGTGCTATATGCAAATGTTTGTTATTGGAATTAACAAATATAAATAAAGAAATAAAAATGTTTCATTTATTTATTAAAAGAAAACCTTTGGAGTTTCCAAGTGGAAAATAATGGGAGCATGAGTGGGTGTGAGTGGAGCTTCCACTCACATGAAGAGGGAAGAGGTGCGGGCACCACCATGGCTGGCGGCACCCCACCCTTGGGCTGCCTCCCTCTCCCTATAAAAGGAGGGTGAGGGCTCCTCTTCATTCACACACTTGCCCACTTCTTTTTCCCTCCACCCACTGCTCCATTCCATGGTCTCGTGCTTGGCGAAGCCCTGACCGTGGGATTCTTCACCACCACCACGCCATCGTGCTGCTGGAGTTCCGAGGGATCCTCTACTTCCGCGCCCCGCTGGATCGAGGGAACGGAGGTCGTCATCAACCGTACGTGTGACCGATCACGGAGGCACCGCCAGATTGCGGTGCACATCTTCTCGCTATTGGGATCGGTGTGAGTACGACTACGCCAACAACGAGATTTGAACTCGTAACACTTTGTGTCTTCGAGGGTATGTGATCTCCTTAACCCTCTCGTTGCTGTTGCACTTCATCTCCTAGATTAGATCTTGGCCTTTCGGGTGTCTCTCGCGTAGGAAATTTTTGGTTTTCTATGCAACGACCCCTTCAGTGGTATCAGAGCCGGATCTATGCGTAGATGTTTTTGTACGGGTAGAACACATAGGTGTATGTGGGCTTTGATGATCATGTTATTACCTCCTTGATTATTTTATGATCATAGTGGCATAGTGGGATGAAGCGGCCCGTACTAACCTTACATGTCCACGTACATGAGACTTGTTCCACAACCGACATGCAACTTGTATTCCATAAGTGGCTTGCGGGTGACTGTTTCTCCTACTATAGTTAAGATCTAATCTACGAAGGGTTGTTAAAAATGTGTTTATCAACGTTGTGGTTGATGTTCGTAGGTATGAACGGTTCTATCCTCGAAAGCCCTAAGCCACGTAAAATATGCAAAAATAAATTAGAAGCGTCTAACTAGTTTTTGCTGGGCATGTGATGTGATATGGTCAATGTTACAAATTTGATTATGAGATGATCTCTTTTGTAAATTATTGATATACCGGAAGGTATCCATATGGTTGTCTTATTATTGATGGACAATCAAGATTGGGGTGCCATGGTACTTTGTACCACGCCGGTGGAATGATGGAGATCATACCATGATGCACATGATGGAGATCAAGTGCAAGAAGGACCATATCATATCACGTTATCCTTACATGTGATTTTAATCCTTTTATGCATCTTGTTTTGCTTAGATAGCGACGGTAGCATTATAAGATGATCCCTCTCACTTAATATCAAGATAATAATGTGTTCTTCCTTAAGTATGGACCATTAAGAAAGTTCGTCGTTTCGAGACACCACATGATGATCGGGTGTGAGAGACTCAACGTTCGCATACAATGGGTGTTTTCAATCCTAGCATGTACAGACATGGCCTTGAAACACACGCAATACTACAGTTCTACTTGGCGAGCCTAGAATGTATAGACATGGCCTCGGAACACGTAACTGAAAGGTAAAGCATGAGTCATATGGATGATATGATGAACATGTCGATGTTCGCCTTTGAAGCTACATCATCTCACGTGATGATCGGTTTTGGTGTAGTGAATTTGGTTCGTGTAATCAATAAAGACGACTAAGAGGGATGTTGTTTTTGAGTGGGAGTTCATCGTTTAATTTTGAATTAACTTGAACTTATTTATCATGAACAACCAATCAAACTGAATTTGCACAAATTGTAGTATTCATTGGCATCCACATAACTACCTTACACTTAGATTGTTGATTGAGATATAACTGTTATGATCTGTTAAAAATCATTTAAGATTAGTACCGTATTAGTGAAATTTAAAATTGAGTCCTATTGAAGATTTTTGGTATTTCCTACCTATCTCCATATGGTTAATGATTGATTGATCTAAAAAGCAACCAATTCCTACTTAGAATCTAGAGTCATGGTTGTTTCCATATTACTTTATCTTCAAAAGAATGTTTTGTTGATCAAGGTGATTATGGAACTAAAAAGAGTTGTTTTCAGAAACAATCAAGTGAAAGATATATTGATATCTAGAAAGTTATTTCTGGCAACATGACTGAGTATAATTTAGCGTGACAATGTTTGCTTATATTATCTGAATATACGCAATGATTGAAGACGCTAGGCGTTTGAATATTCAAAGAATTTGGGCGCTAAAAATTATCCTCTAAATTTCATCCTTCGAGCTATAGTAGCTTAATCATAAAATTGTTATGATGGGATGGATTAAAAGTATGGGTAAAGTCGTTTACCTTACTTGGAGATTGCTAAGAGTGGAATCTAGAAGAATACTATTAATATGGTGATATTAGTAGAACAATAAAACTCGAAGTATGACTAAATGGGTGATAGTATATGACTGTAACATCCCAAATTTGCTAACAGAAGTGTGTGGTGTTGTGTTCATCTCATACATGCATGAAAACAAAAAATTTAAACCATGTTGAAACAATTTAAATGGAGAATTTCAATGGTTCGAGAAAGTCTCGCAGATAGTACCTATTTTGGTTTCCAAAATTTTGTATTGGAAAATATTTTAAATACACCAAAGAAACACATGGTTTTGTTGGAAATTGTATGAGGTTTCCAAAAACTATTTCTGCCAAATTTTCTGTTTGCAAAAAGGTCCTCAAAATCTGGTTTTCTGTTTTGTTTTAAAGTAGAGCAGGACCTCTTTGTGGTTTTCTGAAAATCTAGGGGGTTTTCATAATTTGTTTTCCCCTGTCGTCTTCCTCCTCGTGCCAGAAGGCAGGAAAGGCGCCGACGGCGACCACGCCACGTCCCGCTTCTGGCCTCGCGCGCGGATAAGACCCTGATGGAAGGCGTCGTGACCCTCTTTCCCTCCTCCTCACTCGCTGCTCTCCCTCTTTCTCTCTGTAACACACGTGCGAGGTCGGAAGCCTAGCTCGCCGTAATTCGCTCCTCGGCGATGCTACACGCTGCCCCGCGATGAACCGAGCGCACCGGCAGCTCCGCCGTCCCTCCCCTTGTCCTTGTCGCACCCGGACTTCTAAAGGATACTCGCCGTTCCGTTGAACAGTAGTAGATTGGATTACGGGGCTTACCGGCACCCGCGTCCTCTTACGAGTAGGCCAAAACACGTGTGTGTGACAACCAACCCCTATCTGTTCATCGTCGACGTAAACTATCCCATAGAAATCAGGATACTTCCGTTGACGTACTTCAAAACATACACACATGGTACGTCAACGGCGTTTGAACAAGTGATATCACAACAGATCTCTACAACACAAAAGATTGAAATAAGTTGCAAATAGCTCTCATTAGAGCAGAGATAGCAAATACAATCATTCAGAGGGCACATGTCCCAACAATTCATCATTACATCACAGCGGAAGCATTCAACAAGGTCTGAGTACAGACAAGATCCAAATAGGCCTAAAAGGCCGGAAACAAAAAGACGGAGCCCATCCACGAAAGTCTCGGATCCTGCCCGGGTCCGCTATCTACTCGTCAGCAGCCTCGTCATACTCCACGTAGTAGCCACCATGGGGATCCTCGGAAACGTAGGTCTGCGGAAACCACAGCCCCCAAGGGGTCAGTACATAAACGTACTGGCAAGCAAGACTCACCGTTCACCAAAGTGTAACCCGTCAACACCAAGCACAGATGCTTTGGGTTCAACGGAAGGAAGGGGATATAAGAGATGCTGCATCTGGCTGCTCTAACCAACTACAGAGTTACTACCACTTCCGGCTAACAGAAAGGAGATAAGATCGGGTATCGTAACCAACTGAAAGGAGATAAGATGAAGCAGATTATTGTGTCAATAATCCTATTACTAGTCAAGTTGTTAATCATTGGGTGTGAGATTGTGGATCATTAGGTTTAAGTTGTCCTGAGTACTTGTTAGCCAGTACTTTCACCAAGTAGTCCATAACCGCGGAAAACACGGCTTCTCGAGAAGATTATCCCTGCAGGGTTGCACCAATTTGGCCGTACACGCAAGAATAACCCGCCAGATGGGATGCCTCCCACCAAGCGGGGCACTCTACACAACCCAACTCTTCTTCGCATCAAGCCCAAAGCACCTTGGGCGCACGGCTAATCGAGCCCAGAAGAAAATGGACCCTCATAGCACTCTAAGACCGTGTCCCCCTATATGCCGACTACAAAAGTTCCACCCGGGTACCAAGGGCTCGCAAGATCATGCATGCAGCAAATGGAAAACCCGAACTAAATGAGGCGATTTGGATGAGATGCGAATCGAGTCAAATTGAGGAGGGAGCCCATACTCGCTTCCCACATGCGGTTAGTGCGCTCATCATGGATCAGTAGACAAGACCCTTTTCCTATTAGGGTCGACACTAGCAGGCCTCAAAACCACAAAGGGCCTCCTGCCGGTGCCTTATCATCAAATTTATTATTGATAATAACATTAGCATGATTGATTGATTACACATCGAGCCCCCAGAACATAATAGAAATAGTAACAGAAAGTAACGGGTAACAGACTCGAGCAAAACAACCTAAGCATGCTAGTAAGACACGGGCTCAAACAATGGTTATAGGTATGGAGGTGAGGCAATATCAGGGTTAAAGGATACATGTGATAGGTTCATAACAGAAACAACTACTACTAAGGCTAGCAGAAATAGACAACGGAAAGTATCGGTAACCAATGTTGAAAGGAACACGATGGTTCATGTGAGTGATAACTTGCCTGCAAACCCAGTAGCCTGGTACTGAGCTAACTCCTTAGAAGGGGTGTCGTAAGGATCGTCGGTCTCAACGTCGTCGTGTATCCGAGAAGAAGCAAACAAACAACGCAAGGAGACAAACAATCAATAACATGGCATAGTGCACAAACATGGGATGATGCATGACCATTTAATTGATGCAACAAAATAAACTAGTTGACATGGTAACAACATGATTAAATGGACCCACATGCAATTTGGATTGCATATGGAAAGCCCATGAATTATGGTTGAATTAATTGTTTTACAACTAATCATCATGTGTAAGTGAATTAGCATGATGCATGGATGAGGAAAACAGAAAAATAACAACAATAGAAGCAATTGGAAATAAGGTTTAACAAGTTTAGAAATTCATTTATTATGTTTTGGAATTTTGGTTACTTAAAGGTGTCACACAAGCATTTGTTGTTTTCATCAAGTTTAATTGTTCAAAATGGATAACAAAGTTCATATTTGGAAATAACACACAATTTTAGATGGAATGCATGTTTCACTTGTTGAAAAAGGATTTCAAATAAATTATTTATGAATTAAACAAGTTTAAGCAGGAATTAAATGAATTTAATTCAAACATGAACTTATTTGAATTTTTATTTGTGCCAAACATTGAGTGAAGTTTATATTTGAAAATTTTATGCTTTTATGGTTTGAAAACATATTTTATATGTCCCAAAAGAATTTAATTTGATCAAGTTATGAATTTAACAATATTAAATGATTTAAACAAGGTTTAAATCATTTAACCTCGTTTAATTATTCAAAACATGGAACAAAATTTATATTTGAAAAGGTGGTTTAATTTTGCATGGAAAACATATTTCATTTGTTGAAATTGGATTTAAAATGAGCAAGTTATTATTTTGGCAATTTTAAATACATTAATTAAGAAACAGTTGTTTTCAGCAATTTAAATTATTCAAAACAGCAAACAAAATTTATATTTGGGAAGTACATGAAAAGTTGATTGGAAAACATATTTAGTTTGTTGCATTTGGAATTTTTATGCCCAAGTTATGAATTTTGCAAAATTAAGTGATTTTAACAAGTTTTCAAATATTGCACCAATTTAAAATATTCAAAACAGTAAACAAATTTTATATTTGGATAGAACATTTAATTTGGGACAGAAAACATATTTAAAAAGTTAAAATTGGAGTTGGGATGAATTTCTTATGCATTTTACAAATTTGGGGTGCAATCTGCCATTTTTTAGTAACTAGGGACTTAGGAAAAATTAAACAAGGATCTAGAAATTACAGCAGGGACCTATGTGTGATTTCCTGGAAGTTTCTGTAACAAAACAACTAGAAATAAAAGGTTGGGTTTTATTTGGGGAAGAGGGGAATCGAACCCGAGACCAGCTGCTGCGCCCAAAGGAACAGCACCAGTGGGCTGTGCTGCGAGTTGGTGACAGAGTAGGGGGGCTCGGGGGTATAAGCTGTGCTTGCGGGACTTAACTGCATTTTTAACTGAACCGATCTCTGCACCTCGACAGGGAAGAAAGTCCAGCGATGGCTGCTGCTCGCCGGGGTGGCGTCTGGGGCGTGGGGCGGCTGCGGGCCGTGGCCATGGGAGACATGAGGGGAGGGAAGGAGAGCGAGAGGGCAGGAGGCGATCGGAGGTGCTCACCTTGATGGAGTAGATGGCGCAGGGGTCGGGCATCAGGGAGACGAGCAGAGGTCGACGGCGACTCGGAGGGGATGGCGCCGGCGCAGTGGTGCGTCCCCGCCCAAACCGAGGGGATGGAGAGGAAGCCCGTGGCGGGGGCTTTCCATTCCCGCCCCTAGCCACGACGGAGGGAGCCCCTAGCCACGGCGATCACCGGAGAGAAGGGGTACTTTTCGGGTGGAGGTGATGGTGCAGATACAGAGAGGTTGCAGGGAAGGAAAAAGAGAGGGGAAGGGAGAGAACGGCGGGGGAGAAGAAGGAGAAGGGAGAAGGAGAGGTTAGGGCAGGGCTAGGGTTCGAGGAGGAGGTCTTAAAGGGAGAGGGGAAGTGAGCTCCACCGTTGCCTCCCTGTTCCCTGCTACGTGGACATCTTCAGATGCGACCGTACAGAGGTAGGAGAAGGCACGAGGGGGGTATTGGGCTGAGCGGGAAGTTGGGCTTGGGGGAGAGTTGGGCCTCTCTCCTCTCTCTTAGCTGTTAGCCTTTTATTTATTTTTCCTTGCTTCTTTTTTTTGCTGATTAGGAATAGGAAGAAAGGAAGATGGTTTGTGGGGTAGAAAAATTGAGTGAAATGTGAATTAGTGAGGTCGACAACAACTTTGCATCAGCTTTTGTTTTCAAAATATTTGATTCATGTTAATGTTTGGAAAAAGAAAATGAAGTCACTTTTATATTTGAACTAGCTCAGTGGCCCGCGCACATGCGCGGGCAGCGTCTTTAAATTTATAAATAATTTCTAAAACACAAATATTAATATTCCGCACAAATTTAAATTTATAATCTCCTAAAATTGATTTATTTTTATATTCCAAAAAAAAAATACGGACAATAGTACGAAAAAATATTGAATAATTATGCTATCAAAACATTAGTTTATTATTACTTGAGATCGCAGATTATTAACCACAACTCAAATTTCTAGTGTATGTTTTGGTTTTTTTTCAAACCACATTCCGTTTAACATATAATTTCGAATATATCTATATTATAATTTAATGCATACTATGTAAAATTCTACTTTGAATTTCGCCCGAGAAGATATATAAAATTATCCAACAAATAACTATCATTAAGTTTTATAGATTTTTTTTATTTGCACTATTATAAATAATAAGCACCACGATCAAACATGAAAATATTTAGCCTATTTGGACAACATATTGTCTTATTTTTAAATATTAGAACAATGTTTTCTCGAAATGTCCCTAAATGGTGTACGCAAATTCTATTGTGGCACATCGTGCGCATCTTAAATTTTTGTGCACGAACAAAACATGATTAATGTTTTAATATTATGAACTTATAATATCATATTTTTGCAAAATATGAACTATATATGTACAGTTGTTTTGATCTTTGTAGGCATTATAGTTACCATGCCTGGAATATATATGTGGTGAATAATAAACAGACAAAACCAATTTTGTTCATTTAATTTTTACAATAAAACTGTAATGTCAGTATCTACTTCAAAATTATTATTGAGAGCATAACTCTATGTATAACATGCACAGACTAAAAAAAAGGCTAGATATAATCTGTATTTCCAAAAATTTGTTGAATGTGTATTCCAAGCACTCTAGAAAGCCATAGTTAGATCTTATTCATAAAGGTATATGGGTGAATTATACAGTTGAAAAAAGCTAGTGTAATTGTAATTTTATCTCAAGACACATGAAACTGTTTTGTGTATTCTTCAGATAGATGGATGAGCGTACCAAGAGAACACATGACACATTTCTTTATCTTGATTCTTGATTTCAAGTATACGAACATTCTCTGTAGTCTGTAAAATTGATACATTCTCTTTGTCCTTTTGTTGGAGTGTGTTTTCTACCTACATAAAGAATAGTTAGATCACACCATGCTTCTAATGCAAAAATAAATAAATCTGTAAATATATGTGAGGTAGAGCATGAAGTAGTATTGATGTATACAACATGGGAGATGACCCTCAGCAAAGCTTAGACAAGAGAAGAAAGGGTAACAGACAAAGAAAATCAAAATGATTTCTAGCTATGAAAATTTCTAAACATGGAATATGTCAACCGTACAAATAAAATAATATTATAAAGTATATAGTAAATATATTTCATTGCTGTAGAAATCCGAAGGACATTGTTGTATCGAGTCGGAGGTGGGCGACATCTTCATCGAATCATCGTCTTCTCGCAATATTCAGCTTTCCCGATGCTTATTTACCTCAAATTGGAAGCACACGTGCCTAGAACATATGTCAATTTGCAACATGCGGACAATCTTTTTCGTCTTCTAGAAATTTTCAGTATTTAGCACACCCATAATCTTGATGCCAACGTGGCCTATTTGCTCTCACTGCTGCGGCTGCTCGTTCGGGAGCAAAATATTCAAGAGGAGAGCACTTGGTAACCAAGAGGAGGTTGAAGAGTATCTAATAAAACACTCAACACCAATCCTCTGACACATGATCCTCTGTTTCTCACGTCAAACAACTGAGGCAAGCCGCCGGCACCTGACAACTTAATCGTGAACGTGCTCTCACTCTGTCTATTAAACCTCTTATCTTCCTTGCATGACCTGGTAATGTACATTACACCAAGAACCGGTAAGTGCACTTCATCGGCGTGGGCGCTGTCCTACTTGTGATTCTTTCATCACACCATCACCGTTGGAGGATTCAGCCGCTGGTGGACTGCTCAGAAGTCGCTGGTTGCTCGGTGGTGGCTGAGCTTCATGGGGAAGTGGAACAATGACGACTTCAGTGCGCGCCTCGTCCAATCCGGCCGCGGTCAATCTCCTTGGCCTCGACGCATAAGCAGATTGATCTCCATCTTTGTGCGCCCAGATTTTCATGGAGAAGATCGGGACCCAGCTGCAAAGCCGAGCGCGAGGGGCACCATGATGGCGCAGGAGAGGATCAAAGCGACCTCAAGAGAATGGAAGAACATGGCAAGGACACCTGCGGACAGCGGAAGGGCATGCATGGCGGCGGCCGGAGGCTGAAGAGCTCCGTAAGCCTTTTTCTTTTGTCCTCGATTGATCCCATTAGACTTTTTTTTTGGGGGGAAGCTGTGCGTAAACTAATGGCATGGGTGGGTAATTTCGTTCAACTTCAATGCGTTTTTTTTTTCAAGATCCAATGGTCATGTTATCCGAGCTACTAAATTGAAGGCCAAATGTTTCTGATTTTTGTGGGAATTTCTAGAGTATTTCTCTTTTTTCTGGTTGACCCGTCATGTGCTTTTAATATATAATAGATTAAGGGATTAATTGAATTGAAGCAATTCAAAAGCATTGTTTTAAAAATTCATGTTTATTTGCTACCAAATGAATGTTGGTTTTGTAAGTTTCATAATTTCAAAAATGGTTTGCTGTTTGGGTTTTTATTTGAATTTGGAAAGGAATTTGAATGAATTGTTGATTAAGTGATTTAGTAAAAATAACATTTAATTAGTTTTTGGAACCTCAAGTTATTTTGAAATAAACTGGTTGGAGTTGTTTTGTTTCATTACTTTCAAATGGTTGCTATATGGAAAAGGCAATTGAATTTGAATAAATTTGGATTAAGTGAACTATTAAAAACCCCAATTTTAAATAGTTGAACCTTAGGGATTTAATGGAAACAATTGATTGTTTTGGTTTGAAATATCATTTTGGAAATTGTAACATCACAAGGATGAAACAAAAGGTTTGAATTTTGGTTTGAAATTCAAATAGAAAACAAAGGAAAACAATGGAAAACAGTTGGAAAACAAATGAAAACAGAGGTAAACAAAAGGAAAACAAGCAAAACAATTGCAATCAACATGATGCCATGATGCAAAACATGAAATAACAGAGAGCAAACATTCTAATGGCTATTTTTCATACTTGGGATGTTACAAAACGCCCCCCTTGAAGGAATCGCGCCCCGAGATTCCTACTGAGAAAAGAAAAGGTCCGGATACTTCTTGCGAAGATCCTCTTGAGCTGTGACACGTGAAACACATCGTGCACCTTGGATAGATGTCAGGGAATTTGCAAACCACCGGAACATTTTCAAGTAAAGGGAGAGGTTTTGTATCGAGGGTGTATAGCTGAATAGAATTTTATTCATTTGGAGAATAGACTATCTGAAATGTGGTGCTTCAGGAATGCTTCCTCGAAACAACCCCAGATGATAGGAATGCCAGCTCTCAAGCCTGGTAGTTTTCGAAACAACAACAACCTTTCTGGCCAGATAGACTTGATATTTGGGAAGTTTTGATTAGACGCCGGTAGAAGAATTGAAGTGGAAAACAACAACAAGATTTCAACGGACGAAAAGGATGTTGAGAAGAACAGGATAACGAAGCAACATCGGGAAAAACGAGAACAAAACTCCTAAGGTACTACGGAAAACCCATCTGGGCTTCTAAAGGATCAATATCTACTGCTTAAGGAATAGAGGATCTGCTTCCGGGGCTTACACGCCTCCGTTCTCAATCGTGAGTAGGCAACATGATAAATCATGTCACAACCACCTCCATTCCTGTGGTCTAGTAGATATAACCATCCTAGAGAAACCAGGATTCGTGAAATCCTAACTTGAAAGTTTAGATGAGAAGGGAAAAACAACGTTACACTTCCTTACCAGAAAAGGGAGGGTGGGTGGGGAAAGAAGAAAAAGAACAGAATTCCTACTCTCACGTTTCATTTTTCCTATATAGCTACAAAATAGTTTCTAGACTCAGCTGCGACCAGTAAAAAGGGATCCTACAGGCAGACAGGCTCTGATACCATTTGTCGCACCCGGACTTCTAAAGGATACTCGCCGTTCCGTTGAACAGTAGTAGATTGGATTACGGGGCTTACCGGCACCCGCATCCTCTTACGAGTAGGCCAAAACACGTATGTGTGACAACCAACCCCTATCTGTTCATCGTCGACGTAAACTATCCCATAGAAATCAGGATACTTCCGTTGACGTACTTCAAAACATACACACATGGTACGTCAACGGCGTTTGAACAAGTGATATCACAACAGATCTCTACAACACAAAAGATTGAAATAAGTTGCAAATAGCTCTCATTAGAGCAGAGATAGCAAATACAATCATTTAGAGGGCACATGTCCCAACAATTCATCATTACATCACAGCGGAAGCATTCAACAAGGTCTGAGTACAGACAAGATCCAAATAGGCCTAAGAGGCCGGAAACGAAAAGACGGAGCCCATCCACGAAAGTCTCGGATCCTGCCCGGGTCCGCTATCTACTCGTCAGCAGCCTCGTCATACTCCACGTAGTAGCCACCATGGGGATCCTCGGAAACGTAGGTCTGCGGAAACCACAGCCCCAAAGGGGTCAGTACATAAACGTACTGGCAAGCAAGACTCACCGTTCACCAAAGTGTAACCCGTCAACACCAAGCACATATGCTTTGGGTTCAACGGAAGGAAGGGGATATAAGAGATGCTGCAACTGGCTGCTCTAACCAACTACAGAGTTACTACCACTTCCGGCTAACAGAAAGGAGATAAGATCGGGTATCGTAACCAACTGAAAGATAACTTCAAACAAACCCGTCCTGGATCTCGCCCCTTATACGAAGAAGCAATCCGAGGATAACTCACACAGTTGGATTAAAGATGAAGCAGATTATTGTGTCAATAATCCTATTACTAGTCAAGTTGTTAATCATTGGGTGTGAGATTGTGGATCATTAGGTTTAAGTTGTCCTGAGTACTTGTTAGCCAGTACTTTCACCAAGTAGTCCATAACCGCGGAAAACACGGCTTCTCGAGAAGATTATCCCTGCAGGGTTGCACCAATTTGGCCGTACACGCAAGAATAACCCGCCAGATGGGATGCCTCCCACCAAGCGGGGCACTCTACACAACCCAACTCTTGTTCGCATCAAGCCCAAAGCACCTTGGGCGCACGGCTAATCGAGCCCAGAAGAAAATGGACCCTCATAGCACTCTAAGACCGTGTCCCCCTATATGCCGACTACAAAAGTTCCACCCGGGTACCAAGGGCTCGCAAGATCATGCATGCAGCAAATGGAAAACCCGAACTAAATGAGGCGATTTGGACGAGATGCGAATCGAGTCAAATTGAGGGGGGCGCCCATACTCGCTTCCCAGATGCGGTTAGTGCGCTCATCATGGATCAGTAGACAAGACCCTTTTCCTATTAGGGTCGACACTAGCAGGCCTCAAAACCACAAAGGGCCTCCTGCCGGTGCCTTATCATCAAATTTATTATTGATAATAACATTAGCATCATTGATTGATTACACATCGAGCCCCCAGAACATAATAGAAATAGTAACAGAAAGTAACGGGTAACAGACTCGAGCAAAACAACCTAAGCATGCTAGTAAGACACGGGCTCAAACAATGGTTATAGGTATGGAGGTGAGGCAATATCAGGGTTAAAGGATACATGTGATAGGTTCGTAACAGAAACAACTACTACTAAGGCTAGCAGAAATAGACAACGGAAAGTATCGGTAACCAATATTGAAAGGAACACGATGGTTCATGTGAGTGATAACTTGCCTGCAAACCCAGTAGCCTGGTACTGAGCTAACTCCTTAGAAGGGGTGTCGTAAGGATCGTCGGTCTCAACGTCGTCGTGTATCCGCGAAGAAGCAAACAAACAACGCAAGGAGACAAACAATCAATAACATGGCATAGTGCACAAACATGGGATGATGCATGACCATTTAATTGATGCAACAAAATAAACTAGTTGACATGGTAACAACATGATTAAATGGACCCACATGCAATTTGGATTGCATATGGAAAGCCCATGAATTATGGTTGAATTAATTGTTTTACAACTAATCATCATGTGTAAGTGAATTAGCATGATGCATGGATGAGGAAAACAGAAAAATAACAACAATAGAAGCAATTGGAAATAAGGTTTACCAAGTTTAGAAATTCATTTATTAAGTTTTGGAATTTTGGTTACTTAAAGGTGTCACACAAGCATTTGTTGTTTTCATCAAGTTTAATTGTTCAAAATGGATAACAAAGTTCATATTTGGAAATAACACACAATTTTAGATGGAATGCATGTTTCACTTGTTGAAAAAGGATTTCAAATAAATTATTTATGAATTAAACAAGTTTAAGCAGGAATTAAATGAATTTAATTCAAACATGAACTTATTTGAATTTTTATTTGTGCCAAACATTGAGTGAAGTTTATATTTGAAAATGTTATGCTTTTATGGTTTGAAAACATATTTTATATGTCCCAAAAGAATTTAATTTGATCAAGTTATGAATTTAACAATATTAAATGATTTAAACAAGGTTTAAATCATTTAACCTCGTTTAATTATTCAAAACATGGAACAAATTTTATATTTGAAAAGGTGGTTTAATTTTGCATGGAAAACATATTTCATTTGTTGAAATTGGATTTAAAATGAGCAAGTTATTATTTTGGCAATTTTAAATGCATTAATTAAGAAACAGTTGTTTTCAGCAATTTAAATTATTCAAAACAGCAAACAAAATTTATATTTGGGAAGTACATGAAAAGTTGATTGGAAAACATATTTAGTTTGTTGCATTTGGAATTTTTATGCCCAAGTTATGAATTTTGCAAAATTAAGTGATTTTAACAAGTTTTCAAATATTGCACCAATTTAAAATATTCAAAACAGTAAACAAATTTTATATTTGGATAGAACATTTAATTTGGGACAGAAAACATATTTAAAAAGTTAAAATTGGAGTTGGGATGAATTTCTTATGCATTTTACAAATTTGGGGTGCAATCTGCCATTTTTTAGTAACTAGGGACTTAAGAAAAATTAAACAAGGATCTAGAAATTACAACAGGGACCTATGTGTGATTTCCTGGAAGTTTCTGTAACAAAACAACTAGAAATAAAAGGTTGGGTTTTATTTGGGGAAGAGGGGAATCGAACCCGAGACCAGCTGCTGCGCCCAAAGGAACAGCACCAGTGGGCTGTGCTGCGAGTTGGTGACAGAGTAGGGGGGCTCGGGGGTATAAGCTGTGCTTGCGGGACTTAACTGCATTTTTAACTGAACCGATCTCTGCACCTCGACATGGAAGAAAGTCCAGCGATGGCTGCTGCTCGCCGGGGTGGCGTCTGGGGCGTGGGCGGCTGCGGGCCGTGGCCATGGGAGAGATGAGGGGAGGGAAGGAGAGCGAGAGGGCAGGAGGCGATCGGAGGTGCTCACCTCGATGGAGCAGATGGCGCAGGGGTCGGGCATCAGGGAGACGAGCAGAGGGCGACGGCGACTCAGAGGGGATGGCGCCGGCGCAGTGGTGCGTCCCCGCCCAAACCGAGGGGATGGAGAGGAAGCCCGTGGCGGGGGCTTTCCATTCCCGCCCCTAGCCACGACGGAGGGAGCCCCTAGCCACGGCGATCACCGGAGGGAAGGGGTACTTTTCGGGTGGAGGTGATGGTGCAGATACAGAGAGGTTGCAGGGAAGGAAAAAGAGAGGGGAAGGGAGAGAACGGCGGGGGAGAAGAAGGAGAAGGGAGAAGGAGAGGTTAGGGCAGGGCTAGGGTTCGAGGAGGAGGTCTTAAAGGGAGAGGGGAAGTGAGCTCCCCCGTTGCCTCCCTGTTCCCTGCTACGTGGACATCTTCAGATGCGACCGTACAGAGGTAGGAGAAGGCACGAGGGGGGTATTGGGCTGAGGGGGAAGTTGGGCTTGGGGGAGAGTTGGGCCTCTCTCCTCTCTCTTAGCTGTTAGCCTTTTATTTATTTTTCCTTGCTTCTTTTTTTTTTGGTGATTAGGAATAGGAAGAAAGGAAGATGGTTTGTGGGGTAGAAAAATTGAGTGAAACTTATGTGAATTAGTGAGGTCAACAACAACTTTGCATCAGCTTTTGTTTTCAAAATATTTGATTCATGTTAATGTTTGGAAAAAGAAAATGAAGTCACTTTTATATTTGAATTAAGGGATTAAATGAATTGAAGCAATTCAAAAGCATTGTTTTAAAAATTCATGTTTATTTGCTACCAAATGAATGTTGGTTTTGTAAGTTTCATAATTTCAAAAATGGTTTGCTGTTTGGGTTTTTATTTGAATTTGGAAAGGAATTTGAAGGAATTGTTGATTAAGTGATTTAGTAAAAATAACATTTAATTAGTTTTTGGAACCTCAAGTTATTTTGAAACAAACTGGTTGGAGTTGTTTTGTTTCATTACTTTCAAATGGTTGCTATATGGAAAAGGCAATTGAATTTGAATAAATTTGGATTAAGTGAACTATTAAAAACCCCAATTTTAAATAGTTGAACCTTAGGGATTTAATGGAAACAATTGATTGTTTTGGTTTGAAATATCATTTTGGAAATTGTAACATCACAAGGATGAAACAAAAGGTTTGAATTTTGGTTTGAAATTCAAATAGAAAACAAAGGAAAACAATGGAAAACAGTTGGAAAACAAATGAAAACAGAGGTAAAGAAAAGGAAAACAAGCAAAACAATTGCAATCAACATGATGCCATGATGCAAAACATGAAATAACAGAGAGCAAACATTCTAATGGCTATTTTTCATACTTGGGATGTTACAGTCCTCCTCGTCAAGTATCAGAAGACGGGATGGCCCCAATCAAGCGAATCGTGCCGTCTTCCCCGAGTCCGGCCGCCGGCTCCCCATGCTCGCCGCCGGCGACTCCGTCCGCCCCTGCCCCATCCGACCATCCCACGAGCTCCAGCGCACCTTGGTGAGGCTCCCCATCCCCTCCAATCACTTCCCCCCCCTCTGAATCGCCTCGCCACCGTGCACCCATGGCCGCCGCCGCGGTTCCTCGCCGTCGGTGAGCTTTCCGGCGACCATTTGGTCCGCCGCCGGCACCCCTAGGTTCCCCTCCACCTCCTCTAGCTCATGGTGTGGTTTAATTTCTGAATTGCACACGTTTTTCATCGAATTTGATGTTAGTTGTGAAGATCGTCCTGGGTGATGTCACAGTGACGTCGTGATGATGTCATATCTCCTATGTTTAATAATTCCAGAAAAATGGTCTATTTTGTAAAATCAATAACTATTAAAATATTAATCAGAAAAATAAAAGTGAGGTACCAAAATGATCATAAAAATCTTCTCTATCCAAGTATGTAATTTTCACACATGTTTGAGAAAGTTAAAAAATGGCCTTTATTTAATGTTGTTTAATCATTTAAAAATAGAAAAATAAGTTTTTATTCAATAAAATTAGAAAATTAAAAGTTATATATCAAATTGCTCAAAATGATAAATGCAACCTAGTTATGATGTTTTCAAACCCATTTGAGCAAGTAAAATTGTACTCACTTACAGAATCGTCCGAATTGCCCCTCCGGGGTCCATATCGGGCTAATTCGAGAAAAACTGCATAATTGCCATAAGAACCCTAGCAACCCTATCTTCACGTATAGGGATTTATTTCAGTGAATCAACTTGCTCATGCATACATATTGCGCATTGCATCGATGCCATGTTTGATTGTTCTTCTTTGTTTCGGTGTTATTCCCCCTCGATAGAATCCAACTCCGAAGACAAGGCCAACAACTCCATGACGAATACTTGATCTTAACCGAAAAGTCAAGCACTTATTCCTGAAGACTTTATCTGGTTTTCTTATAACCAAGGCAAGCATAACCTCTTATCTGCTCATTTATGGTTTCAAAGTGATTTGAATCTCGTACTTTGCATTCGGTTCCAAACTATTTAATGTCACTAGATAGAGTTCTCCTATATACTGCATAACCTAGATATCCTGATCCACTGCACCTAGCAGCTATAGGTTTGTTTGTGCGCGCTCCGCTAAACCCTGTGAGTCTTTCTTAGCCATGCCTAGTTGTGATCTGATCCATCCGGTTGATGAATCTGGTCAACGCGTGAATCTATTATGTCAGGTTGTTGTGAATTGCATTATCTTTGATAACTTGACTAATCGTGGCATGGATGTGAGGCCACAATGGGTTGTGGCGTTTTGTCATGTTCATGCCCCTAGGAGCGAGTTCTCGCCTTCGAGCCAAGACTGAGCGTACAGCCGCACGTGGGCCGATGAACCCCGCCCGGCTGACTAACTTGTTTAACCTTATCCATGAGCCACGTAGTTTGAGCTTTCCATCTGCGTGTGTGTTGGAAAACGTTTTGGAGAAAATTAGGTCGTGACCGGGACAAGTGATGACGAACACGGATCTTGAACCCGACTCACAGAACATGTGCCATCAGGAGGTGGCCAACTCCCTGTTGACGAGGTGGCCCTATCTGGGTTGACTCATGGATATAGTTCGACAAGGTAAAGGCCGGGAATCGACCACCCTCTGCCGGCACTTCCCGGACTAGTGCTAACCCTGGTGGCACTAAGAGTCGGTTGGAACGTGTGGGTAAAGTTGTACATCCCTGCAGGCTTAAATCTTTTCGAAAAGCCGTGTCTGCGGTTAAAGACGACTTGGTGACGGATTCTGTGATCATAGATAACTTGAACGGAATGACTAAAACCTGTTGATAACGAATGAAGGATGCCTCCTCAGAGATGCCGAGAGGGGTTACCTTGTAGCATGAGATAGTGGAACAACTGGAGGTGGTGATCTTTGGAGCACGAGGTGCTGATATGATTTGGTGGATTAAAAAGATGATGATATCAGTAGTTGAGTAGCTTTCTCATCTGTTTTCAAAATACTCCATGAGACGTGCTATTCCTCCCTCAACTTGGAAAACAAAGATGACTTTATGCAAAATAACCTTCATAACACTTTCTAAAAGATACCAGATATATAATAGGTTAACTAAGTCTTGTTGAGTACCTCCTGTACTCAGGTTTTCTTAAGTTTGGTTCAGGAAAAGATCTTACATCGGTCGTGTTTCGACGTGGACATTGACGAGTAGTTCGGGGTTCCCAGGTAGCAGCCTGGAATCCATGGGCTGGGACGTCGCCTTATGTTGCGGCCTCTTAGGCCTTTTTGGTTCTTGTTGATTAGCAACATAATTTTCCTTCTGTTGTCTGATGTAATGTTGGGTCGTGTGACCTCTACTTGTAAGCTATACTCTAGTAACACCTGTTTAATACAACTGCAATGTCTAGAGTGTTGCTTTGATCGGTTGTTGGTTTTGAGCTCATTGTTATGCAGTTTTGGCTATGCCTGCATAGTTGTCGCAGTCGAGGGGCTGTGGAGCCGATGATCCATGTCCGAGCCCGCCTGCCGATGTGATTCGGCCTGGGGCGAGGTAACCCCAGTAACCCTCGATTGTTGTTGCACTTTCTGGACACATAGCAGCTCTGTATAACTTTGGTCCTGTTCCTTCAGTTTCATCCGACTCATGGATGCTTGGGTATACATATCTGGTTATGACTAGCATGGACACAAGGAGTAGTAGACCGGGGATCCGGACTACGTGCCGATGAATCCGGTCTGCCTGCCGTTGTTTGTTGCGGCCGGGGCTGGTAACCCTGAAACCCTTGTGAGTCCATTGCTAGGAGCACATGACAGTTTGCATATCTCTGGGTCCAGGGTCTGACAAGTCATGGTATCAGAGCAGGACTGCCTGTAGGAAAACCTTACTACTTGGTCGATGTTGAGTCTAGTGTTTGTGAAAACTATTTGAAAACTCCAAATGGATTGCGAAAAACCTTCTTAGGATTCTTTTTTACTCTGTATCTGGTATCGCTCCAACTCTGGGTGTCCTTACCTGTTTTGGATTTGAAAAGGGTTTTGCTATCTCTTCTGGTCACTCCAAACCTATGTGCCTTCCTTGGCAAGGACGTCTGTTACCCAAGTTGACCTAGTGTTTAGTTCCTAGAGTTGTGTGTGTTCCATACTCCGTCATCTCTTAAACTGGGAGATTCCTTTCCTTCATAATCTCTCAGAGTTGTGTGGATTCCACATTCCTACATGTTTCAAAGTTCTAAATCCTGAACCTCGAGATCTGTTTTCCATCTTGAATGTATTCGTTATCCTCTACTCAAATTCTTCCGGAGTTATGTTTTCCTTTTGAAAGACATCTCGTGATTGCTATTCGTAGTGTCCTTGAAGTCACTAAGATAGTAGTTCATCCTTTCTCTGTGTTTTAAACCTTGGACTTGAACCGAAGGTCCCGGAATGTGCTGAATTGCGGTGAGTTGAGTCATGTGGTTTCATAACCATGTAATGCTCACGCTATCAGTACAGGATGCTGACCTTTAACCCAAGTTATGTTTCTTTGGATCTGTAACACCTGGGGTGTTACCTGTTTGTTTTCTTTTGCTTGCATCATCTGCATCCCATAAGCATTGCATCATGTTTTCCAAACCACTCAAAACAATTTAAATTGTTTAAAACCCTAATGACTAATTCAAAATTCAAATCAAATCACTTCTAATTATCATATTTCAATATGGGTTTAAAGATTAAAATTTGGCAAACCAACTACTTTCAATAATCTCTACTATATAGTACCAGCTAACGACCGTACGTACGTCAAAAAAACCATGTTAGCGATCGGGAAAAAAACCAGCGACACCACGTCCACGCCACGCACGAGGAAAAAAAGCAGCGACACCACGTCCAGTCGTCCACGCACAAGGAAAACCGGATCGGGCAGGGAAAAAACTAGCCGGCAGTCCTGGCCTCCATATCCTCTCTCTTTCCTTCTTCCCAGTATCTGGCGAGCCTCAGCCGCCGCCGCCACCTACGCGCTCAGGTTGTCAACAGAGCACCACCGCTCAGATCCGTGACACAGACCTGGCATGTCCACAGCGTCATGGAGGCTCGACATCAGAACTCCTCCCCGGCGGAGGCATCCCAGGAGGCGATGAGGATTTGGCGACCCCGCGACGGCGTCACACGGGGGCGGAAGCCGTCAAGAGAATATGACTGCCCAGTGGCTCGAGAGATTGACGTCGTGGGAGGTCGATCTTCTTCCCCGGCCGCGGCTACAACGCGGGGGACAGATGCGCGTTTGGCTGCCCCATCGGCGGCAGTAGCAACGACGATGATGATGCTCTGAGCGGATGTGTATTTGGCTGCGACGTTCACTGCAAGTGCCCTGTGACCAGCCGGAGTTGGTTGCCTCGGCAAGTGGCGGCCGGTCCCCAAACGGTAGGATCTATGGTCTGTGCCACCATCGATGTTCGATGGCGCGGCGACACATCAGACGTCCCAGCCGCAGCGGTACTCAGACATGAAACACCACGCTCCTCGCCGGTCTACCGGAGAAGCACGCACCCCAATCGCTGCCTACAATCCCCAAGACGCCATGTACGTACACATCCCTGCTCATGAGGTACCAGACCATGTGCAGTCAGCTAATGCCGCCATTGGCTCTGGAACAAGGAATAACTTCAACGGGAGATCTCTCTACCCTCGCCAGTGCCACCAACCCAGGTAAAATAATGGAAACAATGCCAAGTTAGTTAAACTTTACATGTTGGAATTCAGTTAAACTTCAGAGAAACAGTAGTGTGAAATGTCTTCAGATTCATATTTACGAGTGGCTACTTTGTCTTATAATAGCCACCGCGCTCCTCGCCGGTCCACCGGAGAAGCACGCACCCCAATCGCTGCCTACAATCCCCAAGACGCCATGTACGTACACATCCCTGCTCATGAGGTACCATACCATGTGCAGTCAGCTAATGCCGCCATTGGCTCTGGAACAAGGAATAACTTCAACGGGAGATCTCTCTACCCTCGCGAGTGCCACCAACCCAGGTAAAATAATGGAAATAATGCCAAGTTAGTTAAACTTTACATGTTGGAATTCAGTTAAACTTCAGAGAAACAGTAGTGTGAAATGTCTTCAGATTCATCTTTACGAGTGGCTACTTTGTTGTCTTATAATAGCCACATTGTGGTACCCTAATATACAATGGTATCACATCTTTTTTAGTGGGAGCATATGGAAAATCATTGACAAATCAAGTCGGGAAATAAAAGATTAGCCTGCATCTAGCGGTGAAACTAGCATGGAGGGGGCCGCTGAGAAGAGCGGCAAGGCCCTGACGCTGCATTGTTGATGCTTGTGGGTGCCGCTGTCAGGGTGGGTGCCAGCGGTGTAGAAGTCACATCCGGCTGGGTTTTTACTGCTGCCATGGACGCCGTCAGCCTAAACTATCGTCATTATATCTGCTGGGAGTCGAATAGTTGTTAACTCTTTTCACCGATGAGACATGACTTCTGTGTGAATTAGTAGTACTTAACGTTTTGAAGCAAACATAATTTCTTGAAAATTGTTGTGTTGTTCATTTAATATTGAGATTTTCAGTGGAATTTATTGGCTGCCATTGATATTTTCAGTAGATGATTTTAAAAAAAAATAACGGAGATTTTAATGCACTTCTATGTGTTGAGCCCTGCTTGGTTTGTGGTAGATTGAATAGTATCAGCCTGCTGGTACTACTACTGCCACCATATATGTTCCCTATATGCTCGGACTACCAAATCCTTCTGCACTCTTTGGGAACTAGAGAGAGATGCTCTTATGTCTTTTTGCCGAGCTGGCTATGTGGACTTGAGGGAACAAATATGTTGATGCAATGATGTATGAAGGATTTGCATGTCGATGGAGTGCTACATCCTATGTCCACCAAGTTCTGTACCTATTATTTTGCATCTCTAACAACAGAATTGGCATGGCTATTTATGCATTTTCATAAATTAGGAGTACATTATGCCTTAACCAAAATGACTGGTCAAGTGGAAAAGCTCCATGAGATGACTATAAATTTTATGTAAGTGTTTGTTATTCATTTGTAAAACATTATTTGTTTCGCAATGATACTAACACGAATTAGTCGTCATATCAGTTTTATGCATGCCCGTTGCAACGCCAAAAATTCCCAAAATCAAAACATTATTTGAAATTCCACTAACCACTTAAACATCAAACTAATATACCAATTTTGAAATCATTAACTAACCTTTGCTATGTTTATTGTTTTGCAACCTAATGAAATTAATTATAAAATGCAAACCTCCAACCCTATTTTGGAAATTTTCAACTAAACAACTTTAATTCAATTAAATTTTCCACCTTGTGAAAATAATGCTAACCTTGCTTTCATTTCATGTTTTGGAAAAATAATAAAATTATTTAATGAAATAAACCACCCCAAAACACCCCACCCTAATTCTATCTCTCTCTCTCTTATCTCTTACAAAAAAAAAATAATAAGGAAAAAAAATAAATAAACAAAAAGAAAGCAAAGCCTAGGAGAGGGGCATGGCCCAGCCTTTTCTTTTCCTGCCCCAAGCCCACTAATTTTTCTGGCCCGCTACCCTTCTACGCTTGTCGTCTTCTACCTGGGGTACGGCCGCACGCAGAACCACTGGATCTTCCCACCCCAGCTCGATGCCTCGCCGTACAGCCGTGGCCACCCTATAACTACCTCTCACGAGCCCCTGCAACCCTAGGCCCTAGCTAACCTCCCTCCTCTCTTCTTCCATCGCCGCCGTCCTCCCTAGCTACCTCCTCTCTGTTTTTATCGTTGCCTGAACCTGACCGAATCCCTGAACCGCACCACGACCACCGTCAGACATCACCACCGCCACGTCCCACCTCGCACTAGCCAGATGCCTCCAGGAGCCCCGCGGAGAGGACGTCTTCGTCCACGCAGGAGTAGGCAGCCGGGATCGACCACAGCGACCAGGATGGCCCTGTTCTCCCGCCGCCGGCCAACCTTCCTCGCCGGAATTCCTCGTCTCTATCCTTCCTCGAGCATGATCGACGACACCGAGCCGCTCCGGTGAGCCTCCCCTTCCCATTCCCGCCCGTAACTACCTGTTTCGTGTCCGTCTGTGGGTAGTTGCTGTCGGAGCACCTCCCCTGTCCGCCATGGGAGCGAGCATCACTGCTCCTGTCGCTAGCGCACGGTGGCGCCGTCTCTACCTCGTGCGCCCCGTCCTCCACGCTCGGTTTCCTGGCACGCTACACACGCACTCACCCGCGCGGGCTCACCGCCCCGCCGTGTCGCGCCGCATCGACGACGAACCTCGAGCGCTCCGATGCGTTGGTCCCCGCCGTCGTGGCCTCCACCGTTCGTCTGAATCTTCAGTCTTTCAGATTTAGTTTTCAGTTAACCCGCCCCTTACACTCAAAAACGCACCGAGCGTACTGCATACAAGAAAACAGAACAGCCCAGTGGTGCAGTTCCGCGCGCACCCGCTAGCCGTCGTGGGTTCGATTCCCAGCTAGGGGAATTAAACCCCAGTTTTTTTCCCCTCGCGCGCGCAAGGGCGGGCCCCACTGGTCATTGACCGTGGTGGCCTGCGTGGCTCCACCCGCGCCCCGTGGCGCCCACGTGGCCCCCTGGCCCATCTGTCAGCCGCGCGGGTAGCATCTCTCCAGGGTGCAGAAAGTTCCTGACCGTGTTTCACTTTATTTCCTTTTCCTAAAATTGTCATATAAACCCCAATTTTGTAAATTCAAGAACTTCCTCAATACAACTCCAATTTGCACAAACCAAATATGTATCCCAATCAAAATCTCATGAACTTTTCAAATATGTGCTTTGTTTACTGCTTTGAAATTTCAAAATGCCATTTAAATTTGAATTCAAACAAATCAATTGCAATTTGCTAAAATCAATAACTAATTCATTATTAATCCAAATAATGCAAATAAAATATGTTTTCCATACCATTTTGAATAACCTTTTCAAATATAAATTTTGTTTCCTGGTTTGAATAATTTAAATTGCCTAAACAATTTAAATCTTGTTTAATTCAATTAAAACTTGTTTAATATTGTTTAATTCATAATTAAATAATCCTAAGTCCAATTTCAAAATGTGAAACATGTAATCCAACTAAAATTTGATGTTCTTTTCAAATATCAACTTTGTTATTTGTTTTGAACATTTTAAATGGTTGAAAACAACAAATACTTGTGTGCTCCCTTTAAGGCACCCAAAATTCCCTAAAGTAATAATAAAATTCTAAATTGCTACACCCTATTCTAATTTGATTCTAATGTTGTTATTTTGCTGTTTTCCTTTTGCATGCATCATACTAAACCACTATCACCTGTTGTTTAGTTGGAAAACAAATAATCTAACCAAAGTCCATGGGCTTTTCATATGCAACTCAAAATTGCATATGTGTCCATTTAAATTGTGTTATCATATCAATTAGTTTATTTTGATGCATCTATTAACTTGTCATGCATCCATATCTTGATCATGCTGGATCTTTTGCCGTAGTAGTAATTGTTGCATCCGGTGTTTCTTTTAGTTCGTTGCTTCTTCCCGGATAGGACGTTGAGATGATGTGAGCAACGACAAGTTCTGCTACCTTGCGGGATCTCAGGCAAGTATACTCACTTGCTGCCAAATGGCTGCCTTTCATCACTTGTTACCGATTCTTTCCGTTGATTCTTTTCTGCTAGCCTTAGTGGTAGTTGTTTCTGTTACGAACCCATCACATTAATCCCTTAACCTTGATATTGCCTCACCTCCATACCTACAGCCTTTGTTTGAGCCTGTTCTTATCTAGCATGCTTAGAGTTGCTTTTGCTCGAGCCTGTTGTCGGTTACTTCTTTTACTATCGTACTATTATTGTTGTTACCGTTCCGGGGGCTCGAAATATTAATCAATCAATCCTGTTAATGCTACTGTTAATAATAATTTGATGATAAGGCACCGACAGGAGGCCCTTTGTGGTTTTGAGGCCTGCTAGTGTCGACCCTAATAGGAAAAGGGTCTTGTCTACTGATCCATGATGAGCGCACTACCCGCATGTGGGAAGCGAGTATGGGCGCCCCCCTCAACTGACTCGATTCGCATCTCGTCCAAATCGCCGTACTAGTTCGGGTGTTCCATTTGCTGCATCATATGCAGGTACGAACCCTTGGCGCCAGGGTGGAACTTTCGTAGTCGGCATTTAGGGCGGCGTGGTCTTCCAGTGCTATGAGGGTCCTCCTTTTCTTCGGGGGGCTCGATTAGCCGCGCACGCACAGCACGTGGTGCTTTGGGCTTGATGCGAAGAAGGGTTGGTTGTGTAGAGTACCCCGCTTGGTGGGAGGCATCCCATCTGGCGGGTTATTCTTGCGTGTACGGTTACTATGGTGCACCCCTGCAGGGTAAATCTTCTCGAGAAGCCGTGTTTTCCGCGGTTATGGATTACTTGGTGAAAGTACTGGCTAACAAGTACTCAGGACAACTTAAACATAATGACAACCATGTTTCACCCAATGATTAAATAACTTGACTAGTAATAGGTTATTCACACAATAAATTGACTCATCTTTAATACCACGGTGTGAGTTATCCTCGGATTGCTTCTTTGGATAAGGGGCGAGATCCAGGATGGGTTTGTTTGAAGTTATCTTTCAGTTGGTTACAACACTCGATCTTATCTCCTTTTCTGTTAGTCGGAAGTGATAGAATCTCTGTAGTTGGTTAGTGCAGCCTGTTGTCGCCTATTTGCAATAACCCCCTTCCTTTCCGTTGATCCTAAAGTATTTGTATCTTGTGATGACTGGCTACGCCGGTATTCTTGTGAGTATGGGTTTTATCCCCCTTGCCAGTACTTAACCGTACTGACCCACGAATCTCTTTCGTGGCTGCAAATTCCAACTTGCAGTCAACAGGTTTGAAGTCTGACGACGTTAGCTTGGGAATCCCTCCGGCTTGGCCTGGGCAGGGATTGGACGCCTTCGGTTATCTTCAGGACTCTTAGTCCAATTTGGATCTTGTCCGTAGCCGGACGTTTGTTTCTTCCGCTGTTATTTGGATCTTTGTAATGTATCAGTTGTAACCCCAGCTCGTTTGAGTCATCTTGTATCTATCTGTTTCTGTTGTAATTGTGGAATATTCGTGAACTATTGTAATGTTATCATAACTGGCAACCTGGAATCGGTTATTATGTGGATTTTGGCGGGAATGCTGAAATCTGCATAGTGCCCGATCTCGGGGCGTCACAAATGGTATCAGAGCCTTGGTTCCGATTCCCGAGATTGTTTCGATACGAATGGTTATCGAAGCAACGGGTCCGCAAAGCCTGTAGGTTAACCTCGCTAACGGTCGTTGTTTCTAGAGTGTCAAAAACTATTTCTGCTAAACTATTTTGGGAAAAACATCTCAATAGGATTCTTGTTTTCTCCTTATCCCTATTCTATATCCCCTCCCATCTTATTTGTTTTGGAGTCTGCTCTCGTACTCAATCTTTCAAAGTGTTAGGATCCTACGTGGGTGGACGTTTTCTGAGCCCTTAACCTAATAGGTTCGATCATCGGAAGATTCCTGGTGGAAGAATATCGTCATCACTCCCAGCAAGAATCCCTTGTTAGTGGTGTCGAGAAGCCCTTGTTAGTGGTGTCGAGGAGATCAACTAGAAGCACGAAGAATCGATAGTCGAAACTCTTTCCCCTCCCGGGTTAGCAGGTGGATTGCGAGGGCGCAATCCCTTGTTAGTGGTGTCGTCTGTAACACCTGGGGTGTTACCTGTTTGTTTTCTTTTGCTTGCATCATCTGCATCCCATAAGCATTGCATCATGTTTTCCAAACCACTCAAAACAATTTAAATTGTTTAAAACCCTAATGACTAATTCAAAATTCAAATCAAATCACTTCTAATTATCATATTTCAATATGGGTTTAAAGATTAAAATTTGGCAAACCAACTACTTTCAATAATGTTTGTATAATTGCTTGTTGTTTATTAAATAAAATTTGTTATTTCCCAAAAATTCCCAAAATCAAAACATTATTTGAAATTCCACTAACCACTTAAACATCAAACTAATATACCAATTTTGAAATCATTAACTAACCTTTGCTATGTTTATTGTTTTGCAACCTAATGAAATTAATTATAAAATGCAAACCTCCAACCCTATTTTGGAAATTTTCAACTAAACAACTTTAATTCAATTAAATTTTCCACCTTGTGAAAATAATGCTAACCTTGCTTTCATTTCATGTTTTGGAAAAATAATAAAATTATTTAATGAAATAAACCACCCCAAAACACCCCACCCTAATTCTATCTCTCTCTCTCTTATCTCTTACAAAAAAAAAATAATAAGGAAAAAAATAAATAAACAAAAAGAAAGCAAAGCCTAGGAGAGGGGCATGGCCCAACCTTTTCTTTTCCTGCCCCAAGCCCACTAATTTTTCTGGCCCGCTACCCTTCTACGCTTGTCGTCTTCTACCTGGGGTACGGCCGCACGCAGAACCACTGGATCTTCCCACCCCAGCTCGATGGCTCGCCGTACAGCCGTGGCCACCCTATAACTACCTCTCACGAGCCCCTGCAACCCTAGGCCCTAGCTAACCTCCCTCCTCTCTTCTTCCATCGCCGCCGTCCTCCCTAGCTACCTCCTCTCTGTTTTTATCGTTGCCTGAACCTGACCGAATCCCTGAACCGCACCACGACCACCGTCAGACATCACCACCGCCACGTCCCACCTCGCACTAGCCAGATGCCTCCAGGAGCCCCAAGGAGAGGACGTCTTCGTCCACGCAGGAGTAGGCAGCCGGGATCGACCACAGCGACCAGGATGGCCCTGTTCTCCCGCCGCCGGCCAACCTTCCTCGCCGGAATTCCTCGTCTCTATCCTTCCTCGAGCATGATCGACGACACCGAGCCGCTCCGGTGAGCCTCCCCTTCCCATTCCCGCCCGTAACTACCTGTTTCGTGTCCGTCTGTGGGTAGTTGCTGTCGGAGCACCTCCCCTGTCCGCCATGGGAGCGAGCATCACTGCTCCTGTCGCTAGCGCACGGTGGCGCCGTCTCTACCTCGTGCGCCCCGTCCTCCACGCTCGGTTTCCTGGCACGCTACACACGCACTCACCCGCGCGGGCTCACCGCCCCGCCGTGTCGCGCCGCATCGACGACGAACCTCGAGCGCTCCGCTGCGTTGGTCCCCGCCGTCGTGGCCTCCACCGTTCGTCTGAATCTTCAGTCTTTCAGATTCAGTTTTCAGTTAACCCGCCCCTTACACTCAAAAACGCACCGAGCGTACTGCATACAAGAAAACAGAACAGCCCAGTGGTGCAGTTCCGCGCGCACCCGCTAGCCGTCGTGGGTTCGATTCCCAGCTAGGGGAATTAAACCCCAGTTTTTTTCCCCTCGCCCGCGCAAGGGCGGGCCCCACTGGTCATTGACCGTGGTGGCCTGCGTGGCTCCACCCGCGCCCCGTGGCGCCCGCGTGGCCCCCTGGCCCATCTGTCAGCCGCGCGGGTAGCATCTCTCCAGGGTGCAGAAAGTTCCTGACCGTGTTTCACTTTATTTCCTTTTCCTAAAATTGTCATATAAACCCCAATTTTGTAAATTCAAGAACTTCCTCAATACAACTCCAATTTGCACAAACCAAATATGTATCCCAATCAAAATCTCATGAACTTTTCAAATATGTGCTTTGTTTACTGCTTTGAAATTTCAAAATGCCATTTAAATTTGAATTCAAACAAATCAATTGCAATTTGCTAAAATCAATAACTAATTCATTATTAATCCAAATAATGCAAATAAAATATGCTTTCCATACCATTTTGAATAACCTTTTCAAATATAAATTTTGTTTCCTGGTTTGAATAATTTAAATTGCCTAAACAATTTAAATCTTGTTTAATTCAATTAAAACTTGTTTAATATTGTTTAATTCATAATTAAATAATCCTAAGTCCAATTTCAAAATGTGAAACATGTAATCCAACTAAAATTTGATGTTCTTTTCAAATATCAACTTTGTTATTTGTTTTGAACATTTTAAATGGTTGAAAACAACAAATACTTGTGTGCTCCCTTTAAGGCACCCAAAATTCCCTAAAGTAATAATAAAATTCTAAATTGCTACACCCTATTCTAATTTGATTCTAATGTTGTTATTTTGCTGTTTTCCTTTTGCATGCATCATACTAAACCACTATCACCTGTTGTTTAGTTGGAAAACAAATAATCTAACCAAAGTCCATTGGCTTTTCATATGCAACTCAAAATTGCATATGTGTCCATTTAAATTGTGTTATCATATCAATTAGTTTATTTTGATGCATCTATTAACTTGTCATGCATACATATCTTGATCATGCTGGATCTTTTGCCGTAGTAGTAATTGTTGCATCCGGTGTTTCTTTTAGTTCGTTGCTTCTTCCCGGATAGGACGTTGAGATGATGTGAGCAACGACAAGTTCTGCTACCTTGCGGGATCTCAGGCAAGTATACTCACTTGCTGCCAAATGGCTGCCTTTCATCACTTGTTACCGATTCTTTCCGTTGATTCTTTTCTGCTAGCCTTAGTGGTAGTTGTTTCTGTTACGAACCCATCACATTAATCCCTTAACCTTGATATTGCCTCACCTCCATACCTACAGCCTTTGTTTGAGCCTGTTCTTATCTAGCATGCTTAGAGTTGCTTTTGCTCGAGCCTGTTGTCGGTTACTTCTTTTACTATCGTACTATTATTGTTGTTACCGTTCCGGGGGCTCGAAATATTAATCAATCAATCCTGTTAATGCTACTGTTAATAATAATTTGATGATAAGGCACCGGCAGGAGGCCCTTTGTGGTTTTGAGGCCTGCTAGTGTCGACCCGAATAGGAAAAGGGTCTTGTCTACTGATCCATGATGAGCGCACTACCCGCATGTGGGAAGCGAGTATGGGCGCCCCCCTCAACTGACTCGATTCGCATCTCGTCCAAATCGCCGTACTAGTTCGGGTGTTCCATTTGCTGCATCATATGCAGGTACGAACCCTTGGCGCCAGGGTGGAACTTTCGTAGTCGGCATTTAGGGCGGCGTGGTCTTCCAGTGCTATGAGGGTCCTCCTTTTCTTCGGGGGGCTCGATTAGCCGCGCACGCACAGCACGCGGTGCTTTGGGCTTGATGCGAAGAAGGGTTGGTTGTGTAGAGTACCCCGCTTGGTGGGAGGCATCCCATCTGGCGGGTTATTCTTGCGTGTACGGTTACTATGGTGCACCCCTGCAGGGTAAATCTTCTCGAGAAGCCGTGTTTTCCGCGGTTATGGATTACTTGGTGAAAGTACTGGCTAACAAGTACTCAGGACAACTTAAACATAATGACAACCATGTTTCACCCAATGATTAAATAACTTGACTAGTAATAGGTTATTCACACAATAAATTGACTCATCTTTAATACCACGGTGTGAGTTATCCTCGGATTGCTTCTTTGGATAAGGGGCGAGATCCAGGATGGGTTTGTTTGAAGTTATCTTTCAGTTGGTTACAACACTCGATCTTATCTCCTTTTCTGTTAGTCGGAAGTGATAGAATCTCTGTAGTTGGTTAGTGCAGCCTGTTGTCGCCTATTTGCAATAACCCCCTTCCTTTCCGTTGATCCTAAAGTATTTGTATCTTGTGATGACTGGCTACGCCGGTATTCTTGTGAGTATGGGTTTTATCCCCCTTGCCAGTACTTAACCGTACTGACCCACGAATCTCTTTCGTGGCTGCAAATTCCAACTTGCAGTCAACAGGTTTGAAGTCTGACGACGTTAGCTTGGGAATCCCTCCGGCTTGGCCTGGGCAGGGATTGGACGCCTTCGGTTATCTTCAGGACTCTTAGTCCAATTTGGATCTTGTCCGTAGCCGGACGTTTGTTTCTTCCGCTGTTATTTGGATCTTTGTAATGTATCAGTTGTAACCCCGGCTCGTTTGAGTCATCTTGTATCTATCTGTTTCTGTTGTAATTGTGGAATATTCGTGAACTATTGTAATGTTATCATAACTGGCAACCTGGAATCGGTTATTATGTGGATTTTGGCGGGAATGCTGAAATCTGCATAGTGCCCGATCTCGGGGCGTCACAGGATCCTGAAGAATCTGTTCTACCTCAGGATGGCTAGGTAATCTCAGATCCAATAGCCATAGGTTTTCTCTAGGAATCAAAAGGATCACGACAAGATTGTTCTTATGATTTTCATATCCTTGTTCTTGACTCTGCTATACCTCTCATCTTAGCATGGGTATTACAAATGAGTATTACCCTGTGCAATCAACGTGATCCTAGGATCTTCCCTGAGCATGATTCTACCCTTCAGTTGCTCTCAAGTTTCCATCCGTGGTTTTGGAAACCAAGTTGCATATGTGTGTTGGACTCTTCCAATGCATTTGCTCTTGTTTTCTGTCAAAACGTTCCACCTTGGGATGTCAGGAGAAACAAACTCCAGTGCCTCGTCCATCTTAAGGACCAGGTCAAAGTTTTGTAATTCGCAGATTAAAGAAGTTCCATAAGCTTCTGTTCTGTTCCACCTTCGAGTATCACACTCTTTTATATCAAGATGTCATGGCTAGTTTCATAGCCTTATTGATTGTAACATCCCAAGTATGAAAACACCCCTAGAATGTTTGCTTCTTGTTTAATTATTGTTTTGCATCATGGCATCTTAATCATTGCATTTGTTTTCTTTTTGTTTGCATCTGTTTTACTTGTTTTCACAATTGAAATTCAAACAACATTCAAATGTTTTGTTTCATACTTGTTATGTTACAATTTTTCCAACTAAAAAGTTCAATCAAAACAACCATTTGTTTCCATTAAACATAAGGTTCAAACTATTTAAAATTATGGCTTTTAATGTTTCACTTAATTCAAATGATATTCAAATTCAATTGCAAATTACAAACAGCAACCATTTGAAATTTATGGAAATTACCAAAACAAACGAATCACTTGTTTCAAATAAAAACTGGAATTTAAAACTTTTAAGTTGATCAAGTTAAGTTAAGCAATTAATATTAATTTCATTCAAATTTCAAACAATTTGCAAATAGCACTTAAATTCAAATCTTTTTGTAAAACAAAACTTGCAAGTTGTTGCTGTTACAATAATGAAACAACATAAAATTTTACCTAAATTTTTCTAACATCAAAACCCTAGCCATTTTCTTCCTATTTCTATTTAGCAAAAAAAAAGAGAAACAGAAAATGGAAAAAGAAAACGGCTGGGGAGAAGCAGGCTGGGCCAAGCCCAGCCCACCACCCCAGCACACCCACGCGCGCGAAGGCCCGCTGGCCCTTCTTCTTTCTCCGTACGATTGGCGTCAGCAGACGCCAGCGCGCACGCAGCAGGGAGCTCCACCTGCTCCCTCCCTTTCCCCCGCGCCTATATCTACCCACCTCGGCCACCAAACCCTAGACCTAGGTCCATGTTCCTCCCTGCCGCCGCCAGCCATCATCTCCTTCCTTTCTTCCTCTCCAATTTCCGCCGGCGTTTCGGGGGGTGGAAGAACTGCAGTGGGGGCTCGCCGTTGATAGGCCGCCATGGAGCACCTCCATCCACGCTAGGGACACGTACGCCACCGCCAGAACATCTACTTCCTCTACAGCAGCCGCAACAGGACCCAGGAGCCGTTGATCGACGACGACGAGCTCGACGCCGCCGCAGCTGTTCTGAAGTTTTTCATCGCGTCGTCGCCTCCGTCTACCTCCTGTCTCTCTCTCGCCTCCGACCACCCCACGGTGAGCCACCGCAGCACCCCAGGCCTCTGTATCGCTTGATCGTTTCCTGTACGCGCGCGCCCTTGTCTGAATTCCCGGCAGCTGTCGCCACCGTGCCGCCATGGTTGCGATCGAGGTCGTTTCCGTGCAAGCTTAGGCCATCCAAGCACGCGCGCAGGTTCACCTAGCTACTGCACGCACGCACACCTGCCCAGCGCCGCCAGATCTTGGTCACCGCGCCGGCAGCACCACCGTTCCCTCCGCCGTCGTCAGTTTCAGTCGAAAGACTGAAACTTTTCGTCAGTTTCGTCAGTTAAGGGCAGCAACACCTTATCCTTCCGCGTTCGCTTCCCTGTCAACGAACGCATCCGCACCGTAGTGGTGGGATCCAACGGTGCGCATCAGCGCGTCGCGGGTTCGATCCCCCCCGCGCGCAGCTTAAGCCACACATTTTTGCTCCACTGCCACGCGGGCCTGCTGGCCCCACCTGCCATAGGCAGTGGTGGCCACGTAGGTCCACACCCACGCGCCACGCAAGCACAGCTGGGCGCTGGCCCACTGCCTGTGACCCAGGGTGGCTCTGTGCGCGTAGAAAACGTTCTCAGGGGCCATTCTGTGAATTCTTTTTCGCAGTTACGCCCCTGGACCAAATCCAAATGTTTTAAAATTGCTGTTTAGTCCCTGAAACCAAAATGCAAATAACTTTTGAATTACAAATCCAAATAATACAAATAACATATGTTTTCTGCACCAAATTAAATTCTCTACATGTTTACATCATTTGTTTTCTGTTTTGAATATTCCAAATGCATTTAAATTTCAAATTCAAACAATTCATTTAAACTTTGATTAAATGCATAACTAATTCATAATTAATTCAAATAACACAAATAAGATATGTTTTCCATGCTGTTTTGAACCACCTCTTCAAATATAAATTTTGTTTCATGTTTTGATTAATTAAAAGTGGTTAAATAACTTAAACCTTGTTTAAATCATTTAAAATTGCTAAATTCATAACTTGCTCAAATTAAATTAATTTTGAACATATAAAATATGTTTTCAAACCAGAAACACATAATCTTGTCAAATATGAATTTTATTTAATGATTTGAACAAATAAAATTCAAAAAATATTAATACGTGTTTTAATTCATTTAAATCTTGTTTAAACTTGTTTAATTCATAATTAAATCATTGTAATTCCTTTTTCAATAATTGAAACATGTAATCCACCTAAAATTTTGTGCTCTAATCAAATATGAACTTTGTTATCTGTTTTGAACAATTAACCTTGATGAAAACAACAAATGCTTGTGTAACTCCTTTAAGAAGTAAATTCTCATAACTTAATAAATAATTTTCCAACCTTGGTAAACAACATATCAAATTGATTCCATTGTTGTTTCCTTTTTGTTAACATCATGCATGCATCATGCTAAGCAACTTACACATGGTAATTAGTTGTAGATCATTTAATCCCACATTAACTTCATGGGCTTTCCATATGCAATCCAAATTGCATAGGGGTCCATTTAAACATGTTATCTTGTCAACTAGTTTATTTTGATGCATCAATTAATTGCCATGCATCATCCCATGATTGTGCATTATACCCTATTGTTGATTGTTCGTCTCTTTTCGATTGTTTTTTTGCTTCTTCTCGAATAGACGACGACGTTGAGACCGACGAGGTTTACGACACTACTACTGAGGAGTTAGCTCATTACCAGGCTACTGACTTTGCAGGCAAGTATTCACTCACATGAACCATTGTGTCCTGTTCCACACTGGATACCGATACTTTCCGTTGTCTATTTCTGCTAGCCCTATGAATCGTTGCTTGTGTCCCGAATCCTACCACATGTTATCCTATAACCCTGATATTGCCTCACCTCCACACCTATAACCCCTTGTTTGTTGCCTTAGTCTTACCTAGCATGCTTTGGGTTGCTTGTGCTCCAGTCTGTTGTCCGTTACTTTCTTTTACCATATCTATTTATGTTCTATTGGGCTCGATGTTAATCAATCAACCTGTTAATGTTTGGGTAATAATAATTTGATGATAAGGCACCGGCAGGAGGCCCGGCGTGGTTTTGAGGCCTGCTAGTGTCGACCCTAATTAGGAAAAGGGTCTTGTCTACTGATCCATGATGAGCGCACTAACCGCATGTGGGAAGCGTGTATGGGCGCCCCCCTCAACCTGACTCGATTCGCATCTCGTCCAAATCGCCGCACTTAGTTCGGGCTTTCCATTTGATGCATGCATATGCAGGTGCGAACCCGAGGCCAGGGTGGAATTTTTGTAGTCGGCATTTAGGGCGGCGTGGTCTTCCAGTGCTATGAGGGTCCCCTTTTCTTCGTGGGGCTCGATTAGCCGCGCACACACAACACGTGGTGCTTTGGGCTTGATGCGAAGAAGAGTTGGGTTGTGTTGAGTGCCTCGCTTGGTGGAAGTGCATTTCCTATCTGGCCGGGTATTCTTACGTGTACGGCCAAATTGGTGCATCCCCGCAGGGTTAAATCTTCTCGAGAAGCCGTGTTTTCCGCGGTTATGGTTGACTTGGTGAAAGTACTGGCTAAGAAGTACTCAGAACAACTTGCACCTAACTAATACTAGTCTGACTAGTAATAGGCTTATTGACACAATAACCTGAACCATCATTAATCCAACTGTGTGCGTTATCCTTGGGTTGCTTCCTCAGTAGGGGGTAACATTGGATGGGTTTTTTTGGTGGTTAACAATAGTTGGTTACGATAAGCTATCTTCTCTTCTCTCTGTTAGCCGGAAGTTGTAGCGTGTCTCTGTAGTTGGTTACTACAGCCCGCTGCTATATCTTTTGTATCACCTATTCTTCCGTTGAACCTAAAGCATTTGTGCCTGGTGTTGTCGGGTACACTCTGGTGAAGTGTGAGTCTTGCTTGCCAGTACTTGTCTGTACTGACCCCTATGGGGCTGCGTGTTCTGCAGACTACGGTTCCGAGGATCCCCATGGAGGCTACTACGTGGAGTACGACGAGGCTGTTGACGAGTAGATAGCGGACCCGGGCAGGATCCGAGACTACATGGATGGGCTCCGTTTTCCTTTCATTGTCGGCCTCTTTGGCCTATTTGGATTTTGTCTTTACCCAGACACTTTGTTTGTTTCCGCTGCTATGTAATGATGTTATGTTGGGACATGTGTCCTCTGGATGATTGTATTTGCTATTCTCTGCTCTAGTGAGATCCATTTGCAACTTATTTCCATCTTTTGTGTCTTAGAGATATGTTGTGCTATCATTTTGTTAAACGCCGTTGACGTACCATGTGTGTGTGGTATGAAGTACGTCAATGGTAGTATCCTGATTTCTATGGGATAGTTTACGTCGACGCTGAACAGATAGGGGTTGGTTGTCACACATACGTGTGTTGGCCTACTCGTAAGAGGACGCGGGTGCAGGTAAGCCCCGTAATCCAATCTACTACTATTCACCGGAACGGCGAGTATCCTTTAGAAGTCCGGGTGCGACAAATGGTATCAGAGCCTGTCTGCCTGTAGGATCCCTTTTACTGGTCGCAGTTTGAGTCTAGAAACTATTTTGTAGCTATATAGGAAAAATGAAACGTGAGAGTAGGAATTTTGTTCTTTTTCTTCTTTCCCCACCCACCCTCCCTTTTTTCTAGTAAGGACGTACAACGTTGTTTTTCCCTTCTCATCTAAACTTTCAAGTTAGGATTTCACGTATCCTGGTTTCCCTAGGATAGTTATATCTACTAGACCATAGGAATGGAGGTGGTTGTGATATGATTTATCATATTGCCTACTCACGATTGAGAACCGAGGCGTGTAAGCCCCGGAAGCAGATCCTCTATTCCTTAAGCAGTAGATATTGATCCTTTAGAAGCCCGGATGGGTTTTCCGTAGTACCTCAGGAGTTTTTGGTCCCGTGTTTCCCGAATGTTGCTTCGATATCCTGTTCTTCTCAACATCCTTATCGTCCGTTGAAACCTTGTTGTTGCTTTCCACTTCAGTTCTTCTACCGGCGTCTAATCAAAACTTCCCAAATCATCTGCAGATGGATCTCAGGTTCTACCCGCAGGTGGTTCGTATGACTCGTTGCGAGAGCACTGCCGGTTATCCGGAGATGCTGAGAGACATGGTCACTTATCTGGGGTTCCGTTGGGCACCAGAGTACCAGGTCTACGAGCACCATCGAGAGTTTGAGCAGACCTACTACCAGGCTATCGTCTACATTCTGTCAGATGATGGAATGAGCGTAGCCCATTGCTACGAGGCAGTAGGTTCCACAGTGGATATGGCTATGCGGCAGGAAGCTTATGTGAGTCTCACCGTCCTTCGTGCTGACTACTGGGGATTTGATGATTCCATCTGTCGCAACATCCCCCGTGGTTACATCACTTCAGAGGGAGTTCACTTCACTCTCCACGACAACTTGGACGTTTACGAGCATGATAGCTCCAGGCTGCACACCACCGCTCAGTTTGTGACACAGTGACGCACTTGCCAGCACACTATCTCAGGAGTTGGCTTCAGTAAGGGAGCAGCTCTACCTTGCTTTGACTCGTCTAGCGACTTACACCACAGACTTTGTTGGAGATGAGCGCTTTGCACGTTTCCATCAGCCAGTTGGGCGTCCTCTGCCAGATGTTGGAGGTTACGAGCCGATCAGAGGTCCACTCCTCAACCTTGGTGCTGGTTACACTGGGATTCCCCGCTTTGGAGCACAGGGAGCCGACGCTATGTACTTCACCACACCTAGAGTCGGGCTCAGACCACGTCAGATCTATGTGGATCGTCGTTCTACATACTTTCGTGGGCGTCCTCCTCACCGTACCTCTCGCCGCACTACTCACCGCCGTCTTGCGTGATGAGCATGGGAGTACCGATGTATCCATTCCTAGCTATGTTAGTTATCCTTTGGTATTCGAACCATGTATGGTGTGTTGGATATTCTGATGTACTTGAACTCGTGATGATGTACCTATTGGTTATCTATTCATGCGTCGGAATAATCTCTCTTTCGGTTACCAAGTCTATCCTTTTTTCTGTTGTTGTGCTAAAATGCATTTCCATTCAGGATGCCGCCAACAAGGAACAGCCCGCCTGAGCCGCCGCCAATCGTGGAGCTGTTGACTGAGATGACCCAAGTCATGATGCAGATGGCCCAGTTCCAGACTAATCAGCACAACAACCAGACCGCTCCACGAGTCAGTATCAAGGAGTTTCTCAGTCTGGGCCCGAGAGCTTTCGTGGCAACACGCGAGCCTCTGGATGCTGATGACTGGATCCGTGAGATAGCTAAGGCTCTGGAGATTGCTCATGTAGCTGAAGAAGACAAAGTCAACTATGCCTCCTATCTGCTGAAGGGTCAGGCAGCCACTTGGTGGGAAAACTACCAGACCATGAGAGCTGGCTATCCAATCACCTGGGGTTGTTTCAAGGAAGCCTTCCTGAAGCACCACATTCCAGATGGTCTCATGGAAAGGATGCGTGAAGAGTTTTGCTCTCTCAAGCAAGGCAAGCTGGACGTCATCGGCTATCAGAGTGAGTTCAATCGCCTCGCTCGATACGCTGGAGACGAGGTGTCCACTGAGGCTAAGAAGATGGCAAGGTTCCGCAGAGGTTTTAACCCGGAACTCAAGTACGCCCTCACCAATGTCAAGACCAAAGACTTCGAGGAGCTCGTTAACACCGCGCTCAATGTGGAAAATGGGCTCAAGGCGTTCGAGGAGTCTCGCAAGCACTCGCGTGAGGGTGGTTCCTCCTCCAACATGACCACCCCTCCGCAGAAGCGCCGCATCTGGGTGCCAAATGGTGCTGTCACTCGGGCTCCATACGCCCAAGCTTCTCCAGGCTTCGCTCCCCGCCCACCCAACCCAGCTCAGATGCATGATCAGAGGGGTTCGATGGGGCAGCCAAGGCCAGGTCCTCCTCGTGTCGTCACTTGCTTCAAGTGCAAGCAGACGGGACACTCCGCCGACAAGTGCACGCAGAGGCAGCTACCTCCACCACCACCTCGTCCTAACACCAACCAGGCAATGGTGCACGCTCCCCCGCATAAGGCCTTCAACTCCAACAACAGGCCTGTCGGGAGGACCGCAAGGGTGAACCATGTCAAGATCGACAAAGCTGAGGAAGGTCATGACGTCGTTCTCGGTACATTCCCCGTAAACTCTAACCCAGCTAAAGGGTTGTTTGATACCGGAGCATCGCATTCTTTTGTGTCAAAGATCTTTGCGACAACAAGTAAACTCCCCTTTGTTGGTTTGGGTTCCCCGCTAGTGGTAAACTCCCCTGGAGCAACCATGCAAACTTCCAAGATCAGTCACAGAAATCAAATTCTAATCGGAGGCCACATATTCCTTGCTTCTCTCATACTACTTGGAAATTCTGACATTGATGTCATTCTTGGTATGGATTGGTTGAAGACCAATAAAGCAAAAATTGACTGTGCTCAAAAGTCAATAACTCTCTCCCACCCTTCTGGCCAGATAGTCTATTCTCCAAATGAATCAAGTTCCATCCAGACATACACACTCGATGCAAAACCTCTACCTCTACTAGAAAATGTTCCGGTGGTTTGCGAATTCCCTGACGTCTTTCTAGAAGAGTTGCCAGGAATGCCTCCGGACAGAGCAGTTGAGTTCGTGATCAAACTTGAACCAGGTACTGCTCCAATCTCTAAGCATCCATACAAGATAGCTCCTCCTGAACTGAAATTGTTAAAGGAGCAAATCGATATGTACATGGAGAAAGGTTACATTCAACCTAGCTCCTCGGCTTGGGGTTGCCCAACTCTATTCGTTGCCAAGAAGGATCAAACAAAGAGACTCGTTGTTGACTATCGTCCTCTTAACGAGAAAACCATCAAAAACTAGTATCCAATTCCTCGTATTGATGATCTTTTTGATCAACTTGCTGGAGCCTCAATATTCTCTAAGTTGGACTTGAGGATGGGTTACCATCAAATAAAGATCAGAAAGGAAGATATTCCAAAGACAACCTTCACCACTCGCTACGGTCTATATGAATACACCGTCATGTCCTTTGGCCTCACCAATGCACCGGCGACCTTCTCTCGACTCATGAATTATGTCTTCCATGAATACCTCGACAAGTTCGTTGTGGTATATCTTGATGACATTCTTGTCTACTCAAAATCCGAGGAAGAGCATGAAGAACATCTTCGTCTCACTCTCATGAAACTTCGCGAGCATCGACTCTATGCCAAGTTCTCCAAATGTGAGTTCTGGATTTCAGAAGTTGCTTATCTTGGTCATATCATCTCTTCCAAGGGCATAGCCATTGATCCAGAAAAGGTTAAGGCAATTGTTGATTGGAAACCTCCAAAGACGGTGAAGCAAGTAAGAAGTTTTCTTGGCTTGGCTAGCTATTGCCGTCGTTTCGTCCAAAACTTCTCCAAGATTGCCAAACCTCTAACTGATCTCACAAAGAAGGACAAGAAGTTCGTTTGGTCTCCACAATGTGATGAAAGTTTCAATCTCCTCAAGACTAAACTCACTTCTACACCAGTTCTAGTTGGCCCAGATACTACCAAACCTATCCAGATATTCTGTGATGCATCTCTCCAAGGTCTAGGTGCAGTTCTTATGCAAGAACGCCAAGTTGTGGCTTATGCTTCACGTCAGTTGAACACCCACGAGCAAAATTATCCCACGCATGACCTTGAACTCGCAGCAGTTGTGTTTGCCCTCAAGAAATGGAGACAATACTTGTTAGGTAACCGCACTGAAATCTTTTCTGATCACAAGAGTCTAAAATACATCTTCACTCAACCAGATCTAAACCTCAGGCAAAGGAGATGGATTGAAAAGATTAAATACTTTGATCCCACCATTTCTTACACTCTAGGCAAGGCTAATGTTATGGCCAATGCTCTCAGTCGCAAGTCGTATTGCAATAATCTCATGATAATGGAAAGCCAACCTCCACTTCATGAAGAATTCCAGAAGCTCAACCTTGGTCTTGTTCCTCAAGGCTATCTTGCAAACTTGACAGCCAGTCCAACTCTCGAGGACAAGATTCGTTCTGAACAACTTCGTGATGCTGAAATCAAGAAGATGGTAGAGCACATCAAAGAAGGCAAGGATAAATTCAAGTCCTTCTCAATTGATGACAGGGGAACTGTGTTCTTCGAAGGACGCATTGCAGTTCCTCAAATTCAAAGTCTCAAAGATGTTATTCTCAAGGAGGCTCATGAAACTCCTCTCTCCATACACCCGGGAAGTACAAAGATGTACCAGGATCTTAAGACACTGAATTGGTGTCCTACCATGAAACGTGAAATTGCTCAATATGTTTCTGAATGCGACGTTTGTCAACGTGTTAAGGCAGTTCATCAGAAAACAGCTGGTCTTCTCCAACCTCTGAAAATCCCCGAGTGGAAGTGGGACATGATTGAAATGGACTTCGTTACTGGTTTTCCAATGTCCAAGAAAGGCAACGATGCAATCTTCGTTGTTATTGATCGTCTCACTAAAGTAGCTCACTTCTTTCCTGTCAAAGAGACAATCTCAGCTAGCCAGTTAGCAGAACTCTACACAACAAAGATTGTTCCCCTTCATGGTGTTCCATTCGAAATAAGCCCAGACCGTGGAAGCATATTCACTTCTCATTTCTGGAAGAGTTTTCAAGAAGCATTGGGCACCAAACTTCTGTTCAGCACAGCTTATCACCCTCAGTCTCAAGGGCAAGTCGAAAGAGTCAAACAGATTCTCGAGTATATGCTCAGAGCATGTGGTATCTCCTTTGGCATGAAATGGGAGGAATGTCTTCCATATGCTGAATTCTCCTACAACAACAGCTTCCAGGCAAGCCTAGGCATGGCACCATTTGAGGCACTCTACGGCCGCAGATGCAGGAGTCCAATCAATTGGTCTGGAGCTGGTGAACGTTCACTCTTAGGCCCTGACATTGTTAAGGAAGCCGAAGAGAAAGTTCGTATCATTCGTGACAATCTCAAGATTGCTCAGTCTCGTCAGAAAAGCTACTATGACAGCAAGCACCGGGATATGATCTATGCACCTGGTGACAAAGCATATCTCCGTGTAACTCCCCTCAGAGGCACTAATCGTTTTGGTGCGAAAGGAAAGCTTGCACCAAGATACATTGGTCCTTTCAACATTCTCTCAAGGCGTGCGGAAAATGCCTATCGTCTTGAACTTCCAGAAAAACTATCCAAGGTGCATGATGTGTTTCACGTGTCACAGCTCAAGAGGTGTTTCAAAGATCCAGATCGTGCAGTTGATCATGATTCCATTGAACTGCAAGAAGATCTCTCTTATGAGGAGCACCCTGTTCGTATTCTCGATGAGACCGAGCGTAAGACTCGCAACAAGAGCACCAAGTTCTTGAAAGTGCAGTGGTCCCATCATTCCGATAAAGAGGCAACGTGGGAGACCGAAGAGGATCTTCGCAAGAAGTATCCGGACCTTTTCTCTTCTCAGTAGGAATCTCGGGGCGCGATTCCTTCAAGGGGGGGCGTTTTGTAACATCCCAAGTATGAAAACACCCCTAGAATGTTTGCTTTTTGTTTAATTATTGTTTTGCATCATGGCATCTTAATCATTGCATTTGTTTTCTTTTTGTTTGCATCTGTTTTACTTGTTTTCACAATTGAAATTCAAACAACATTCAAATATTTTGTTTCATACTTGTTATGTTACAATTTTTCCAACTAAAAAGTTCAATCAAAACAACCATTTGTTTCCATTAAACATAAGGTTCAAACTATTTAAAATTATGGCTTTTAATGTTTCACTTAATTCAAATGATATTCAAATTCAATTGCAAATTACAAACAGCAACCATTTGAAATTTATGGAAATTACCAAAACAAACCAATCACTTGTTTCAAATAAAAACTGGAATTTAAAACTTTTAAGTTGATCAAGTTAAGTTAAGCAATTAATATTAATTTCATTCAAATTTCGAACAATTTGCAAATAGCAATTAAATTCAAATATTTTTGTAAAACAAAACTTGCAAGTTGTTGCTGTTACAATAATGAAACAATATAAAATTTTACCTAAATTTTTCTAACATCAAAACCCTAGCCATTTTCTTCCTATTTCTATTCAGCAAAAAAAAAGAGAAACGGAAAAAGGAAAAAGAAAACGGCTGGGGAGAAGCAGGCTGGGTCAAGCCCAGCCCACCACCCCAGCACACCCACGCGCGCGAAGGCCCGCTGGCCCTTCTTCTTTCTCCGTACGGCTGGCGTCAGTAGACGCCAGCGCGCACGCAGCAGGGAGCTCCACCTGCTCCCTCCCTTTCCCCCGCGCCTATATCTACCCACCTTGGCCACCAAACCCTAGCCCTAGGTCCCTGTTCCTCCCTGCCGCCGCCAGCCATCATCTCCTTCCTTTCTCCCTCTCCAATTTCTGCCGGCGTTTCGGGGGGTGGAAGAACTGCAGTGGGGGCTCGCCGTCGACAGGCCGCCATGGAGCACCTCCGTCCACGCTAGGGACACGTACGCCACCGCCAGAACATCTACTTCCTCTACAGCAGCCGCAACAGGACCCAGGAGCCGTTGATCGACGACGACGAGCTCGGCGCCGCCGCAGCTGTTCTGAAGTTTTTCATCGCGCCGTCGCCTCCGTCTACCTCCTGTCTCTCTCTCGCCTCCGACCACCCCACGGTGAGCCACCGCAGCGCCCCAGGCCTCTGTATCGCTTGATCGTTTCCTGTACGCGCGCGCCCTTGTCTGAATTCCCGGCAGCTGTCGCCAACGTGCCGCCATGGTTGCGATCGAGGTCGTTTTCGTGCAAGCTTAGGCCATCCAAGCACGCGCACAGGTTCACCTAGCTACTGCACGCACGCACACCTGCCCAGCGCCGCCAGATCTTGGTCCCCGCGCCGGCAGCACCACCGTTCCCTCCGCCGTCGTCAGTTTCAGTCGAAAGACTCAAACTTTTCGTCAGTTTCGTCAGTTAAGGGCAGCAACACCTTATCCTTCCGCGTTCGCTTCCCTGTCAACGAACGCATCCGCACCATAGTGGTGGGATCCAACGGTGCGCATCAGCGCGTCGCGGGTTCGATCCCCCCCCCCCCCCCCGCGCGCAGTTTAAGCCACATATTTTTGCTCCACTGCCACGCGGGCCTGCTGGCCCCACCTGCCATAGGCAGTGGTGGCCACGTAGGTCCACACCCACGCGCCACGCAAGCACAGCTGGGCGCTGGCCCACTGCCAGTGACCCAGGGTGGCTCTGTGCGCGTAGAAAACGTTCTCAGGGGCCATTCTGTGAATTCTTTTTTGCAGTTACGCCCCTGGACCAAATCCAAATGTTTTAAAATTGCTGTTTAGTCCCTGAAACCAAAATGCAAATAACTTTTGAATTACAAATCCAAATAATACAAATAACATATGTTTTCTGCACCAAATTAAATTCTCTACATGTTTACATCATTTGTTTTCTGTTTTGAATATTCCAAATGCATTCAAATTTCAAATTCAAACAATTCATTTAAACTTTGATTAAATGCATAACTAATTCATAATTAATTCAAATAACACAAATAAGATATGTTTTCCATGCTGTTTTGAACCACCTTTTCAAATATAAATTTTGTTTCATGTTTTGAATAATAAAAAGTGGTTAAATAACTTAAACCTTGTTTAAATCATTTAAAATTGCTAAATTCATAACTTGCTCAAATTAAATTATTTTTGAACATATAAAATATGTTTTCAAACCAGAAACACATAATCTTGTCAAATATGAATTTTATTTAATGATTTGAACAAATAAAATTCAAATAATATTAATACCTGTTTTAATTCATTTAAATCTTGTTTAAACTTGTTTAATTCATAATTAAATCATTGTAATTCCTTTTTCAATAATTGAAACATGTAATCCACCTAAAATTTTGTGCTCTAATCAAATATGAACTTTGTTATCTGTTTTGAACAATTAACCTTGATGAAAACAACAAATGCTTGTGTAACTCCTTTAAGAAGTAAATTCTCATAACTTAATAAATAATTTTCCAACCTTGGTAAACAATATATCAAATTGATTCCATTGTTGTTTCCTTTTTGTTAACATCATGCATGCATCATGCTAAGCAACTTACACATGGTAATTAGTTGTAGATCATTTAATCCCACATTAACTTCATGGGCTTTCCATATGCAATCCAAATTGCATAGGGGTCCATTTAAACATGTTATCTTGTCAACTAGTTTATTTTGATGCATCAATTAATTGCCATGCATCATCCCATGATTGTGCATTATACCCTGTTGTTGATTGTTCGTCTCTTTTCGATTGTTTGTTTGCTTCTTCTCGAATAGACGACGACGTTGAGACCGACGAGGTTTACGACACTACTACTGAGGAGTTAGCTCATTACCAGGCTACTGAGTTTGCAGGCAAGTATTCACTCACATGAACCATTGTGTCCTGTTCCACACTGGATACCGATACTTTTCGTTGTCTATTTCTGCTAGCCCTATGAATCGTTGCTTGTGTCCCGAATCCTACCACATGTTATCCTATAACCCTGATATTGCCTCACATCCACACCTATAACCCCTTGTTTGTTGCCTTAGTCTTACCTAGCATGCTTAGGGTTGCTTGTGCTCGAGTCTGTTGTCCGTTACTTTCTTTTACCATATCTATTTATGTTCTATTGGGCTCGATGTTAATCAATCAACCTGTTAATGTTTGGGTAATAATAATTTGATGATAAGGCACCGGCAGGAGGCCCGGCGTGGTTTTGAGGCCTGCTAGTGTCGACCCTAATTAGGAAAAGGGTCTTGTCTACTGATCCATGATGAGCGCACTAACCGCATGTGGGAAGCGTGTATGGGCGCCCCCCTCAACTTGACTCGATTCGCATCTCGTCCAAATCGCCGCACTTAGTTCGGGCGTTCCATTTGATGCATGCATATGCAGGTGCGAACCGAGCCCAGGGTGGAATTTTTGTAGTCTGCATTTAGGGCGGCGTGGTCTTCCAGTGCTATGAGGGTCCCCTTTTCTTCGTGGGGCTCGATTAGCCGCGCACGCACAACACGTGGTGCTTTGGGGTTGATGCGAAGAAGAGTTGGGTTGTGTTGAGTGCCTCGCTTGGTGGAAGTGCATTTCCTATTTGGCGGGGTATTCTTACGTGTACGGCCAAATTGGTGCATCCCTGCAGGGTTAAATCTTCTCGAGAAGCCGTGTTTTCCGCGGTTATGGTTGACTTGGTGAAAGTACTGGCTAACAAGTACTCAGAACAACTTGCACCTAACTAATACTAGTCTGACTAGTAATAGGCTTATTGACACAATAACCTGAACCATCATTAATCCAACTGTGTGAGTTATCCTTGGGTTGCTTCCTCAGTAGGGGGTAACATTGGATGGGTTTGTTTGGTGGTTAACAATAGTTGGTTACGATACGCTATCTTCTCTTCTCTCCGTTAGCCGGAAGTTGTAGCGTGTCTCTGTAGTTGGTTATTGCAGCCCGCTGCTATATCTTTTGTATCACCTATTCTTCCGTTGAACCTAAAGCATTTGTGCCTGGTGTTGCCGGGTACACTCTGGTGAAGTGTGAGTCTTTCTTGCCAGTACTTGTCTGTACTGACACCTATGGGGATGCGTGTTCTGCAGACTACGGTTTCGAGGATCCCCATGGAGGCTACTACGTGGAGTACGACGAGGCTGTTGACGAGTAGATAGCGGACCCGGGCAGGATCCAAGACTACGTGGATGGGCTCCGTTTTCCTTTCATTGCCGGCCTCTTTGGCCTATTTGGATTTTGTCTGTACCCAGACACTTTGTTTGTTTCCGCTGCTATGTAATGATGATATGTTGGGACATGTGTCCTCTGGATGATTGTATTTGCTATTCTCTGCTCTAGTGAGAGCCATTTGCAACTTATTTCCATCTTTTGTGTCTTAGAGATATGTTGTGCTATCATTTTGTTAAACGTCGTTGACGTACCATGTGTGTATGGTATGAAGTACGTCAATGGTAGTATCCTGATTTCTATGGGATAGTTTACGTCGACGCTGAACATATAGGGGTTGGTTGTCACACATACGTGTGTTGGCCTACTCGTAAGAGGACGTGGGTGCAGGTAAGCCCCGTAATCCAATCTACTACTGTTCACGGGAACGGCGAGTATCCTTTAGAAGTCCGGGTGCGACATTGATGAAGTGGTGCTTTTTACACGTCCCCACCCCTTCACTCAAGATTGAATGTTTGAGGATGATGGGTCTGTGTATCGATTTCTGTATCAGATATTCTTAGCAACTCTTATTTCTTTGAAAAATCTAAGAAACATCTGTATTCTTGTTAGCACTACTGGTCACCCAGCCTCTATTTGAAGTTGACTGTGTTATCAAATCCGTTCATTCCGGTGCACCTTCTCGGTTAGAGAGTTAGGTTCATACCGAAGCTCTCAAGATCATATCAGTTGCCTTGAAAAGCAAGATCCCTTTCAAACTCCGAGACATATCGGTAGGATGTGATATTCTGGCTGTCTTTCTAGAAGTATCACCAGGTTTGTTACCTGACCATGATGTCTAAACAAGGGGTAATTTGAAATACTCCTTTCTCCAAGAAACTATGCTGGACATCCAGGACTAGTGGTTGAGCTTAAACAACAACTTGGAGAGTTGGAAGGCAAAAGCTCCGCCTAACTTGATCCCCTGTTAAGGGATGTCTAGTTTCCTTTGTGTTGAAGCAGGATAGTACCTCCTTAGTGGACAAGCTATCATTCTACCTTGATTTGATTTGGGCTATCGTCAGATCAAGTTCAGATTCAAGGACTACCTTGACGGTGTTTTGACTCATGGTGTTTCCCCGATTACACCTTCATGTCCTCCAGTCTGACCAATACCTTGCCTTCTTCATGTATCGTATGAATCCCTCTTCTCGGAGTGTCTTGATAAATGTGTTGTTGAGCCCATCGACGACACTCCTCATCATCCAAGTTGCAAAAGGTTCATGTCGAACAACTGGCACTAATGTTGGAAACTTTTGAGAACCACCTTTGTGTCAGCACGAAGTTGTGTTCTGGATGTTCGAAGTAACTTACCCGATGCATGTGCTTATGGTGAAAGTTGTCGCCATGCATTCGAGAACAGTTTTCTTGTTCCTTCGGGAATAATCCCAAGTCGGTCATGTATGTGTGGACTATTCTTGAGATGGTAGGTTGTTACCTCCATTCTTTGAAGAAGTTTGCATCCACACTAAGACACTGACTGATCGTTCGTGAAAGAGAAGAAGTTTAAGAACTTTATTATCTTTGTAATCATCTTCCCAACCAGGACTCTGATGTGTTTCTTCGCAAGTAGACCATGTAGGTGCAACCGTCTTTCTCAAGTTGCTAACACATGAGTTCTGCAACCTCGCTCATCTTCTTGAGCTTAACATTGTAGTCTAGATCTTGAGAATCCAGCATATGTATCTCGTTGGTAACCGGTGCAATCTCTTCGATCAAACATACCGAGTCTGAGTTATCAACCCACTACCGAGTCTGAGTTTCCTCAAGAGTATTGAATTAGGTTCATTGAAAATACGGCATGGTTGATGTTATGATTGACACAATTAGCCGGAAGGCCTAACTCTGTAATCCTTTGAATCCATAAGAACAACCACTCTCCTTGAGAATTCCAGGGTGGCTCATTCTAACAAGTTTCCCTCACCCTCCTTCCGAACCAAAGTTTCCCCTTCACTTGATGACATACAGAAGGCTTGTCGTGAGCCTGTTGTCTGTATCTAGAACATCAAGGAAAACTTGGACGTTGATATTTCCAATATCTCTCCGTTGAACCTCCAAAACCTTTTTTCTGGTGGAACCAAGTTCCTCATGAGCACATCTCCTGGTGTTTCGTAACCGCCATTGATCAGTTCCCTTTTTCAAGTTGTTAGTACCTGAAATTCTGTTTTCTCACACATTGTGTGAATTTGTCAGTTACTTCAGCCATGGGTTCTTGACCATGTGGTAAACATATTGCTACTTCAAATCCACAATAGAAAAACGATTCCTTATTCCTTCACGTATTCTAATCCCCGTTGGTTAACCATCCTTGTGGTGTGACCAAGAATACCTCCTTAATTACGGTGTTCCAACATCTTTTGATTACTCATGTTGTGCCGTGGAGTAACATCATGACCTTTGACAAAGATCTCGACAACCTTTGACGGAATGGTTGAAAGTTCCGTTATCTTTCGTGTCCACTCCGAAGAGTGAACATGATCATGTATCAAACTCTCTCTAACGCACGATTACAATGTTTTCTCGTGTTTTCCCTCGTCAGTGGATATTATGTTTTGGTATCCAAGACCATCCTCTCCATCTTGGTATTCTGTTTGAATAAACCTCGATGTCACAAGTTGTCCAACCTTACTTTTCCAAAAGGATTTAAAGTCTTGTGCAAAGCTCATATTCTAAATCCTTTCAAGAACCATCGTCCACAAACTTGAAACCATCTCCTATTCCCTCCGTTACCTTGATGTGTTTCATATATGTTAACTCAAGAGTTCTCTATGAACATTCCTGTCATGAGTTATCCATGAGATACTCGATCTTCGTGAAGATCAGTTCCTAAGAGTTTTCCCTCTTACCTAGGTGTATCCGTTCAATACTTCACGATGCTACGGGTCAACCTCTTTGATAAGAGAACCGTAAGGTTCGAGAAGATCGTCAAAACCGGTGTTCCTTCTTTCTTCTCCTTCGAGAATCTCGGGACGAGATTCTTGTAAGGGGGTAGATTTGTAACATCCCAAATTTGGTAACAAAAGTGTGTGGTGTTGTGTTCATATCATACATGCATGAAAACAAAAATTTAAACCATGTTGAAACAATTTAAATTGTGAATTCCAATGGTTCGAGAAAGTCTCACAGATAGTACCTATTTTGGTTTCCAAAATTTTGTGTTGGAAAATATTTTAAATACACCAAAGAAACACATGGTTTTGTTGGAAATTGTATGAGGTTTCCAAAAACTATTTCTGCCAAATTTTCTGTTTGTAAAAAGGTCCTCAAAATCTGGTTTTCTGTTTTTTTAAAGTAGAACGAGACCTCTTTGTGGTTTTCTGAAAATCTAGGGGGTTTTCGTAATTTGTTTTTCCCTGTCGTCTTCCTTCTCGTGCCAGAAGGCAGGAAAGGCGCCGACGGCGACCACGCCACGTCCCTCCTTTGGCCTCGCGCGTGGATAAGACCCCGATGGAAGGCGCCGTGACACTCTTTCCCTCCTCCTAACTCGCTGCTCTCCTCTTGCTCTCTGTAACACACATGCGAGGTCGGAACCCTAGCTCGCCGGAATTCGCTCCTCGCCGACGCTACACGCTGCCCCGCGGTGAACCGAGCGCACCGGCAGCTCCGCTGTCCCCCCTTGTCCTCCTCGTCAAGTATCAGAAGCCGGGATGGCCCCAATCAAGCGAATCGTGCCGTCTTCCCCGAGTCCGGCCGCCGGCTCCCCGTACTCGCCGTCGGCGACTCCGTCCGCCCCTGCCCCATCCGACCATCCCACGAGCTCCAGCGCACCTTGGTGAGGCTCCCCATCCCCTGAATCGCCTCGCCACCGTGCACCCATGGCCGCCGCCGCGGTTCCTCGCCGCCGGTGAGCTTTCCGGCGACCATTTGGTCCGCCGCCGGCACCCCTAGGTTCCCCTCCACCTCCTCTAGCTCATGGTGTGGTTTAATTTCTGAATTGCACACGTTTTTCATCGAATTTGATGTTAGTTGTGAAGATCAGAGAAGATTCGTCCTGGGTGATGTCACAGTGACGTCGTGATGATGTCATATCTCCTATGTTTAATAATTCCAGAAAAATGGTCTATTTTGTAAAATCAATAACTATTAAAATAATAATCAGAAAAATAAAAGTGAGGTACCAAAATGATCATAAAAATATTCTCTATCAAAATATGTAATTTTCACACATGTTTGAGAAAGTTAAAAAAATGGCCTTTATTTAATGTTGTTTAATCATTTAAAGATAGAAAAATAAGTTTTTATTCAATAAAATTAGAAAATTAAAAGTTATATATCAAATTGCTCAAAATGAAAAATGCAACCTAGTTATGATGTTTTCAAACCCATTTGAGCAACTAAATTGTAACCACTTACAGAATCGTCCGAATTGCCCCTTCGGGGTCCATTTCGGGCTAATTCCAGAAAAACTGCATAATTGCCATACGAATCCTAGCAACCCTATCTTCATGTCTCGGGCTTTATTTCAGTGCATTAACTTGCTCATGCATACATATTGCGCATTGCATCGATGCCATGGTTGATTGTTCTTCTTTGTTTCGGTGTTATTCCCCCTCGATATAATCCGACTCCGAAGACAAGGCCAACAACTCCATGACGAATACTTGATCTTAACCGACAAGTCAAGAACTTATTCCTGAAGACTTTATCTGGTTTTCTTATAACCAAGGTAAGCATAACCTCTTATGTGCTCATATATGGTTTCAAAGTGATTTGAATCTCGTACTTTGAATCCGGTTCCAAACTATTTGATGTCAGTAGATAGAGTTCGCCTATATACTGGATAACCTAGATATCCTGATCCACAGCACCTAGCAGCTATAGGTTTGTTTGTGCGCGCTCCGCTAAACCCTGTGAGTCTTGCTTAGCCATGCCTATTTGTGATCTGATCCATCCGGTTGATGAATCTGTTCAACGCGTGAATCTATTATGTCAGGTTCTTGTGAATTGCATTATCTTTGATAACTTGACTAATCACGGCATGGATGTGAGGCCACAATGGGTTGTGGCGTTTTGTCCTGTTCATGCCCCTAGGAGCGAGTTCTCGCCTTCGAGCCAAGACTGAGCGTACAGCCACACGTGGGTCGATGAAGCCCGCCTGGCTGACTAACTTGTTTAACCTTATCCATGACCCACGTAGTTTGAGCTTTCCATCTGCGTGTGTGTTGGAAAACGTTTTGGAGAAAATTAGGTCGTGACCGGGACAAGTGATGGACGAACACGGATCTTGATTCCGACTCACAGAACAGGTGCCATCAGGAGGTGGCCAACTCCCTGTTGACGGGGTGGCCCTGTTTGGGTTGACTCATGGATATAGTTCGACAAGGTAAAGGCCGGGAATCGACCACCCTCTGCCGGCACTTCCCAGACTAGTGCTAACCCTGGTGGCACTAAGAGTCGGTTGGTACGTGTGGGTAAAGTGGTACACCCCTCCAGGGTTAAATCTTTTCGAGAAGTCGTGTCTGCGGTTAAAGACGACTTGGTGACGGATTATGTGATCATAGATAACTTGAACGGAATGACTAAAACATGTTGATAACGAATGAAGGATGCCTCCTCGGAGATGCCGAGAGGGGTTACCTTGTAACATGAGATAGTGGAACAACTGGAGGTGGTGATCTTTTGAGCACGAGGTGCTGATATGATTTGGAGGATTAAAAAGATGATGATATCATTAGTTGAGTAGCTTTCTCATCAGTTTTCAAAATACTCCATGAGACGTGCTATTCCTCCCTCAACTTGTAAAACAAAGATGGCTTTACGCAAAATAACCTTCATAACACTTTCTAAAAGATAGCAGATATATAATAGGTTAACTAAGTCTTGTTGAGTACCTCCCGTACTCAGGTTTGCTTAATTTTGGTTCAGGAGAAAATCTTACATCGGTGGTGTTTCGACGTGGACATTGACGAGTAGTTCGGGGTTCCCAGGTAGCAGCCTGGAATCTATGGGCTGGGACGTCGCCTTATGTTGCGGCCTCTTAGGCCTTTTTGGTTCTTGTTGATTAGCAACATAATTTGCCTTCCGTTTTCTGATGTAATGTTGGGTCATGTGACCTCTGCTTGTAAGCTATACTCTAGTATTACCTGTTTAATACAACTTCAATGTCTAGAATGGTGCTTTGATCGGTTGTTGGTTTCGAGCTCATTGTTATACAGTTTTGGCTATGCCTGCATATTTGTCGCAGTCGAGGGGTTGTGGAGCCGATGATCCATGTCCGAGCCCGCCCGCCGATGTGATTCGGCCTGGGGCGAGGTAACCCCATTAACCCTCGATTGTTGTTATACTTTCTGGACACATAGCAGCTCTGTATAACTTTGGTCCCGTTCCTTCAGTTTCATCCGACTCGTGGATGCTTGGGTATACATATCTGGTTATGACTAGCATGGACACAAGGAGTACTAGACCGGGGATCCGGACTACGTGCCAATGAATCCGGTCTGCCTGCCGTTGTTTGTTGTGGCCGGGGCTGGTAACCCTGAAGCCCTTGTGAGTCTATTGCTAGGAGCACATGACAGTTTGTATATCTCTGGGTCCAGGGTCTGACAATGACTAACACGCCAAAGAAAATTAACTAGTACAACTAGCATTGTTTGATGTTGAATGATTCTTCTATAAAGGAAAGGGAATATTGAAAATAGTATTACAAAAAGAAATATGGCAGAAAAAGAAGATAACTGGAAAAGTCCAGCTCGGGAGTATATGCTTGATATACAAGTTATAGATGTATTACTAGTTAACAAAGTATTTTGGGTATTTTGATACCACATTGGTTGGTATGAGTTTTCATACAAAGCAACACAATGCAAGAAATACAAGGGCCTAAAATGAACTAGTAATAGATGTGGAATCGATCATGACAAGAACAGAAATAAAGTGTTATTGCGTTCATTGTCCTATCGAACCAAATATTCAAGATTTACTTTAATAACTTAATAAGTTGTTATTTTGAATAAGTCTTTTGTGAGAACAAATGAGATTGTTCAAACTATGACCATACTCCATAATTGATGGATATGTTAATATAAATCATGTTGATAAAGTAAACATATATAAAACTAAGTGCTAAACGTTGCAAGACGTAAAAGAGTTTCACTTAAATTGTGACACCACCATTTTAGTTCATATCGGAAAGGAAAACATGAAGGAACTCCATGTTGATGGACTTCCGGAGTCATTTTGTTTTGAATAAATTGACGCTTGTGAGACCTCTTCCAAAAGATGACTAGAATTCCGTTCTTAGGACAAAGTAGAATGGACGACTAATTTAGTGGAGATTATACATATTGATGTATATAGTCCATTATGTGTAGTCATGTATGGTGGATTAATTTTTCCTTCATAAAATTGTGTCGATTATTTGAGTAGATATGTGAGTATATCTATTTAAAGAGAACAGAGTTTGACATTTTGAATTGGTTCAAATGGTTGTTAATATGAAGTAAAAATCATTGTAACAAGATAATCAAGTATTTATGATTGGATCATAAAGGATAAAGTTTGAGTTACAAGTTAAGCAAAACATCCGAGAAGTTGCAGAATTGTTCTACAACTTATATTACTCGAATTACCCCACATTAGTTTGGAGTGTTCGAGAGACAAAATCAAACCTTGTTTGACATGGTAAGATTAATAAAATTGCCATTATAATTTTTGTAGTTTACACATCAATGACAATCGCTTTTCCACTGAAAAGAGCACCATCATAATCCGTTGAAATTGACAACATATAAGATATGGTTTGGGTAGTGACCCGAATTGTCATTTTCTTCAGTTTTCGTATGCATAGCATGTGTAAAATGTTTACAACCAAAATAGGATAAATATATGTTTATAAGGTTATCCCAAATAAAACATTGTGTATTTCTCCTATCACCAAACCAAAAGATAAATGTTGTTTGTCCGAAAGGGTTGATTTCTCAAGAAAGTAGTTCTTGCGAAATAAGTGAGTGGGAGCACAGTACAAACTCAACGAGGTTAGAGAATCTTCGTTATCATGTCAAGAGTAGCGCAGCACTGGAAGTAGTTGTTCCGGGGATTTCTATTTTGACAAAGTAGAAGACACTACATCTGTTGTAGATATTTCGGATGAGTTTGCGTACTGAACCACAAAAGTCCTAAAACTTTGTACTTAGACCAACTTGTGGTTTAAGAGTAAAGTGTTGTTTGGACAACAAAAGGACTTGGACCTTATAAATGAAGCAAATGATGGGCCCTGACTTCGTAAAATTGACTATGAGTCATTATATCCGCCATAGTATCCTTGTATGAATATCAAGTATGTGACTTGGTAGTCCTTTCGATAGGCTTGAGGCCTAACGATAGAAAAATGGGTCTATATATCGACAAAGACATGGATTTTTACATCATTGGAAAGTTGTACTTATCGAAAAGTTGTTTTCGACGAAGTTCAAAGAGTTGACTACTACAAGATTTTGATCTTCCGTAGTAATGCTTAGTCTATGCGGATAGATCTAGCAAAGTTATGTATTATGATATGGATGTTGAATAACAAAACCAACTCTCCTCTCGAGGAAGTTTGATCAAGGATGTGTACTTGTCACAGTCTGAGAGTTTTGTAAAATTCAAAAGGTCGCTAGAAATGTATGCACACTTCAATGGTTGAAGTGAGCATAACGAAGTTGAAACCTTTACCTTAATGAAGTTATCAAAAGAGTTTGATTCCACCATGAACGATAAATATGCTTGTAGAGTTACAAGAAATTAAGTGGGAGCGCTATAACATATTCCAATACTTTATGTAGATGACATATGGTTGATTGGAAAATATGTATTTTAAATTAACACGGTTAAGAAATTCATATTGATGAAAGGCTTAGAAGATATTGGGCATCGATATCTATAAGAGATGGATTGAAGCGCCTGATATGATTGAAGCCAAATTACATATATGAAATATTGAAGTAAGTCAATATCAAAATGACAAGGAGTTCTTGTCACATGGAAAATAATTGTAACATCCCAAGTATGAAAAACACCTTTAGTATGTTTGCTTTCTGTTAATTTATGTTTTGCATCATGTCATCATAAGCTTTGCATTTGTTTTCCTTTGTTTTCCATTTGTTTTTCCTTGTTTTTCCATTTGATTTTCAAACCAAAAATTCAAATCTTTGTTTCATACTTGTTCTGTTACAATGTTTCAAATAAAACTTGCAATCAAACCAATCTTTTGTTCATAATAAACTTGAAATTAAACACTTTTAAGTTGCTTCTTTCAATTATTCAATTAATTCAAATTTTCACTCAAATTCAACTAAATTACAAACAGCAACACAATTTGAAATTTTTGAAAAACAAAAGTTTGCAAATTGGTGCTTTTGTAAATGACAACCTATAAAAATTAGCACAAAAATTTAAACCCCCTAAAACCTTCCTTTTTCTCTCCTTTTCTTCCTTTTCTTTTCCTGCAAAAAAAAACAGAATCAGTAAAACAGAAAAAAAAAATAACAGAGAGGGGAGAGGGCAGGCCAGTGGGCTGAGCCCAGCCCACCAGCCACGGCCTACGTACCCCCTCGTACCTTACCTCTGTACGGCGCGCATCAGCGCTGCCCACGTCGGCAGGCAGAGGAGGCAATGGCCACAGCGGCTCCTCCTCCTCCTTTTAAGCTCACCCCCGAGCTCCACCCTCTGGCCTAAACCCTCCTCCTCCATCTCTCCCTCACGCCGCCGCAGTTTCCCTTCTCCTTCCTCCCTCTGCTTCCCTCTCTGTCGATGTACCCACCTCCACCGAGCACCACCGTCACCAGACCCCGACGATCGCCGCGCCCATGATGCTTCTCCGCGCGGGGTGAGCACGGGAATCGGACCCCCGTGCCATCCTCGTCCTCCTCGCTTCATCGCCAGGGCCTGGGAGGCCTTGGATCGTCGCCGTCGTCCATCGACTGTCGCCACCGTCCTCACCGAGCCCGAGCACCACCTTCTCCTTCCGTCCCACGGTGAGCATGCCCACCTCGTTCCTTTCCCTCTCTTCATCTCGACTTCACGCGCACGTACCACCTCCCTGGATTGCACCACGCATCCAACCGCGAGCAGCAGCACCGCAGCAATGCTCACCGCCGGCGGCCTCTGTCAGATTCAGTTAACTGAATCTTCTTTAGTTTCAGTTAAACGGCCACGAACTAAACCTCATACCCCCCCACGCCTTATACTGCCAACAAACAGCAGCTCACCCCACTGGCCAACGCGCTGCGCGCACGCACACGAGGGCGTGGGTTCGATTCCCAGCCTCGCGGGCTTAAATCCCAACCTTTTGCACTGCGCGCTGACAGGTGGGGCCTCCCTGTCAGCGACGCGTGCTGCCACGCAACGCCACCGTGGCCCAGGGCCCCCTCGTCAGTGGCCTAGGCTGGGCCACTGCGAGGTGTAATTCGTTCTGGCCCTTTTTCTTTTTAAATCCAGTCCATGTTTCTTTATAGATTGGTCCCTGGAATTTAAACTAACATAACTTCCTCATTTCAAATCCAAATTAAATAAATAAAATATGTTTTCTGTACCAAATTTAATTCTCTACCTGATTAAATCTTTTGTTTTTTTTTGAACATTTCAAATGTTTTCAAAATTCAAATTCAAACAACTCATTTCAAATTTGGTCAAATTCAGAACTATTTCAAATGTAATTCAAATGTCCCATATAAAATATGTTTTCCATGCCAAATTGAACCACCTTTCCAAATATAAACTTTGTTTCCTGTTTTGAATAATTAAAATTGGGTAAATAATTTTAAACCTTGTTAAATCATTTAAAATTGCTAAATTCATAACTTGGTCAAATTAAATTCTTTTTGAACATATAAAATATGTTTTCAAACCAGAAAATTATAACCTTTCCAAATATGAATTTTTATTTAATTTTTTGAACAAATAAAAATTCAAATAAATTCATACTTGAATTAAATTCATTTAAATCTTGTTTAAACTTGTTTAATTCATAATTAATTCATTCTAATTCCTTTTTCAACAAATGAAACATGTATTCCACCTAAAATTTTGTGTTCTTTCCAAATGTGAACTTTTTTGTTTATTTTGAACAATTAAAATTGGTGAAAACAACAAATGCTTGTGTAACTCCTTTAAGAAGCCAAAATTTCATAACTTAATAAATAAATTTTCAAACTTGGTAAAACACCTTTTCAAATTGAATCTATTGTTGTTTTCTTTTTGTTTTCCTCATCCATGCATCATGCTAATCCACTTTCACAGGTTAGTTATTTGTAGATCAATTAATCCAACCTTAATTCATGGGCTTTCCATATGCAATCCAAATTGCATACGGGTCCATTTAATTATGTTACCATGTCAACTAGCTTATTTTGATGCATAAATTAAATTGTCATGCATCATCCCATGATTGTGCATTATGCCATGTTATTGATTGTTTGTCTGTCTGCGTTGTTTGTTTGCTTCTTCTCGAATAGACGACGACGCTGAGACAGACGAGGTTTACGACACTACTTCTGAGGAGTTAGCCCAGTACTAGGATACTGAGTTTGCAGGCAAGTATTCACTCACATGAACCATTGTGTCCTTTCCACACTGGATATCGATACTTTCTGTTGTCTATTCTGCTAGCCTTAAGATTCGTTGCTTGTGTTCCGATCCTATCACATGTTATTTTGTAACCCTGATATAGCCTCACCTCCACACCTATAACCCTGTTGCTTGTTGCCTGTGTCCTACTAGCATGCTTAGGGTTGTTTATGTTCGAGTCTGCTATCCGTTATTTCTGTTACCATATTTACTATGTTCTGGGGGCTTGATGTTAAACAACAACCTGTTAATGTTTGAGGTAATGCTAATTTGATGATAAGGCACCGGCAGGAGGCCGGGTATGGTTTTGAGGCCTGCTAGTGTCGAACTCAGGAAAAGTTCTTGTCCTCTGGATCCATGTTGAGCGCGCTAACCGCATGTGGGAAGCGTGTATGGGCGCCCCCCGCAACTCTGATTCGATTCGCATCTCGTCCAAATCGCCACACTTAGTTCGGGCTTTCCATTTGATGCACGCATATGCAGGTACGAACCCGAAGCCAGGGTGGAAACTTTTGTAGTCGGCATTTAGGGCGGCGTGGTCTTCCAGTGCTATGAGGGTCCCCCTTTTCTTCGTGGGGGCTCGATTAGCCGCGCACGCACAACACGTGGTTCTTTGGGCTTGATGCGAAGAAGAGTTGGGTTGTGTTGAGTGCCTCGCTTGGTGGGTTTGATCCCCGTCTAGCGGGGTATTCTTACGTGTACGGCCAAATTGGTGCACCCCTGCAGGGTTGAATCTTCTCGAGAAGCCGTGTTGTCCGCGGTTATGGATGACTTGGTGATAGGGCTGGATAACAAGGATTAGACAACTTACACCTAACTTAATATCAATTTGACTAGTAATAGGCTTACTGACACAATAACCTGAACCATCACTAATCCAACTATGTGAGTTATCCTCGGATTGCTTCTTTGGATAAGGGGCGAGATCCAGGATGGGTTTGTTCGAGGTTAGTAGCAGTTGGTTACGATACGCTATCTTATCCCCTTCTTTTAGCCGGAAGTTGTAGCGTGTTTCTATAGTTGGTTAGAGCAGCCCGCTGCCGCACTTTTGTATCACCTATTCTTTCGTTGAACCCAAAGCATTTGTACTTGGTGTTGCCGGGTACACGTTGGTATCTTGTGAGTCTTGCTTGCCAGTACTTGTCTGTACTGACCCCTTTGGGGTTGTGGTTTCCGCAGACTACGTTTCCGAGGATCCCCATGGTGGCTACTACGTGGAGTATGACGAGGCTGCTGACGAGTAGATAGCGGACCCGGGCAGGATCCGAGACATCGTGGATGGGCTCCGTCTTTTCGTTTCCGGCCTCTTAGGCCTATTTGGATCTTGTCTATACTCAGACACTTTGGATGCTTCCGCTGTGATGTAATGATGAATTGTTGGGACATGTGTCCTCTGGATGATTGTATTTGCTATCTCTGCTCTAGTGAGAGCTATTTGCAACTTATTTCTATTTCTTTGTGTCTTAGACATTTGTTGTGATATCACTTGTTCAAATGCCGTTGACGTACCATGTGTGTATGCTATGAAGTACGTCAATGGAAGTAGTCGGATTTCTATGGGATGGTTTACGCAGACGATGGATAGTAGAGAATGGTTGTCACACGTTTACGTGTTGGCCTGCTCATATTGACATGCGGGTACCGGTATGCCCCGTTGTCGCACCCGGACTTCTAGAGGATACTCGCAGTTCCGTTGAACAGTAATTGATTGGATTACGGGGCTTACCGGCACACGCATCTCTTACGAGTAGGCCAACACACGTATGTGTGACAACCAACCCCTACTGTTCATCGTCTACGTAAACCATCCCATAGAAATCAGGATACTACCATTGACGTACTTCATACCATACACACATGGTACGTCAACGGCGTTTAACAAAATGATAGCACAACAGATCTCTAGGACACAAAAGATGGAAATAAGTTGCAAATAGCTCTCACTAGAGCAGAGATAGCAAATACAATCATCCGGAGGACACATGTCCCAACATAACATCATTACATCTCAGCGGAAGCATTCAAAGGGTCTGAGTACAGACAAATCCAAATAGGCTTAAGAAGCCGGAAACGAAAAGACGGAGCCCATCCACGATGTCTCGGATCCTGCCCGGGTCCGCTATCTACTCGTCAGCAGCCTCGTCAAACTCCACGTAGTAGCCATCACGGGGATCCTCGTAAGCGTAGTCTGCGGAAATCACAGCCCCAAAAGGGTCAGTACATAAACGTACTGGCAAGCAAGACTCACAGTTCACCAAAGTGTAACCCGTCAACACCAAGCACAGATGCTTTGGGTTCAACGGAAGAAAGGGTGATATAAAAGATGCGGTAGCTGGCTGCACTAACCAACTACAGAACATGGTACAACTTCCGGCTAACAGAACGAAGATAAGATAGCGTATCGTAACCAACTGCTACTAACCTCAAAACAAACCCATCCTGGATCTTGCCCCTTATCTGAAGAAGCAATCCGAGGACAACTCACACAGTTGGATTAATGATGGGTCAAGTTATTGTGTCAATAAGACTATTACTAGTCAAGTTATCATTAGTTAGGTGTAAGTTGTTCTGAGTACTTGTTAGCCAGTACTTTCACCAAGTTAACCATAACCGCGGAAAACACGGCTTCTCGAGAAGATTTATCCCTGCAGGGCTGCACCAATTTGGCCGTACACGTAAGAATATCCCGCTAGACGGGAATCAAACCCACCAAGCGAGGCACTCTACACAACTCAACTCTTCTTCGCATCAAGCCCAAAGCACCACGTGCTGTGCGTGCGCGGCTAATCGAGCCCCACGAAGAAAAGGGGACCCTCATAGCACTCTAAGACCACGCCGCCCTAAATGCCGACTACAAAAGTTCCACCCTGGCCTCGGGTTCGTACCTGCATATGCGTGCATCAAATGGAAAGCCCGAACTAGGTGTGGCAATTTGGACGAGATGCGAATCGAATCAAATTGAGGGGGGCGCCCATACACGCTTCCCACATGCGGATAGTGCGCTCATCATGGATCAGTAGATAAGACCCTTTTCCTAATTAGGGTCGACACTAGCAGGCCTCAAAACCACGCCGGGCCTCCTGCCGGTGCCTTGTCAGCAAATTATTATTACCCAAAATCAACAGGTTGTTGTTTAACATCGAGCCCCAGAACATAATAGAAATATAGTAACAGAAAGTAACGGGTAACAGACTCGAGCAGAAACAACCCTAAGCATGCTAGTAAGACACGGGCAACAAGCAAAGGGGTTATAGGTGTGGAGGTGAGGCAATATCATGGCTAAGGGATAACATGTGATAGGTTCGTAACAGGAGCAACTATTCATATGGCTAGCAGAATAGACAACGGAAAGTATCGGTATCCAATGTTGAAAGGAACACAATGGTTCATGTGAGTGAATACTTGCCTGCAAACTCAGCAGCCTGGTACTGAGCTAGATCCTCAGAAGGGGTGTCGTAGGTATCGTCTGTCTCAACGTCGTCGTCTATCCGAGAAGAAGCAAACAAACAACGCAGAGAGACAAACAATCAATAACATGGCATAATGCACAATCATGGGATGATGCATGACCATTTAATTGATGCATCAAAATAAACTAGTTGACATGGTAACAACATGATTAAATGGACCCACATGCAATTTGAGTTGCATATGAAAAGCCCATGAATTATGGTTGAAACAATTGTTTTATAACTAATCAACAGGTGAAGGTGGATTAGTATGATGCATGGATGAAGAAAACAACAAAATAACAACAATAGAACCAATTGGAAATAAGGTTAACCAATTTTGGAATTTTAGTTATTAAGTTAAGAATTTTGGTTCCTTAAAGGTGTTACACAAGCATTTGTTGTTTTCACCAATTTAAATTGTTCAAAACAAATAACAAAATTCATATTTGGAAAGTACACAAAATTTTAGGTGGATTACATGTTTCAATTATTGAAAAAGGAATTTCAATGATTTAATTATGAATTAAACAAGATTAAACAAGTTTTAAATGAATTTAAAACAAGTTTGAATATTATTTGAATTTTATTTGTTCAAAGCATAAATTCAAATTCATATTTGAAAAGTTTATACTTTTCTAGTTTGAAAACATATTTTATAAGTCCAAAAATAATTTAATTTGAGCAAGTTATGAATTTAGCAAATTTAAATGATTTAAACACAAGGAATTTTAATTATTCAAACCATGAAACAAAATTTATATTTGAAAAGGTGGTTCAAAATAGCATGGAAAACATATTTTATTTGTGTTATTTGAATTAAGTATGAATTAGTTATGCAATTAATCAAATTTTAAATGAATTGTTTGAATTTGAAATTTGGATGCATTTGAATTATTCAAAACAGAATACAAATGTTATAAACAGGTAGAGAATTAAATTTGGTTCAACAAACATATTTTATTTATATTATTTGGATTTAGGAATTAAAAGTTATTAGCAATTTATTTTCAGGTACCAATCTGTAATGAAAAAGGATTTAATTTGAAACAGAAAAGCTGAAAAAGGTTTTATACCTCGCAGTGGCTAGCCCTAGCCACTGACGAGGGGGCCCAGGGCACTGTGGCCCACGTGGATGCACGCGTGGCAGCACAAGTCGCTGACTGGTGGACCCTGCCTGTCAGCTGCCTAGCGAAAAAGATTGGTTTTAATCGCGCGGGGCAGGGCTCGAACCTGCACCCGGGGGCGCGCGCGCAAGCGTTGCAACCACTGCAGTAGCGATGTGCTCTTGTCAGTATAGGGGACGCGAACAGGTTGAGGTTCAGTTCGTGTTAACTGAACTTTTGTTCAGTTAACTGAACCTGAACGTGGCCGTACCGCGGGAAGACGATGGCGAACTGGTACCGGGCCGTGGAGAGAGGTAAGGTGGGCTGGGCCGTGCTGCTCCCCCCCCCCCCCCTCTATGAGCGTTTTTTTCCTTTTTTTTATTTTTCTCTTTTGTTGTTTTTTTTTGCAGAAATGGAATAGGAAGAAAATAGAAAGGGTTTTGGGGTAGAAAATTTTAGGGAAAATTTTTATATTACTTATTTATGTAATAGCAACAAATTGCAAGTTTTTGTTTTACAAAAAGTTCAAAATAAAAATGTTGTTTGTAATTTAATTCAAATTTGGATGGATTTGATTATTAAGTGATTTATTGGAAACAAGATTTAATTAGTTTGAACCTTTAGTTTAAATGGAAACAAATGATTATAAATGTGTTGTAATTTTCATGATTTCAAATTGGTTGCTGTTTGTAATTGAAATTGAATTTGAATGTTGAATGGAATTTGAATTAAATGAATGATTAAAAGCCACAAGTTAATTAGTTGAACCTTCTGGATTAAATGGAAACAATTGAGGTTTTGAGTTGAACTTTTATTTGAAAAATTGTGACATAACAAGTATGAAACAAAGGTTTGAATTTCAATTGTGAAAACAGAGAAAAACAGATGCAAACAAAAGGAAAACAAATGCAAACAAAGTAATGAGTATGATGACATGATGCAAAACTTTAATAAACAAGAAACAAACATTCTATGGTAAGTATTCATACTTGGGATGTTACAAAGGTCCGGATACTTCTTGCGAAGATCCTGTTCGGTCTCCCACGTTGCCTCTTTATCGGAATGATGAGACCACTGCACCTTCAAGAACTTGGTGCTCTTGTTGCGAGTCTTACGCTCGGTCTCATCGAGAATTCGAACAGGGTGCTCCTCATAAGAGAGATCTTCTTGCAGTTCAATGGAATCATGATCAACTGCACGATCTGGATCTTTGAAACACCTCTTGAGCTGTGACACGTGAAACACATCGTGCACCTTGGATAGTTTTTCTCGAAGTTCAAGACGATAGGCATTTTCCGCACGCCTTGAGAGAATGTTGAAAGGACCAATGTATCTTGGTGCAAGCTTTCCTTTCACACCAAAACGATTAGTGCCTCTGAGGGCAGTTACACGGAGATATGCCTTGTCACCAGGTGCATAGACCATATCCCTGTGCTTGCTGTCATAGTAGCTTTTCTGACGAGACTGAGCAATCTTGAGATTGTCACGAATGATGCGAACTTTCTCTTTGGCTTCTTTAACAATGTCAGGGCCTAAGAGTGAACGTTCACCAGCTCCAGACCAATTGATTGGACTCCTGCATCTGCGGCCATAGAGAACTTCAAATGGTGCCATGCCTAGGCTTGCCTGGAAGCTGTTGTTGTAGGAGAATTCAGCATATGGAAGGCAATCCTCCCATTTCATGCCAAAGGAGAGACCACATGCTCTGAGCATATGCTCGAGAATCTGATTGACTCTTTCGACTTGCCCCTGAGACTGAGGATGGTAAGCTGTGCTGAACAGAAGTTTGGTGCCCAATGCTTCTTGAAAGATTTTCCAGAAATGAGAAGTGAATATGCTTCCACGGTCTGAGCTTATTTCCAATGGAACACCATGAAGAGGAACAATCTTTGCTGTGTAGAGCTCTGCTAACTGGCTAGCTGAGATTGTTTCTTTGACAGCAAAGAAGTGAGCTACTTTAGTGAGACGATCAATGACAACGAAGATTGCATCGTTGCCCCTCTTGGACTTTGGAAAACCAGTGACGAAGTCCATTTCAATCATGTCCCACTTCCACTCGGGGATTTTCAGAGGTTGGACTAGACCGGCTGTTTTCTGATGGACTGCCTTAACACGTTGACAAATGTCGCATTCAGAAACGTATTGAGAAATTTCACGTTTCATGCCAGGCCACCAATACAGCGTCTTGAGATCCTGGTACATCTTTGTACTTCCAGGGTGGATGGAGAGAGGAGTTTCATGAGCCTCCTTGAGAATGACATCTTTGAGACTTTGAATCTGAGGAACTGCAATGCGTCCTTCGAAGAACACAGTTCCCTTGTCGTCAATTGTGAAGGACTTAAATTTATCCTTGCCTTCTTTGATGTGCTCTACCATCTTCTTGATTTCAGCATCACGAAGTTGTTCAAAACGAATCTTGTCCTCGAGAGTTGGACTGGCTGTCAAGCTCGCAAGATAGCCTTGAGGAACAAGACCAAGGTTCAGCTTCTGGAATTCTTCATGAAGTGGAGGTTGGCTTTCCATGATCATGAGATTATTGCAATATGACTTGCGACTGAGAGCATCGGCCATAACATTAGCCTTGCCTGGAGTGTAAGAAATGGTGAGATCAAAGTATTTAATCTTTTCAATCCATCTCCTTTGCCTGAGGTTTAGATCTGGTTGAGTGAAGATGTATTTCAGACTCTTATGATCGAAAAAGATTTCAGTGCGATTACCCAATAAGTATTGCCTCCATTTCTTGAGGGCAAACACAACTGCTGCAAGTTCTAGGTCATGTGTGGGATAGTTTTGCTCATGTGCGTTCAACTGACGTGAAGCATAAGCCACAACTTGACGTTCTTGCATAAGAACTGCACCTAGACCTTGGAGAGATGCATCACAGAATATCTGGAAAGGTTTGGTAGTATCTGGGCCAACCAGAACTGGTGTAGAAGTGAGTTTAGTCTTCAGGAGATTGAAACTTTCATCACATTGTGGAGACCAAACGAACTTCTTGTCCTTCTTTGTGAGATCAGTGAGAGGTTTGGCAATCTTGGAGAAGTTTTGGACGAAACAACGGCAATAGCTAGCCAAGCCAAGAAAACTTCTTACTTGCTTTACCGTCTTAGGAGGTTTCCAATCAACAATTGCTTTAACCTTTTCAGGATCAATGGCTATGCCCTTGGCAGAAATGACATGACCAAGGTAAGCAACTTCTGGAATCCAGAACTCACATTTGGAGAACTTGGCATATAGACGATGCTCGCGAAGTTTCATGAGAGTGAGACGAAGATGTTCTCCATGCTCTTCCTCAGATTTGGAGTAGACAAGGATGTCATCAAGATATACCACAACGAACTTGTCGAGGTATTCATGGAAGACAAAATTCATGAGTCGAGAGAATGTCGCCGGTGCATTGGTGAGACCAAAGGACATGACGGTGTATTCATATAGACCGTACCGAGTGGTGAAAGCTGTTTTTGGAATATCTTCCTTTCTGATCTTTATTTGATGGTAACCCATTCTCAAGTCCAACTTGGAGAATATTGAGGCTCCAGCAAGCTGATCAAAAAGATCATCGATACGAGGAATTGGATACTTGTTTTTGATGGTTTTCTCGTTAAGAGGACGATAGTCAACAACGAGTCTCTTTGTTTGATCCTTCTTCGCAACGAACAGAGTTGGGCAACCCCAAGCGGAGGAACTAGGTTGAATGTAACCTTTTTCCATGTACATATTGATTTGCTCCTTCAACAATTTTAGTTCAGGAGGAGCTATCTTGTATGGATGCTTAGAGATTGGAGCAGTACCTGGTTCAAGCTCGATCACGAACTCAACTGCTCTGTCCGGAGGCATCCCTGGCAACTCTTCTGGAAAGACGTCAGGGAATTCACAAACCACCGGAACATTTTCGAGTAGAGGTAGAGGTTTTGCATCGAGGGTGTATAGCTGAACAGACTATCTGGCCAGAAGGGTGGAACAGATTTATTGACTTCTGAGCACAGTCAATCGTAGCTTTATTGGCCTTCAACCAATCCATGCCAAGAATGACATCAATGTCAGAATTGCCAAGCAGAATGAGGGAAGCAAGGAATATGTGACCTCCAATTAGGATCTGATTTTCATGACTGATCTTGGAAGTTTGCATAGTTGCTCCAGGGGAGTTTACTACTAGCGGGGAACCCAAACCAACAAAGGGGAGTTTAACTGCTGTCGCAAAGATCTTTGACACGAAAGAATGCGATGCTCCGGTATCAAACAACACTTTAGCTGGAAAAGAGTTTACGGGAAATGTACCGAGAACGACGTCAGGAGCTTCCTCAGCTTTGTCGGCCTTGATATGATTCACCCTCGCGGTCCTCCCGATAGGCCTGTTGTTGGAGTTGAAGGCTTTAGCCGGGGGAGCACGCACCATTGCCTGGTTTGTGTTGGGACGCGGTGGTGGTGGAGGTAGCTGCCTCTGAGTGCACTTGTCAGCGTAGTGGCCCGTCTGCTTGCATTTGTAGCAAGTGACGACACGAGGAGTATCTGGCCTTGGCTGCCCCATTGAAAACCTCTGACCTTGCATGTGAGCTGGGTTGGGTGGGCGGGGAGCAAAGCCTGGAGAAGCTTGGGCATATGAAGCCCTAGTGACAGCACCATTTGGCACCCAGATTCGGCGCTTCTGCGGAGGGGTGGTCATGTTGGAGGAGGAACCACCCTCACGCGAGTGCTTTCGAGACTCCTCGAACGCCTTGAGCCCATTTTCCTCATTGAGCGCGGTGTTCACGAGCTCCTCGCAGTCTTTGGTCTTGATGTTGGTGAGGGCGTACTTGAGTTCCGGGTTAAAACCTCTGCGGAACCTTGCCATCTTCTTGGCTTCAGTAGACACCTCATCACCAGCGTATCGAGCGAGGCGATTGAACTCGCTCTGATAGCCAATGACGTCCAGCTTGCCCTGCTTGAGTGAGCAAAACTCTTCACGCATCCTTTCCATGAGACCATCTGGAATGTGGTGCTTCAGGAAAGCTTCCTTGAAACAACCCCAGGTGATTGGGTAGCCAGCTCTCATGGTCTGGTAGTTCTCCCACCAAGTAGCTGCCTGACCCTTCAGCAGATAGGATGCATACTTGACCTTGTCTTCCTCAGCGACGTGAGCAATCTCCAGAGCCCTAGCTATCTCACGGATCCAGTCATCAGCATCCAGAGGCTCGCGTGTTGCCACGAAAGCTCTTGGGCCCAGACCGAGAAACTCCTTGATACTGACTCATGGAGCATTCTGGTTGTTGTGCTTGTTAGTCTAGAACTGGGCCATCTGTGCCATGACTTGGGTCATCTGAGTCAACAGCTCCGTGATTGGCGGTGGCTCAGGCGGGTTGTTCCTTGTTGGCGGCATCCTGAATGGAAATGCATTTTAGCACAACAATAGAAAAGGATAGACTTGGAAACCGAAAGCGAGATTATTCCGACGCATGAATAGATAACCAACAGGTACATCATCACATGTTCAAATACATCAGAATATCCAACACACCATAAATGGTTCGAAAGCCAAGGGATAACTAAACATAGCTAAGAATGGATACATCGGTACTCCCATGCTCATCACGCAGGACGGCGACTAGGAGTACTGCGAGAGGTACGGTGAGGAGCATGCCCACGAAAGTAGGTAGAACGATGATCCACATAGATCTGACGTGGTCTGAGAGCGACTCTAGGTGTGGTGAAATACATAGCGTCGACTCCCTGTGCTCCAAAGCGAGGAATCCCAGTGTAACCAGCACCGAGGTTGAGGAGTGGACCTCTGATCGGCTCGTAACCTCCAGCATCTGGCAGACGACGTCCAACTGGCTGATCGAAACGTGCAAAGCGCTCGTCTCCAAAAAAGTCTGTGGTGTACGTCGCCAGACGAGTCAAAGCAAGGTAGAGCTGCTCTCTGACTGAAGCCAACTCCTGAGAAAGTGTGGTGGCAACTGCGTCACTGTACCTCACAAACTAAGCGGTGGTGTGCAGCCTGGAGTTATCATGCTCGTAGACATCCAGGTTGTCGTAGAGAGTGAAATGAGCTCCCTCCGAAGTGATGTAACCACGGGGGATGTGGCGATAGATAGAATCATCAAATCCCCAGTAGTCAGCACGAAGGACGGTGAGACTCACATAAGCTGCCTGCTGCACGGCCATATCCACTGTGGAACCTACTGCCTCGTAGCGGTGGACAACGCTCATGCCATCATCTGACAGAATGTAGACGATAGCCTGCTAGTAGGTCTGGTCAAACTCTCGCTGCTGCTCGTAGACCTGGTACTCTGGTGCCCAACGGAACCCCAGATAAGTGACCATGTCTCTCAACATCTCCGGATAACCGGCAGTGCTCTCGCAACAAGTCATCCGAACCACCTGCGGGTAGAACCTGAGTTCCATCTGCAGATGATCGGGGAAGTTTTTGATTAGACGCCGGTAGAAGAACTGAAGTGGAAAGCAACAACAAGGTTTCAACGGACGAAAAGGATTTTGAGAAGAACAGGATATCGAAGCAACATCGGGAAACACGAGACCAAAAACTCCTGAGGTACTACGGAAAACCCATCCGGGCTTCTAAAGGATCAATATCTACTGCTCAAAGAATAGAGGATTTGCTTCCGGGGCTTACACGCCTCCGTTCTCAATCGTGAGTAGGCAACATGACAAATCATGTTACCACCACCTCCATTCCTATGGTCTAGTAGATATAACTATCCTAGAGAAAACAGGATTCGTGAAAACCTAACTTGAAAGTTTAGATGAGAAGAGAAAACAACGTTGCACTTCCTTACCAGAAAAGGGAGGGTGGGTGGGGAAAGAAATAAAATGGCAGAATTCCTACTCTCACGTTTCATTTTTCCTATATAGCTACAAAATAGTTTCTAGACTCAACTGCGACCAGTAAAAGGGATCCTACAGGCAGACAGGCTCTGATACCATTTGTTGCACCCGGACTTCTAGAGGATAATCGCAGTTCCGTTGAACAGTAGTTGATTGGATTACGGGGCTTACCTGCACCCGCATCTCTTACGAGTAGGCCAACACACGTATGTGTGACAACCAACCCCTACTGTTCATCGTCTACGTAAACCATCCCATAGAAATCAGGATACTACCATTGACGTACTTCATACTATACACACATGGTACGTCAACGGCGTTTAACAAAATGATAGCACAACAGATCTCTAGGGCACAAAAGATGGAAATAAGTTGCAAATAGCTCTCACTAGAGCAGAGATAGCAAATACAATCATCCAGAGGACACATGTCCCAACATAACATCATTACATCTCAGCGGAAGCATTCAAAGGGTCTGAGTACAGACAAATCCAAATAGGCTTAAGAAGCCGGAAACGAAAAGACGGAGCCCATCCACGATGTCTCGGATCCTGCCCGGCTCCGCTATCTACTCGTCAGCAGCCTCGTCAAACTCCACGTAGTAGCCATCACGGGGATCCTCGTAAGCGTAGTCTGCGGAAACCACAGCCCCAAAGGGGTCAGTACATAAACGTACTGGCAAGCAAGACTCACAGTTCACCAAAGTGTAACCCGTCAACACCAAGCACATATGCTTTGGGTTCAACAGAAGAAAGGGTGATATAAAAGATGCGGTAGCTGGCTGCACTAACCAACTACAGAACATGCTACAACTTCTGGCTAACAGAACGAAGATAAGATAGCGTATCGTAACCAACTGCTACTAACCTCAAAACAAACCCATCCTGGATCTCGCCCCTTATCCGAAGAATCAATCCGAGGACAACTCACACAGTTGGATTAATGATGGGTCAAGTTATTGTGTCAATAAGACTGTTACTAGTCAAGTTATCATTAGTTAGGTGTAAGTTGTTCTGAGTACTTGTTAGCCAGTACTTTCACCAAGTTAACCATAACCGCGGAAAACACGGCTTCTCGAGAAGATTTATCCCTGCAGGGGTGCACCAATTTAGCCGTACACGTAAGAATATCCCGCCAGACGGGAATCAAACCCACCAAGCGAGGCACTCTACACAACTCAACTCTTCTTCGCATCAAGCCCAAAGCACCACGTGCTGTGCGTGCGCGGCTAATCGAGCCCCACGAAGAAAAGGGGACCCTCATAGCACTCTAAGACCACGCCGCCCTAAATGCCGACTACAAAAGTTCCACCCTGGCCTCGGGTTCGTACCTGCATATGCGTGCATCAAATGGAAAGACCGAACTAGGTGTGGCGATTTGGCTGAGATGCGAATCGAATCAAATGGAGGGGGGCGCCCATACACGCTTCCCACATGCGGATAGTGCGCTCATCATGGATCAGTAGACAAGACCCTTTTCCTAATTAGGGTCGACACTAGCAGGCCTCAAAACCACGCCGGGCCTCCTGCCGGTGCCTTATCAGCAAATTATTATTACCCAAAATTAACAGGTTGTTGTTTAACATCGAGCCCCAGAACATAATAGAAATATAGTAATAGAAAGTAACGGGTAACAGACTCGAGCAGAAACAACCCTAAGCATGCTAGTAAGAGACGGGCAACAAGCAAAGGGGTTATAGGTGTGGAGGTGAGGCAATATCATGGCTAAGGGATAACATGTGATAGGTTCGTAACAGGAGCAACTATTCATATGGCTAGCAGAATAGACAACGGAAAGTATCGGTATCCAATGTTGAAAGGAACACAATGGTTCATGTGAGTGAATACTTGCCTGCAAACTCAGCAGCCTGGTACTGAGCTAGATCCTCAGAAGGGGTGTCGTAAGTATCGTCTGTCTCAACGTCGTCGTATATCCGAGAAGAAGCAAACAAACAACACAGAGAGACAAACAATCAATAACATGGCATAATGCACAATCATGGGATGATGCATGACCATTTAATTGATGCATCAAAATAAACTAGTTGACATGGTAACAGCATGATTAAATGGACCCACATGCAATTTGAGTTGCATATGAAAAGCCCATGAATTATGGTTGAAACAATTGTTTTATAACTAATCAACAGGTGAAGGTGGATTAGTATGATGCATGGATGAAGAAAACAACAAAATAACAACAATAGAACCAATTGGAAATAAGGTTAACCAATTTTGGAATTTTAGTTATTAAGTTAAGAATTTTGGTTCCTTAAAGGTGTTTTCACCAATTTGTTGTTTGTTGTTTTCACCAATTTAAATTGTTCAAAACAAATAACAAAATTCATATTTGGAAAGTACACAAAATTTTAGGTGGATTACATGTTTCAATTATTGAAAAAGGAATTTCAATGATTTAATTATGAATTAAACAAGATTAAACAAGTTTTAAATGAATTTAAAACAAGTTTGAATATTATTTGAATTTTATTTGTTCAAAGCATAAATTCAAATTCATATTTGAAAAGTTTATACTTTTCTAGTTTGAAAACATATTTTATAAGTCCAAAAATAATTTAATTTGAGCAAGTTATGAATTTAGCAAATTTAAATGATTTAAACAAGGTTTAAATTATTTAAGCAATTTTAATTATTCAAACCATGAAACAAAATTTATATTTGAAAATGTGTTTCAAAATAGCATGGAAAACATATTTTATTTGTGTTATTTGAATTAAGTATGAATTAGTTATGCAATTAATCAATTTTTAAATGAATTGTTTGAATTTGAAATTTGGATGCATTTGAATTATTCAAAACAGAATACAAATGTTATAAACAGGTAGAGAATTAAATTTGGTTCAACAAACATATTTTATTTATATTATTTGTATTTAGGAATTAAAAGTTATTAGCAATTTATTTTCAGAGACCAATCTGTAATGAAAAAGGATTTAATTTGAAACAGAAAAGCTGAAAAAGGTTTTATACCTCGCAGTGGCTAGCCCTAGCCACTGACGAGGGGGCCCAGGGCACTGTGGCCCGCGTGGATGCACGCGTGGCAGCACAGGTCGCTGACTGGTGGACCCTGCCTGTCAGCTGCCTAGCGAAAAAGATTGGTTTTAATCGCGCGGGGCAGGGCTCGAACCTGCACCCGGGGGCGCGCGCGCAAGCGTTGCAACCACTGCAGTAGCGATGTGTTCTTGTCAGTATAGGGGACGCAAACAGGTTGAGGTTCAATTCGTGTTAACTGAACTTTTGGTCAGTTAACTGAACCTGAACGTGGCCGTGCTTGCATCGCTCGCCGGCGGCGACTAGCGATCTGCTGCTGGGCGTTGGTGGTGCCGTGCTGCTGTGGGTGACGTGCGCGGGTGCGTTGCGAGCGTGTGCGTGCACGAGAGGGAAAAGAGAGAGGGAGGTGGACGCCGTGCTCACCCTCGTTGCAGGTGAGGCAGAGGGCCGGTGCAGAGGTGGACGACGGCGATGTCGAGGACGGCGGCGTCGATCCAGGCCCCCTCGAGCTCAACGAAGGTGTCGGGGACGAAGGTGGTTCTACGGCGAGCTCGTTCCCGAGGTTAGCCAGGACGAAGGAGCGCGGCAACGACGGTGATCACCATGGTTTCAGACAGGGGGCGCTCCGGTGAGGTTCAGAGGGGTGGAGCTCGTGGCAGAGAGATGGAGGCGACGGCGCAGCGCGAGAGGGAGGAGGGAGGTAGGTGGCGTAGGGTTAGGGCAGCGGCGCGGGGTCTAGGGTAGGCTATAAAGGGGCAGCAACGCGCTCCCGGCCGTTCACTGTCGCGCCGTCGACGTGGCGCCGGTGGATGCGCGGCCGTACCGCGGGAAGACGATGGCAAACCGGTACAGGGCCGTGGAGAGAGGTAAGGTGGGCTGGGCCGTGCTGCTCCCCCCCTCTGTGAGTGTTTTTTTTCCTTTTTTTTAGGGAGAAATTTTATATTACTTATTTATGTAATAGCAACAAATTGCAAGTTTTTGTTTTACAAAAAGTTCAAAATAAAAATGTTGTTTGTAATTTAATTCAAATTTGGATGGATTTGATTATTAAGTGATTTATTGGAAACAAGATTTAATTAGTTTGAACCTTTAGTTTAAATGGAAACAAATGATTATAAACGTGTCGTAATTTTCATGATTTCAAATTGGTTGCTGTTTGTAATTGAAATTGAATTTGAATGTTGAATATAATTTGAATTAAATGAATGATTAAAAGCCACAAGTTAATTAGTTGAACCTTCTGGATTAAATGGAAACAATTGAGGTTTTGAGTTGAACTTTTATTTGAAAAATTGTGACATAACAAGTATGAAACAAAGGTTTGAATTTCAGTTGTGAAAACAGAGAAAAACAGATGCAAACAAAAGGAAAACAAATGCAAACAAAGTAATGAGTATGATGACATGATGCAAAACTTTAATAAACAAGAAACAAACATTCTAAGGTAAGTTTTCATACTTGGGATGTTACACCCGTAAGCCATTTATCTACGGTTTAGCGGGCTGTGAGTATCCTCTAGAAGTCCGGGTGCGACAAATGGTATCAGAGCCTGTCTGCCTGTAGGATCCCTTTTACTGGTCGCAGTTGAGTCTAGAAACTATTTTGTAGCTATATAGGAAAAATGAAACGTGAGAGTAGGAATTCTGTTCTTTTATTTCTTTCCCCACCCACCCTCCCTTTTTCTGGTAAGGAAGTGAAACGTTGTTTTCTCTTCTCATCTAAACTTTCAAGTTAGGATTTCACGTATCCTGGTTTCTCGATAGTTATATCTACTAGACCATAGGAATGGAAGTGGTTGTGACATGATTTATCATGTTGCCTACTCACGATTGAGAACGGAGGCGTGTAAGCCCCGGAAGCAGATCCTCTATTCCTTAAGCAGTAGATATTGATCCTTTAGAAGCCCGGATGGGTTTTTCCGGAGTACCTCAGGGGTGTTTGGTCTCGTGTTTCCCGATGTTGCTTCGATATCATGTTCTTCTCAACATCCTTTTCGTCCGTTGAAACCTTGTTGTTGCTTGCCACTTCAGTTCTTCTACCGGCGTCTAATCAAAACTTCCCCATCATCTGCAGATGGATCTCAGGTTCTACCCGCAGGTGGTTCGTAATACTCGTTGCGAGAGCACTGCCGGTTATCCGGAGATGCTGAGAGACATGGTCACTTTTCTGGCGTTCTGTTGGGCACCAGAGTACCAGGTCTACGAGCAGCAGCGAGAGTTTGACCAGACCTACTACCAGGCTATCGTCTACATTCTGTCAGATGATGGCATGAGTGTAGTCCACCGCTACGAGGCAGTAGGTTCCACAGTGGATATGGCTGTGCAGCAGGCAGCTTATGTGAGTCTCACCGTCCTTCGTGCTGACTACTGGGGATTTGACGATTCTATCTATCGCCACATCCCCCGTGGTTACATCACTTCAGAGGGAGCTCACTTCACTCTCTACGACAACTTGGATGTCTACGAGCATGATAACTCCAGGCTGCACACCACCGCTCAGTTCGTGAGACACAGTGACGCAGTTGCCAGCACACTATCTCAGGAGTTAGCTTCAGTCAGAGAGCAGCTCTACCTTGCTTTGACTCGTCTGGCGACGTACACCACAGACTTTGTTGGAGACGAGCGCTTTGCACGTTTCGATCAGCCAGTTGGTCGTCGCGTGCCAGATGCTGGAGGTTACGAGCCGATCAGAGGTCCACTCCTCAACCTTGGTGCTGGTTACACTGGGATTCCACGCTTTGGAGCACAGGGAGTCGACGCTATGTACTTCACCACACCTAGAGTCGCTCTCAGACCACGTCAGATCTACGTGGATCGTCGTTCCACCTACTTTCGTGGGCGTGCTCCTCACCGTACCTCTCGCCGTACTCCTAGTCGCCGTCCTGCGTGATGAGCATGGGAGTATCGATGTATCCATTCTTAGCTATGTTTAGTTATCCTTTGGCATTCGAACCATTTATGGTGTGTTGGATATTCTGATGTATTTGAACATGTGATGATGTACCTGTTGGTTATCTATTCATGCGTCGGAATAATCTCTCTTTCGGTTTCCAAGTCTATCCTTTTCTATTGCTGTGCTAAAAAGCATTTCCATTCAGGATGCCGCCAACAAGGAACAACGCGCCTGAGCCACCGCCAATCGCGGAGCTGTTGACTCAGATGACCCAAGTCATGGCGCAGATGGCCCAGTTTCAGACTAATCAGCACAACAACAAGACAGCTCCACGGGTCAGCATCAAGGAGTTTCTCAGTCTGGGCCCAAGAGCTGTCGTGGCCACACGCGAGCCTCTGGACGCTGATGACTGGATCCGTGAGATAGCTAAGGCTCTGGAGATTGCTCACGTTGCTGAGGAAGACAAGGTCAAGTATGCCTCCTATCTGCTGAAGGGTCAGGCAGCTACTTGGTGGGAGAACTTCCAGGCCATGAGAACTGGCATACCAGTCACGTGGAATTGTTTCAAGGAAGCCTTCCTGAAGCACCACATTCCATATGGTCTCATGGAAAGGATGCGTGAAGAGTTTTGCTCTCTCAAGCAGGGCAAGTTGGACGTCATCGGCTATCAGAGTGAGTTCAATCGCCTCGCTCGGTACGCTGGAGATGAGGTGTCCACTGAAGCTAAGAAGATGGCAAGGTTCCGCAGAGGTTTTAACCCGGAACTCAAGTATGCCCTCACCAACGTCAAGGCCAACAGCTTCGAGGATCTCGTTAACACCGCGCTCAATGAAGAAAATGGGCCCAAGGCATTCGAGGAGTCTCGCAAGCAGTCGCGTGAGGGTGGTTCCTCCTCCAACATAACCACCCCTCTGCAGAAGCGCCGCATCTGGGTGCCAAATGGTGCTGTCACTAGGGCTCCATATGCCCAAGCTTCTCCAGGCTTCGCTCCCCGCCCACCCAACCCTGCTCAGATGCATGATCAAAGGGCTTCGATGGGGAAGCCAAGGCCAGGGCCTCCTCGTGTCGTCACTTGCTACAAGTGCAAGCAGACGGGGCACTACGCCGACAAGTGCACGCAGAGGCAGCTACCTCCACCACCACCTCGTCCTAACACAAACCAGGCAATGGTGCGCGCTCCCCTGCCTAAGGCCTTCAACTCCAACAACAGGCTTGTCGGGAGGACCGCAAGGGTGAATCATGTCAAGATCGACAAAGCTGAGGAAGCTCCTGACGTCGTTCTCGCTACATTTCCCGTAAACTCTAATCCAGCTAAAGTGTTGTTTGATACCGGAGCATCACATTCTTTCGTGTCACAGATCTTTGCGACAGCAATTAAACTCCCTTTTGTTGGTTTGGGTTCCCCGCTAGTGGTAAACTCCCCTGGAGCAACTATGCAAACTTCCAAGATCAGTCACAGAAATCAAATCCTAATTGGAGGCCACATATTCCTTGCTTCTCTCATACTGCTTGGCAATTCTGACATTGATGTCATTCTTGGTATGGATTGGCTGAAAGACAATAAAGCTAGAATTGACTGTGCTCAGAAGTCAATAACTCTGTTCCACCCTTCTGGCCAGATAGTCTATTCTCCAAATGAATCAAGTTCCATTCAGCTATGCACCCTCGATGCAAAACCTCTACCTTCACTTGAAAATGTTCCGGTGGTTTGCGAATTCCCTGACGTCTTTCCAGAAGAGTTGCCAGGGATGCCTCCGGACAGAGCTGTTGAGTTCGTGATCGAACTTGAACCAGGTACTGCTCCAATCTCTAAGCATCCTTACAAGATAGGAACTCCCGAGCTGAAGTTGTTGAAGGAACAAATTGATATGTACATGGAAAAAGGTTACATTCAACCTAGTTCCTCGGCTTGGGGTTGCCCAACTCAGTTCGTTGCGAAGAAGGATCACACAAAGAGACTCGTTGTTGACTATCGTCCTCTTAACGAGAAAACCATCAAAAACAAATAGCCAATTCCTTGTATCGATGATCTTTTTGATCAACTTGCTGGAGCCTCAATATTCTCAAAGTTGGACTTGAGAATGGGTTACCATCAGATAAAGATCAGAAAAGAGGATATTCCAAAGACAGCCTTCACCACTCGCTACGGTCTATATGAATTCACCGTCATGTCCTTTGGTCTCACCAATGCACCGGCGACATTCTCTCGACTCATGAATTCTGTCTTCCATGAATACCTCGACAAGTTCGTTGTGGTATATCTTGATGACATTCTTGTCTACTCACAATCCGAAGAAGAGCATGAAGAACATCTTCGTCTCACTCTCATGAAGCTTCGCGAGCATCGTCTTTATGCCAAATTCTCCAAATGTGAGTTCTGGATTCCATAATTTTCTTACCTTGGTCATGTCATCTCTGCCAAGGGCATAGCCATTGATCCAGAAAAGGTTAAAGAAATTGTTGATTGGAAACCTCCAAAGACGGTTAAGCAAGTAAGAAGTTTTCTTGGCTTGGCTAGCTATTGCCGTCGTTTCGTCCAAAACTTCTCCAAGATTGGCAAACCTCTCACTGACCTCACAAAGAAAGACAAGAAGTTCGTTTGGTCTCCACAATGTGATGAAAGTTTCAATCTCCTGAAGACTAAACTCACTTCTACACCAGTTCTGGTTGGCCCAGATCCTTCCAAACCTTTCCAGATATTCTGTGATGCTTCTCTCCAAGGTCTAGGTGCAGTTCTTATGCAAGAACGTCAAGTTGTGGCTTATGCTTCACGTCAGTTGAACGCACATGAGCTCAATTATCCTACTCATGACCTTGAACTTGCAGCAGTTGTGTTTGCCCTCAAGAAATGGAGACAATACTTGTTGGGTAATCGCACTGAAATCTTTTCCGATCATAAGAGTCTGAAATACATCTTCACTCAACCAGATCTAAACCTCAGGCAAAGGAGATGGATTGAAAAGATCAAATACTTTGATCTTACCATTTCTTACACTCCAGGCAAGGCTAATGTTATGGCCGATGCTCTCAGTCGCAAGTCGTATTGCAATAATCTCATGATCATGGAAAGCCAACCTCCTCTTCATGAAGAATTCCAGAAGCTGAACCTTGGTCTTGTTCCTCAAGGCTATCTTGCAAACTTGACATCCACACCAACTCTCGAGGACAAGATTCGTTCTGAACAACTTCGTGATGCTGAAATCAAGAAGATGGTAGAACACATCAAAGAAGGCAAGGAGAAATTTAAGTCCTTCTCAATTGATGACAAGGGAACTGTGTTCTTCGAAGGACGCATTGCAGTTCCTCAAGTTCAAAGTCTCAAAGATGTCATTCTCAAGGAGGCTCATGAAACTCCTCTCTCCATACACCCTGGAAGTACAAAGATGTACCAGGATCTCAAGACACTGTATTGGTGGCCTGGCATGAAACGTGAAATTGCTCAATACGTTTCTGAATGCGACGTTTGTCAACGTGTTAAGGCAGTTCATCAGAAAACAGCCGGTCTTCTCCAACCTTTGAAAATCCCTGAGTGGAAGTGGGACATGATTGAAATGGACTTCGTCACCGGTTTCCCAAAGTCCAAGAGGGGCAACGATGCAATCTTCGTAGTCATTGATCGACTCACTAAAGTCGCTCACTTCTTTCCTGTCAAAGAGACAATCTCAGCTAGTCAGTTAGCAGAGCTCTACACAGCAAAGATTGTTCCTCTTCATGGTGTTCCATTGGCAATAAGCTCAGACCATGGAAGCATGTTCACTTCTCATTTCTGGAAAAGCTTTCAAGAAGCCTTGGGCACCAAACTTCTGTTCAGCACATCTTATCACCCTCAGTCTCAAGGGCAAGTCGAAAGAGTCAATCAGATTCTCGAGGATATGCTCAGGGCATGTGGTCTCTCTTGGGAGGAATGTCTTCCTTATGCTGAATTCTCCAACAACAACAGCTTCCAGGCAAGCCTAGGCATGGCACCATTTGAGGCTCTCTATGGCCGCAGATGCAGGAGTCCAATCAATTGGTCTGGAGCTAGTGAACGTTCACTCTTAGGCCCTGACATTGTTAAGGAAGCCAAAGAGAAAGTTCGCATCATTCGTGACAATCTGAGGATTGCTCAGTCTCGTCAGAAAAGCTACTATGACAGCAAACACAGGGATATGATCTATGCACCTGGTGACAAAGCATATCTCCGTGTAACTCCCCTGAGGGGCACTCATCATTTTGGTGTAAAAGGAAAGCTTGCACCAAGATATATTGGTCCCTTCAACATTCTCTCAAGGCGTGCGGAAAATGCCTATCGTCTTGAACTTCCAGAAAAGCTATCAAAGGTGCACGATGTGTTTCACGTGTCATAGCTCAAGCGGTGTTTCAAAGATCCAGATCGTGCAGTTGATCATGATTCCATTGAACTGCAAGAAGATCTCTCTTATGAGGAGCACCCTATTCGAATTCTCGATGAGACCGAGCGTAAAACTCGCAACAAGAGCACCAAGTTCTTAAAAGTGCAGTGGTCTCATCATTCCGATAAAGAGGCAACGTGGGAGACCGAAGAGGATCTTCGCAAGAAGTATCCGGACCTTTTCTCTTCTCAATAGGAATCTCGGGGCGCGATTCCTTCAAGGGGGGGCGTTTTGTAACATCCCAAGTATGAAAAACACCTTTAGTATGTTTGCTTTCTGTTAATTTATGTTTTGCATCATGTCATCATAAGCTTTGCATTTGTTTTCCTTTGTTTTCCATTTGTTTTTCCATTTGATTTTCAAACCAAAAATTCAAATCTTTGTTTCATACTTGTTCTGTTACAATGTTTCAAATAAAACTTGCAATCAAACCAATCTTTTGTTCATAATAAACTTGAAATTAAACACTTTTAAGTTGCTTCTTTCAATTATTCAATTAATTCAAATTTTCACTCAAATTCAACTAAATTACAAACAGCAACACAATTTGAAATTTTTGAAAAACAAAAGTTTGCAAATTGGTGCTTCTGTAAATGACAACCTATAAAAATTAGCACAAAAATTTAAACCCCCTAAAACCTTCCTTTTTCTCTCCTTTTCTTTCTTTTCTTTTTCTACAAAAAAAAAACAGAATCAGTAAAACAGAAAAAAAAATTATAACAGAGAGGGGAGAGGGCAGGCCAGTGGGTTGAGCCCAGCCCACCAGCCACGGCTTGCGTACCCCCTCGTCCCTTACCTCTGTACGGGGCGCATCGGCGCTACCCACGTCGGCAGGCAGAGGAGGCAACGGCCACAGCGACTCCTCCTCCTCCTTTTAAGCTCACCCCCGAGCTCCACCCTCTGCCCTAAACCCTCCTCCTCCATCTCTCCCTCACGCTGCCGCAGTTTCCCTTCTCCTTCCTCCCTCTGCTTCCCTCTCTGTCGCTGTACCCACCTCCACCGAGCACCACCGCCACCAGACCCAGACGATCGCCGCGCCCACGATGCTTCTCCGCGCGGGGTGAGCACGGGAATCGGACCCCCGTGCCATCCTAGTCCTCCTCGCTTCATCGCCAGGGCCTGGGAGGCCCTGGATCGTCGCCGTCGTCCATCGACTGTCGCCACCGTCCTCACCGAGCCCGAGCACCACCTTCTCCTTCCGTCCCACGGTGAGCACGCCCACCTCGTTCCTTTCCCTCTCTGCATCTCGACTTCACGCGCACGTACCACCTCCCTGGACTGCACAACGCATCCAACCGCGAGCAGCAGCACCGCAGCAACGCTCACCGCCGGCGGGCTCTGTCAGATTCAGTTAACTGAACCTTCTTCAGTTTCAGTTAAACGGCCACGAACTGAACCTCATACCCCTCCACGCCCTATACTGCCAACAAACAGCAGCTCACCCCACTGGCCAACGCGCCGCGCGCACGCACACGAGGGCGTGGGTTCGATTCCTAGCCTCGCGGGATTAAATCCCAACCTTTTGCACCGCGCGCTAACAGGTGGGGCCTCCCTGTCAGCAACGCGTGCTGCCACGCAACGCCACCGTGGCCCAGGGCCCCCTCGTCAGTGGCCTAGGCTGGGCCACTGCGAGGTGTAATTCGTGCTGGCCCTTTTTCTTTTTAAATCCAGTCCATGTTTCTTTATAGATTGGTCCCTGGAATTTAAACTAACATAACTTCCTCATTTCAAATCCATATTAAATAAATAAAATATGTTTTCTGTACCAAATTTAATTCTCTACCTGATTAAATCTTTTGTTTTATGTTTTGAACATTTCAAATGTTTTCAAAATTCAAATTCAAACAACTCATTTCAAATTTGGTCAAATTCATAACTATTTCCAATGTAATTCAAATGTCCCATATAAAATATGTTTTCCATGCCAAATTGAACCACCTTTCCAAATATAAACTTTGTTTCCTGTTTTGAATAATTAAAATTGGGTAAATAATTTTAAACCTTGTTAAATCATTTAAAATTGCTAAATTCATAACTTGGTCAAATTAAATTCTTTTTGAACATATAAAATATGTTTTCAAACCAGAAAATTATAACCTTTCCAAATATGAATTTTTATTTAATGTTTTGAACAAATAAAAATTCAAATAAATTCATACTTGAATTAAATTCATTTAATCTTGTTTCAACTTGTCTAATTCATAATTAATTCATTCTAATTCCTTTTTCAACAAATGAAACATGTATTCCACCTAAAATTTTGTGTTCTTTCCAAATGTGAACTTTGTTGTTTATTTTGAAAAATTAAAATTGGTGAAAACAACAAATGCTTGTGTAACTCCTTTAAGAAGCCAAAATTTCATAACTTAATAAATAAAATTTCAAACTTGGTAAAACACCTTTTCAAATTGAATCTATTGTTGTTTTCTTTTTGTTTTCCTCATCCATGCATCATGCTAATCCACTTTCACAGGTTGGTTATTTGTAGATCATTTAATCCAACCTTAATTCATGGGCTTTCCATATGCAATCCAAATTGCATATGGGTCCATTTAATTATGTTACCATGTCAACTAGCTTATTTTGACGCATCAATTAAATTGTCATGCATCATCCCATGATTGTGCATTATGCCATGTTATTGATTGTTTGTCTCTCTGCGTTGTTTGTTTTCTTCTTCTCGAATAGACTACGACGCTGAGACAGACGAGGTTTACGACACTACTTCTGAGGAGTTAGCCCAGTACCAGGCTACTGAGTTTGCAGGCAAGTATTCACTCACATGAACCATTGTGTCCTTTCCACACTGGATATGGATACTTTCCGTTGTCTATTCTGCCAGCCTTAAGATTCGTTGCTTGTGTTCCGATCCTATCACATGTTATCCTGTAACCCTGATATAGCCTCACCTCCACACCTATAACCCTGTTGCTTGTTGCCTGTGTCCTACTAGCATGCTTAGGGTTGTTTATGTTCCAGTCTGCTGTCCGTTATTTCGGTTACCATATTTACTATGTTCTGGGGGCTCGATGTTAAACAACAACCTGTTAATGTTTGAGGTAATGCTAATTTGATGATAAGGCACCGGCAGGAGGCCGGGTATGGTTTTGAGGCCTGCTAGTGTCGAACTCAGGAAAAGTTCTTGTCCTCTGGATCCATGTTGAGCGTGCTAACCGCATGTGGGAAGCGTGTATGGGCGCCCCCCGCAACTCTGATTCGATTCGCATCTCGTCCAAATCGCCACACTTAGTTCGGGCTTTCCATTTGATGCACGCATATGCAGGTACGAACCCGAGGCTAGGGTGGAAACTTTTGTAGTCGCCATTTAGGGCGGCGTGGTCTTCCAGTGCTATGAGGGTCCCCCTTTTCTTCGTGGGGGCTCGATTAGCCGCGCACGCACAGCACGTGGTTCTTTGGGCTTGATGCGAAGAAGAGTTGGGTTGTGTTGAGCGCCTCGCTTGGTGGGTTTGATCCCCGTCTGGCGGGGTATTCTTACGTGTACGGCCAAATTAGTGCACCCCTGCAGGGTTGAATCTTCTCGAGAAGCCGTGTTGTCCGCGGTTATGGATGACTTGGTGATAGGGATGGCTAACAAGGGTTAGACAACTTACACCTAACTTAATATCAATTTGACTAGTAATAGGCTTACTGACACAATAACCTGAACCATCACTAATCCAGCTGTGTGAGTTATCCTCGGATTGCTTCTTTGGATAAGGGGCGAGATCCAGGATGGGTTTGTTCGAGGTTAGTAGCAGTTGGTTACGATACGCTATCTTATCCCCTTCTTTTAGCCGGAAGTTGTAGCGTGTTTCTGTAGTTGGTTAGAGCAGCCTGCTGCCGCACTTTTGTATCACCTATTCTTCCGTTGAACCCACAGCATCTGTACTTGGTGTTGCCGGCTACACGTTGGTATCTTGTGAGTCTTTCTTGCCAGTACTTGTCTGTACTGACCCCTTTGGGGCTGTGGTTTCCGCAGACTACGTTTCCGAGGATCCCCATGGTGGCTACTACGTGGAGTATGACGAGGCTGCTGACGAGTAGATAGCGGACCCGGGCAGGATCCGAGACATCGTGTATGGGCTCCGTCTTTTCGTTTCCGGCCTCTTAGGCCTATTTGGATCTTGTCTGTACTCAGACACTTTGGATGCTTCCGCTGTGATGTAATGATGAATTGTTGGGACATGTGTCCTCTGGATGATTGTATTTGCTATCTCTGCTCTAGTGAGAGCTATTTGCAACTTATTTCTATTTCTTTGTGTCTTAGAGATTTGTTGTGATATCACTTGTTCAAATGCCGTTGACGTACCATGTGTGTATGCTATGAAGTACGTCAATGGAAGTAGTCGGATTTCTATGGGATGGTTTATGCAGACGATGGATAGTAGAGAATGGTTGTCACACGTTTACGTGTTGGCCTGCTCATATTGAGATGCGGGTGCCGGTAAGCCTCGTAAGCCATTTATCTACTGTTTAGCGGGCTGTGAGTATCCTCTAGAAGTCCGGGTGCGACAATAATTGAGCAAGATTCAAGTGTTTTGACACATGATGAGCATCATTGAAATTGAGATTTCTAAGTCATGTTTCCATGCTATGTACGCAACCAGATGAGTCCTATGCTATAAAATGTTATAGCAGGATAATCCATATGAAGATTAGACAACAGTTGGAGAGATCTGTCGTGGGATAATCACGGCAGACGTTACCTGGGGTAACTTACTTTGGGGGAAATCGACTCTGGTGTTTGGGAGAGGGTTTAGCTCGGATTGGACACAAGGATTATCCTGGTTCAGCTTCTCCATTGGAGATAATAGCTTACTTCCAGTTGGGATCTTATTAGCTATCGATCTAGAGGCTCGGACTGCAATGTCGCCGAGACCCCAAATATAGGCTCGGACTGCAATGTCGCCGAGACCCCAAATCTAGGGTTACAAATATCACCGAGACCCCAAATCTAGGGTTACAAATATCGCCGAGACCCCAAATCTAGGCTCGGACTGCAATGTCGCCGAGACCCCAAATCTAGGGTTACAAATATCGGCTCTCGTGTACCTTGAATCTAGGGTTTCTACCCGAAATCTCTTAATCTCTTTGACCTAGGAGCCTGCTTATATGGGCGGCTGGTCTCCTAGTCGTACAAGGTAAAAACTGGGTCATACCATATTAAGAGTCCTAATCTAGGTCTCCTTCGTGACCTCCAAGTCTTGAGTCTCCAACTTGTACAAGGTTTCCGGGTCTTCCAGAATCTTCCTACTGTGGCATCTTCCGAAGCTCAGTTATCCCCTGACTCTTCTGGCCGGGTCTCCTTCCTGACCGGGTCTCCTTCCTGGCCGGGTCTCGCCTCCTAGCCGGGTCTCCTTCCTGGCCGGGTCTCACCTCCTGGCCAGGTCTCCTTCCCGGCCGGGTCTCGCCTCCTGGCCGGGTCTCCTTCCCGGCCGGGTCTCGCCTCTGGCTGGTCATACTTTCTTTGTCCTTAGGGGTACCAGGTTATCTTTCCCCCAACAAGATCCTTGTGTCATTTTAGAAATGCTAAGGATGTGTTTCCTATGTAGTAATGACAAATTATTAGTTGTAATATGTTACACTAATAGTCTTGTCATCTATTCAAATAATTTTATCTCAAATAAAATATGTGATGAAGGGTAGCACAATAGGATGGAAGAAAGTTCCATGCTGGATTTGAAAGAGTTTCAAAATTAAAATATTGTGACAGATACTACAACAAAGGCTAAAAGTATATCGTTGTGTTGACAACTGATAATAAGCGTATTTTGTGCCAAGGAGTTTTTTATTGAACTTGGTGAATTTCCAAGAATGCTGACACTATGAAGCTACATTTTCAAAATGTTAGTAACATTAGTTTAAGCTGAGGAATTAAGGCACCGGAACTTGGTGAATTTCCAAGAATGCTAACACTATGAAACTACATTTTCACAATGTTAGTGACATTAGTTTAAGCTGAGGAATAAAGATTTCACCGATTGACCATATATATATACAAAGACATCTCATTAGAGAATGAGTGATGCGTGTAAACGCAAAGAACATGCAAATACAATAGGACCTGAACAGTTCAGATCTTTTTGATGACGTTTACCACACTGGAACGCCATATGTGTTAAGTGCTTACAGACTAGATTATTGACTCTAGTGCAAGTGGGAGACTAAAGGGAATATGCGCGAGAGGCAATAATAAAGTGGTTATTATCTTATTCCTTCTTTATGATAAATGTTTATTCTCATGCTAGAATTGTATTAACCGGAAACACTGATACATGTGTGTTTAATAAACAAACAATGGTTCCTAGTAAAGCCTCTCTTTTAACTAGCTCGTTGATTAATAGATGATCAAGGTTTCCTGATCATGAACATTGGATGTTGTTAATAACTGGGTCATGTCATTAGAAGAATGATGTGATGAACATACCCAATATCAAGATAACAATACGATCAAGTCATTTAGTTTATATTGTTATATCTTGCGTACGAAGTAACTTATTCCTTAGACCATGAGATCATGTCAATCACTGATACCGGAAGGGTGCTTTGATGTCATCAAATGTCACACCGTAACAGGGTGACTATAAATGTGCCGTTAGGTATTCGGAAAGTATTAGTTGAGGCTCATAGATCAAGAGTGGGATTTGTCCATCCAAAATGACGGAGAGATATACTCTGGGCCCTCTCGGTGATATCACATCGATACCGCTTGCAAGCACGTGATATGATCACAAGGGTGTTATATCATGGGAACGAGAAAATAGTACTTGTCGGTAACGAGATTGAACAAGGTATGGTTGATACCAATGATCGAATCTTGGACAAGTAAAATATCGCGAGACAAAGGGAATAGTTCACGACGTTGTTGGTTCACACGATCACGAGAGTCATCGTTGAATAAATAGGAGTCATCGCGGATTTCCAGATCCCGATGTTGATTATTGATCAGAGAGGAGTCTCGATCATGTCTATCTTATTCGCGAACCGTAGGGTGACACACTTAAGGTTCGATCACGCGTTTGAGAGGATACGGAATATCGAAGAATATTTTGGGCAGCACCGAAATTGTTTCGGGGAAAATTGAAACAGTTCAAGGGGTTTTTGGTCGAATGGTTTTTAATAGAATTAACAAATGATTCGAGGTGCTATATGCAAATGTTTGTTAATGTAATTAACAAATATAAATAAAGAAATAAAAATGTTTTATTTATTTATTAAAATAAAACCTTTGGATTTTCCAAGTGGAAAATAATGGGAGCATGAGTGGGTGTGAATGGAGCTTCCACTCACATGAAGAGGGAAGAGGTGGGGGAACCACCATGGCTGGCCGCACCCCACCCTTGGGCTGCCTCCCTCTCCCTATAAAAGGAGGGTGAGGGCTCCTCTTCATTTACACACTTGCCCACTTCTTGTTCCCTCCACCCGCTGCTCCATTCCATGGTATCGAGCTTGGCGAAGCCCTGACCGTGGATTCTTCACCACCACCACGCCGTCGTGCTACTGGAGTTCCGAGGGATCCTCTACTTCCGCTCCCCGCTGGATCAAGGGAACGGAGGTCGTCATCAACCGTACGTGTGACCGATCACGGAGGCACCGCCAGATTGCGGTGCACATCTTCTCGCTATCGGGATCGGTATGAGTATGACTACGCCAACAACGAGATTTGATCTCGTAACGCTTTGTGTGATATTCTTAACCCTCTCGTTTCCCGTTGCACTTCGTCTCCTAGATTATATATTGGCCTTTCGGGTGTCTCTCGCGTAGGAAATATTTTGTTTTCTATGCAATGACCCCTTCAAGTACTTAGACTCGGAGAGAGGAATCGATGCCTGTGAAGACCCAACACAAAGAGCGAGTGAATATTTGGCATGTACAACCCTAAGAACACATGTTATGCCAACTCCTAGATTTTGGTTCCATCCCTACGCCCGGAGACCCTCCGCGGTGAAACCCTAGCCCCGATGGTGAAAGTCCACCTTATCGGACTACAGCATTGACCGGAGCCCGAAGTCGGTAGCATTGTGCAAATCTTTTATTGGTTGTGTTAGGGTGGACCCTATGAAGTCGCAAAACAATGGCATGAACCACCTCTACACAAGATTGCCCCCCGTTCGTTGGTTCAGGAACTTTCAGCCTATGAGTACTTAGACTCGGAGAGAGGATTCGATGTCTATGAAGACCCAACACAAAGAGTTAGTGAATATTTCGCATGTACAACCCTAAGAACACATGTAAACACATTGTACACCAACTCCTAGATTTTGGTGACATCCGGACGCTCCGGAGCCCCTTCGCGGCGAAACCCTAGCCCCGCTAGAGAAAAGTCCACCTTATCGGTCTACAGCTATGACCGGAGCCCGGAGATGGTAGCAATGTGCAACTATTTTCTTTGTTGTGTTAGGATGGACCCTAGGAAGTTCCAAAACAATGTCATGAACCACCTTTACACAAGATTCCCTCCTATTAGTCGGTTCCGGGACTTTCAACCTGTATGTACTTAGACTCGGAGAGAGGAATCGATGCCGGTAAAGAATCAACACAAAGAGTGAGTGAATATTTGGCTTGTAAAACCCTAATAACAGATGTAAAACATGGTATGGCAACTCCTATATTTTGGTGACATCCCGATGCTCCGAAGCTCCTCCGCGACGAAACCCTAGCCCCGTTGGGGAAAAGTCCACCTTATCTGTCTACCGCTTTGACTGGAGCCCGGAGTAGGAAGAAATGTGGAACTATTTGCTTGGTTGTGTTAGGGTGGACGCTAGGAAGTCCCAAAACAGTGGCATGAACCACCTCTAAACAAGATTCCCTCCCGTCCGTCCATTCCGGGACTTTCAGCCTATAAGTACTTAGACCCGGAGAGATGAATTGATGCCAGTGAAGACCCAACACAAAGAGTGAGTCAATATTTGGAATTTACATACCTAAGAACACATGTAAACATATGGTATGCCAAGTCCTAGCTTTTTGTGCCATCCCGAGGCTCCGGAGCCCCTCTAGGGTGAAATCCTTGCCCCGCTGGAGAAAAGTCCACCTTATCGGTCTACAGCTTTGACCGGCGCCCGGAGTGGGTAGCAATGTGCAACTATTTGGGTGGTTACGTTAGGGTGGACCCTAGGAAGTAAAAAACAATGGTATGAACCAACTCTACACAATATTCCATGTTGTATGTCGATTCAGGGACTTTTAGCCTATAAGTACTTACACTCGGAGAGAGGAATCGATGCTGGTGAAGACCCAACACAGAGAGTGAGTGAATATTTGGCATGTACAACCCTAAGAACACATGTAAACACATGGTATGACAACTCCTACATTTTGGGGCCATCCCGACGCTTCGGAGCCCCTCCGCGGCGAAACCCTAGCCCCGGTGGAGAAAAGTCCACCTTATCGGTCTACAGCTTTGACCAGAGCACGGAGTTGGTAGCAATGTGGAACTATTTGCTTGGTTGTGTCAGGGTGGACCCAAGTAAGTTCCAAAACAATGGCATGAACCACCGGTACACAATATTTCCCTCCTATAAGTCGGTTTCGGGACTTTCAACCTGTATGTACTTAGACTCGGGGAGAGGAATCGATGCCGGTAAAGAATCAACACAAAGAGTGAGTGAATATTTGGCATGTACAACCCTAATAACACATGAAAAAACATGGTATGGCAACTCCTAGCATTTTGTGACATCCCGACGCTCCAAAGCCCCTCCGCGGCGAAACCCTAGCCCCGTTGGAGAAAACTCGACCTTATTGGTCTACCGCTTTGACTGGAGCCCGAAGTGGGTAGAAATGTGGAACTACTTTCTTGGTTGTGTTAGGGTGGACGCTAGGAAGTCCCAAAACAGTGGCATGAACCACCTCTACACAATATTCCCTCCCGTCCGTCGGTTCCGGGACTTTCAGCCTATAAGTACTTAGACCCGGAGAGATGATTCGATGCCGGTGAAGACCCAACACAAAGAGTGAGTCAATATTGGGAATTTACAACCCTAAGAACACATGTAAACACATGGTATGCAAAATCCTAGCTTTTGGTACCTTCCCGAGGCTTCGGAGCCCCTCCAGGGTGAAATCCTAGCCCCGCTGGAGAAAATCCACCTTATCGGTCTACAACTTTGACCGGAGACTGGAGTGGGTAGAAATGTGCAACTATTTTCTTGGTTATTTTAGAGTGGACCCTAGGAAGTCCCAAAACAATGGCATGAACCAACTCTACACAATATTCCATGCCGCATGTCGGTTCAGGGACTTTTAGCCTATAAGTACTTACATTCGGAGAGAGGAATCGATGCTGGTGAAGACCCAACACAGAGAGTGAGTCAATATTTGGCATGTACAACCCTAAGAACACATGTAAACACATGGTACGATAGCTACTAGATTTTGGATCCATCTCAACGCTCTGGAGCCCTTCCCGGCGAAACCCTAGCCCCGCTGGAGAAAAGTACACCTTATCAGTCTACAGCTTTGACCGGAGCCCGGAATGGGTAGCAATGTGAAACACTTTGCTTAGTTGTGTTAGGGTGGACCCAAGGAAGTCACAAAACAGTGGCATTAACCACCTCTAGACAAGATTCTCTCCCGTTTGTCGGTTCCTGGAGTTTCAGCCTATAAGTACTTAGACTCGGAGAGAGGAATCGATGTCGGTGAAGACCCAACACAAAGAGTGAGTGGATATTTGGCACGCACAACCCTATTAACACATGTAAACACGTGGTATGCCAACTCCTAGCTTTTGGTGCCATCCCGACTCTCCAGACACCCTCTAGAGCGAAACCCTAGCCCCGCTGGAGAAATGTCCACCTTATCGGTAGCGTTGACCGGGGCCCGAAGTGGGTAGAAATGTGTAACTATTTGCTTGGGTTTGTTAGGTTGGACCCTAGGAAGTCCCAAAACAATGGCATGAACCACTTCTACACAAGATTCGTAGCTTTTCGTCGGTTGCGGTACTTTCAGCCTATAAGTACTTAGACTCGGAGAGAGGAATCGATGCCGATGAAGACCCAACACAAAGAGTGAGTGAATATTTGGCATGTACAACCCTAAGAACAGATTTAAACACATTTTGTTCCAATATATTGCTTTTGCTGCCATCCCGACGCTCCGGAGCCCCTACGCGGCGAAACCCTAGCCCCGCTGGAGAAAAGTCCACCTTATCGGTCTACAGCTTTGACCGGAGCCCGGAGTGGGTAGCAATGTGCAAATGTTTGCTTTGTTGTGTTACAGTGGACCATAGGAAGTTCCAAAACAATTTCATGAACCACCTTTACAAAAGATTCCTTCTTGTCCCTCGATAACGGGACTTTCAACCTATAAGTAGTTAGACTCGGAGAGAGGAATCGACGCTGGTGAAGACCCAAGACAAAAAGTGAGTGAATATTTGGCATGTACAACCCTAATAACTCATGTAAACACATGGTATGCCAACTCCTAGCTTTTGGTGACATCCCGACGCTCCGGAGCCCCTCCGCGGTGAAACCCTAGCCCCGGCTGGAGAAAGTCCACCATATCGGTCTACAGCTTTGACCGAAGCCCGGAGTGGGTAGAAATGTGAAAATCTTTGCTTGGTTTGTTAGGATGGACCCAAGGAAGTCACAAAACAGTGGCATTAACCACCTCTAGACAAGATTCCCTCCCGTCTGTCGGTTCCTGGAGTTTCAGCCTATAAGTACTTAGACTCGGAGAGAGGAATCGATGTCGGTGAAGACACAACACAAAGAGTGAGTGGATATTTGGCAATCACAACCCTATTAACACATGTAAAAACGTGGTATGCCAACTCCTAGCTTTTGGTGCCATCCCGACTCTCCAGACACCCTCTAGAGCAAAACCCTAGCCCCACTGGAGAAATGTCCACCTTATCGGTCTTCAGCTTTGACCGGGGCCCGAAGTGGGTAGAAATGTGAAACTATTTGCTTGGATTTGTTACGGTGGACCCTAGGAAGTCCCAAAACAATGGCATGAACCACATCTACACAAGATTCCCAGCTGTTCGTCGGTTGCGGTACTTTCAGCCTATAAGTACTTAGACTCGGAGAGAGGAATCGATGCCGATGAAGACCCAACACAAAGAGTGAGTGAATATTTGGCATGTACAACCCTAAAAACATATTTAAACACATTTTATTTCAACATATTTCTTTTGTTGCCATCCCGACGCTCCGGAGCCCCTACGCGGCGAAACCCTAGCCCCGCTGGAGAAAAGTCCACCTTATCGGTCTACAGCTTTGACGGGAGCCCGGAGTGGGTACCAATGTGCAAATCTTTGCTTTGTTGTGTTACAGTGGACCATAGGAAGTTCCAAAACAATTTCGTGAACCACCTTTACACAAGATTCCTTCTTGTCCCTCGGTAACGGGACTTTCAACCTATAAGTAGTTAGACTCGGAGAGAGGAATCGACGCTGGTGAAGACCCAAGACAAAAAGTGAGTGAATATTTGGCATGTACAACCCTAATAACTCATGTAAACACATGGTATGCCAACTCCTATCTTTTGGTGACATCCCGACGCTCCGGAGCCCCTCCGCGGCGAAACCCTAGCCCCGCTGGAGAAAAGTCCACCTTATCGGTCTACAGCTTTGACCGGAGCCCAGAGTGGGTAGAAATGTGCAAATATTTGATTGGTTGTGTTAGGGTGGACCCTAGGAAGTCCCAAAAAAATGGCATGAACCACGTCTACACAAGATAACCTCCCGTGCATCTGTTCCGCGACTTTCAGCCTATAAGTACTTAGACTCGGAGAGAGGAATCGATCCCGGTGAAGACCCAACACGAAGAGTGAGTGAATATTTGGAATGTACAACCCTAAGAACACATGTAAACACATGGTATGCCAACTCCTAGATTTTGGTGCCATCCCGACGCTCCGGATCCCCTCCGCATCGAAACCATAGCCCCGCTAGAGAAAAGTCCACCTTATCGGTCTACAGCTTTGACCGAAGCCCGTAGTGGGTAGAAATGTGCAACTATTTTCTTGGTTGTGTAAGGGTGGAACCTAGGAAGTCCCAAAACAATGGAATGAACCACCTTTACACAAGATCCCCCCCCTCCCCCCGTCCGTCGGTTCCGGGACTTTCAGCATATGAGTACTTAGACTCGGAGAGAGGAATCGATACCTGTGAAGACCCAACACAAAGAGTGAGTGAATATTTCGCATTTACAACCCTAAGACCACATGTCATCACATTGTACACAAACTCCTAGATTTTGGTGCCATCCGGACGCTCTGGAGCTCCTCCGCGACGAAACCCTAGCCCCGGTAGAGAAAAGTCCACCTTATTGGTCTACAGCTATGACCAGAGCCCGGAGTTGGTAGCAATGTGCATTTTTTTTCTTTTGTTAGGAGTGACCCTAGGAAGTTCCAAAACAATGTCATGAACCACCTGTACACAAGATTCCCTCCTATCCGTCGGTTCCGGGACTTTCAACCTGTATGTACTTATACTCGGAGAGAGGAATCGATGCTGGTAAAGAATCAACAAAAAGAGTGAGTGAATATTTGGCCTGTAAAACCCTAGGAACACATGTAAAAACATGGTATAGAAACTCCTAGATTTTGATGACATCCCGACGCTCCGAAGCCCATCTGCGGCGAAACCCTAGCCCCGTTGGAGAAAAGTCCACCTTATCGGTCTATCGCTTTGACTGGAGCCCGGAGTGGGTACAAATGTGGAATTATTTGCTTGGTTGTGTTAGTGTGGACCCTAGGAAGTCCCAAAACAGTGGCATAAACCACCTCTACACAAGATTCCCTCCCGTCCGTCAGTTCCGGGACTTTCAGTCTATAAGTACTTAGACCCGGTGAGATGAATCGATGGCTGTGAAGACCCAACACAAAGAGTGAGTCAATATTTCTAAAGTACAACCCTAAGAACAAATTTAAACACATGGTATGCCAAAACCTAGCTTTTGGTTCCATCCCGAGGCTCCGGAGCCCCTCCAAGGCGAAACCCTAGCCCCGTTGGAGAAAAGTCCACCTTTTCGGTCTACAGCTTTGACCGGAGCCCGGAGTGGGTAGCAATGTGCAAATATTTGATTTGTTGTGTTAGGGTCGACCATAGGAATTTACAAAATAATCTCATGAACCACCTTTACACAAGATTCCCACCCGTTCGTTGGTTGCGGTATTTTCAGCCTATAAGTACTTAGACTCGGAGAGAGGAATCGATGCCGGTGAAGACCCAACACAAAGAGTGAGTGAATTTTGGCATGTACAACCCTAAGCACACATGTAAACACATGGTCAGCCAACTCCTAGATTTTGGTGCCATCCGGACACTCAGGAGCCCCTCCGCGGCGAAACCATAGCCCCGTTGGAGAAAAGTCCACCTTATCGGTCTACAGCTTTTACCGGAGCCTAGGGTGGGTAGAAATGTGAAACTATTTTAATGGTTGTGTTAGGGTGGACCCTATTAAGTCCCAAAACAATGGCATGAACCACCTCTACACAAGATTCCCTCCCGTCCGTTTGTTCTGCGACTTTCAGCCTATAAGTACTTAGACTCAAAGAGAGGAATGGATCCCGATGAAGACCCAACACAAAGAGTGAGTGAATTTTGGCATGTACAACCCTAATAACACATGTAAACACATGGTCTGCCAACTCCTAGATTTTTGTGCCATCCGGACGCTCAGGAGCCCCTCCGCGGCGAAACCCTAGCCCCGATAAAGAAAAGTCCACCTTGTCAGTCTACAGCTTTGACCGGAGCCCGGAGTTTGTAGCAATGTGCAACTATTTGCTTTGTTGTGTCAGGGTGGACCCAAGGAAGTTCCAAAACAATGGCATGAAACACCTCTACACAATATTTTCTCATATCCGTCGGTTCCGGGACTTTTAGCCTATAAGTACTTAACTCTGAGAGAGGAATTGATGCCAGTGAAAACCCAACACAAAGAGTGAGTGAATATTTGGAATGTAAAACCCTAAGAACACATGTAAACACATGGTATGCGAACTCCACGCTTCTGGTGCCATCCCGACGCTCCGTAGCCCCTCCACGGTGAAACCCTAGCCCCGTTGGACAAAAGTCCATCTTATCGGTCTACAACTTTGACCGGAGCCCGGAGTGGGTATCAATGTGCAACTATTTTCTTTGTTGTGATAGGGTGGACCCTAGGAAGTCCCAAAACAATGGAATGAAGCACCTCCACACAAGATTCCCTCCCGTTCGTCGGTTCCGATACTTTCAGCTATAAGTACATAGACTCAGATAGAGGAATCGATGCATGTGAAGACCCAACACAAAGAGTGAGTGAATATTTGGCATGTAAAACCCTAAGAACACATGTAAACACATTGTATGCAAACTCCTAGCTTTTGGTTCGATCCTGACGCCCGGAGCCCCTCCGCGGTGAAACCCTAGCCCCGGCTGGAGAAAGTCCACCATATCGGTCTACAACTTTGACCGAAGCCCGGAGTGGGTAGAAATGTGAAAATCTTTGCTTGGTTGTGTTAGGATGGACCCAAGGAAGTCACAAAACAGTGGCATTAACCACCTCTAGACAAGATTCCCTCCCGTCTGTCGGTTCCTGGAGTTTCAGCCTATAAGTACTTAGACTCGGAGAGAGGAATCGATGTCGGTGAAGACCCAACACAAAGAGTGAGTGGATATTTGGCAAGCACAACCCTATTAACACATGTAAAAACGTGGTATGCCAACTCCTAGCTTTTGGTGCCATCCCGACTCTCCAGACACCCTCTAGAGCGAAACCCTAGCCCCGCTGGAGAAATGTCCACCTTATCGGTCTTCAGCTTTGACCGGGGCCCGAAGTGGGTAGAAATGTGAAACTATTTGCTTGGGTTTGTTACGGTGGACCCTAGGAAGTCCCAAAACAATGGCATGAACCACATCTACACAAGATTCCCAGCTGTTCGTCGGTTGCGGTACTTTCAGCCTATAAGTACTTAGACTCGGAGAGAGGAATCGATGCCGATGAAGACCCAACACAAAGAGTGAGTGAATATTTGGCATGTACAACCCTAAAAACATATTTAAACACATTTTATTTCAACATATTTGTTTTGTTGCCATCCCGACGCTCCGGAGCCCCTACACGGCGAAACCCTAGCCCTGCTGGAGAAAAGTCCACCTTATCGGTCTACAGCTTTGACGGGAGCCCGGAGTGGGTACCAATGTGCAAATCTTTGCTTTGTTGTGTTACAGTGGACCATAGGAAGTTCCAAAACAATTTCGTGAACCACCTTTACACAAGATTCCTTCTTGTCCCTCGGTAACGGGACTTTCAACCTATAAGTAGTTAGACTCGGAGAGAGGAATCGACGCTGGTGAAGACCCAAGACAAAAAGTGAGTGAATATTTGGCATGTACAACCCTAATAACTCATGTAAACACATGGTATGCCAACTCCTATCTTTTGGTGACATCCCGACGCTCCGGAGCCCCTCCGCGGCGAAACCGTAGCCCCGCTGGAGAAAAGTCCACCTTATCGGTCTACAGCTTTGACCGGAGCCCAGAGTGGGTAGAAATGTGCAAATATTTGATTGGTTGTGTTAGGGTGGACCCTAGGAAGTCCCAAAACAATGGCATGAACCACGTCTACACAAGATAACCTCCCGTGCATCTGTTCCGCGACTTTCAGCCTATAAGTACTTAGACTCGGAGAGAGGAATCGATCCCGGTGAAGACCCAACACGAAGAGTGAGTGAATATTTGGAATGTACAACCCTAAGAACACATTTAAACACATGATATGCCAACTCCTAGATTTTGGTGCCATCCCGACGCTCCGGATCCCCTCCGCATCGAAACCCTAGCCCCGCTAGAGAAAAGTCCACCTTATCGGTCTACAGCTTTGACCGGAGCCCGTAGTGGGTAGCAATGTGCAACTATTTTCTTGGCTGTGTCAGGGTGGACCCTAGGAAGTCCCAAAACAATGGAATGAACCACCTCTACACAAGATCCCCCTCCCCCCCGTCCGTCGGTTCCGGGACTTTCAGCTTATGAGTACTTAGACTCGGAGAGAGGTATCAATACCTGTGAAGACCCAACACAAAGAGTGAGTGAATATTTCGCATTTAAAACCCTAAGACCACATGTCATCACATTGTACACCAACTCCTAGATTTTGGTGCCATCCGGACGCTCTGGAGCTCCTCCGCGGCGAAACCCTAGCCCCGGTAGAGGAAAGTCCACCTTATTGGTCTACAGCTATGACCAGAGCCCGGAGTGGGTAGCAATGTGAATATTTTTTTTCTTTTGTTAGGATGGACCCTAGGAAGTTCCAAAACAATGTCATGAACCACCTCTACACAAGATTCCCTCCTATCTGTCGGTTCCGGGACTTTCAACCTGTATGTACTTATACTCGGAGAGAGGAATCGATGCTGGTAAAGAATCAACAAAAAGAGTGAGTGAATATTTGGCATGTACAACCCTAGGAACACATGTAAAAACATGGTATAGAAACTCCTAGATTTTGATGACATCCCGACGCTCCGAAGCCCCTCCGCGGCGAAACCCTAGCCCCGTTGGAGAAAAGTCCACCTTATCGGTCTACCGCTTTGACTGGAGCCCGGAGTGGGTACAAATGTGGAATTATTTGCTTGGTTGTGTTAGTGTGGACCCTAGGAAGTCCCAAAACAGTGGCATAAACCACCTCTACACAAGATTCCCTCCCGTCCGTCAATTCCGGGACTTTCAGTCTATAAGTACTTAGACCCGGAGAGATGAATCGATGGCTGAGAAGACCCAACACAAAGAGTGAGTCAATATTTATAATGTACAACCCTAAGAACACATTTAAACACATGGTATGCCAAAACCTAGCTTTTTGTTCCATCCCGAGGCTCCGGAGCCCCTCCAGGGCGAAACCCTAGCCCCGTTGGAGAAAAGTCCACCTTTTCGGTCTACAACTTTGACCGGAGCCCGGAGTGGGTACTAATGTGCAAATCTTTGATTTTTGTGTTAGGGTCGACCATAGGAAGTTCCAAAATAATCTCATGAACCACCTTTACACAAGATTCCCACCTGTTCGTTGGTTGCGGTATTTTCAGCCTATAAGTACTTAGACTCGGAGAGAGGAATCGATGCCGGTGAAGACCCAACACAAAGAGTGAGTGAATCTTGGCATGTACAACCCTAAGAAACATGTAAACACATGGTCAGCCAACTCCTAGATTTTGGTGCCATCCGGACGCTCAGGAGCCCCTCCGCGGCAAAACCGTAGCCCCGTTGGAGAAAAGTCCACCTTATCGGTCTACAGCTTTTACCGGAGCCTAGGGTGGGTAGAAATGTGATACTATTTTAATTGTTGTGTTAGGGTGGACCCTAGTAAGTCCCAAAACAATGGCATGAACAACCTCTACACAAGATTCCCTCCCGTCCGTTTGTTCTGCGACTTTCAGCCTATAAGTACTTAGACTCGGAGAGAGGAATGGATCCCGATGAAGACCCAACACAAAGAGTGAGTGAATTTTGGCATGTACAACCCTAATAACACATGTAAACACATGGTCTGCCAACTCCTAGATTTTTGTGCCATCCGGACGCTCAGGAGCCCCTCCGCGGCGAAACCCTAGCCCCGATAAAGAAAAGTCCACCTTGTCAGTCTACAGCTTTGACCGGAGCCCGGAGTTTGTAGCAATGTGCAACTATTTGCTTTGTTGTGTCAGGGTGGACACAAGGAAGTTCCAAAACAATGGCATGAAACACCTCTACACAATATTTTCTCATATCCGTCGGTTCCGGGACTTTTAGCCTATAAGTACTTAACTCTGAGAGAGGAATCGATGCCAGTGAAGACCCAACACAAAGAGTGAGTGAATTTTTGGAATGTAAAACCCTAAGAACACATGTAAACACATGGTATGCGAACTCCACGCTTCTGGTGCCATCCCGACGCTCCGTAGCCCCTCCACGGTGAAACCTAGCCCCGTTGGACAAAAGTCCATCTTATCGGTCTACAACTTTGACCGGAGCCCGGAGTGGGTATCAATGTGCAACTATTTTCTTTGTTGTGATAGGGTGGACCCTAGGAAGTCCCAAAACAATGGAATGAAGCACCTCCACACAACATTCCCTCCCGTTCGTCGGTTCCGATACTTTCAGCTATAAGTACATAGACTCAGATAGAGGAATCGATGCATGTGAAGACCCAACACAAAGAGTGAGTGAATATTTGGCATGTAAAACCCTAAGAACACATGTAAACACATGGTATGCAAACTCCTAGCTTTTGGTTCGATCCTGACGCCCGGAGCCCCTCCGCGGTGAAACCCTAGCCCCGGCTGGAGAAAGTCCACCATATCGGTCTACAACTTTGACCGAAGCCCGGAGTGGGTAGAAATGTGAAAATATTTGCTTGGTTGTGTTAGGATGGACCCAAGGAAGTCACAAAACAGTGGCATTAACCACCTCTAGACAAGATTCCCTCCCGTCTGTCGGTTCCTGGAGTTTCAGCCTATAAGTACTTAGACTCGGAGAGAGGAATCGATGTCGGTGAAGACCCAACACAAAGAGTGAGTGGATATTTGGCAAGAACAACCCTATTAACACATGTAAAAACGTGGTATGCCAACTCCTAGCTTTTGGTGCCATCCCGACTCTCCAGACACCCTCTAGAGCGAAACCCTAGCCCCGCTGGAGAAATGTCCACCTTATCGGTCTTCAGCTTTGACCGGGGCCCGAAGTGGGTAGATATGTGAAACTATTTGCTTGGGTTTGTTACGGTGGACCCTAGGAAGTCCCAAAACAATGGCATGAACCACATCTACACAAGATTCCCAGCTGTTCGTCGGTTGCGGTACTTTCAGCCTATAAGTACTTAGACTCGGAGAGAGGAATCGATGCCGATGAAGACCCAACACAAAGAGTGAGTGAATATTTGGCATGTACAACCCTAAAAACATATTTAAACACATTTTATTTCAACATATTGCTTTTGTTGCCATCCCGATGCTCCGGAGCCCCTACGCGGCGAAACCCTAGCCCCGCTGGAGAAAAGTCCACCTTATCGGTCTACAGCTTTGACGGGAGCCCGGAGTGGGTACCAATGTGCAAATCTTTGCTTTGTTGTGTTACAGTGGACCATAGGAAGTTCCAAAACAATTTCGTGAACCACCTTTACACAAGATTCCTTCTTGTCCCTCGGTAACGGGACTTTCAACCTATAAGTAGTTAGACTCGGAGAGAGGAATCGACGCTGGTGAAGACCCAAGACAAAAAGTGAGTGAATATTTGGCATGTACAACCCTAATAACTCATGTAAACACATGGTATGCCAACTCCTATCTTTTGGTGACATCCCGACGCTCCGGAGCCCCTCCGCGGCGAAACCCTAGCCCCGCTGGAGAAAAGTCCACCTTATCGGTCTACAGCTTTGACCGGAGCCCAGAGTGGGTAGAAATGTGCAAATATTTGATTGGTTGTGTTAGGGTGGACCCTAGGAAGTCCCAAAACAATGGCATGAACCACGTCTACACAAGATAACCTCCCGTGCATCTGTTCCGCGACTTTCAGCCTATAAGTACTTAGACTCGGAGAGAGGAATCGATCCCGGTGAAGACCCAACACGAAGAGTGAGTGAATATTTGGAATGTACAACCCTAAGAACACATTTAAACACATGGTATGCCAACTCCTAGATTTTGGTGCCATCCCGACGCTCCGGATCCCCTCCGCATCGAAACCCTAGCCCCGCTAGAGAAAAGTCCACCTTATCGGTCTACAGCTTTGACCGGAGCCCGTAGTGGGTAGCAATGTGCAACTATTTTCTTGGTTGTGTCAGGGTGGACCCTAGGAAGTCCCAAAACAATGGAATGAACCACCTCTACACAAGATCCCCCTCCCCCCCCCCCCCCCCCCGTCCGTCGGTTCCGGGACTTTCAGCTTATGAGTACTTAGACTCGGAGAGAGGAATCAATACCTGTGAAGACCCAACACAAAGAGTGAGTGAATATTTCGCATTTAAAACCGTAAGACCACATTGTTGGGAATATGCCCTAGAGGCAATCATGTATGATGTAATTGCCCACTGTATTCATAAAGTTATTAAGTTGTCCTTGTTTTGAACATCTGATATATGTCATTGAATATGTGATTCGATTGTGGAACTATATACTCATGTTGTTCATACTAATTGTCCTTGGTCGTAAAGGTTGTGCTGGACACACATCCTAGACTAATGTGAGTGTTGGCTGATGACACGGTTCCACTTGTCATGGGCATGGTGATGCCATTCCAACGTTCACGGACTTGGCTAAAGAGTTTAGCAAGTCGGACTGACCCACATTGAGATGCAACGATCAAGTCGTCATTTGCATGTCTCAATCAATGTAATCCTTAGACCTGAGGTTATCGCACAATCCGAGTTGTGGATCACCGACTTAGGTTCTGTCAAACGTTGTTCTGTGACAAGGCAACTATAAAGGCAGAGTTCGGATCGAATGAGAAGCAAGCTGTGTGATGTGGATAATCAAGATGGGATTTTGCCCCTCCGAATGGAGAGATATTCTCTGGGCCCTCTCGAGTGATATGATTCAGGAAGCATGGCCATGCGCGACTCAGTTAAGTGTTAACTGTGTCGGTTGACTAAGAGTTAGTCAGATGAATCACATATCACGGATCGAGAAGGGAGTTGAGCTATTTAAGGGATGACGATAAATCACCTATAGCTCGACAAGGTATATCGTGAGGCAAAAAGGACTAAGATGAATATCACATTGAAAGGTATGACGTCATGACTCAATGGTACTTGGGAGTCGGCATGTTCTGCTAGGAGCCGCTACCGATTGATCGATTGGGAGTTGGACTCCAATCGTGTCCAAGTCGCCATGAGCCTGCAGGGTCGCATACTTAAGAGCGGGAGCAAGTATTGGTTGGGTTGGACCCGAACCGGAAATGGACTGAGTTAGTGAGTCGGACTCACAGAGGGAATGGGCCACAAGTGTTGTGCAGCCCATTACCATACGCTATATAAAGAGGGGCGCAGGTTGCCCAACGGGCACGTTAGTCCACTCTCCCATGCGTTGGGAACCCTAGCCCCACTCAGTCCAGCCGCCGCACCGGACCTAGCAGTCCGCCGTCGGAGCTCCTCCTCGTACGTGTGGATACCGGCAGAGGTGCTGTACATTCAGCACTTCGACGTTCGATGGATTGGATCGGCCGGACTGGATCGTGGGACTGCACTGCCCCGACGCACTGCATCGATAATCCGCACCTGCGCGTCTAGTGGTAATACTCGTGGCCTTCTACCTCGGCTAGATCTTGGGAGTACCGCGTAGGAAAAGTTTTCGTTTATCTCTACGCACCCCAACAGTGGTATCAGAGCGATAGCTTCTGGTATTAGGCCCGAGATCCGTACATATGTGATATGTAGTTTGCGTTAGATGTGATCTAATTGCTATTTTAGTGGTCGGTCTATGAGATAGATCGGTTTTGTACAAGGTTGATTGGATCAATCGTACTCGGGGTTAATGGATGATCTGGTTTCCGTGATCATACTGCTAAGGTCGTGAAACAACTTACCCCTACCGGTCGGTTTCCGCCATCGGGGTATACCGTGACACATAAATCTAGTTGCGGTGATCGAAGATCAAAGAGTTTGGTCGAATCGGAATACGGACCGCCGGCTTCGCCCTGTCGTAGCGCCTTAGATGTCGTTGCGAGTTTCACAACGCCCGTAGATATCGTATCTATGCATAACTTGTTTTTGCAGGAAGTTGTGAATGGTATGGCTTATGTGCATGTGATGTGTGTAATCCATACATGATCTGCGTATCATGTTTATGTCAGCCGGCTGGAGCCTAGGTGCTGTCATTTTATTGTATACCGGCCTGCGTGTCGGATTCTCTATGTAAATTTTCATTTACTAGCTAGTGTAGCTTGTTGGAGAACCCGGTGGCATGCAAGTCGATGTACAAGTCGGCTACATGGAGTAAGATGGCACGTGACAAGAGTTGGCACGAGTCGACTTACAAGCTTCGTGGAGATGGAGATCACCATGAAGAGAGCCATACCATTTCACATTATAATTGCTTTATGTGTGTTATTGTTATGTCTCTATTTACCTCTATGTAGATAGTTGGTAGATTCTTTAATCCCTCAAAGAAGGTCTAGTCGGTCGCCCCGCCAGTGCTGCACCATCACAAGTCGGACATTCTTGGTAGTGGGCTAATGAAATTGAGGTGCTACCAATTCTTTCCGGTTAGGTGGGTTCGAGTCGGACTCTTACAAGCAGAAGCACTTGGTAATCTAGACGAGTCCATCACAACGGTTGTGGGGCTCGGGGCGAGGTAGGTTGGGAGCCGGGGCATGTGATGCCACCCAACTAACAGGAGTCGTATAGAGATACGATTGGCAAGGTGTTGCCTACCTAGATCACTTGACGGCTAGCGGTGATGCTAAAGCTCACTAGTCGGCTTGCTTATTTAGGGTCCTGAATCACTTAGCAACCATCGGAGGGATGTTGGTTCTAGTGGGAGCATAAGTATTAAAACGTTTAATATGCCTGCTCTTTTATGAATACATGTCTTAAGTGTTTTTGCGTATTTTCTGTTGTAGATCAATGGCACCAAGCAACCTTCCTCAGTTGTCCACGTTTGCGTTGAGGTCAATCCTAGAGAAAGATAAGCTTAATGGAACTAATTTCACCAACTGGTATCGTAATCTGAGGATAGTCCTCAAGCATGACAAGAAAGAACATGTTCTAGAAACTCCACTTCCAGAAGAGCCTGATGACGATGCGACTGTCGCAGTCACAAATGCCTACCGTAAGACTAGAGATGAGTCTACGGAAATTAGCTGTCTTATGCTTGCACACATGGAACCGGACTTGCAGCAGCAGTTCGAGAATGTTGAGGCCTACGATATGATCGAAAGCCTCAAAAGTATGTTCCAGGCTCAGGCAAAGACCGAGAGGTATCAAGTCTCTCAAGCTTTGCAGGGCTGTAAGCTGAAAGATGGCGATCCACTGAGTCCGCATGTAATCAAGATGATTGGTTACATTCAGTCTCTGGATCGGCTGGGCGTCCCACTTAACGAAGAGTTCGCTACTGATATAATTCTGAACTCTCTTCCTAGTGCGTATGGTTCGTTCATCTCGAACTACCATATGCATGGTATGGATAAGAGTATCACTGAATTACATGGGATGCTCAAAACGGCAGAGGCTGATATCAAGAAAGGCACCAGTCAAGTGTTGATGGTGCAGAATAAGGCTAAGTTCAAGAAGAGTTCTTGGACTAAGAAGAAGAAGGATAAGTCAGGAGGTAGCGCCCATGGCCCTGTCCAGAGTGCTCCCTCAAAGACTAAACCTTCTCCTAGAGCCGGAGCCAATTGCTTCTATTGCAAGCAAGATGGCCACTGGAAGAGGAATTGCACCAAGTATTTGGCTGACAGAGCCAAGAGTGGAGGTGTGACTTCCAACTCTGGTACGCTTGTGTGCAATGTTATAGACATTTATCTTGCTGATGCGCCTAATAGTTCTTGGGTATATGATACCGGATCAGTCATTCACATTTGCAACTCGTTGCAGGGGCTGGTAAGAACTAGGAGCGTGGCAAGAGGAGAGGTTGATATTCGGGTCGGCAACAAGGCGAGAGTCGCTGCGTTGGAAGTCGGCACGATGCAACTTCATTTACCTTCAGGATTTATTTTGGAACTAAATAATTGTTATTATGTTCCAGCGCTTAGTCGAAACATTATTTCCGCCTCATGTTTGATGAGACAAGGTTATGAGTCGAATATTAAGAATAATGGTTGTTCTTTATATTTGAAAGATATGTTTCATGGCTTTGCACCCGTTCAGAACGGGTTATTTATTTTAAATCTTGATAGTGAATCGGTCTATAACATAAATGTTAAAAGGTTGAAACCAAATGATCTGAATATGACTTACTTTTGGCACTGTCGGCTTGGTCATATAAGTTGGAAGCGCATGAAGAAGCTCCATGATGATGGACTTCTAACTTCGTTTGACTTAGAGTCATTCGAGACATGCGAATCATGCCTACTAGGCAAGATGACCAAGACACCTTTTGCAAGGAGTTGTGAAAGGGCGTCCGACTTGTTGGAACTAATACATAGTGATGTATGTGGTCCAATGAGCACGACAGCCAGAGGTGGTTATGAGTACTTCATTACCTTCACTGATGATTTGAGTAGGTATGGATATATCTATTTAATGAAACACAAGTCGGAAGCCTTTGAAAAGTTCAAGGAATTCCAGAGTGAGGTACAAAATCAACTCGGCAAGAAAATAAAGTTTCTACGGTCGGACCGTGGAGGCGAGTACATGAGCCATGAGTTTGATGACCATCTAAAGAGTTGTGGAATAGTTCCTCAACTCACTCCGCCGGGTACACCGCAGAGAAACGGTGTATCGGAACGGAGAAATCAGACCTTGTTGGACATGGTACGATCAATGATGAGTCGGACAGATCTACCTTTATCATTTTGGGGTTATTGTCTAGAAACTGCAGCTTTCACACTAAACAGAGTACCATCAAAGTCAGTAGAGAAGACACCACATGAGATGTGGACTGGTAAAAAGCCAAGTTGTCTTTTCTTAAGATTTGGGGTTGTGAGGCATTTGTCAAGCGACTTCAGTCGGACAAGCTCACACCCAAGTCGGATAAGTGTATCTTCGTGGGGTATCCGAGGGAAACCTTGGGGTACTACTTCTACAACCGGGAAGAGGGCAAAGTGTTTGTCGCTCGGAATGGTGTCTTCCTTGAGAAAGAGTTTCTCAGTCGGGAAGTCAGTGGGAGCACGGTGCAACTCGAAGAAATTCGAGAGGAACCAGCTAGGGGCGAGTCGGCTAACGCCTTGGAGGCTGAGCCGGTCGTGGCACCTACACCGGTAACAGCACCTGAACCACGGAGATCTGCCAGATTACAGAGTGCTCGAGATGTTTTACTGTTAGACAATAATGAGCCGGCAACTTATTCGGAAGCGATGGTGGGATCTGATTCCGAGTCATGGCTTGGAGCCATGAGATCCGAGTTAAAGTCCATGGATGAAAACCAAGTTTGGAATTTGGTTGATCTGCCTGACGGTGCAAGACCCGTCGAGTGCAAATGGGTCTTTAAGAAGAAAATTGATATGGATGGAAATATTTCCGTCTATAAAGCACGACTTGTCGCGAAGGGGTTCCGACAGGTTCAAGGAGTTGACTATGACGAGACATTCTCGCCTGTAGCGATGCTTAAATCAATTCGGATCATGATAGCCATAGCAGCCTATTTCGACTATGAGATATGGCAGATGGACGTCAAGACGGCTTTCCTTAATGGAAATTTGACTGAGGACGTGTATATGATACAGCCCGAAGGTTTTGTCGATCCAGCTAATGCTGACAAGGTATGCAAACTTCAGAAATCCATTTATGGGTTGAAGCAAGCATCTCGGAGTTGGAACATTCGCTTTGATGAGGTAGTCAAATCGTTTGGCTTCATCAAGAGCGATCATGATTCTTGTTTATACAAGAAGTTTAGTGGGAGCAAAGTAAACTTTCTAATCTTATATGTGGATGACATATTGCTGATTGGAAATGATGTCATGATGTTGCAAGAAACCAAAGAGTCATTGGAAAGGAGTTTCTCAATGAAGGATTTGGGTGAGGCGACTTACATATTAGGAATCAGGATCTATAGAGATAGATCAAGGCGGCTCATTGGATTGAGTCAGAGTACTTATCTGGACAAGGTTTTGAAGAAATTCAAAATGCAAGAGTCCAAGAAGGGATTCTTGCCGATGTCCCATGGCATAAAACTTAGTAAGACTCAGTGTCCTTCGACGACTGATGAGCGAAGTCGGATGAGTGTGATTCCATATGCTTCGGCAATAGGATCCATCATGTATGCCATGATTTGTACTAGGCCAGATGTTTCCTATGCTCTAAGTGTTACGAGCAGATACCAGGCTGACCCTGGCGAAGCCCACTGGGCAGCGGTTAAAAATATCCTTAAGTATTTGAGAAATACTAAGGAAATGTTCCTAGTTTATGGAGGTGATGAGGAATTCAGTGTAAAGGGTTACACGGATGCGAGTTATCTCACCGACTCAGATGATTCTCGTTCGCAATCGGGATACGTGTTCGTAATGAACGGAGGAGCTGTGAGCTGGAAGAGTTCCAAGCAAGATACGGTGTCTGCATCTACAACAGAGGCTGAGTATATTGCTGCCTCAGAGGCGGCAAAGGAAGCTGTTTGGATCAGGAACCTCCTGATTGATCTTGGTGTGGTTCAGGGCGCGTCCAATCCTTTGGACGTATATTGTGACAACAATGGTGCTATCGCACAGGCCAAGGAACCTAGACAACACCAGAAGAACAAACATATACTCATGCGGTACCACCTCATTCGCCAGTTTGTCGAACAAGGTGATATCAAGTTATGCAAAGTACACACGGATGCAAACATTGCAGATCCGTTGACAAAGGCGCTACCACAGCCTAAGCATGAGGCGCACACGAGAGGTATGGGCATTAGATGCCTAGGCATATGATGCCAAGATGATTGACTCTAGTGCAAGTGGGAGACTGTTGGGAATATGCCCTAGAGGCAATCATGTATGATGTAATTCCCACTGTATTCATAAATTTATTAAGTTGTCCTTGTTTTGAACATCTGATATATGTCATTGAATATGTGATTCGATTGTGGAACTATATATTCATGTTGTTCATACTAATTGTCCTTGGTCGTAAAGGTTGTGCTGGACACACATCCTAGACTAATGTGAGTGTTGGCTGATGACACGGTTCCACTTGTCATGGGCATGGTGATGCCATTCCAACGTTCACGGACTTGGCTAAAGAGTTTAGCAAGTCGGACTGACCCACATTGAGATGCAACGATCAAGTCGTCATTTGCATGTCTCAATCAATGTAATCCTTAGACCTGAGGTTATCGCACAATCCGAGTTGTGGATCACCGACTTAGGTTCTGTCAAACGTTGTTCTGTGACAAGGCAACTATAAAGGCAGAGTTCGGGTCGAATGAGAAGCAAGCTGCGTGATGTGGATAATCAAGATGGGATTTTGCCCCTCCGAATGGAGAGATATTCTCTGGGCCCTCTCGAGTGATATGATTCAGGAAGCATGGCCATGCGCGACTCAGTTAAGTGTTAACTGTGTCGGTTGACTAAGAGTTAGTCAGATGAATCACATATCACGGATCGAGAAGAGAGTTGAGCTATTTAAGGGATGACGATAAATCGCCTATAGCTCGACAAGGTATATCGTGAGGCAAAAAGGACTAAGATGAATATCACATTGAAAGGTATGTCGTCATGACTCAATGGTACTTGGGAGTCGGCACGTTCTGCTAGGAGCCGCTACCGATTGATCGATTGGGACTTGGACTCCAATCGTGTCCAAGTCGCCATGAGCCTGCAGGGTCGCACACTTAAGAGCGGGAGCAAGTATTGGTTGGGTTGGACCCGAACTGGAAATGGACTGAGTTAGTGAGTCGGACTCACAGAGGGAATGGGCCACAAGTGTTGTGCAGCCCATTACCATACGCTATATAAAGAGGGGCGCAGGTTGCCCAACGGGCACGTTAGTCCACTCTCCAATGCGTTGGGAACCCTAGCCCCACTCAGTCCAGCCGCCGCACCGGACCTAGCAGTCCGCCGTCGGAGCTCCTCCTCGTACGTGTGGATACCGGCAGAGGTGCTGTACGTTCAGCACTTCGACGTTCGAGGGATTGGATCGGCCGGACTGGATCGTGGGACTGCACTGCCCCGACGCACTGCATCGATAATCCGCACCTGCGCGTCTAGTGGTAATACTCGTGGCCTTCTACCTCGGCTAGATCTTGGGAGTACCGCGTAGGAAAAGTTTTCGTTTATCTCTACGCGCCCCAACACACATGTCATCACATTGTACACCAACTCCTAGATTTTGGTGCCATCCGGACGCTCTGGAGCTCCTCCGCGGCGAAACCCTAGCCCTGGTAGAGGAAAGTCCACCTTATTGGTCTACAACTATGACCAGAGCCCGGAGTGGGTAGCAATGTGAATATTTTTTTTCTTTTGTTAGGATGGACCCTAGGAAGTTCCAAAACAATGTCATGAACCACCTCTACACAAGATTCCCTCCTATCTGTCGGTTCCGGGACTTTCAACCTGTATGTACTTATACTCGGAGAGAGGAATCGATGCTGGTAAAGAATCAAAAAAAAGAGTGAGTGAATATTTGGCATGTACAACCCTAGGAACACATGTAAAAACATGGTATAGAAACTCCTAGATTTTGATGACATCCCGACGCTCCGAAGCCCCTCCGCGGCGAAACCCTAGCCCCGTTGGAGAAAAGTCCACCTTATCGGTCTACCGCTTTCACTGAAGCCCGGAGTGGGTACAAATGTGGAATTATTTGCTTGGTTGTGTTAGTATGGACCCTAGGAAGTCCCAAAACAGTGTCATAAACCACCTCTACACAAGATTCCCTCCCGTCCGTTAGTTCCGGGACTTTCAGTCTATAAGTACTTAGACCCGGAGAGATGAATCGATGGCTGTGAAGACCCAACACAAAGAGTGAGTCAATATTTATAATGTACAACCCTAAGAACACATGTAAACACATGGTATGCCAAAACCTAGCTTTTGGTTCCATCCCGAGGCTCCGGAGCCCCTCCAGGGCGAAACCCTAGCCCCGTTGGAGAAAAGTCCACCTTTTCGGTCTACAACTTTGACCGGAGCCCGGAGTGGGTACCAATGTGCAAATCTTTGATTTTTTGTGTTAGGGTCGACCATAGGAAGTTCCAAAATAATCTCATGAACCACCTTTACACAAGATTCCCACCTGTTCGTTGGTTGCGGTATTTTCAGCCTATAAGTACTTAGACTCGGAGAGAGGAATCGATGCCGGTGAAGACCCAACACAAAGAGTGAGTGAATTTTGGCATGTACAACCCTAATAACACATGTAAACACATGGTCTGCAAACTCCTACATTTTTGTGCCATCCAGACGCTCGGGAGCCCCTCCGCGGCGAAACCCTAGCCCCGATGGTGAAAAGTCCACCTTATCGGTCTACAGCTTTTACCGGAGCCCGGAGTTTGTAGCAATGTGCAACTATTTGCTTTGTTGTGTGAGGGTGGACCCAAGGAAGTTCCAAAACAAGGGCATGAACCACCACTCCACAATATTTTCTCATATCCGTCGGTTCCGGGACTTTTAGCCTATAAGTACTTAACTCTGAGAGAGGAATCGATGCCAGTGAAGACCCAATACAAAGAGTGAGTGAATATTTGGCATGTAAAACCCTAAGAACACATGTAAACACATAGTATGCGAACTCCACGCTTCTGGTGCCATCCCGATGCTCCGTAGCCCCTCCACGGCCAAACCCTAGCCCCGTTGGACAAAAGTCCACCTTATCGGTCTACAACTTTGACCGGAGCCCGGAGTGGGTATCAATGTGCAACTATTTGCTTGGTTGTTATAGGGTGGACCCTAGGAAGTCCCAAAACAATGGAATGAAGCACCTCTACACAAGATTCCCTCCCGTTCGTCGGTTCCGATACTTTCAGCTATAAGTACATAGACTCAGATAGAGGAATCGATGCATGTGAAGACCCAACACAAAGAGTGAGTGAATATTTGGCATGTAAAACCCTAAGAACACATGTAAACACATGGTATGCAAACTCCTAGATTTTGGTTCGATCCTGACGCCCGGAGCCCTCCGCGATGAAACCCTAGCCCCGCTGGAGAAAGTCCACCATATCGGTCTACTGCTTTGACCGAAGCCCGGAGTGGGTACAAATGAGAAAATCTTTGCTTGGTTGTGTTAGGGTGGACCCTAGGAAGTCCCAAAACAATTGCCTGAACCACCTCTACACAAAATTGCCCCCCCCCCCCGTCTGTCGGTTCCGGGACTTTCAGCCTATGAGTACTTAGACTCGGAGAGAGGAAAGAATGCCCGTGAAGACCCAACACAAAGAGTGAGTGAATATTTTTCATGTACAACCCTAAGAACACATGTAAACACATTTGACACCAACTCCTAGTTTTTTGTGCCATCCAGACGCTCCGTAGCCCCTCCGCGGCGAAACCCTAGCCCCGCTAGAGAAAAGTCCACCTTATCGGTCTACAACTATGACCGGTGCCCAGAGTGGGTAGAAATGTTCAACTATTTGCTTTGTTTTGTTAGGATCGACCCTAGGAAGTTCCAAGACAATGTCATGAACCACCTCTACACAAGATCCCCTCATATCCGTCGGTTCCGGGATTTTTAGCGTGTCTGTACTTAGACTCGGAGAGAGGAATCGATGCAGGTAAAGACTCAACACAAAGAGTGAGTGAATATTTGACATGTACAACCTTAATAACACATGTAAACACACGGTATGGAAACTCCTAGATTTTGGTGACATCCCGACGCTCCGAACCCCTCCGCGGCGAAACCATAGCCCCGTTGGAGAAAAGTCCACCTTATCGGCCTACCACTTTGACTGGAGCCCGGAGTGGGTCGAAATGTGGAACTCTTTGCTTCGTTGTGCTAGGGTGAACCCTAGGAAGTCCCAAAACAGTGGCATGAACCACCTCTACACAAGATTACCTCCAATCCGTCCGTTCTGGGACTTTCAGCCTATAAGTACTTAGACCCGGAGAGATGAATCGATGCCGATGAAGACCCAACACGAAGAGTGAGTCAATATTTCGAATGTACAGCCCTAAGAACACATTTAAACACATGGTATGCCAAATCCTAGCTTTTGGTTCCATCCCGAGGCTCCAGAGCCCCTCCAGGGCGAAACCCCAGACCCGCTGGAGAAAAGTCAACATTATCGGTCTACAGCTTTGACCGGAGCCCGGAGTGGGTAGAAATGTGAAAATATTTGCTTGTTTGTGTTTGGGTGGACCCTAAGAAGTCCCAAAACAATGGCATGAACCAACTCTACACAATATTCCATGTTGTCTTTCGGTTAAGGGATTTTCAGCCTATAAGTACTTACACTCGGAGAGATGAATCGATGCTGGTGAAGACCTAACACAAAAGTGAGTGAATATTTGGCATGTACAACCCTAAGAACACATTTAAACACATGGTTCGCTAGCTCATAGATTTTGGTGCCATCTCAACGCTCCGGAGCACCTCCGCGGCGAAACCCTAGCCCCGCTGGAGAAAAGTACACCTTATCGGTCTACAGCTTTGGCCGTAGCCCGGAGTGGGTAGAAATGTGAAAAACTTTTCTTGGTTTTTTCAGGGTGGACCCTAGTAAGTCCCAAAGCAGTGGCATTAACCACCTCTAGACAAGATTCCATCCCGTCCGTTGGTTCCCGGAGTTTCAGCCTATAAGTACTTTGACGTGGAGAGAGGAATCGATGTCGGTGAAGACCCAACACAGAGAGTGAGTGAATATTTTGCATGTACAACCCTGAGAACACATGTAAACACATGGTATGCGAACTCCACGCTTCTGGTGCCATCCTGACGCTCCGTAGCCCCTCCACGGCGAAACCCTAGCCCCGTTGGACAAAAGTCCACCTTATCGGTCTACAGCTTTGACCGAAGAACGGAGTGGGAAGAAATGTGCAACTATTTGATTGGTTCTGTTAGGGTGGACCAGAGGAAGTTCCAAAACAATGGCATGAACCACCTTTACACAAGATTCCCTTTTGTCCGTCGGTTCCGGGACTTTCAGCCTATAAGTACTTAAACTTGGAGAGAGGAATCGACGCCGGTGAAGAGCCAACACAAAAAGAGAGTGAACACTTGGCATGTAAAACCCTAATAACATATGTACACACATGGTATGCCAACTCCTAGCTTTTGGTTACATCCCCACACTCCGGAGCCCCTACGCGGCGAAACCCTAGCCCTGGTGGAGAAAAGTCCACCTTTTCGGTCTACAACTTTGACCGGAGCCCGGAGTGGGTAGAAATGTGCACCTATTTTCTTGGTTCTGTTAGGGTGGACCCTAGGAAGTAAAAAAAATGGCATGAACCACATCTACACAAGATACCCTCCCGTCGTTTGTTCCGCGACTTTCAGAATATAAGTACTTAGATTCAGAGAGAGGAATCGATCCCGGTGAAGACCCAACACAAAGAGTGAGTTAATATTTGGAACGTACAACCTTAAGAACACACATAAACACATGTTATTCCAACTCCTAGATTTTGGTGACATCACGACGTTCCGTGGCGAAACCCTAGACCCGCTGGAGAGAAGTCTACCTTATCGGTGTAGAGCTTTGACCGGAGCCCGGAGTAGGTAGCAATGTGCAACACTTTTCTTTGTTGTGTTAGGGTGGACCCTAGGAAATCCAAAAAAAGTGGCATGCACCACCTCTTGAACAGATTCCCTCCCGTCCGTCGGTTATGGGACATTCAGCCTATAATTACTTAGACTCGGAGAGAGGAATCGATGCCGGTGAAGACCCAACACAAAGAGTGAGTGAATATTTGGCATGTACAACCCTAAGAACACATTTAAACACATGGTATGCCAACTCCTAGCTTTTGGTTCTATCCTGACGCTACGGAGCCCCTCCAGGGCGAAACCCTAGCCCCGCTGGAGAAAAGTCCACCTTATCGGTCTACAGCTTTGACCGGAGCCTGGAGTGGGTAAAAATGTGCAAATATATGCTTTGGTTTGTTAGGATGGAACGTAGGAAGTCCCAAAAGAATGACATGAACCACCTCTACACGAGATTCCCACCTGTCGGTCGGTTTCGGGACTTTCAGCCTATAAGTACTTAGACTCGGAGAGAGGAATAGACGACCGTGAAGACCCACCACAAAAAGTGAGTGAATATTTGGCATGTACAACCCTAATAACACATGTAAACACCTGGTATGCCAAATCCTAGCTTTTGGTAACATCCAGACGCTCCGGAGCCCCTCTGTGGCGAAACCCTAGCCCCGCTGGAGAAAAGTCCTCCTTATCGGTCTACAACTTTGACCGGAGCCCGGAATGGGTAGAAATGTGCAAATATTTTCTTGGTTCTGTTAGGGTGGATCCTAGGAAGTACAAAAACAATGGAATGAACCACCTCTACACAAGATTCCCTTCCGTCCGTTTGTTCCGCGACTTTCAGCCTATAATTACTTAGACTCGAAGAGAGGAATCGATCCCGGTGAGGACCCAACACAATGAGTGAGTGAATATTTCGCATGTACAACCCTAAGAACACATGTAAACACATGGTATGCCAACTCCTAGATTTTGTAGGAAGCGAGCCCAGCTCACTTGGTTAAGGAAGTGGATGTACAACCCAACCACCCAGGTTCAAATCCTCACGGATGAAGACTTGGGTTCCTATTATTTAAAAAATAAAAACCCGCCGTGGGGGCCTCCCCTGCTGCCTTCCTTTCAAAAAAAACTCCTAGATTTTGGTGCCATCCCGATGCTCCCGAGCCCCTCCGCGGCGAAACCCTAGCCCCCGTGAGAAAAGTCCAATTTATTGGTATACAGGTTTGACTGGATCCCGGAGTGGGTAGAAATGTGCAACTATTTGCTTGGTTGTGTCAGGGTAGACCCTAGGAAGTTCCAAAACAGTGGCATGAACCACCTCTACACAACATTCCCTCCCGTCCGTCGGTTCTGGGACTTTTAGCCTATAAGTACTTAGACTCGGAGAGAGGAATCGATGCCGGTGAAGACCCAACACAAAGAGTGAGTGAACATTTGGCATGTACAACCCTAAGAACACATGTAAACACATGGTATGCCAACTCCTAGCTTTTGGTGCTATCCCGACGCTAAGGAGCCCCTCCAGGGCGAAACCCTAGCCCCGCTGGAGAAAAGTCCACATTATCGGTCGGCAGCTTTGACCGGAGCCCGGAGTGGGTAGAAATGTGCAAATATTTGCTTTGGTTTGTTAGGATGGACCGTAGGAAGTCCCAAAAGAATGACATGAACCACCTCTACACAAGATTCCCACCTGTCGGTCGGTTTCGGGACTTTCAGCCTATAAGTACGGAGAGAGGAATCGACGACGGTGAAGACCCACCACAAAAAGTGAGTGAATATTTGGCATGTACAACCCTAATAACACATGTAAACACCTGGTATGCCAACTCCTAGCTTTTGGTAACATCCAGACCCTCCGGAGCCCCTCTGTGGCGAAACCCTAGCCCCGCTGGAGAAAAGTCCTCCTTATCGGTCTACAACTTTGACCGGAGCCCGGAGTGGGTAGAAATGTGCAAATATTTTCTTGGTTCTGTTAGGGTGGACCCTAGGAAGTACAAAAACAATGGAATGAACCACCTCTACACAAGATTCCCTTCCGTCCGTTTGTTCCGCGACTTTCAGCCTATAATTACTTAGACTCGAAGAGAGGAATCGATCCCGGTGAGGACCCAACACAATGAGTGAGTGAATATTTCGCATGTACAACCCTAAGAACACATGTAAACACATGGTATGCCAACTCCTAGATTTTGTAGGAAGCGAGCCCAGCTCACTTGGTTAAGGAAGTGGATGTACAACCCAACCACCCAGGTTCAAATCCTCACGGATGAAGACTTGGGTTCCTATTATTTAAAAAATAAAAACCCGCCGTGCGGGCCTCCCCTGCTGCCTTCCTTTCAAAAAAAAAACTCCTAGATTTTGGTGCCATCCCGATGCTCCCGAGCCCCTCCGCGGCGAAACCCTAGCCCCCGTGAGAAAAGTCCAATTTATTGGTATACAGGTTTGACTGGATCCCGGAGTGGGTAGAAATGTGCAACTATTTGCTTGGTTGTGTCAGGGTAGACCCTAGGAAGTTCCAAAACAGTGGCATGAACCACCTCTACACAACATTCCCTCCCGTCCGTCGGTTCTGGGACTTTTAGCCTATAAGTACTTAGACTCGGAGAGAGGAATCGATGCCGGTGAAGACCCAACACAAAGAGTGAGTGAACATTTGGCATGTACAACTGTAAGAACACATGTAAACACATGGTATGCCAACTCCTAGCTTTTGGTGCTATCCCGACGCTAAGGAGCCCCTCCAGGGCGAAACCCTAGCCCCGCTGGAGAAAAGTCCACCTTATCGGTCGGCAGCTTTGACCGGAGCCTGGAGTGGGTAGAAATGTGCAAATATTTCTTTGGTTTGTTAGGATGGACCGTAGGAAGTCCCAAAAGAATGACATGAACCACCTCGACACAAGATTCCCACCTGTCGGTCGGTTTCGGGACTTTCAGCCTATAAGTACGGAGAGAGGAATCGACGACGGTGAAGACCCACCACAAAAAGTGAGTGAATATTTGGCATGTACAACCCTAATAACACATGTAAACACCTGGTATGCCAACTCCTAGCTTTTGGTAACATCCAGACGCTCCGGAGCCCCTCTGTTGCAAAACCCTAGCCCCGCTGGAGAAAAGTCCTCCTTATCGGTCTACAACTTTGACCGGAGCCCGGAGTGGGTAGAAATGTGAAAATATTTTCTTGGTTCTGTTAGGGTGGACCCTAGGAAGTACAAAAACAATGGAATGGACCACCTCTACACAAGATTCCCTTCCGTCCGTTTGTTCCGCGACTTTCAGCCTATAATTACTTAGACTCGAAGAGAGGAATCGATCCCGGTGAGGACCCAACACAATGAGTGAGTGAATATTTCGCATGTACAACCCTAAGAACACATGTAAACACATGGTATGCCAACTCCTATATTTTGGTGCCATCCCGATGCTCCGGAGCCCCTCCGCGGCGAAACCCTAGCCCCCGTGAGAAAAGTTCAATTTATTGGTCTACAGGTTTGACTAGATCCCGGAGTGGGTAGAAATGTGCAACTATTTGCTTGGTTATGTCAGGGTGGACCCTAGGAAGTTCCAAAATAGTGGCATGAACCAACTCTACACAAGATTCCCTCCCGTCCGTCGGTTCTGGGAGTTTTAGCCTATAAGTACTTAGACTCGGAGAGAGGAATCGATCCCGGTGAAGACCCAACACAAAGATGTTGGGAATATGCCCTAGAGGAAATTATATATGATGTAATTCCCAAAGTATTCATAAAGTTATTAAGTTGTCCTTGTTTTGAACATCTGATACATGTTATTGAATATGTGATTCGATTGTGGAACTATGTATTCATGTTGTTCATACTATATTGTCTTTGGTCATTAAGGTTGTGTTGGACACACACCCTAGACTAATGTGAGTGTTGGATGATGACACGGTTCCATTTGTCATGGGCATGGCGATGCCATTCCAATGTTCACAGACTTGGCTAAAGAGTTTAGCAAGTCGGACTGACCCATATTGAGATGCAACGAACAAGTCGTCATTTGGATGTCTCAATCAATGTAATCCTGAGACCTGAGATTGTCGCACAATCCGAGTTGTGGATCACCGACTTAGGTTCTATCAAACGTTGTTCCGTGACAAGGCAATTATAAAGGCAGAGTTTGGGTCGAATGAGAAGCAAGCTGCGTGATGTGGATAATCAAGATGGGATTTTGCCCCTGCGAATGGATAGATATTCTCTGGGCCCTCTCGAGTTATATGATTCCAGAAGCATGGCCATGCGCAACTCGGTTAAGTGTTAACTGAGTCTCTAGACTAAGAGTTAGTCAGATGAATCATATATCATGGACCGAGAAGAGAGTTGAGCTATTAAGGGATGAAGATAAATCGCTTATAGTTCGACAAGGTATATCGTGAGGCAAAAGGGACTAAGATGAAAGTCACATTGAAGGTATGTCGTCATGACTCAATTGTACTTGGGAGTCGGCACGTTCTGCTAGGAGCCGCTACCGATTGATCTATTGCGAGTTGGACTCCAATCGTGTCCAAGTCGCCATGAGCCTGCAGGGTCGCACACTTAAGAGCGGGAGCAAATGTATTGGTCCGGTTGGACCCAAAGAGGAAATGGACTGAGTTTGTGAGTCGGACTCACAGAGGGAATGGGCCACAAGTGTTGTGAAGCCCACTACCATTCACTATATAAAGAGGGGCGCAGGTTGCCCAGCAGGCACGTTAATCCACCCCATGCGTTGGGAACCCTAGCCCCACTCAGTCCAGCCGTCGTACCGCACCTAGCAGTCCGCCGTCGGAGCTCCTCCTCGTACGTGTGGATACCGGCAGAGGTGATGTACGTTCAGCACTTCGACGTTCGTGGGATTGGATCGGCTGGATCGGATCGTGGGACTGCACTGCATCGACGTGCTTCACCGATAATCCGCAACCGCGCGTCTAGTGGTAATCCTCGTGGCCTTCTACCTTGGCTAGATCTTGGAAGTACCGCGTAGGAAAAAGGTTTGTTTATCTCTACGCGTTCCAACAAAAGAGTGAGTGAATATTTTTCATTTACAACCCTAAGAACATATTTAAACACATTGCCAACTCCTAGCTTTTGGTGCCATCCCGATGCTCCGGAACCCCTCCGTGGCGAAACCCTAGCCCCGCTGGAGAAAAGTTCACCTTATCGGTCTACAGCTTTGACCGGAGTCCAGAGTGGGTAGCAATGTGAAACTATTTGCTTGGTTGTGTTAGGGTGGACCCTAGGAAGTACCAAAACAATGGCATGAACCACCTCTACACAAGATTCCCACCCGTCCGTCGGTTCCGGGACTATCAGCCTATAAGTACTTAGACTCGGAGAGAGGAATCGATGTCGGTGAAGACCCAACACAAATAGTGAGTGAATATTTGGCATGTAAAACACTAAGAACACATGTAAACAAATGGTATGACAACTCATAGGTTTTGGTGACACCCCGACGCTCTGGAGCCCCTTATTGGCGAAACCCTAGCCCCATTGGAGAAAAGTCCACCTTATCAGTGTACAGATTAGACCGGAGCCCGGAGTAGGTAGAAATGTGTAACTGTTTTCTTGATTGTGTTAGGGTGGACCCTAGGAAGTCCCAAAATAATGGAATGAACCACCTCTACAAAAGATTCCCTCCCGTCCGTCTGTTCCGGGACTTTCAGAATATAATTATTTAGACACGGCGAGAGGAATCGATGCCGGTGAAGACCCAACACATAGAGTAGTGAATATTTGGCATGTACAACCCTAAGAACACATGTAAACACATGGTATGCAAAATCCTAGATTTTGGTGCCATCGCGACGCTTCGGAGCCCCGCCAGGGCGAAACCCTAGCCCCGCTGGAGAAAAGTCCACCTTATCGGTGTCCAACTTTGACAGGATCCCGGAGTTGGTAGGAATGTGCAACTCTTTTCTTGGTTGTTATAGGGTGGACCCTAGGAAGTCCCAAAACAATAGAATGAACCACCTCTACAAAATATTCCCTCGTGTCCGTCGATTATAGAGTGAGTGAATATTTGGCACGTACAACCTTATGAACACATGTAAACACATGGTATGCCAACTCCTAGATTTTGGTGACATCCCGACGCTCCGGAGCCCCTCAACGCCGAAACCCTAACCCCGCCGGAGAAAAGTCAGCCTATAAATACTTAGACTCGGAGAGAGGAATCGATCCCGGTGAAGACCCAACACAAAGAGTGAGTGAATATTTGGCATATACAACCCTAAGAACACATGTAAACACATGGTACGCCAACTCCTAGCTTTTGGTGCCACCCCGACGCTCCGGTGCCACTTCGTGTGGAAACCCTAGCCCCGCTGGAGAAAAGTCCACCTTATCGCTCTATAGCTTTGATCGGAGATTGGAGTGGGTAGAAATTTTTAACTATTTGCTTGGTTGTGTTAGGGTGGACCCTAGGACTTTCCAAAATAATGGCATGAACCACCTCTACACAAGATTCCCTCCTATTCGTCGGTTCTAGGACTTTCAGCCTATAAGTACTTAGACTCGGAGAGAGGAATCGATGCCCGTGAAGTCCCAACACAAAGAATGAGTGAATATTTGGCATATAAAACCCTAAGAACACATTTAAACACATGTTAAAATCCTAGCTTTTGGTTACATCCCGATGCTCCAAAGCCCCTCCGCGGGGAAACCCTAGCCACGTTGGAGAAAAGTCCACCTTATCGGTATACAGCTTTGACCGGAACCCGGAGTGGATAGAAATGTGCAACCATTTGCTTTGTTGTGGTATAGTGGACCATAGAAAGTCCCAAAACAATGGCATGAACCACCTCTACAAAAGATTCACTCATGTTTGTCGATTCCGAGACTTTCAGCCAATAAGTACTTAGACTCGGAGAGAGGAATCGATGCCGGTGAAGACCCAACAGAAAGAGTGAGTGAATATTTGGCATGTACAACCCTAAGAGGACATGTAAACACATGGTATGCCAACTCCTAGATTTTGGTGACATCCCGACACTCTGGAGTCCCTCTGCGGCGAAACACTAGCCCCGCCGGAGAAAAGTCCACCTTATCGGTGTACAACTTTGACCAGAGCCCAGAGTGGGTAGAAATGTGCAAATATTTGGTTGGTTGTGTTAGGGTGGACCCTAGAAAGTCCCAAAACAATGACATGAACCACCTCTACACAATATTCCCTCTCTTTCGTCGGTTCTGGGACTTTCAGCCTATAAGTACTTAGACTCGGAGAGAGGAATCGATGTCGATGAAGACCCAACACAAAGAGTGAGTGAATATTTTGCATGTACAACCCTAAGAACACATGTAAACACATGGTATGCCAACTCCTAGCTTTTGGTGACATCCCGATGCTCCAAAGCTCCTCCGCGGCGAAAGCCTAGCCCGGCTGGAGAAAAGTCCACCTTATCGGTCGCGCAAATGAGTTTTGAGACATCATAAGTGAGTTTCATTTATCTTTTCTGAAAATTTTGATATATAACTTGCAATTTTCTGAATTTATTCAATTATTTAATATTTTCTCCATTTCTTAAATGAATTAATTAAAATTCAAATAATTCAAAATTTTGAACTTCACCAAACATGTTTGAAAGCAATATGTTCTGTTAGTTTATAATTTTCTTAATGTTTTGGTATCTTCTTCATATTTTTCTGATTATTAAACTAGAAGATATACAAGTTCAAAATTTAAATAGGGCGGGAAAGTTTGCAAATATGATTTTTTTTTTTGAAAAACAGGGCATTCATCCTGGTTAATGCAAAGAACCGGGACGAATGCCCCTCTTCGCACCGTTCGAGTGTCTAGAACATTCGTCCCGGTTGTTTCCAACAACCGGGATAAATGGGTGGGACATTCATCCCGGTTATTGCCAACAACCGGGATGAATGGGGCATTCATCCCGGTTGTTGGCAATAACCGGGACGGATGCCCAACACTTAGCAGTTTTGTGCTTCCTCCCTCTCCCCCACTACCCAAAATCGCAAAGGAGATCGAGGAAGAGCCCCCGCACGCCGCAGTAAACGACGCCGGCAGGCTATGCCGCCCTCGCTCCCGCCGTTGACACGCCCAGGCCGCCGCGCGCACGCACGCAGAGGTATTGCCCCGTCCCCTCTCTATGCTCCCCTCCGGCGGCCACTCCTCCCGCACCCCTCCCTCCACCGGCATGCCTCCCGCGGCCACTGCTCCCACGACCGCGCACGCGTCCCGCTGCCGTGCTCCCACCGCCACTGCCATGCTGCCAGAGACGCTCCCGCGGTCAAGGACGGGCATGCATGGGATCCCGCGGCCGAGCACGGGCAAGCGAAAGGGCCGGGTGCGTTCTCGTTAATGTCGATGTGCCCCCGGGTCTCCCCGCCACCTACCTGCACGCCTTGGCCGGCCCTCCCCTTGCTGTTTCTGTTTTGGGAAGAAGGAGGACCCAATTGCATTTTTAAATTTTTTTGCAGGGACCTATTTGTTGTAAAAAACTGTAGAAATCTGCCCAAAAAAAGAGAATACAAACTTCCACGGGACTCGCAAAATCATCTATGCGGACGGAGGCAGTGGAATCAACATCATCTACGCAGGCAGTGGAATCAACATCATCTACGCGGACACACTCCGTCGGATGAACAAGAATTTAGACGGGCTCGCAAAATCAGAAACATCCTTCCACGGGATAGTTCCAGGAAAGGCGATCCTCCCACTCGGAACAATCAATCTGGAAGTGGTGTTAGGCAATCGAAGCAACTACAGGCGAGAATTCCTCGACTTTGAAGTAGTCGATTGTCCTTCACAGTACCACACCATTCTTGGTCGAACAGCGTTCGCCAGATTCATGGCAGTACCACATTATGCCTACCTGAAGGTCAAGCTACCCGGAGAATATGGCACAATCACCATCGACGGTGATTTCCAAAAATCCAACAAGTGCGACATCGAGTTCAACAAAATCGCTAAATCTTTCGGGATGCAGGAAGAATTAGAGGAGATAGCAAAAACCACGGACCACTTCGTGATGACCCTCACGAAGAAGAACGCCCTAGAGCTAGAGTTCAGTGCCAACAACGACACTCGCAAACACCAAGTGCACCCGACAGAATCTGCAAAGAAGGCGATGGTTTCCACTACCCTCTCGCCAGCATAGGAAGGCTCTCTCGTCGAGATCCTCCGTGAGTATTGGGAAATTTTTGCCTGGCAGCCCTCAGATATGTCAGGAATACCCAGGGAGTTCGCCGAGCACTCACTCAATGTTTACAAAGACGCCAAACCGATCAAGAAGACCACCCGACGGTTCTCAGAGCCCAAGAAGAAAGCGCTCGGAGAAGAAGTTAACAGGCTACTCGCAGCAAAATTCATCAGAGAGATCAAAATATCCACTTGGCTAGCAAACCCAGTGCTGGTCCCAAAGAAAAATATGGACATCCTTCGCGTGTGTATCGACTACACGTCGTTGAACAAACACTGCCCCAAGGATAACTTTCCCCTCCCACGGATCGACCAGATCGTGGATTCCACTGCAGGCTGCCAACGCCTCTCCTTCCTAGATGCCTACTCAGGATACAACCAGATCATGATGAAACTGGAGGACGAGGAAAAGACAGCATTCATTACACCTCATGGTGTATACTGCTACACGACAATGCCTTTCGGGCTCAAAAACGCAGGCGCAACATATCAGCGCTGCATGCAAAAATGCCTCTCCAAGCTCATTGGCAAGAACGTACAAGTGTTCGTTGACGACATCATCATCAAGACTCGAGTAGAGGATACGCTCCTCGAGGATATCAGAGAAACATTCGATGCTCTAAACGCATAAATGATCAAGCTCAACCCGACAAAATGCATCTTCGGTGTCCCTGCAGGAAAACTTCTCGGGTACCTGGTGTCCGCCAGAGGAATTGAAGCCAACCTAGAGAAGATACAAGCAATCTTAACAATGAAGGAGCCCACCAATCTTCTCGGGGTGCAACAGCTTGCAGGGCGGCTAGCTGCCTTGAACAGGTTCATCGCACGATTGGGCGAGCAAGCACTGCCCTTCTACATGCTGTTGAAAAAGACAGACAAATTCGAGTGGACACCCGAAGCAAAACAGGCATTCGAAGATCTTAAGAGAACCCTACAGAGCAGGAGTATCCTGCCTACACCACAAGAAAGGGAGCCATTGTACCTATACCTAGCCGCAACAAACCAGGTCATCAGCACGGCCATCGTGCTCGAACGACCTGAGAAAGGCAAGGCTTATGGAGATCAAAGGCCAATCTAATACATCAGCGAGGTGCTTTTGCCGTACAAATAGCGGTACCCTCACTACCAGAAGCTTGCATACGGGGTCGTCCTCACAGCTCGAAAGCTCAAACACTTCTTCCAGGAGCATACCGTAACGGTGCTAAACGACGCATCACTCGGTACTATCATGAACAATCCCATGGCATCCGGAAGAATAGCAAAATGGAGCATCGAGCTAGGCGCCCGGGACATCATCTACGCGGGACGCAATTCCGTGAAGTCACAGGTACTCGTAGAGTTCCTGAGCGAGTGGAAAGAATTGCAAACACCCGGACCGCAAGAATACACGAGTAACTGGATCATGTACTTCGACGGGTCCAAAAGGAACGAAGGAGCTGGAGTTATCATCGTCCTCATATCACCCAGAGGAGATAAGTTGCAGTACGTCCTGCGATTGGACTTTCCACCCGACGATCCAGCATCCAACAACGACGCAGAATACGAGGCCCTGTTACATGGCATGAAGATGGCAATCACGTGTGGAGACTCCAACCTCGTCGTGCAACAGACAATGAAGGAGTGCGACGCTATCGCGGATAACATGGTCGCCTATAGGGACATGTATAATCTACTCGAAGGAAGTTTCAAAGGGTGTGAGCAGAAACACATCGCAAGATCCAGCAACGAAGAAGCAGATAGGCTGGCGAACATGGGGTCCACAAATACACCCATACCACCAGGAATATACTTCGAGTGGATGTTCAAACGATCAATGAAGGTCAAGAAGACTGCAGGAGCAGCCGCAGCATTGGAGACAGAAGTCAGCCCGCAAGTTGCTATCATCGAGCTCAACCATAATATTTCAAGACAAGTTTTTTTGGTCGAGCCAGTCTGGACGCAGAAATACCTCGACTACTTGTCCACCAAACATCTCCTAGCAGACGCTCGCGAGGCTCGACAAATAGTACGACGCGGCAAATCTTTTTGGGTACTCAACGGAGAGTTATACAAACAAAGCATCTCAGGAATATTTCAAAGATGCATAGCACCCGAAGAAGCCAAAGAGTTGCTGCGAGACATACACCAAGGAGATTGCGGACACCACGCCAGCTGGAAGGCGATTGTGGGCAAAGCTTTTCGAGCAGGATTCTACTGGCTCACAGCGGCCAGAGACGCAAAGGACCTAGTCGACAGGTGCAACGCTTGTCAACGGTTTGCGCCAAAACCACACGCCCCCGCCACAGAGCTAAACATGATACCAATCGCCTGGCCCTTTGCACAATGGGGGCTAGGCATGGTAGGACCATTACGCAAGTCTACACCCGGAGGGTATACACACTTGCTCAACGCAGTCGACAAATTCACGAAGTGGATCGAAGCGATGCCAGTTACCTCGGCTAGCGACCAATGCGCCGTCAAATTCCTCGACTCCATTGTGTGCAGATTTGGCATACTACACAACATCATCACCGATAACGGAAGCAATTTCACAGCCAAGGAATCACCTTCATTTCGCTTCAGTGGCTCATCCGCAAACCAACGGCTAGGTCGAACGATCCAACAGGTTGGTTTCAGCTGGCATAAAGAAACGGCTACTCGACCGCCTACACCCAGCAGCAGGACATTGGGAATATGAGCTACCCTCCATGATGTGGAGCCTCCGCACAACCCCAAATCGATCAACAAAATACACGCCATTTTTCATGGTATATGGGGCTGAAGCAGTCCTTCCCGAGGATGTCAAATTCAGCGCCCCACGAGTCGTTTCTTACAGCGAAGAAATCTCTAACAAGGCACTCGCGGAAGATATGGACGCACTCGACGAAATACGCGATATTGCACTCGCAAGATCCGTAATATACCAACAGCTGCTGCGAAACTATCACAGTCGCCGTATACGCCACAGAGCCTTCGTGGTAGGAGATTTGGTGTTGCGGCTCAAGCAAAAGGAAGGACACAAGCTCGAACCACCATGGGAAGGACCCTTCATAATACACGAAGTTATCCCAGGTGGTTCCTATCGACTGAAGAACCCGACGACTGGTGGCCTCTACTCCAACCCATGGAACATTGCGCACCTCCGCAAATTCTATCCTTAGGATTATTTTATTTCGCAAACATAAGACTATATTAGCCATCTTGTAGCTCGAAGGAAACACATGGCTTCTCAGTCATTTCAATAAAATACATGGATTTTCAACCATAGCTACCCACGTTCTTTATCTTTACACGCTGAATAACAGGTATACACCCCAAACACACGGGGTCTACGCCTAACTTAGCATCACAAGAAAAGTTTCATATACAAAGTTATAAACAAGGTTGACACCTTACAAAGTTTCGGGACAACTATACAAAGCAACAGGATACATACATCCTACGATTACATATGGCGACGAGCATTATCCTCGGCTAACACTCTATCATCCTCTTCAGAGGTCAGTCGAATAATCTCCTCTGCTGCAGGTCGAACGACCCTATAATGAGGGGTCATATCGACTGGAGCATTTTGGAGTCTAGCTACAGAGGTGAAATTGACCTCAGAATGCCATAATCGAACAAAGGAAAGTGCTACTACGGACCCGCAAATCATATGATTACGGATGCACTCGCGAACTTCACCTTATCGACCGAAAGTTCTGAGAAGATGGCTCAAATCTTCTGGACCCCTCTCCAACGGATAGAAATCGGAGTTCAAAGCTATCAGAGCCTCATGACAGGAATTCACGAGTATCTTCACCTGGACTACTCGATACTTCAACCTAGCCAGAACAAAGCCTCGACTACGGTCGGACCAGAAATTGTTCGCATGTGGATTGGAGCTACCAGCTTCATGAGCAATATGGTTATCCACCCAATGCGCTTCGCATTGACCGTCAGGCTCAACAACTGCAAAGAAAGCTATAGGGAGCCAGGGAAGAAAAGAAGGGCAGTCAAACCAAACGCTAGGGGGCTCATGTGCTTACAAAGCATATCCTTGGCAACAGCTGCCAGTTGTTCCATCACAAATTGTTCGCGATCAGCCGGAAGTTTTTGCTTTGACTTGGCCACATCAGCCAATCCGCGCAAAGATTTCAACTTGCGTTCACCATCTACGACACGATCACAAAGAGAAGCAAAGGTACTAGTAGCAGCAACAAGGGGATCCAACCGTACAACAGATCCACTTGAAGACTCCGCGGCAATAACTGTTACCTGGAAAGAGATAAGAAAAGTTAAGGAAGAATTCAAGGCACCACACTCGAGATATAAACCGCCTATTCGACAGGTGCTCGGGGGCTACTCCCATTGGGAGGAGCTCATAACAATCAAGTGCAAAAAACACATTTCAGATATAAAAAGGACGTTTTGATTAAAGGCCGAAGTACGGGAATACATCCCAAGGTTCATTACATCGGAAGAACGAAATAAATATAATCTGTCCTATGGAACTGCGGAAGTGCTGCCACTCGCGGCATGTTGCCCCTTGCGACTAGCACGAGTAATCAAAGCAGCTAGCTTCCGAGCAAGGACTCCAGCCGGATCGCCGAAAGGACGAAGTGCTACCTTTCTGCCCGTAGAAGCATCGACAGGAAGGTTCGAGTATGCTTCGTCCAAGCCTTCGACTCCGTGCACCAACACGAACTGGATGGCAGTCTTCGCCCCGCACTCAGATTGGGCAACTGAGTAGGCCTGAAGGAGATCATCCTCCAGGAAAACCTTCAGGAGACCACCTAGCGTAGGCGGAACTGCAACATCCACCAGAAGGAGCTTGTGGATTTGCGTCAGCACTTGAGCAGCATCGCCAACGAGAGAGCATATCCCACTCGCATGCTTCCGAAGCTGGGCGCAGGAATCCGTCATCGCATCCACTCGAGGAACCCAGGGAAGCTCCAGCGCAACGCCAAGGACATCTGCAAAGAGACAACATTAATTCCAAAGACACACCAGGCTAGTCGCAAAACAACAGAGGCCAAGTATAACTTACTCGCGAAGTTCTGGGCCAGAGGGCGAAGGAAGTCAACAAGATCGTTGTCTTGTTTGGCACCAGCCTCCTCCAACTTCTTCAGAGCGTCCTGGCCATCAGCTAGCTTCCCCTCGAAGTCAGTCGACTTCTTGCGAGAGGATTGAAGTTCCTTTCGAGCAGCGTCCAACTCAGCCTCGAGGGTGTTCACCCGAGTGGTAGCATCAGTCTTCTCGGCCTTCAGAATTTCGACTTGGGATACACATCAATAAATTTCAAACCTAAAGGAATTCACACGACCGGAAAGAATAAATATAAGGAACATATTAACTTACCCTGAGAAGTTGGCCTTCTGTGACGAGTCGATCGCGATCTGCCCGAAGGGTCACGCAATCTGCCTCAGCCGAAATTACGCGGCGGCTAATGGCTGCGAGGGAGTCAAGAAGATGAAGAAGTCAGAGAAGATAGAAGAGATTGAGCCTATTCACGACTGTAAACAGTCGAGTATAGCCTCGGGGGCTACTCCCATCGGGAGCAATGTCGTGCACCCGATAAAATGAAGAGAAGAAAAAAAGCTTAAGTTCTTGAGCCTGTAGCCAATCGCAAGCGATTGACCACAGCCTCGGGGGCTACTCCGATCGGGAGCACTACCGTGCACCCGATAAAAATCCTAAATGAACGAAATACAGAATGCAAGGACAAGGGTAAAGCTTAGCTGGCCCTGGGCGATGCACAGATGATCAGCCAAGCTACCCGACACTTCTTTCGAAGTTGAGGCTCCAACCGCAAAGCTAGGCAGTCTATACTCTGTAGCCGCAGCTGTTGGGGCTGGACTCGGCGAATTCTGGACAGTCCTAGCAGTTGGGGTTCCATCCGCAGCTGCATACTTTCTCTTCTCCGGAGGAAGAGAAGAGGCGAACTGGCCGGGGCTGATGGACTGGAGCCTATCATAAAAAAGAAACAACAACATAAGGAAGAGAGAGAAGAAAATTTTCGACTAGAAAATTGAAGGAAGGAAGAAACTTACTTATCATCGTCATCATCTAGCATATCCGCATTCCAGGCGGTTTGGATCTTCGACTTGGGAGTAAGAGGAGCGCGCACACTCAGCGGGGTCACGATGAGAGGATCTTTATCAGATCCTCCACCCAAGGAATTGTCCTTGGAGGTGGCTTCATCATCTCCCGCCCTGCGGCGCTTGCGGTGGCAAAGATCGCTACCCGATTCCTCCACGTCTTCCGAAGAACCATGATCGGAGCTCGAACCGGCGTCGGCAACACTGATGTCAGTAGGGATATCCAGATTGCTCGCCAACAGTTCCGATGCCTCTTCACCAGAAACTGACGGGTAGCAGGTTACTACCTCTAGGCTCTACAGAAGGAAAACAAGAAGAAAAGAAGAAGAAACTCAGTCGACAAACTTTCGAACAAAGGAAAAAGCTAAGACACAAAAATATTTAAACTTACTTCGGATGGAGGAGGTCTCGAAGCTTTGAATGCGGCGATAGAGCAGTCGGGGATGTCCTCGCCCACTTTCAGCTTGGTGATGGCCGCGATTTTCTTCTCAAATTCAGCATTCGAGAGTTCTTCTCGGCTCACGCGGCCGGGGTCTTCGACGCCCTGATACTCCCACATGGTGGAGGGCCTCTCCTGCAAAGGTTGGATCCTGCGCTTGAGGTGATCATTGAGACTAAGCCGTAGAGGTCTTACCGAGTCGAATTTAACCTATAGGGGTACCCGGCGCGTCCGCTAGGATTTTTATTCGTGTTGTTGACACGGAAATTTACCGGAGGACGCAGCTTGAGTGCGATTCCAGGCCCTCAAGAGAGATCTTTTGGGTATTACCTTCATATCCGAAAGATTATGGCATCCGGATGTGCCTAGTCGGCCGAACAATCCAGGTTTGTGATGTGTGTACATCGTATGACAGAGTGGCAGGAGCTGCACACTCGCGAGTTTTGTCTAGAGATTTCTCGAGTAAGAGAAAATCCATCTTATTTTGTGCCCAAAGGTTTTTGTCTTTGTAGATGCCTGTCCATACGAAAGAGTTTTCGTGTCTGGAAAAATTGTTGTGCCCCTACGAAAGAAAATTTCGTGTCCGGGGTTTTTATGCGAAAATTCTTCCGCGTTTTAATTTTCCCATACGAAGTTTATTCGTGTTTGGGATTTTACCCGAAAGAATTTTGGGCCTGATGATGTTTGCCATGACGTCATAGCGCACTTTGTTTGCTCTGAATCCTCCCGATGGGACGGGACGAAGTGAAAACAGGATTTGGTGGCCCACCTTGTCAGCTTTTGACCGGAAACGAGGCGTCGTTTCCGGTTTTCCCGCGAGCCGCACGCAGTAAATGCGCACGATCTTCTTTTAAGATCGTGGAATGAAACAGCCTTCACCGCCCTTTCGTTTCAGTTTCACGGGTCGCGGCCGCGATGGGTGCCACGTTGCTCGATGAGCGGCCAGGATTGGGTGACTCCGTGTACATATACGGTCCTTAGGTAAAAGGTAAAAACTTCCCGTCATTCGCTTCCCAGCCTTCGTCTTCCTCGTGCTCACCTCCTTCTCTGCGATCTTGCACCAGCATCCATGGCGGGAGGGAAGAAACGTAGCGCTGCGATCTCCTCCTCGCAGGCACCCGAAGATGTTCCTGCGCCACCTGCTCCGCGCTCTGGCGACTGGCGCTCTCCCAATACCACGTAGAAGAGCATCAAGGAGATGTAGAGGGAAGGGCTACTGCCTCCCAACGACGAGAAGCGAGTTCGCCTCGGCAAAAAGAAAGGGGTACCAAATCCCCGTGCGAACGAGCGCGTAATCTTCGCGGATCATGTCTCGCGCGGGCTCTCACTCCCCCTCCATCCTTTCTTCGTGGCATTGCTGTATGTCTACGGCATACAGCTCCACGACCTGCCTCCGAACGCGGTGCAGCACATCTCGTGCTTCATCGTGCGGTGCGAGTGCTTCCTCGGCATCTGCCCGCACTGGGGCCTTTGGAAGGCCCTGTTCAAGGTACGGGCCTTCCGCGAGAAATCGCGGGTAGAGACCGAGCTTGGAGAGACGCTGTGCACCGGCGGCTTCAGAATCCATGCGAAGTCGGATAGCCTGTACTTCGACATGCACCTCATCAACTCCGCGCAAGGGTGGAGGAAGAAGTGGTTCTACGTCGTCGGCAACAGCGCGGGTGGAGTTCACGAATTCCACCCGTTCTCTGTCTTGAAGAGGCGAAAGTCCCAGGCGCACAAGCTTTCGGTTGAAGAAAACCAAGTCGTCGCCCCGCTACTCGCCAAGGTGGCAACCCTCCGCGACCAAACCGCAAGGATCGCGCTGAACAGCTTGCATCTGGCGAGTGTGTTCCTCAAGCGCAGGATCTAACCTTTGCAGGAGAGGCCCTCCACCATGTGGGAGTATCAGGTCGTCGAAGACCCCAGCCGCGTGAGCCGAGAAGAACTCTCGAATGCTGAATTCGAGAAGAAAATCGCGGCCATCACCAAGCTGAAAGTGGGCGAGGACTTCCCCGACTACTCTATCGCCGCATTCGAAGCTTCGAGACCTCCTTCATCCGAAGTAAGTTCAAATATTTTTCTTTATTAGCTTTTTCCTTTGTTTGAAAGTTTGTCGACTGAGTTTCTTCTTCTTTTCTTCTTGTTTTCCTTCTATAGAGCCTAGAGGTACGTAGTAACCTGCTACCCGCCAGTTTCTGGGGAAGAGGCATCGGACCTGTTGGCGAGCAATCTGGATGTCCCTGCTGACACCAGTGTTGCCGACGCCGATTCGAGCTCCGATCATGGTTCTTCGGATGACGTGGAGGAATCGGGTAGCGATCTTCGCCACCGCAAGCGCCACAGGGCGGGAGATGATGAAGCCACCTCCATGGACAATTATTGGGTGGAGGATCTGATAAAGATCCTCTCATCGTGACCCTGCTGAGTGTGCGCGCTCCTCTTGCTCCCAAGTCGAAGATCCAAACCGCCTGGAATGCGGATATGCTAGATGATGACGATGATGAGTAAGTTTCTGCCTTCCTTCAATTTTCTAGTCGAAAATTTTCTTCTCGCTCTTCCTTATGCTGTTGTTTCTTTTTTATGACAGGTTCCAGTCCATCAGGCCTGGCCAGTTCGCCTCTTCTCTTCCTCTCGAGAAGAGAAAGGATGCAGCTGCGGATGGAACCCCAACTGCTAGGACTGTCCAAAATTCGTCGAGTCCAGCCCCAACAGCTACGACTACGGAGTATAGACTGCCTAGCTTTGCGGTTGGAGCCTCGACTTCGAAAGAAGTATCGTGTAGCTCGGCAGATCCTCTGTGCATCGCCAAGGGCCAGGTAAGCTTTACCCTTGTCCTTGCATTCTGTACTTCGTTCATTTAGGATTTTTATCGGGTGCACGATAGTGCTCCCGATGGGAGTAGCCCCCGAGGCAGTGGTCAATCGCTTGCGATTGGCTACAGGCTCAAGAACTTAAGCTTTTTTTAGTCTCTTCATTTTATCAGGTGCACGACAGTGCTCCCGATGGGAGTAGCCCCAGAGGCTATACTCGACTGTTTACAGTCATGAATAGGCTCAATCTCTTCTATCTTCTCTGACTTCTTCATCTTCGTGTTGTGTAGTCTCTTCTTGACCCCCTCGCAGCCATTGGCCGCCGCGTAATTTCGGCTGAGGCAGATTGCGTGACCCTTCGGGAAGATCGCGATCGACTCGTCACAGCAGGCCAACTTCGCCAGGGTAAGTTAATATGTTCCTTCTATTTATTCTTTTCGGTCGTGTGAATTCCTTTAGGTTTGAAATTTATTGCTGTGTACCCCAAGTCGAAATTCTGAAGGCCGAGAAGACTGATGCTACCACACGGGTGAACACCCTCGAGGCTGAGTTGGAGGCTGCTCGAAAGGAACTTGAATCCTCTCGCAAGCAGTCGACTGACTTCGAGGGGAAGCTCGCTGATGCCCAGGACGCTCTGAAGAAGTTGGAGGAGGCTGGTGCCAAACAAGACAACGATCTTGTTGACTTCCTTCGCCCTCTGGCCCAAAACTTCGTGAGTAAGTTATACTTGGCCTCTGTTTTTTTGCAACTAGCTTGGCGTGTCTTTGGAATTAATGTTGTCTCTTTGCAGATGTCCTTGGCGTTCCGCTGGAGCTGCCCGGGGTTCCTCGAGTGGATGCGCTGACGGATTCCTGCGCCCAGCTTCGGAAGCATGCGAGTGGTATCTGCTCCCTCATTGGCGATGCTGCTCAAGTGCTGACGCAACTCCACGAGCGCCTTCTAGTGGATGTTGCAGTTCCGCCTACGCTAGGTGGTCTCCTGAAGGTTTTCCTGGAGAGTGATCTCCTTCAGGCCTACTCAGTTGCCCAATCTGAGTGCGGGGCGAAGACTGCCATCCAGTTCGCGTTGGCGCACGGAGTCGAAAGCTTGGACGAAGCTTACTCGAACCTTCCTGTCGATGCTTCTACGGGAAGAAAGGTAGCGCTTCGTCCTTTCGGCGATCCGGCTGGAGTCCTTGCTCGGAAGCTAGCTGGTTTGATTACTCGTGCTAGTCGCAAGGGGAAACGTGCCGCGAGTGGCAGCACTTCCGCAGTTCCATAGGATAGATTATATTTATTTCGTTCTTCTGATGTAATGAACCTTGGGATATATTCCCGTACTTCTGCCTTTAATCAAAACGTCCTTTTGATATCTGAAATGTGTTTCTTGCACTTGATTGTTATGAGCTCCTCCCGATGGGAGTAGCCCCCGAGCACCTGTCGAATAGGCGGTTTATATCTCGAGTGTGGTGCCTTGACTTCTTCCTTAACTTTTCTTATCTCTTTCCAGGTAACAGGTATTGCCGCGGAGTCTTCGAGTGGATCTGCTGTACGATTGGATCCCCTTGTTGCTGCTGCTAATACCTTTGCTTCTCTTCGTGATCGTGTCGTAGATGGTGAACGCAAGTTGAAAGCTTTGCGCGGAGTGGCTGATGTGGCCAAGTCAAAGAAAAAACTTGCGGCTGATCGCGAACAATTTGTGATGGAGGAACTCGCAGCTGTTGCCAAGGATATGCTTTGTAAGCACATGAGCCCCCTAGCGTTTGGTTTGACTGCCCTTCTTTTCTTACCTGACTCTCTGTAGCTTTCTTTGTAGTTGTTGAGCCTGACGGTCAATGCGAAGCGCATTGGGTGGATAACCATATTGCTCATGAATATGGTAGCTCCAATCCACACGCGAGAAATTTCTGGTCCGACGTTGAAGTATCAAGTAGTCCAGGCGAAGATACTCGTGAATTCCTGTCATGAGGCTCTGATAGCTTTGAACTCCCCTTTCTATCCGTTGGAGAGGGGTCCAGAAGATTTGAGCCATCTCCTCAGAACTTTCGGTCGAGAAGGTGAAGTTCGCGAGTGCGTCCGTAATCAGCTGATTTGCGGGTCCGTAGTAGCACTTTCCTTTGTTCGATTATGGCATTCTGAGGTCATTTTCAGCTCTGTAGCTAGACTCCCAAATGCTCCAGTCGATATGACCCCTCATTATAGGGTCGTTCGACCTGCAGCAGAGGAGATTATTCGACTGACCTCTAAAGAGGTTGATCGAGTGTTTGCCGAGGAAAATTCTCGTCGCCATATGTAATCGTAGGATGTATGTATCATGTTGCTTTGTATAGTTGTCCGAAACTATGTAAGGTGTCAACCTTGTTTATAACTTTGTATATGAAACTTTTCTTGTGATGCTAAGTTAGGCGTAGCCCCCGTGTGTTTGGGGTGTATACCTGTTAGTCAGCATGTAAAGATAAAGAACGTGGGTAGCTATGGTTGAAAAACCATGTATTTTATTGAAATGACTGAGAAGCCATGTGTTTCCTTCGAGCTAAAAGATGGCTAATATAGCCTTATTTTTGCGAAATGAAATAATCCTAAGGATAGAATTTGCGGAGGTGCGCAATGTTCCATGGGTTGGAGTAGATGCCACCAGTCGTCGGGTTCTTCAGTCAAAAGACACCACCTGGGATAACTTCGTGTATTATGAAGGGTCCTTCCCATGGTGGTTAGAGCTTGTGTCCTTCCTTCTGCTTGAGCCGCATCACCAAATCTCCTACCACGAAGGCTCTGTGCCGTATACGGCGATTGTGATAGTTTCGTAGCGACTGTTGGTATACTGTGGATCTTGCGAGTGCAATAACGCATATTTTGTCGAGTGCGTCCATATCTTCCGCGAGTGCCTTGTTAGAGGTTTCTTCGCTGTAAGAACGACTCATGGGGCGCTGAATTTGACATCCCCGAGAAGGACTGCTTCAGCCCCATATACCATAAAAAATGGCGTGTATTTTGTTGATCGATTTCAGGTTGTGCGGAGGCTCCACAGCAAGGAGGGTAGCTCTTCTTCCCAATGTCCTGCTGCTGAGTGTAGGAGGTCGAGTAGTCGTTTCTGTATGCCAGCTGAAACCAACACATTGGATCGTTCGACCTGGTCGTTGGTTTGCGGATGAGCCACTGAAGCGAAACTGAAGGTGATTCCTTTTTATTCGCAGAACTGCTGTGTTTCCTTGGCCGTGTAATTGCTTCCGTTGTCGGTGATGATGTTGTGTGGTATGCCAAATCTGCACACAATGGAGTCGAGGAATTTGACGGCGCATTGGGCGCTAGCCAAGTTAACTGGCATCGCTTCGATCCACTTCGTGAATTTGTCGACTGCGACGAGCCAGTGTGTATACCCTCCGGGTGTAGACTTGTGTAATAGTCCTACCATGTGCTAGCCCCCATTGTGCAAAGGGCCAGGCGATTGGTATCATGTGTAGCTCCGTGGCGGGGGCGTGTGGTTTTGGCGCAAACCGTTGACAAGCGTTGCACCTGTCGACTAGGTCCTTTGCGTCTCTGGCCACTGTGAGCCAGTAGAATCCTGCTCGAAAAGCTTTGCCCACAATCGCCTTCCAGCTGGCGTGGTGTCCGCAATCTCCTTGTTGTATGTCTCGCAACAACTCTTTGCCATCTTCGGGTGCTATGCATCTTTGCAATATTCTTGAGATGCTCTGTTTCTATAACTCTCCGTTGAGTACACGAAAAGATTTGCTGCATCGTACTATTTGTCGAGCCTCGCGAGCGTCTACTGCGAGCTGTTTGGTGGACAAGTAGTCGAGGTATTTCTGCGTCCCGACTGGCTCGACCAAAATAACTTGCCTTAAAATATTATGGTTGAGCTCGATGATAGCAACTTGCGGGCTGACTTCTGTCTCCAATGTTGTGGGTGCTCCTGCAGTCTTCTTGACCTTCACTGATCGTTTGATCATCCTCTCGAAGTATATTCCTGGCGGTATGGGTCGATTTGTGGAGCCCATGTTCGCCAGCCTATCTGCTTCTTCGTTGCTGGATCTTGCAATGTGTTTCAGCTCACACCCTTTGAAACTTCCTTCGAGTAGATTATACATGTCCCTATAGGCAACCATGTTATCCGCGATAGCGTCGCACTCCTTCATTGTCTGTTGCATGATGAGGTTGGAGTCGCCATAGATCATCAATCGGGTAGCTCCACACGCGATTGCCATCTTCAAGCCATGTAACAGGGCCTCGTATTCTGCGTCGTTGTTGGATGCTGGATCGTCGGGTGGAAAGTCCAATCGCAGGACGTACTGCAGCTTATCTCCTCTGGGTGATATGAGGACGATCTCATCTCCAGCTCCTTCGTTCCTTTGGACCCGTCGAAGTACATGATCCAGTTACTCGTGTATTCTGGCGGTCCGGGTGTTTGCAATTCTGTCCACTCGCTCAGGAATTCTACGAGTACCTGTGACTTCACGGAATTGTGTCCCACATAGATGATGTCCCATGCGCCTAGCTCGATGCTCCCTTTTGCTATTCTTCCGGATGCCATGGGATTGTTCATGATAGTACCGAGTGATGCGTCGTTTAGCAGCATTACGGTATGCTCCTGGAAGTAGTGTTTGAGCTTTCGAGTTGTTAGGACGACCCCGTATGCAAGCTTCTGGTAGTGAGGGTACCGCTGTTTGCATGGCGAAAGCACCTCGCTGATGTAGTAGATTGGCCTTTCAACTCCATACGCCTTGCCTTCCTCCGGTAGTTCGACCACGATGGCCGTGCTGATGACCTGGTTTGTTGCGGCTAGCTATAGGTACAATGGCTCCCTTTCTTGTGGTGTAGCCAGGATACGCCTGCTCTGTAGCGTTCGCTTAAGATCTGCGAATGCATGTTTTGCTTCGGGTGTCCACTCGAATTTGTCTGTCTTTTTCAACATCTTGTAGAAGGGTAGTGCTTGCTCTCCCAATCGTGCGATGAACCTGTTCAAGGCAGCTATTAGCCCTGCGAGCTGTTGCATCCCGCGAAGATTGGTGGGCTCCTTCATTGTTAAGATTGCTTGTATCTTCTCTGGGTTGGCTTCAATTCCTCTGGCGGACACCAGGTTGTAACGCCCGGGTTTTTTTTCCCCAATTAGGTTTGCCTGTTTTTTTTTTTGCATCATGCCATCGTGTCATCCTCATCATAAAACTCACCAAACATTTAAATTTTTGCCAATTCTATTTTTCATGAAATCTAAGTGGAGTTTGTGGCCTCCAAAAACTATTTTAAGAAGTGCCAAAACAATCTTTGAAAATTAACAAAATAAAACAAAAAAAATGGTTTAAGTGGGAGAGAGAGCATCCTAGCTGGTCAGGCCTAAAAAGGCCCAACCGAACCGGTCCAAGCCCACCCACACCAAAAACCCAACCTCCAGCCCACCCCCTCTCCTTTGTTCTCTGTCCGTACAAGCACGAGGAGGCGTGACTGCATGTCGCTGTCCACCTCCACCACCGATCCCACCTGCTCCCTTTCCCTCCCTGCTTAGAGCCGCCCCCTTCTGGCCGCGTGAACCCTAGCCCCTTTCCCATCTCCCTCCTTTCCGCCGCCATCTCCCTCCCTCTCTTCCTCCTCTACTCCTTTCTATGAAATTTTTTCTTCTGAACCGGGAGGGACAGCCGGAGTTCATCGTGGACGCCCCGTCGCCATGGTCTCCGTCGAGCCAAGGGGATGGCAGGAATGGGACTGCGGCGCCATCCTCAGCGTCCTAGTTCCCTCAGTCGAACCTGCGAGGCACCAGCAGGGTCGCGCCGTCCTCGTCAAGATCGTCGTCGTCCGTGCAGACCTCAAGGGTGCACCGTCTTCCTCTCCTCGCTCCGGTCCTCTCCGGTCGTCCTCGACCCTTCCGACCGCTGGTACAGCCTCCCTAAGGTGTGCCGCACCCCCAAGACCTCTTTCTCCTCTACCCACCCTGCTCTGGACGTCCGCCATCGAGCGGCGTCTTTGTTTGCCTCACCGTCAGTTTCAGTTTCAGTTTTCCGCGAGGAACACACCTGATGTAGGGCCGGATCTATATCATGACACAAACAACACCTCAGCCTAGTGGCTTGGGCTTCCGTCCTGTGTTCGGGAGACCAGGGATCGAATCCCGTTCGAGGCAAAGCATCACAAGTTTTGCTCCTTTTCCGCGCGAGGTGCCGGCCCACCTGTCGGTGACCCCGGTTGCCTCATCTGCGCTGCGTGGCGCCTGGGCCCGCTCGTCATAATCTCCTACTAGCTTGTCTCCCGGTGAAAGAGAATCCCAGATCCAGATCTGGCTCCAGAATTTCGCACCCAGGCCCATGCTCTTCTATGTTTTGCACCGGGGCCCTTCCACACTCTGTTTCCATCACGAAACAAGTCCCAGTTTTTATAGAAAACACCCAAAACTTCAAATGCCTATATCTTTTGTTTTACTAGTCCAAATCCCACAACTTTATGTCTATTTTTACCAGAAAAATGCAAGGAATATTAATATACCATCCATGTTCATGTTTGCATCTTCCATCTTGCATTTTAGTAGTGTTATGCATGGGCACCTAAATAACAAACATGGAATGTGTTGGGGTGCTCAATTAAATTGGTCCCTATTAAATTTAATTTGGTTTAGCTCACCTATTATTTGTTTTACATGCTAATCAACATTTAATTTGATGGTTAGATAAAACAACTTAAAACTATAATTAATCGTTGGCATTCCGATTTCATTCAAATTGGGTTAGTTGCATCTTCTTCTGCATCTCGCATGTCATGCATATAAAATAAGATCATGCTGGATCTTTTGCCCTAGTAGTAATTGTTGCATCTGGTGTTTCTTCTAGTGCTTTGTTTCTTCGCGGATAGGACGTTGAGATGATGTGAGCAACGACAAGTTCTGCTACCTCTACAAGCTGGATTCTAGGCAAGATTTACTCACTTGCTACCTATGACTATCGTTCATCACTTGTTACCGATTTATTCCATTGTATTTATTCTAGCCTTATGATTTGATGCTTGTGTCTCGATCCTATGATATGTTTACCTTGCCGCCATGATATAGCCTTCCCTCCACTTCCTATCAACTGTCGTTTGTTTACCTTGTTGGCCCTCGTGTTTGTTCTAGTTCGTTGCTTCTTCGCGGATAGGACGTTGAGATGATGTGAGCAACGACAAGTTCTGCGGATGTACCTCTACTTGCTGGATTCCAGTAAAGTATACTCACTTGCTACCTATGTTGCCTTTCCTCACTTGTTACCGATTCTTTTCCGTTGTCTTTATGCTAGCCTAGTATTTTCGATGCTTGTGTCTCGATCCTATCATATGTTTACCTTGCAGCCATGATATAGCCTTCCTTCCACTTCCTATTAACTGTTGTTTGTTTACCTTGTTGGCCCTCGTGTCGTAGTTACATGCTTAGATTTGTTTGTGCTCGAGTCTTGTTGTCCTTTGTCGTATCACCTGTTTAGTTTGATAGTTGGGTTTCAACTTAATCAACATCATGTTAATGTTTGGGGTAATAATAATTTGACGATAAGGCGCCGGCAGGAGGCGCGGCGTGGTTTTGAAGCCTGCTAGTGTCGAACTTAGGAAAAGAGTCTTGTCCATTGATCCATGATGAGCGCGCTAACCGCATCCGGGAGGTAGTATGGGACCCCCTCGGCTTTGACTGAATTTGTTGTTCGTCCAGGGACCACATCTAGTTCGGGTTTTCCATTTGGCACGATAACTTGCAGGTACGAGCTCATGGTGCTACGGTGACCTGATGTAGTCGTTGCGGCTAGGTGCGGCATGGTCTTAGAGTGCTACAAGGGTCCCGTTTTCTTCCGGGGGTTGAGTAGCCATGCACGCGACAGCTCCCGTGGTTTCTGGATGGGCAGTGGAGACGGAAAGGGTCGTGTCGAGCTAACCTGAGTTTTAGTTGGTGGCTCGAGTGTGTTCGGGTACTGTAGCGCACCCTGCAGGGATAAATCTTCTCGAGGAGCCGTGTTGTACGCGGTTATGTGACGACTTGGTGAAAGTGCTGGCGAACAAGTACTCAGACAACTTACACTTAACGATGATAACTTGACTAGTAATATAGATTACCTCCACCATCAAAATGAATGTAACCTTAATCAACACTGTGAGTTTCCTTGGGTTGCTTCCTTAGTAGGGGGTAACACTGGATGGGTATTGTTTTTGGTGAGTAGTTATTGTCGGGGGGTTACCCCCGAGTAGGGTAAAGACAAGTGGTAAAAGCAACTATCAGAAGAGAGGTTTGGTCGAGTAGCCGCCTACCCGGTACTTGCTACCCGGTAGACTGCTACTCGGTCTCACCTCAAGATGACCAGAAGAAAGAATCAATCAAGTTCTGTTCATTCGAGTAGAAGAGTTGGCCCGAGTAAAACTGGCGGGAACCTACTCGGGCCAGAAGTCAAAGGAGCCGTTCTGACACAGGATCCCGCGTATCCCGGGTCCGTACTTGGCACTATTCGAACTACTGTTCATCTGGGACCGGCCTGCCTGACAGTGACAGCATGGAAGCAGGCGGTCGCAGGATAAGGGGGCCCCAGTCTGTGTTTGGCATAGTGATACCAGTCTGTCCCCATTGTTTTGCCCAACGACTTTCCGGATGCAGCCAAGGTTGGGAACCAAAGCTGTCAGCGGGAACTCGGAAGAAGGACGATGTGCACACTATGTCGACACTTGTCCATGTTTGGACGTATCCGGCTGGGCACCATGTATATAAGGTGCCCCGCCGCCTCCTGCGCGAGGAGAGAACACAATCGAACACATTGTGACCTAATTCTTGACCTAGTTCATCACGTAGAGAGAAGAGTGGCTACTCGGTAGCAAGAACATTGTACTGTGGCTACTCGGTGAGACACCAGAATACATAGAGAAAGGCAGGAGTAGGGGTTTTACCTCCTCACGAGGGCCCTGAACCTGGGTAGATCGTGTTGTTTGCAGTGTTTACTTCGTACCTCACGCGGCTACTCGTCGCGTGATCCCTCCCCGAGCACCTCCAGCGTCCTTCGTCCCCACATCTTTAGCCATCCCATGGCATCTGCCGTGACACCACCACGATAGTTGGCGCCCACCATGGGGCAACCAGCGGCGCTGGCTGGAGTTTCTGTTCGGATGGGATCTTCTTCAGCGGAGCGCGTGGTCTGTGGCCTTGTCCACAGATTTGGCTCCTTCGACCTCGTCATCGACAACGCCGGCGATTTTGGCGGCAGGGCCATGCCGGAGGGCGGCTCGGTGATCTCTTTTGGCTCTCACCTCGTCTACGTCGCCACCGTCGCCAACCGCGCGTACCCAGAGCTGGTGCATGACGCGGAGGATCCTCCCGCGGTGATCGCTGCTCGCGGAAGGCCCGCGTGCCATTCTGGGAACTGCGCTGAGGTGATGGTGACTGGCTTGGCGGCAAACGCCAGCGCAGCCGCTACTGGCGCCGCGGCCGTCGTCGAGGATCTTGCTGCACCGAGCGCTGGTGGCAGGACTCACCGGCCTTACGAGAAGGAGTGCAACTTGCCTCCTTCCACTACTCCGACCATTCCCGCGTCGGCTGGGCGACTTGGCATGCCGACTCCCACCGACATCGAGCTTCTGGCCATGAAGGAGCAGCTCGAGCGGCAACGCCTGGAGCTGCTCGCCGAGCAGGCGGAGTTGGATAAGGTGAGGTTGGAGTTGAGTCTAGATCAGCTCGAGTACAACAAGGCTCACGGCTTCACGCCAGTCACTAGGAGAGCTAGCAGAGTAGGCGCCACGCGGCGCAACCTGGGCGCCGAGATGGCAACAGTGGTAGAGGTTCCTGCTCAGTCCGCCACCGCAAACACCTCCACTAGGCCTAGGTATAGCACACCTGCCAAGACACTTAGAGCAGCAGAGGCTGTAGCTGCCGAGTTGCCTCGTCTAGACGGCGACGCGCGCGTTAGGCAACAGGAAAGGCTCAACGAGTTGGTGTTGGAGGCTGCTAGGCAGAATGAGGAGTTCCGGAAGGCCAACCCGGGTGCTGGAGCTTCGTAGGTGGTGCACTCGCACGCGGCTAGATCTAACGATCAGGCCTCGTCTCCGCACCCCAGCCGCGAGAAGAGCCGCAGCGGACGTTCGGCCAGAGATAGGCAAATGCAGGTGTATAACCCGGCTGCTGCCGCGAGACAGCTTGCTGTGCCGCAGCAGCCCGGGCAGGAACACAACGCTGCAAGAGCAGGCTCTCAAGCCCATCAAGCTCAAAGCCAGGCCCGAGATGGAGCTCGTCCAGGTCCTTCTCGGCAACCCGCAGCTCAGCCTACTCGGCAGAGGCACCAGCCGCGAGCAGTGGCGCCAGTCGCCAACCCGGTGGAGCAGCCTGCAGCTGTGCAGGTGGACAGATATGATGATGGCTACTCGGCCATGGAGATGGCTGGCTATGATGTACATGATCATGTTGGCGAGCGCATGCTGGCGCCTGGAGATGCGAGGCATCAGCTGGACCGGATCAGCTTGTCGACGCGGTTGGAGAACACGGGTCCTCCGGGCCCCGAGTGCTTTGGCCCGCGCATCATGAACGAGCCGTCCGTGAAGAACTTCCAGCTCGCAAGGGGCACCAAGAGCTACAATGGCAGCACCAAGCCGGAAGACTGGCTTAATGATTATGTCACCGCGGTTCATATCGCAAACGGCAACCGGAGATGGGCGGTGCGCTACGTCCCGCAGATGCTAGAGGGTCCAGCTCGCACTTGGCTCAACAACTTGCCCAAGAACAGCATCAATTGCTGGCTGGACTTCTCGGATGCCTTCATCAGCAACTTCACGAGCACATACAAGAGGCCGAATAGGCCACAGCAGCTATCCGCTTGCAGGCAGCGAGAAGACGAGACAGACCGCGAGTACCTTACTCGGTGGAGCACATTGAGGAACACCTGTGAAGGTGTGAATGAAGCACAGGCCATTACTTGGTTTGCGCAGGGATGCAGGCATGGCAGCATGCTATGGCAGAGGTTGCAAAGGGAGATGCCGAACACTCTGGCGGAGACCATCAAGATTGCGGATCAGTACGCACTTGGTGATCCTACTCAGCCCCTGATGGACTCCTCTGAGCCGAGAAGAAACTTCGGCAACAGCAAACGCAACGAGTTCCGCAACAAGCGCCGAATAGATACTCGGTATGATCCTGAAGAGGTGATGCTGGTGGCAGCCAAAGGCAGAAACCTGCTGGAGCCTACGGGCAGAACCAGAACCAGGGCCAAGGCAACAAGAAGCCATTTCGCACTTCTCAGTCGGGTAGCGGAAACTCCGAGCTGCCGAAGAAGTTTGTCTTTGATGACATGAAGGATGGCCCATGCAGTTTTCACACTCACCACCCATCGAGGCCTGCTAACCACACTACTCGGCAGTGCGAGTGGTGGGATGTGATCAAGAATGACGGCCTGCCTCCTCCTCCTCCTCTGCCAGCGGCCAATGCCAATGTGCAGCCTACTCGCGCACCCGCAGCTCGGCCGCCAGTGTACCCGAGAAGAGAAAATGTGAACCAAGTGGCTTTAGGAGCCAACCGTAACTTCAACAATGAGAGCTACCGCAACAACAACAACAACTACAACCACAACAACAGAGGCAACAACAACTACCAGGGCAACAACAACAACGGCAACAATGGGGGCGGAGGCTCCAACCAGTACCAAGAGCACCATGAGAGCTACATGATCTTCACCTCTGAGCCAGTCGACAAGCAATCACAGCACAGGCGGGCCATGGAGGTCAATGCAGTGATTCCTGCTGTCCCTCACTACATGTATTGGTGTGACCAGGAGATCAGGTGGTCCCGAGTAGATCATCCCAAGGTGATGCCCAATCCGGGTAGCTACGCCTTGGTGCTGGATCCTACCTTCCTGGGTCCCGAGAAGAATGTGAGGTTCAGCAAGGTGCTAATCGACAACGGCAGCAGCATCAACATTGTGTACAAGGACACACTCGAGAAGCTTGGCCTGGCCGAGAACATGATGCTGCCCAGCAAGACCACTTTCCATGGCATTGTGCCCGGGATCTCGTGCAACCCGATTGGTCGAGTGTGGATAGATGTGCTATTCGGCACCAGGGATAACTGCCGCACAGAGCGCCTGCAGTTCGAGGTGGTTGATCATCAGAGTCCTTACCATGCCCTACTCGGCAGGCCTGCTCTGAGCAAGTTCATGGCCTCTACCCATGTCGCATATCTGAAGATGAAGATCCCTGGTCCCAATGGCATAATTACTATCTCTGGTGATTACAAGAAGTCCATAGAGTGTGCCTCCGCTGGTTCCCAGTTGGCGGAGTCGATGGTGATTGCTGCCGAGAAGAAGAAGATGTATGAGGTGGTGGCCATGGCGCAATCCGCGCAAGCTGGCGCGCAAGGCGTGCCGAGTACCCAGCACGGGACCGCATTCCAGGCATCTCAGGAGACCAAGAAGGTCCAGGTCGACCCCGAGTTCCCCGACCGCGTAGCCATCATTGGCTCCGGGTTGGCGGAGAAATAGGAAAGCGAGCTCATCCACTTCCTCCGTGAGAATCGGGATGTATTCGCCTGCTCCAATGAAGATCTACCAGGAGTCCCGAGTGAGTTGGTTGAGCACTCATTACATGTGCGTCCTGACGCCAAGCCAGTGAAGCAGGCTATGCGCCGCTTCGGAGATGAGAGAAGGAAGGCCATTGGTGACCAGATCACCAAGTTGCTGATAAGCAATTTCATCATGGAGGTGCTGCATCCGGATTGGCTAGCCAACCCGGTCATGGTCGAGAAGAAGAAGGAGGATCCCAAGGCTGCCACTGCATGGCGCATGTGTGTCGACTACACCGACTTGAACAAGGCATGCCCCAAGGATCCCTTCCCGCTACCTCACATCGATCAGGTGATCGATTCCACTGCTGGTTGTGAACTGTTGTCTTTCATAGATGCCTACTCTGGTTTCCACCAGATCGCACTCAATCCTGCTGATCAAATAAAGACTGCTTTCATTACCCCGTACGGGGCTTATTGCTATCGTGTCATGTGTTTTGGCTTGAGGAATGCGGGTGCAACCTATCAGAGATGCATGCAGAAATGCTTGCACGACGAGCTCGGCAAGAATGTGCAGGTGTACGTAGATGACATTGTCATCAAAACGAATAAAACACATACTCTGCTTGCCGACCTGGAGGAAACCTTTGCTAACCTACGCAAGTACAAAATGAAGCTGAATCCGAGTAAATGCACCTTTGGTGTCCCGGCTGGTAAGCTACTCGGCTTCCTGGTGTCTAGTCGGGGCATTGAAGCTAATCCTTCAAAGATAAAAGCTATTGAGAGCATGTCTTTGCCGAGATCCCTGAAGGATGTACAGAAGTTCACTGGTTGCTTAGCATCTCCGAGCCGTTTTCTGGGCCGAATGGGCGAGAAGGCACTGCCTATGTACCAATTAATGAAGAAAAGTGACAAGTTTGTCTGGACTCCGCAAGCGGATGTGGCATCCAACGAGCTGAAAGCAATGCTGGCTAGTGCTCCCATCTTGGCTAGTCCGCTGCCCAAGGAGCCAATGCTGCTGTACATTGCTGCGACTAACCGAGTAGTCAGTGTGGTGATTGTGGTGGAACGAGAAGAAGAAGGCAAGAGTGTGCAGCGCCCAGTGTATTATCTCAGTGAAGTGCTGTCCAACTCCAAGCAAAACTACCCGCACTATCAGAAGATGACTTACGGTGTGTACCTGGGCGCCAAGAAGCTAAAGCATTACTTCCAAGAGCATCCTATCACGGTGGTGAGCTCTGCTCCCATCTCGGATATCATGGGCAACAAGGAGGCGAGTGGCAGAGTGGCCAAGTGGGCAATCGATCTGGCCGCGTATGCACCCGCGTACGCGAGAAGAGAAGCCATCAAGTCTCAGATTCTGGCGGAATTCCTGGTGGACTGGGCCGAGGTGCAGTATGAGCCTCCTGCTCCAGTTTCTAACTACTTGAAGATGCACTTTGATGGCTCGAAGGTGAAGGAAGGCCTTGGTGCTGGCGTGGTTCTTACGTCACCCAAGCGAGATCAACTCAAGTATGTGCTGCAGATCCACTTCAAGGCGTCCAACAATGTAGCAGAGTACGAGGCAGTGGTGCATGGCTTGCGAGTAGCAAAGGAGGTTGGCGTGCAGCGCATTATATGCTATGGCGATTCAGACCTGGTGGTGCAGCAAGTCTCTGGCACATGGGATGCTCTGGATGCCAACATGGCATCATATCGCTTCCTGGTGCAGTCTATGACTGGGTTCTTCGAAGGCTGTGAGTTCCAGCACATTCACCGAGCAGAGAACGAAGCAGCAGATGAGTTATCCAAGTTGGGATCTTCTCGGCAATCCATCCCGGCGGGAGTTGCCTTGGAGCACTTGAGGAAGCCATCCATCAAGCCTTCTCCCAACTCGGAGTCCATATTTGTTCCTTCTCTGCCAAGTGAGGAATCTGATCCCATGGAGATTGACTGGGAGAATGCTACAGGAAACCCGGGGACTGCCGTCCTCTACTCGGGGACTGCCATTCCTTACTCGGGGACTGCCATTCCTTACTCGGGGACTGCCATTCCTTACTCGGGGACTGCCATTCCTTACTCGGGGACTGCCATTCCTTACTCGGGGACTGCTGCCCTTAACCCGGGGACTGTCGCATGCATTGAGGAAGTCCTTGCTAATCGGTCTGGGCTTCAGAGAAGTGCTCCCATCTCTAAAGAGCAACCAGAGGTACCTGTCCCAATGGAAGTGGACGAACCAGTGTTTCCCACACGGGAGACACCGAGTTGGGCTATGCCCATATTATCCTTTCTAAGGGACGGTATTCTACCAGAAGATGAGGTGGCTGCAAGACAGATTCAGAGAAGATCCAAGGGCTACACTATAGTCCGAGATGTGCTGCACAAGAGAAGTGCCACTGGCGTGCTGCAACGTTGTGTGGACCCAGCAGAAGGAGAAGAAATTCTAGTAGAGATACACCAAGGAGAATGCGGGCACCATGCCTCTTCTCGGGTGTTGGTCAAGAAAGCTTTTCGGCATGGCTTCTACTGTCTCACAGCACTGCAGCAAGCTGAGGACATCGTGAGAAAGTGCAATGGCTGCCAGATGTTCGCAAGTAAGATTCACATGCCTGCTTCCGAGCTGAAAACCATTCCTATCACTTGGCCATTTGCTGTTTGGTGTTTGGACATGGTCGGGCCCTTTCAGCCGGCTAGAGGCAACATGACTCACATCCTGGTCATGGTGGATAAGTTCACCAAGTGGATCGAGGTGAAGCCTATTCGGAGGTGTGACGGGGCCACAGCTGTGAAATTCGTGAAGGATGTGATCCTGAGATATGGCTACCCGCACAGCATCATCACCGACAACGGCACAAATTTTGCCGAGGGAGCAATGGTGCGGTTCTGCAGGGATAAGCATATCCGACTAGACGTTGCGTCTGTTGCGCATCCAGCCTCCAATGGACAGGTTGAAAGAGCAAATGGCATGGTACTGGCAGGCATAAAGCCAAGGCTGATGGAGCCACTGCTGAAAACACCTGGGTGTTGGTTAGACGAGTTGCCAGCGGTGTTGTGGAGTCTAAGGACTACCCCTAACCGGTCAACCGGCTACACGCCATTCTTATTTGGTATACGGGGCTGAGGCCGTGTTGCCAATAGACTTACAGCATGACTCCCCCCGAGTAACCCTCTACACTGAGGTGGAGGCGAGAGAAGCTCGAGAAGACGACGTTGACCTGCTTGAAGAAGCAAGAGAGCTGACTCTGTCACGTTCGGCTATTTACCAGCAAAACCTGCGGCGTTAACATAGCCGAAAGGTGAACCCAAGGGTTTTCCGAGAAGGAGACATGGTCCTTAGGCTTGTGCAGCGCACAGCCGGGATGCACAAGTTGTCTCCTCCATGGGAAGGGCCTTTCATTGTGAGCAAAGCGCTGCACAACGATGCTTACTATCTTATAGATGCGCGCCCACCACAGGCGAACAGGGCAGATAAAGCTGGAGAGGAAACCAAGTGCCCTTGGAATGTAGCTCTACTTCGTCGTTTTCATTCGTGAGCAAAGATGTGTATGTACCCTCTTATCCGAGTTGAAATTCTACTCTGCAATCTGAAATTGAACTCGGGGACTGCCCTCGCCCAACTTTGCTCTAAGTGTTTCTACTCGGCTTTGCTGTTTGCCTGTTCGGTTGCTCCACTTCAAAATTCAAAGGTACATTGAGTACTGTGTTTAAACCTACGTGCCAACTCTTCGACTTTGCTGCTGTCCGAAACCCGGCTTCATGGCAAGCAAGAGAACAAGCAAAAGGTCCATGAGCACAAGAAAAATTACTAAGGAAAGGAAGAGTGCAGGAACCGAGTAGGGTGCTTTTATTACTGTTCTGTGTCTTATCTTTTCGGCTAAGTGGTGGGCTGCGTTACTATGATTGTTTCTAAGCGGCTAAGTATTTGCAGCTCTACTCTTTGACTCTTGTGACTCGAATACCAAAAAAGCAACAAGTTGCGGGTAGAGCTGAGACGAAAAGAGAGAGTGAATAAGAAATGCAACTCGGGGACTCGTATACTAACGCAACCCGGCATCGAGCCAGGGCTGCTCAAATTGACTAAATCAAAAGTAACAAATACCAAGTGGGAATAAAAATGAGTAGCAACGGAATAAAATAGTCTGATACATTTGCACCCGGCATCCCGGGGATCTGATAAGTGTTTGAGTAAAAAGTTTGCAGGATAAAATCATGTTGAGGAAGCGGTGTTGTCGGTGCTGGCCTTGGCGGCTTCATTTTCTATGGTGGTCTTGGTCGCCTCCGCCTCCGAGCTGACATCAGCTGTCTTCGCGGCTCCCTCTTCGGCGCTGGCGTTGGTCGCGTCCGCTTCCGAGTGGACGGTGGTGGACTGCTCCATCTCGACGCCGTGCTCGGTGGCTACCTGGTCTGAGGTGGTCGTGGCCACCGAGACAGGTCCTGTTGCCAAGGAAGAACCAGAAGCTTGGCCGTGGGGGCGTACCGTGTCGTCGAGGGCGGCTCCTGATGAGGTGCCGAACTCGAGGGCGGATGTGTCGATCTCCTCGACCTCTTCATCGCTACTCGCGACGACCGCGGCCTTCCCTTTCCCGGCCTTGCCACTAGGTGAATCGAAGAAGCCCAAGTCCAGCTCGGAATCTGATTCTTCGTCCTCCTCCTCGTCCTCCTCCACCTCGGTGTCGGGTTCAGTGAGGCCATCGATGAAGGTTGCCGTGTCAGCATACTCCGCAACCTCATGCGCAATTAGCTTGCGCATGGTCACGCAGCTGGGATCCGTCTCCCACTTGGAATTGGCACGCTTCCCGCGGATAATCTGCATGTTCAAGTTCTCATACCAGGAGGAGACGCAGAGCAGCATCAAATCAGCACCCGCCCGAGCTCCAGAGGCGCGCCACTTCTTCAATTCGGCCTTCACGTTGCGCAGCTTCAGAGCAAGGCCACAAATAGTTGTTGGCGCAGGATCCTGAGGCCAGAAGAGCTCGTGGAACTGGAAGCCGGTGCGCACCAGGTCAGTGCCCACGCCGGCTAGGCGTTCGAACTGCCCTCGCATCACCAGCATGCTATCCTCGATCTCGGCTCTGGTGTCCGCAGCCTCGCCCTTCTCAATACGAGCTGCTTGGGCCTTGGCCAAAGCAGGCGCGCAAGAGGACACGATGTCAGGGATGATTTCTGCAAAAAGCAAGTGAGAAAGTCAGTAACAGAATTAGAGAGGAGGTAGGACCGAGAAGAAGAGATGCAGAAAGGAGAAAACTTACGATTCAACTCGTGGCGCAGCCCCTGCAGCTGGCTCTTCCATGCTTCTTCATTGGATACATGCTTCTGCTCGAGCAAGCGGAGCCCCTCCAGCTGAGTAAAGAGTCCAGCATTGGCTTTTTTCAGCACCTCGCACTCCTGCTCGAGGGCTTTCACCTTGGCATTGGCTGTTGTCTCGGCCTTTGCCTTCGCGGCGATGACTCTGTCCCTCCCGGCACCAAGGTTGATAGCATCCTGGAGTGCCTTCTGCAGCTGGAGTTGCAGATTCTCCATCTCGGTAGCCTGCTCACTCTGCAGAGCAGCAGATTGGCTTGCCAGTTGCACCTCCACCTCGGCAGGCTTGAGGCAATCTTGATGCTCCTCGGAAAATTTCTTATGATCTTCTGCGGAAAGCAAAATCATGATCAGCGGAAAAGCAAAAGAAACAGACACAAGGGCGAACCGAGTAGACAGTGGTTTACCTTCAAGCTTCTTGATGGTGGCCTCGCCATTCTCAACAAAGGCACGGAAGTTCGCGTGCTCGTCAACCAGGGCTTTCAGTTTCCCTGCGGAGTAGAAATGGTTAACGCAAAAAAGCAGAAGCGGGCGTAAACAAAAAACGCAAGAACCGCGTAGCTAGAAGCGTACCTTCCACCTCAGACAGCTTCATGGTACTGTTCATCACCTCCTTGTCGGCTTCCTCGGCGCTCACTTTCTCATTCTCCAAGGCAGCAATGCGTCTCTTGGCAATGGCATGATTCCAGAGTAGCTGACGGTGCAAGTTGGTCCGTTTCAGTACGCTATTCTAAGAAGCAAAAGAAACAAGAATCAGGCAAAGTAATTGAGATTCAACCCGAGAAGGCGGCTACTCGGGAGAATGTCCGCCTACTCGGCCAGAATCTCGGGGACTGGGTGATGGATAAGGAAAAGAGGGAGAGTAGAAAAGAAGTGAAAACGCAACTCGGAAAAGGATGATTAGGAACTTACCGCGTAGGATTGCTCGAGGTCCTCGGCGTTCTTGCGATGGACAAACATCTTGGCAGCAAGTGTAGCAGAGGTGGTCGAGACGGTCATGGGTTTGCAACCCAAGTCCACCTTGTTCCAATCCTGACGCATATGGTCGATGTCGCCCAGATCGATGCCGTTCCAGTTGGGGTTGCCGAGAACTTTGCTGTCCCACTTGGCGTCGATGAAGCCGATCAGGTCGAGTACTTGTTCGAGGCTCTGGGACGTTATCGCCTGGTCTTGAGCTCCCCGAGAAGCAATGGAGACAGACTTGTCTTGATTTGGGGCCGGGGGCCTGGAGTCCACTGCCACGGCTTTCCTCCCTCTCTGAAGAGCAAGATTCCGGTCTGTGGGGGAGAAGCCGACCTGGTGCTGTTGGCTGACCTTCACCATGTAATCAGGGTAGCAGGGCTGATCAGCTATAGCAGCGGCGGCAGGAACCGCATTGGGATTGCGGATAACCAGCTGCCTGGACTGGCCAGTTGATGTTGGCGGCGGCATGTCAGCAGCCCGCTTCTTCGTCTTCTCCTTCTGGGCAGTTGGCTTCGCGACAACCGACTTCTCGGCTTTCTGCTTCTCGGTCTTCTTCTCCTTAGCCTTCTCCTTCTCGGTGGCTTTCTTCTCGGCTGCCTCCTTCTCGGAAGCATCTTGAGCACTCTTCCTAGTAACCGGCTTGGCTGAAGGGCCGGTTGCAGCTTTGGGTTGCGGCACCAGGGAGGAGTCTGGCTGAGCGCCACCTTGGTCAGTTGGTGGCGCCAGGGGCGTGCTGTCTGATGCGCCATCTGGCTGGGCGCTACTCTGCGCGGCGTCTGGTTGCACGTCGCTCAGAGGGTAATGCCCAGTCGCGTCCTCTACCCGCTGTTCAGCAGCAGGATCTGGCTGGGAGATATCCATTGCTTCCACCCGCGCCTGGGACGCAGGATCTTCTTGCTCAGCACCCCCTGTGGCTGGCTGCTCCTGTTCTGCTCCTGGCCGCTCGAGGGCGGCGTCATCATGCATCTCTTGATCTTGGTTCTCCTCGGCGGTGTTGGCCGGAGGAGACGGTGGCTTCTCTTGATGAGCAGTGTCCTGCGCCTCCTGCTCGGCGCGGGATTGTTGCTCTGGGTCGGTGCCTTGGGCATCAGTGCCCTGTGGTTGTGCGTTGGCGGTGGTATTCTCATCATCGTCGAGGTTGATTAACTTGTCGACGTCGATGGCAGCTTTCTTCTGAGTCTCAGTGGACGCAAGGGCGGCGTCCGCATCTAAGGGAGCTCTGATGAGGAAGGTAAAATCAGAAATTAGAGGGAGGCAGAGGAAGATTAAGAGAAACAACGAAGTACAAAATTGGGAATTAACCGAGAAGAAACTTACGCTTTGGTGGAGGGAATCGTCCGTCTTGTTCTCTTCACGACCTTTTTGGTCGTCTTATCGGATGGTTTCTTCTTCTTGGCGGGGGGCTCTAGGGCGCCGCTGCCGGTCCGCTTGCGGGTAGCAGGAGCGGCGACGGATAGAGGATTGGCTTCAAGGGCACTCTCGTCCTCGTCCTCGTCATTATCCTCAGCATCTGCAGCATCTGTGAAACAGATAGGAAGAAAAACACTTCAGAAACAGCAAGCAAAAGGCTAGTGTTTCTCGCAGACAAAAAGCATGAATTCAGTTACCCTCTAGCTCGTCATCGGACCAATCGCGTAGAGACGTTTCGGCATGCTGCTTCACTATCGAAGGGGAATGAGTAAGATTGATCTGATCCGCGGTCTCGAGGGAGGCCTGGTCATCTTCTTCTCGGTCATCTGACCAATTGCCCTCGAAGCGTTCGCAGCTTTCAGCTTTCTGGCGGTCAAGAACCTGAAGAACAGGGAAGTGTCGCGAGTTAACCGAGTAGCACGAAGGCACTATACCCGAATAGGCGTGCAAACACAAAGCATACTAAGCCTAGGGAAATTTGCTGCATATCCTACTCGGAAAGGCGTGCAAGGATCAAGCATATTAAGCCTAAGAATTTCTTCTAAGTATGCTACCCGACAAGGCGTGCAAACATCAAGCATACTAAGCCTAAACAGTTCTGATAAGTGCTCTACTCGGTGCGGAATGCAATTGCTAATCGCAGTAGGAAGAGGAGAATATCTACTCGGATTGCATAAACTGGAAGCAGAAAAAGGGGAACATACCCGTGGAATCGGCTTCGTGCGGCTGAAGGGGGTAAACCCATACTCCCAATCGTCGCGGAGGCCCGTGGTCAGGATGGACCTCGCGTGCTCGGCGACGTCAGCGTTGCTGAGCTCGAACGCGGTCGTTCGAGTGCAATCGCGGGGGCCTCCCAGGTAGCACATTGGATGGGAGCGCTGCTGCAGAGGCAGCACTCGGTTCTTGATCCAGCAGGCGACGGGGTCATCGCTCCTGAGGCCCTCTCCGATTAGCGCAGAGAGCCGCTCCTCCATCTGCACGGCGTTGCGGTCGTTGGAGGGCTTCGTCTTCCAGCTCTGCCCAAACGGAGCTCGGTTGCTCCAGGCGGGCAGGTTGATGCGGTCCGTCACCGGTCCCCCCCTTCGTGGCGGGGATGTTCTTCACGTAAAGGAAAGATTTCTGCCACATACGGACGGAATCCAAGCCCTTAATGTGAGGGTGGTTGGTTCCCGTCCGCTGCAGCATCATGGCGCTGCCGGTGTCGGTTACCCGACTGCCAGTGGCCGCGCCATCCTTCTTCCCCTTGCTCTGCTGACGGAGATGGAAGTACTTCAGCCATGTCTGTACCGTGGGGCGGACGCCGAGAAAGGCCTCGCACACCACGGTATGATAGGCGAGGAAGACGACCGCATTCGGAGGGAGGTGATGCATCTGGACACCGAAGTGATCCAGGAAGGAGCGGAGAAAATCAGATGCCGGCAGGCCGAATCCTCGCGCAAAGTGCGCGAGGAAGACGACATGCTCGCCCTCCCGCGGGGCCGGAACGAGTTCGCCGTCGGACGGCCGGCACTGAACACCAGGAGGAACCCTCCGGGTGTTCACGAGCCTGGAGCAGTCGTCGACAGTAACATCAGAACCGGCCCAGCCGGCGCGAGCAGCCATGGCAAGGAGTGAGAAGATGGTGGAAAGTTGGAGGAATCGGGTGGAGAGAACGAATCCGCAGCGGCGCAAACAGTTGCGCGGCGGCGGAGAGCTCGGCGGAGAAGAAAGAAACAGGGCAGAGAAAAAGGAAAGTGCGGATGAGGAAGAAGGGGAAGTTACCGGCGGGGGTATATATACCCTCTCCGCGGATTACCGTTACCATCGGGGTAGTGGGATCGATCGTGGCCAGGATTCTCGTGTGGTGGGGTCTGTGGCCGGTTAGAAACGCACACACGCGCGACACGCGCGCGTAACGGCCGCAGTTGATCCCACGATCAGATCGTGGCCAATTACTGCGCTTGATGGGACATAACGAGCCGGTGGGCCCGCCCCGTGAAAACTGGGCGCGTGGCACGTCGTGTCGTGGGCAGCGAAACGACGGGGTCACGGATGCTTGACACGTGTCCAGTCGCAGCACGGAAGGCTGGATAGTGCTGAGCGCTGCAGAGACGCTAGAGGAGAAATTCTCTAAGTCTTTTTACTCGGTTACAGAGTAGAAAGCTGGTGCTACTCGGAAGACAGGAAACTCAAGGTACTTTCTAGAGTACTACTCGGAGGTTCTTACTCGGCATCTTGAGGTTCAGGGGCTATGTTGCAAAGATTGGTTTTAAGCCGGCAGAGCCTAGTGAACGAGTTCGCAAGACTCTACCAGCTTCGGGGACTGCTGTCGGGGGGTTACCCCCGAGTAGGGTAAAGACAAGTGGTAAAAGCAACTATCAGAAGAGAGGTTTGGTCGAGTAGCCGCCTACCCGATACTTGCTACCCGGTAGACTGCTACTCGGTCTCACCTCAAGATGACCAGAAGAAAGAATCAATCAAGTTTTGTCCATTCGAGTAGAAGAGTTGGCCCGAGTAAAACTGGCGGGAACCTACTCGGGCCAGAAGTCAAAGGAGCCGTTCTGACACAGGATCCCGCGTATCCCGGGTCCGTACTTGGCACTATTCGAACTACTGTTCATCTGGGACCGGCCTGCCTGACAGTGACAGCATGGAAGCAGGCGGTCGCAGGATAAGGGGGCCCCAGTCTGTGTTTGGCACAGTGATACCAGTCTGTCCCCTTGGTTTTGCCCAACGACTTTCCGGATGCAGCCAAGGTTGGGAACCAAAGCTGTCAGCGGGAACTCGGAAGAAGGACGATGTGCACACTATGTCGACACTTGTCCATGTTTGGACGTATCCGGCTGGGCACCATGTATATAAGGTGCCCCGCCGCCTCCTGCGCGAGGAGAGAACACAATCGAACACATTGTGACCTAATTCTTGACCTAGTTCATCACGTAGAGAGAAGAGTGGCTACTCGGTAGCAAGAACATTGTACTGTGGCTACTCGGTGAGACACCAGAATACATAGAGAAAGGCAGGAGTAGGGGTTTTACCTCCTCACGAGGGCCCTGAACCTGGGTAGATCGTGTTGTTTGAAGTGTTTACTTCGTACCTCACGCGGCTACTCGTCGTGTGATCCCTCCCCGAGCACCTCCAGCGTCCTTCGTCCCCACATCTTTAGCCATCCCATGGCATCTGCCGTGACACCACCACGACAATTATAGTTGTTTTCGTCGCGCTCTCTTATCTCTTTCTAATAGACGAGAGTTGTAGCGTGTTTCTGTAGATTGCCTAGTGCTGCCCGCTGCCGCTTCATTACACCAACCTCTTCCTTTGTACCCAAAGTATTTGTATCTTGTGATGACTAGTTGCATTGGTGTCTTGTGAGTATTGCTTTCCGCCTGCCGGTACCTTCAAGTACTGACCCCGTTGATTCGGAGATGTATTCATAATGTAGTCACCAGGTTTGAAGTTGACGATGTTAGCTTGGGAATCTCTCCGGCTTGGCCTGGGCAGGGATTGGACGCCATCGGTTATCTTTAGGACTCTTAGTCCAATTTGGATCTTGTCCGTAGTCGGATAATATTTCATCTTCCGCTGTTATTTGGAACTCTGTACTGTATCAGTTGTATCCTTGACTGGTTTGAGTCGTCTTATATATATCTCTTCTGTTGTTGTTGTGGATTATTCGTGAACTGTTGTAATGATTACTGAAAGTTGAAAACTCGGGATCGGTATTATGCAGATTCTGGCGGGAACGCTCAAATCCTCATAGTACCCGATCCAGGGGCGTCACACAGGTACCCAAAAAGTTGTCCTGCAGGGACGCAAAGACACATTTTGTCGGGTTGAGCTTGATCCTGTATGCGTTTAGAGCATCGAATGTTTCTCTGATATCCTTGAGGAGCGTATCCTCTACTCGAGTCTTGATGACAATGTCGTCAACATACACTTGTACGTTCTTGCCAATGAGCTTGGCGAGCCATTTTTGCAAGCAGCGCTGATATGTTGCGCCTGTGTTTTTTGAGACCGAAAGGCATTGCCGTGTAGCAGTATACACCATGAAGTGTAATGAATGCTGTCTTTTCCTCGTCCTCCTGTTTCATCCTGATCTGGTTGTATCCTGACTAGGCATCTAGGAAGGAGAGGCGTTGGCAGCCTGCAGTGGAATCCACGATCTGGTCAATCCGTGGGAGGGGAAAGTTATCCTTGGGGCAGTGCTTGTTCAACGATGTGTAGTCGATACACACGCGAAGGATGTCCGTATTTTTCTTCTGGACCAGCACTGGGTTTGCTAGCCAAGTGGATATTTTGATCTCTCTGATGAATTTTGCTGCGAGTAGCCCCTTAACTTCTTCTCCAAGCGCTTTCTGCTTGGGCTCTGAGAACCGTCGGGTGGTCTGCTTGATGGGTTTGGCGTCTTTGTAAACTTCGAGTGAGTGCTCGGCGAACTCACTGGGTATTCCTGGCATATCTGAGGGGTGCCAGGAAAAAATTTCCCAGTACTCACGGAGGAGCTCGACGAGCGCGCCTTCCTATGCTGGCGAGAGGGTAGTGAAAACCATCGCCGTCTTCGCAGATTCTGTCGGGTGCACTTGGTGTTTGCGAGGGTCGCTGTTGGCACTGAACTCTAGCTCTGGGGCGTTCTTCTTCGTGAGGGGCATCATGGAGTGGTCCATGGTTTTTGCAATCTCCTCTAATTCTTCCTGCATCCTGAAAGATTTAGCGATTCCGTTGAACTCGGTGTCACACTTGTTGAATTTTTGGAAATCACCGTCGATGGTGATTGTGCCATATTCTTCGGGTAGCCTGAGCTTCAGGTAGGCATAATGTGGTACTGCCATGAATCCGGCGAACGCTGTTCGACCAAGAATGGTGTGGCACTGTGAAGGCCAATCGACTACTTCGAAGTCGAGGAATTCTCGCATGTAGTTGCTTCGAGTGCCTAACACCACTTCCAGATTGATTGTTCCGAGTGGGAAGATCGCCTTTCCTAGAACTATCCCGTGGAAGGATGTTTCTGATTCTGCGAGTCCGTCTAAGTTCTTGTTCATCCGACAGAGTGTGTCCGCGTAGATGATGTTGATTCCACTGCCTCCGTCCATGAACACGCGAGCCAGCTCGTAATTGCCGATTTGTGCTTGGATGACTAGCGCGGCATGCCCTGGTCGATAGACTCGTGGGGGGTGGTCTTCCTTGGAGAAGGTGATTGGTTGATCTGCCATCTTCAGGTATTCTGGCCTTGCCGGTGGAGTTTGTACAGCCATGCACAATTGTCGTGTGTTCGTCTTCTGGTCCCTGTGGGATGGGCAGACCTTTTTTATCATCCCCAAAAGTCCTGCGGGGTTCGGGTATGCGTTGCCTCCCTGGTTGGGGGCGGGTGGCGCAGGTAGTGCGGCTAGGACCGCGTTATTTCCCCGTGGAGGCATGGGTTGTGGTGGTTGAAATCCTTGGTGTCCTGCTCCTGGAAGTTGCGGGTAGCCTTGACCAACTGTTGTCCTGTTTTTCTTCAAGAAGGCCTCGTGTATTTCGATGAATTTTCGGCAATCCTTGAGAAGGTGTGTTGCCTTAGTTTTTCCTGTACGCTTATCTGTAAATAGATGTAGCGTGCAGTGTCCATCGAGGTCCTCCTTGGGAGTTTTATTCTCTGCCTTTGGCTTCCATTCGCGATTTCCATGGCGTCCACTATCACGGTTTCGCGTGAATTCTGCCGCCACTAGTTCCTCTCGGTCGTCGTGATCGTAGTACTTCCTTCTTTTCTTTCGACCATGGCGATCGTCTTCGGGTGCGGGGGAGGATGCCCTCTCGTTGCGCATCGAGTCTTCTCCGTTAGCCCATCTGTCGGCTATAACCATTAGCTCTCCAGTAGTTTTGGGCGTGATTCGTCCCAGTTCTTCCCTGAAGGCTGTTTGTCGAGCGCCCTTTGCGAAGGCTTCGACTGCTACTTCCTCTTATATATTTCCTGCTGTGTTCCTGAGTGTGGTCCATCGCTGGATATATTCGCGAGTGGACTCGCCACTTTTTTGCTTGCATGCTCGTAGTTCCTCAATGGTTGCTGGTCTTTTGTACGTTGCTTGGAAGTTCTTACAGAAGTCGTAGTGTAGGTCGTCCCATGACCCGTAACAAGCCTTTGTTCTTGCTTCAAGCCAGCTGCGTGCTGCTCCTACAAGGTGTAGGTTGAGGCACTGCATAGCCGTGATCTTGTTCCCACGTTGGCATTTTACTGCCGTGACGTAATCTGACAGCCATGACAAAGGTTCGAGTGAACCATCGTAGTGTAACGCCCCGGGATCGGGCACTATGCAGATTTCGGCATTTCCACCCAAATCCGCATAATAACCGATTTCAGGTTGCCACTTGTGATAACATTACAACAGTTCACGAATAATCCACAACAACAACAGAGGAGGTATATACAAGACGACTCAAACGAGTCAAGGATACAACTGATACAATACAAAGATCCAAATAACAGCAGAAGAAACAACATAGTGCCCGACTACGGACAAGATACAAATTGGACTAAGAGTCCTGAAGATAACCGATGGCGTCCAATCCCTGCCCAGGCCAAGACGGAGGGATTCCCAAGCTAACGTCGTCAGACTTCAAACCTGTTGACTGCAATGTGGAATATGCAGCCACGAAATGGATTCGTGGGTCAGTACTATTAAGTATTGGCAAGTGGATAAACCATACTCACAAGATACCAGCGTAACCAATCATCACAAGATACAAATACTTTGGGGTACAACGGAAAGAAAGGGGGTAGTGCAAAGAAGCGGCAGCGGGCAGCACCAACAACTAGAGAGACACACTACAACTTCCGGCTATTAGAGAGGGATAAGAGAGCGTATCAGAACCAACTATAACTACTCACCAAACAATACCCATCCAGTGTTACCCCCTACTAAGGAAGCAACCCAAGGAAACTCACACTGTTGATTAAGGTGACATTCATTTTTTATGGTGAAGGTAATACTATATTACTAGTCAAGTTATTATCATTATGTGTAAGTTGTCTGAGTACTTGTTAGCCAGCACTTTCACCAAGTCGTCACATAAACACGGACAACACGGCTTCTCGAGAAGATTCATCCCTGCAGGGTGCGCTACAGTACCCGTACACACTCAAGCCACAAACTAAAACTCAGGTTGGCTCGACACGACTCATTCCTTCTCTACAACCCATCCTAGGAGCCACGGAGCTATAAGGTCCCGGCCAGTCCGACCTAATCCTAAGCGCAAGGGTGAAAACCACACCCCCCGGCACCACAGGCCTCGCCCTATATGCATCATTATCATCATCAACCGTAACCATGGGGGGCCCACCCATTCATGCATATGAGAAAATGGATCACCCGAACTAAGTGTGGCTCTTCGGACAAGCTGCAAATCAGGTCTAAGTCGAGGGGGGTCCCATACTACCTCCCGGATGCGGTTAGCGCGCTCATCATGAATCAATGGACAAGACCCTTTTCCTAGTTTCGACACTAGCAGGCTCCAAAACCAGGCCGGGCCTCCTGCCGGTGCCTTATCATCAAATTATTATTACCCCAAACATTAACATGTTGTTGATTAAATTGAAAACCAACTATCAAACTAAACAAGTGATACGACAAAGGACAACAAGACTCGAGCACAAACAAATCTAAGCATGCAACTACGACACGAGGGCCAACAAGGTAAACAAACAACATTTAATAGGAAGTGGAAGGAAGGCTATATCATGGCTGCAAGGTAAACATATGATAGGATCGAGACACAAGCATCGAAAATACTAGGCTAGCATAAAGACAATGGAAAAGAATCGGTAACAAGTGAGGAAAGGCAACATAGGTAGCAAGTGAGTATACTTTCCTGGAATCCAGCAAGTAGAGGTACATCCGCAGAACTTGTCGTTGCTCACATCATCTCAACGTCCTATCCGCGAAGAAGCAACGAACTAGAACAAACACCGGATGCAACAATTACTAATACGGCAAAAGATCCAGCATGATCCTATTTTATATGCATGACAAGTTAAAGGGTGCATCAAAATAGATACAAGACATGATGAAACATTTTAAATGGGCCCAAATGCAAAGCTAAGGTTGCATTTGGAAAATCCCAGGTGTATGCATAGTTATTTAAGTGAATTACAAGCAAACATTAGGTTGAAGTGATTAAATGTCATGGTGGATGATGAAACAGAATGTATACAACATTAGATTCAATGTGATATCTCATTTTCCAAATTTGGAATTTTAAATATTCAATTATGAATTTTTGCAATTTAAAAGGTTTAATTAAAGCATTGAATTATTGCACCACTTTTAATTAGGAAAAACAGTAAACAAATTGTATATTTGAAAAGTACAGAGAACTTTGATTGGAAAACATATTTTACTTTTCAAATTTGGAGTTAAAATGAATTAGTTATGTGCATTTGAATGTGTAGGGTGATTTCTGGAAAAGCAGGGGCCTGTGCGTGATGTAAACAGATGGTGGAAGGACTCCGGTGCAAAATGGAAAAGGCCAGGGGCCTCGGTGCAAAACTTCAGATCCAGATCTGGATCTGGGACGACTTTCACCGTGACAGAGCCAGCCAAAGCGGCTGACAGATGGGGCCGTGGCCACGCGGCAGCTGACTGGGAGCGGGGCAGAGCCAACGTGGCCTCCAGAGCCTATGACAGGTGGGTCCCGCGTGCGCGCGTGGCAAAGCAGAAAAAGGGGGGCTTAATCCGCGCACGGGGGGATTCGAGCTCGGGTCTCTCGAGCGCGCGCGCGGGGTCCTAGCCACTGGGCTAGTGCTCGGGTTGTGATAGGATATGGGCTTCAGCCCCTTTTGAGGTTCTACGGCGCGGTTAACTGAACAAGTTCAGTATCTGAACTTCGACGGAGAGGCAGACGACCACGACGCCGCTCGAAGGCGGACGTCCAGAGCAACATGGGGAGAGGGGAGAGGGGTTAGGGAGGTGCGGCTCACCTTTGAGACGTTGTACCCGGGGTCGGAAGGGGTCGAGGAAGATTGGAGAGGACCGGAGCCATGGAATCCGTCGAGGACGCTCGCGGACCGGAGATGTACGACGACGAGGAAACCGGCCATGGTGACGTCGGTGTAGTCGTCCCCCGGCCGTGGTTCCTTCGGCAAAGGTGGAGATGGAACCCTCCTGGTTCCATTCCTGGAGCTTGCGCAGCCCAACAACGAGCAGGACGGTGGTGGCATGGACTGCAAGGACCGGCCACGGAGGTGCTCTGGTTCAGACAAAAAATTCAGAGAAGGATTTGGGGCAGAGGAAGAAGAGAAAGGCAGGGGAAAACGGCGGCGCCGAGGGAGGAAGGAGAACGGGCTAGGGTTTGAGGAGGGGAAGGAGTGCTTTATGGAGGAGGGGAGCAGGTGGCGTGGTGGTGCTCTTCTTGGAGGAAAGCGACAGGTGAGGGGATCACGCACGTCCGTGTGCTCTGTACGGAGAAGGAAGGCAAGGGAGGTGGGCTGGCAGGGGTTGTAGGTGGACCGGGCCGGCCCATTCGGAGAGTTCAAAAAAATGCAATGCAAGGATGCCATGATGATGCAAAAAAAAAACAAGCAAAACTAATTGGGGAAAACCCCGGGTGTTACACGTAGTTTGTTACTTCCGTGCTAAGCTTGAACCTTTTGGGTAGAGGCGCCTCTCGGATGCTGCGAGCGAAGCATAGCGCGCCGCATGTCTCCTCATCGGAAGAGGTTGATGATTAACGTGTGCGGTTCCTCGCTGCTCTAGCCTTGTCCACTTTATTTTGCACGATATCTGAACGCGCGTTATATCCTGGCTGATCGCGATCAGTTTCCTTCCTTGGCTCCTTGCTGCGATTTCGCAAGCGGCTGCTATGATGTCGCGAGCCGAGGTCTCGATTCCTCGGGCTACCTTGGCTACTATTCGGGCTATCACCACGTCACCGGGCTTCTTTTCCTCGGCCCCAGCGGGGCGATTTTTCCCTCCTGGGTGAAGTACTCCTACGCCTTCGGGATGCTTCCTTTTCCTTCTGTACAGCTGCTTTCCTGCGATCATAGGAGCCAAACTTTGAGGCTGCCATTCCTAATCCCTTTTGAACTTGCTTGTATTGCTCTGCTCGGGGGTCGTTTTCCCCTGGTTGATTTATCTGCATGTAGGTTGCTCCGGCTAGGACCGCGACAACGGTGGTTTGCGGATAAATGTTTCCGTCCTTGTCGACCCGCATGAGGGAAGGTCTGAGTGACTTGCTGATTCCGGTCAGGGACTCGTCATCCATGGTCGCGGTTCCTGAGGCGTATCCTTTCCTTACGGGGCGAGTCCCTACATAAGGTGTTAAGGACAGCGCGGCCCGGCGTTGGCTCGACTCGTCCGCCAATTTCTTCCGATTAGCTAGGTCTATGCGAGCTTCCTTGATTGCAGTAGCCGCTCTCACTAGATTATAGTGGTAGGCGGTCATGTATTCATGTGGAGCTCCGCCTGCAGGTGGTTTGCTCGTGCGGATAGCCTCCTTTGCTCGAACCCAGGCGCCTCATGAGACGCTGATCTCAGCGCGTTCCCTTGCGCTGTGTTCAGTTTCTTCGGGTGGATCTCCTGATCCTGCCATGCAGACCTGAGCCAGATACGGCTCGCGGGTGCTAGGCGTAATTTGGAAGGATTTCCTAACCCGAGAAGGTTCCTCTGTGGAGAGGGTATGGCAGTTGCTGGTGTTGAGGCGGATGGATTCGCCGCTTTTCGCTAACTCGCGATCTTCGCGGTAGGGTCGTGAATCGATAGCCCCTGGGCTAGAGATCAATTCAGATACTGATCCTTCGGGGAAGTGAAGTATCCCGTTCTTGTTGGTGTAGAACTTGAAGCTCCCGAACGTCAGGGTGACGCTCTTCTCCAGATCGCTGAATACAGGGCGTGATTCCGGCGAGTGAGGGGTGACGATGACCGACCCGATTCGGATCGGATTGGTCGGAGTCGAAGTCGCGGGATTCCAACGTGAGTTGGTTGTTGATGAAGCCGAAGATGCCAGAGATCCAGCGCCCGCCGTTCCCACAAACGGCGCCAATTGTCGAATCTGCATCTCAACAAGTCCCTCGGGTGAACCCATAAGGTTTCGATTAGGAGAACCTATGGGCTGGTGACGATCGTCGGCTAGACAGGGGCACGATTTACCCAGGTTCGGGGCCCTCGTAGAGGTAAAACCCTTAATCCTGCCTTTGTCGATATGTATTCAAGAGTAGACCGGTTACAATGGGGGGTTGCTCAAGTCGAGAGTATGATCTCGATCTAAAGGCTTTGTGGTGCGGTATTGCTTGTCCTCTCCTGGTGGTTCTCCTGGCCTTATATAGGTGGCCAGGTCTCAAATCTCACCCAGGAAGGACTCGAATTCTAACCCTAAGTCGGTTACAAGTTTCCTATCTTGACCCGCAAGGCTTTGTGGGTGGGCTTCAACTGGGCCTTCTAGAATGGCATAAGGCATCTCCTCTTGGGCTCCAGTCCTGGGCCTAGGACCGGGTATCCTTACTCGACAGGTCCAAGGCCCATCCCTTCGTCAAGACCCGATGTCGCCTAGTGGATGAGTAACTCCGGTGAGGGAGATGTGGAGCTCGCCCGACTGACGGCTCCGGTCAGGTAGATCTACAGCTCGCCCGAATAGACTGCTCCGTTGAGGGAGAAGCTTACAACTTCATCGAGGGAGACGATGATGGAGAATCCTACGGCTCCCATAAGAGAGAAACCGACGGCTCCAGTCCAACCTTAAAATTACAAACTCTAGCCAGGTGCATATATATATATATATATATATATATATATAGACACCCTATTTGGCACCCTGGGTGCATAAACTTTATTTTGCACCCACAATTTATTTTATATTCCCAAGTCAAAAATTTATGTTACATAGGTAATTATTTATGTTCATGTTTGATCCATAAGAAAATAGTAGGCATACAAATGATAAATATGAGTCAAAACAATATAAAAGTCATAAAAACAACATAAAAATGTGTATTTTTTCATTTGAACTTTTCCCCGACTACGGGGAGGTTCCCCGTTTTCGCGTTTCGGCCCACGTTTTATACCAGAATACTGATGTTTTCAACGTAACGCACCTTACCGGCGCACGTCGTGAACTTTTCCCCGACTTCGGGGAGGTTCCCCGTTTTCACGTTTCGGCCCACGTTTTATACCAGAATACTGATGTTTTCACCGTAACACACCTTACCGGCGCCCGGCGTGAACTTTTCCCCGACTACGGGGAGGTTCCCCGTTTTCACGTTTCGGCCCACGTTTTATACCAGAATACTGATGTTTTCACCATAACGCACGTTACCGGCGACCGTCGTGAATTTTTCCCCGACTTCGGGGAGGTTCCCCGTTTTCGCGTTTCGGCCCACGTTTTATACTAGAATACTGATGTTTTCACCGTAACACACCTTACCGGCGCCCGTCGTGAACTTTTCCCCAACTTCGGGTTGTACCGTCATGTAAATAAAAGTTTTATGTCATGTATATATTTTCTTACGTTCTACTTGACATATTGAATACGACAAAATTTATGTGACGTAAAAATCATGTACGGTTCAAAAGATACAGGGTGGGTGCAGAATAACTATTCTGCACCCTGGGTGTCAAATAGCGCTACCCTATATATATATATGTTAATTAAATGAAGCATCTGTTTTCTATATACATGTATTAACACTATTTCTTATTTTAGCTATCCGGATCTAGCAAATCCATCGGAAACAAGACTATACGAGGCGCATCGAAGAAGTTGATGGAGCATGAAAGGTACATGATCGAAAAGATCGCTGCACACGGCGCACGAGAGCTTCCCAAAGATGTTGCCTAAAAATATGTGAAGCAATATGGAGTGTTTGTTAGAGACCACATCCCGATCACCGTTCGGGAGTGGAATATGCCACATTAGGCCGTCGGTATCTCATATGTCGACGACAAAGCCAAAGAAATTCTTTTTAAAAAAATGATGGCTAATTTCACTCTACTGATGCTGAAGGTGTGTCAGGATGAGGTGGATGAGAATGAGGAGGATTCTGAATTGATCTTACGACAAAAGGAAGAAGCCTTAGTGAAACTGGTCAAGGCGTTCACTTTAAGGAAGATGGCCCAGCAATTCAGCAACTAGAAGAAAATATGCACCTTGCCTTTAACAAGAAAGACAAGACTCCGGATTTCACTGGAACGTATGAGAAGATAAAACCTTTCTCGGCAGAATTTGATGCGTACAAGAAGTCGGAAGAAGCTCTGGAAAGCTATAAAAGAAATGCGGCAAACTCCACTAAAAAGATCTATAACCATCGTATGGGGGAATCTGGCTACAGGGGTAGCATGCCTAAGTGGGATAAACTTGAGGACGACCTGATGGCTCAGGATATCATTCCAGAGAGAGTCTACTGGGACAAACGTACAAGGTGTTGGTTTTTTGCACATGGGGGCATGTTGGACACAGAAGGGAAGTGCATCTATAATATAAGACAAATGCAGAAAATCCTGTACCCATCGATGATCTTAGAGACGCAATAAACGCTGCTAAAGAGGGGAAGTTCCAGCCAAATAGAGAGAATGACGAGCTCACACGCGCCCTTGGAAATAAGCAACACTATGGACGGACACGAACCACACCAGGCTTTGTTCCGTGGAAACATGGGTTTGACGAAGAGAAGAAGAAATATCCGTATAGAAGTCGTCAGAGGAGAAAGGATTTGCGGGCAGCTGAAGCACACAGTCAGGCAGACCGTAGGTAGAAAATTGACGAAGAATTAAAGAGGCGGCGGGAGTGAGGAGAGCGGCAGCAGGAACAAATTGACAGACTGAGCCAGCAGCAAAGTACTTCCCCGCGTATGATAGACGGTGCATTCGATAGTACCGGCGCTGCACCATCTAATGAGAAAAGTAGCATTGCTTCCACCTAGATCCAGGGTGATGACGATCATGCACCGCCGATGATGTACCCGGTGGATGATATAATGGAGATGACACCTTGTGAGCTGCATGTGAAAGTCGTAAACATAACCATTAAGGCAGCGGTCGGCTATGTGAAACCAATGGGCCCTGAACCTACTCACCATGGTCGGCCAGTTCCACGGGGCTACGATGTTGCCGGGGTGGATAAAGTTATTAACGGATTCGAGCGAGTGAAGCTTGACTATCCTGAAGGTGAAAACAGGGAGGTGACTGAACTTGGAGATACCGAGAGCTTGGCCATTGTATTGCTAAAGGAACACATCGTGCTTCCAAATTGGACGCCAAGGCATCCTTCTCCCTCGCCGCCTTGAGACCAGTCTCCAGCACAACAGTCTTCTTCGTACTCTCCGCCTCGCTCGCCGTATCCACCGCGTGCGTCTACGCCGCCGCGTCAGCCGTATCCGCCCACGAAGTCTCAGGGCAGCAAAAAGCGGAGTAGAACCACTGCATCACCGAAGCGTCCACTGTCGCCTCTCCCAAAAGTACCAACTCAGAATATACCCAAGTTACCTTATCACAATACTGACAAGCAAACCAAGGAGATCGCACAAGCCAAATACGAGGCGTGGAAATCTAAGGAGAAGACGCAGAAAGAGCCAGATTTTCTCAACACCGAAGAAGACAAAGCCCGATCATTTAAAATGGTGTAAACTCTTTATCAACCCGATCCGAGGTTGTCATCGGACTATAACCGCTCTATTCAGAAGTCACACGACGAAACGGTGCGGTCGAAGAAGAGTAGTAGCAAAAGCGGGAAGTGCGGGAAATCAGTTGACCAGCTCAGACAACAGAAAAATCAATCCATCCCCCGCTCATAGTGTATTCCATTACCAAGGTGGGGCCGAGCATAGGTGTGGGCGAGCAAATTTACCCGGAGTTTACTCCAATGTACGGACAAGTAGAAGCTACTATGGGTATGTCCATTCCGCAGTATCTCGAGACCTTAGCAACCTTCTCCCCTTCTGAATTAGCATACAAATACCGGCACGGGCATCCTCTAGTTAGACCTAGGGAGGAAAAAAAAACTACCAATAAAAATGCGAAGAGTGCATAATTGGTACATGGAAGCCTCGAAGGAATCTAATGACTGGATAGCGATGGGAGTTACAAACAACCATCACGGGTATGGAGATAGGATTATTCTGATGCAGTTTGAAGAATTATTTCAGCTATTCCAGTAGAAGGCCCTCGACAAATCTATCGTCAGTGCTTATTGTCTGTAAGTATTTATTTCTGTAATTAAGTCTCTAGCTAGCTCACCTCGTTCATTGCAATTACAATAACACTCGCTATATTATAATTGTAGAATGAAGATTCTCGAATGCAAACGAGGACAAATCTATGACATTGGGTTCATTGACCCATATTGGGTCAATGAAAAAACTCTTATCACAAAACCCAAGGAGACAGAAGATTCAGTTGTGATGGCGTTAAGGTTTCACGAAACCAAGAGGGAAATACCTTTTCCTTACAACTTCAAGTGAGTGTTACTGTCTTGTAAACATTATGTTTTCCTTACTCGATGATAAGTGTATAACCGATGAGATATGTTTGCGCAGCTTCCACTATATTCTGCCAATATTTGAAACTAACAAAGGAAAAATACTGGTAATGGACTCGAAACATAAACCCCTTGAGTTATGGGACAACATGACACAACTGATCAAGCGGTAATTTCAATCCTTATGACACTATATCGACGAATTTCGTTCATTTTCTAATAACTCCCTTTGATCATTTTCTTTGTCGGGCAGCACTTGGAAATGGTTCACAAGAAAGGCTAGGGGTGAATGGAAGGAGAAGCTTACATTTGAACAGCTGCAAGTAAGTACCACTAGTTAGATCCGTGCATCTCCTTGATTCTATTTTTCATACCATTATAATGCTTGATTATTATTTTGATTGAAACCATGTTCTTGTAAAGTGCTTGGACCAGGGAGACGAGAACCACTTAAGTGGATACTATATCTGCGAGTTCATTCGTTAGACGATCTGCGACAAGGAAAAATATTTTGACAAACTTCGTGTATGGCAACCATCACTTTTACCTTATTACCATCTCTTGATAGTCCCTTATATATTGGCCACTCTTCCTGATATTAGATCAAACAGATGCGGGACGGTCTTCTACCAAGGGATCGCATACGAGAAATTCAAGAGGAAATTTGCGGATTCTTGGATGCAGAGGTCCTAAACCCAGGAGGAGAATACTATCGCCCTTTCAACTGTCTTGGATGAACTTGAGACTCGGATTCTTAGATGCATAGTACTTACCTGTATATTCGAGTCATGGTGCATGTGGTGGTGTATTCGAGTACTTATGGGAAAGAGTACCTACTTGTATATTCTTCACTCCTTACTTGTATATTCGATTCATGGTGCGTACTTACATGTATATTCTTCACGTATATTCTAATGCGATCACCATATATACCTATATTCTAATAAAATGTAATACAATAAAAAATCATGGTGGCTTAGGAACCCCCACGCCAGTGATAAAGAGAGCGTCGCGACCGCTTCCCGCTCGGTGGGGGCAGCCTCTTCTCCCGAGGTGCCCACTATGGCGTAGGTTGCCCCGACCACATCGCTCGGGACCATCGTACATATTCTTGATCTGGGACATCAACGACGGGTGGGAAAGAGTACTTTCATCTAATAAAATGGAATATAATAGACCAAACCCTAAAAGGAAAACAAGAAATAGAAAAAAAAAATCTAATTTTCTGCCGCGGCAGAGAAATGGCCAAAATGCTGCCGCGGCAGCGGGGGTATTCATCCCGATTCTTGTTAAGAACTCGGACGAATGGTCCTGGCCAGGGACCAGCCCTTAGCGTCCACATGGACAACCCATTCATCCTGTTTCTTAACACAGCCGGGATGAATGGGGGGGGGGGGCATTTTTCCCGGTTGGGAAACCGGGACAAATGGCTCTAAATAACCGGGATTAAGGGGGGGTTCTATCAGTGTATAATCATCCATATTACATGTGTTTCACAATCTCTTCACCGAACTAGTGCACTTGTACAAGTGACAATTGTATGAGGTTTGTTAGGGACACAAGAGACTTCTTATATCATAATAGCATGGTTGCTTGAGAGGGATACCTTTGACCTCTTCCTCCCTGAGTTGGATTAACCTTGGGTAATCCTGTTGGAACGCGTAGAGATAAACAAAAACTTTTCTACGCGGTACTTCCAATATCTAGCCGAGGTAAAAGGCCACAAGGATTACCACTAGACGCGTAGGTGCAGATTATCGATGAAGCACGTCGATGCAGTGTAGTCCCACGATCCGATCCAGCCGATCCAATCCCGCGATCTTCGAAGTGTTGAACGTACAATACCTCTACCGGTATCCACATGTACGAGGAGGATATCCAACGATGGACTGCTAGGTCCGGTGCAGCGGCTGGACTAAGTGAGGCTAGGGTTCCAAACACATGGGAGTGGAAACTTATGCACGTTGGGCAACCTGCGCCCCTCTTTATATAGGGAGTGGGAGTGGGCTGCACAACGCTTGTGGCCCATTCCCTTTGTCAGTCCAACTCACTAATTTAGTCCATTTCCGGTTCGGGTCCAACCCGATCAATATACTTGCTCCCGCTCTTAAGTGTGTGACCCTGCAAGCTCATGGCGACTTGGACACGATTGGAGTCCGACTCCCAATCGATCAATTGGTAGCGGCTCCTAGCAGAACGTTTCGACTCCCAGGTGTCATTACTACCGAATTCCGCGCGATCAGGAATGTTTTGAGCGGAACGTTTTGATAACGTCACGTGGTTTCCGCCGCGGATGGCTGAAAAGTGGAATTCGCTCTCGACTTTGCGGTCCATCTCGACGTTTCTTATATTTTCCGTTGCGAATTTTTGTTCCCGGCCCAGTTGGAGGCGAGTTTCATTCCACAAGAACGTCGCAGATTAGTCGAATATATCCCTTTTCATTTCTGTCATTTATTTCTCCATATTGTGAAATCGAATTATCTGTTTGGTATATGTTTTTGCATCGGTATTAGTCTAATTTAACCATTTTAACTTCTGTCACCTAGATCCATCGAAACTTCATTCATCTATTTCTCCTATTTGTGAACTCGAATTATATCTGTCTTAAGAAAATAAACATAGACTACATATTAATAGAAACCACCCAATACAACTAACGAGATTGTCGATCTAAACAGGACATCAGAAGCACGAGGGCAGCAGTAGGGTGCTAAAAGAGCATTAGTAGGGAGCCGACAGATCCTCCGATGGCACTGGATCCTCTGACGGGACTGGATCCTCCGATGGCACTGGATCCTCCGACGGCACTAGATCCTCTGAGGGCACTGGATCCTCCCTTGCCTGGGGCCTCACAGCTGCGAGGTGAGCGATCAGAGTTTTCTGCTCTGCCAGGACTAAACCGATCTTCAGTTCCCCAACCTGCGAGGTCATTTCGAGGTTGCTGGCCATCATCTTGGACATATCATCCATGAACTTCCGATACACTAAGAGGGAAGCTTCGCCCTGCTCCACCTGCTCCAACCTGGCATCACGTGCCTTCTTGAGATTGTCGTAGGCGAGCTTCAAGGCCTTCTCAAGCTCAGATTCTAGGATGATTACCCTCTCCGCCAGATCGGCGAAGATGGCCCTCTTCTTGGCTTCATGTGCCCTGTAGATAGTTGCATGATAGGAAGTTGATGTTAATCTAAAAGGAAAAATGGATCTGAGAAAGATGAAATCACGAGGAATTCAGAAACGGATCTAAGAAAGATGAAAGCACGAGGAATTTATAAAATGATCTAAGAAATACGAAATCACGAGGAATCTAGAAACGGATCAGAAGTACGTGAACAGAAATGGAACCTACATGAGGGCAGCAGACCGCTTCGCCGGTGGAGCCATGCCCGTCTGGAGGAACGCTCGAGCAGCCTGAGGGGAGGCGATGAGGCATATAGAGGATGAACTGAAGAGTGCGTCTATTTATACACTGGGAGGGGGAGTGGAACGAAGGAACCACATGCACGACGGAGCAATAACTGGCCACCTGAACTAAAATGACACGTTTCACGTTCACAATATCATGACGAACGCGTGGCGTGCTGCATGCCGAGGTTACTGCTGTGAGTGGAAGATGTTTCCAGACTTGGGCCATGATGGCACTTTCTTGGGCCCTCTTCTGTCAGGCCCTTTAAATTGGTCGTTATAGCACTCTGTAGCCCATAATTATCCTACTACAGTTGCAATCCAAAATAAGAAGGAAGAAATGTTCAAACTTCAACGAACACATAAAACGTCAAAATTTTGATTATTTTGACACGTTTCAACATCTTCCACACTCTAAAACAATACACATCATCCCAGAATGCGTCGTTAAGTTCGTCGTCATCGGAGTCCTGCATAAGCCTCTCCCAGAATGCTTCGTCCATATCCTCATCCGACGATGAGACGATGATGGTGGAGGGGCCAGCATCTCCCCGGGATGTACGAGCTCGCATCTTCACGTCCCTCTGAGCGTCGAGCCGCAACTACGCCTGTACCAGATCTAGGTGATCACGGCAGAAACTCTCCATCGTGGCCTCGTCATCCCGGTGGATGCGCAGCTGCATGAACAAGCGGCGGTTCTCCTGCTCCTCCTTGCGAGTCATAATCCTCAGATCCAGGGCGAGGAACTCGGCAACTTCCCTGCTCTCGACGTCCCGTAAGTTGAGCTCGGCGCGCGGGCGGCCGAACTGCCACATCGCCACATCGAACGCGCGAGTGGCGAGCTCCGGCGTGTCGAAGGTGTCGATCCACCACCGCACGCCGTTGTGTGTGATATCCGCGGACCAGCGCCCGGACAGCCGCAGCTGCACACCTCGGAAGCCGGTGCTGCTTCTCACGCGCGGCGCCATCGGGTGGATCAGCGACGAGAGTGAGGGGGGAGGTCGGTGGGGGGCTGTGGTGGCGGTGTAGAAGGTAGGTTTTGTAGTCCGTGCTCGGTCGTATTTATGCGATAGCGACGAGGTCGAGAAGTTCAGTGACCGTTGGCTTGCCAGGCTTTTGTTGAGTTCTAGAGTGATGAGTTGCACGATCTACCAGCACGAGGGATTTGATCTAAACTCGAGGTTTTAGCAGTTATTAGCGATTTGATCTTTACTCGGGTTTTAGCACGAGGGATCTACCAGCGATAATATACCTTAGAAGTTCACGAAACAAACTAAACCTTAACAAGTCCAGGAAACAAACGAAATTACAAACCTAGCTCAGCAGCAGCCTAGTCTATTCACCCACAAGGCCTATCATTTGCTACAGTTCTATATCACCATCATCTCAATGACCGCCTCCAACCTTGGGTCATCGGCCTCCGTCACAATGATCAGAACAGGTTGCCGATTATGACAATTATTTCCTTGGATGAAAACCATCCACACCAGCTTGTCGAGGATAATGCGGCCGTCGGTTTTCTTGTTGTAAGTAACGGTGGTGACATGCTCCTCTGCTCTAAGTCGTAGGACAACCCTGCCATGATTCCCCAGGCCAGCGTGTTTGTCGGGGGGTTCCCCCGAGTAGGGTAAAGGCAAGTGCTAAAGGCAAGATCAGAAGGGATGTTTCGTCGAGTAGCCGCCTACCCGGTACTCGCTACCCGGTCGACTGCTACTCGGTCTTACACAAAGATGACCAGAAGGATGAGTCAAGGAAATTATGTTCATTCGAGTAGAAGAGCTGGTCCAAGTAAAACTGGCGGGAACCTACTCGGTCCAGAAGTCAAAGGAGCCATTCTGACACAGGATCCCGCGTATCCGGGGTCCGTACTTGGCACTATTCACGGCACTGTTCATCTGAGGACGGCGTGCCTGACAGTGACAGTGTGTCAGCAGGGCGTCGCAGGATAGGGGGGCCCTACTCTGTGTTCGGCACAGTGATACCAGACTGATCACTTGGTTTTGCCCAACGACTTTCCAGACAGGACAAGATTAGAAGCCAAAGCTGTCAGCGGGAACTCGGAAGAAGGACGGTGTGCACACAATGTCGACATCTGTTTGTATTTGGACGTATCCGGCTGGGCACCAGGTATATAAGGTGCCCTGCCCCCTCCTGCGCGAGGGATGCTGACCTAGAGCCGAGACTTGGGGCACTTTCTTGACCTAGTTCATCGCGTAGAGAGAAGAGTTGCTACTCAGTAACAAGAACACTTGTACTGTGGCTACTCGGTGAGACCTCAATACATAGAAAGAAAGGCAGGAGTAGGGGTTTTACCTCCTCACGAGGGCCCTGAACCTGGGTAGATCGTGTTGTTTGCAGTGTTTGATCTTTACCTCACGCGGCTACTCGTCGCGTGATCCCTCCCCGAGCACCTCCAGCGTCCATCATCTCCACATCTTTAGCCATTCTATGGCATCTGTCTTGACACCACCATGACAGTTGGCGCCCACCGTGGGGAAACCAGCGGCGCTGGCTGGAGTTACCGTTCGGACGGGATATTCTTCGGCGGAGCGCGTAGTCTGTGGCCTTGTCCACAGATTCGGCTCCTTCGACTTCGTCATCGACAACGCAGGCGACTTCGGCGGCAAAGCCATGCCGGAGGGCGGCACGGTGATCTCCCTCAGCTCGCACCTCGTTTACGTCGCCACCGCCGTCGTCAACGAGTTCCCGGAGGAGCTGCTGGTCGCAGAAGATCCTCCTGCTGTGATCGCTGCTCGCGGAAGGCCGCTGGGCCGCTCCGCGGACATCGCAGAGCTGATGATGACCGGCCTTGCTGCTGACGCCGGGAAGGGCGTGGCTGCTACCACTGCGGTCGTCGTCGAGGATCTCGCTGGCTCTAGCGCTGGCGGGAAGACGCACAAGCCTTAAGAGAAGGAATGCAACCTTCCACTCTCCACTACTCCGACAATCCCTGCGTCTGCTGCGCGGACGGGTATGCCGCCTCCCACTGATCTCGAGCTCCTGACCATGAAGGCGTAGCTCGACCGGCAGCGCCAGGAGCTGCTCGCTGAGCAGGCGGAGTTGGAGAAGATCAGGCAAGAGCTTAGCTTAGATCAGCTTGAGTACAACAAGGCTCACGGTTTCACGCCGGTTGTTAGGAGAGCTAGTAAAGTAGGCGCTACTCGTCGCAACTTAGGCGCCGAGATGGCAACTGTTGTAGAGGCTCCTAGTAGTCCGCCACCGCAAACACCTCCACTAGACCCAGATACAGCACACCCGCCAAAACACTTAGAGCTGCTGAGGCTGTAGCCGCCGAGTTGCCGCATCTAGCCGGCGACGCGCGCGTTAGACAACAGGAGAGGCTGAGCGAGTTGGTGCTAGAGGCTACTAGGCAGAACGAGGAGTTCCGAAAAGCCAACCCGGGTGCTGGAGCTTCTCAGGTGGTGCACTCGCACGTGGCTAGATCTAACGATCAGGCTTCATCACCACATCCTAGCCGCGAGAGAAGCCGGAGTGGCCATTCCGGCAAGGGTAGGCAGATGCACGTGTACGACTCGGTTGTCGCCGTGAAACAGCTCGTTGTGCCGCGACAGTCCGGCCAGAAACACAACGCTGCAGGAACAGGCTTTCAATCCCATAAAGCTCAAAGCCAGGCCCGAGATGGAGAGCGCCCAGGTCCTTCTCAGCATCCCGTCGCTCAGCCTACTCGGCAGAGGCAGCAGCCGTATGCAGTGGCGCCAGTCGCCAACCCGGTGGAGCAGCCTGCAGCTGTGCAGGTGGACAGATATGATGATGGCTACTCGGCCATGGGGATGGTTGGCTATGACATTCTGGATCGTGTGGGTGAGCGCGTGCTGGAGCCCACTAATGTTCGTTACAAGTTGGACCGGATCAGTCAGTCCGTGCGGCTTGAGAACACGGGGCCTCCCGGCCCTGAGTGCTTCGGCCCGCGCATCATGAATGAGCCGTCCGTGAAGAACTTCCAGCTCGCAAGGGGCACCAAGAGCTACAATGGCAGCACCAAGCTGGAAGATTGGCTCAACGATTATGTCACTGCGGTTCATATCGCGAACGGCAATCGGAGATGGGCAGTGCGGTACGTTCCGCAGATGCTGGAGGGCCCAGCTCGCACTTGGCTCAACAATTTGCCCAAGAACAGCATCAATTGCTGGCTGGATTTATCGGAGGCATTCATCAGTAACTTCACAAGCACTTACAAGAGGCCGAATAGACTGCAACAGTTGTCGGCCTGCAAGCAGTGAGAAGACGACACGGATCGCGAGTATCTTACTCGGTGGAGCACGCTGCGGAACACCTGCGAAGGTGTGAACGAGGCGCAGGCCATCACTTGGTTTGCGCAGGGTTGCAAGCATGGCAGCATGTTGTGGCAAAGGTTGCAGAGGGAGATGCCGAACACGCTGGCGGAGACCATCAAGATTGCGGATCAGTACGCGCTTGGTGACCCTACTCAACCACTGATGGACTCCTCTGAGCCGAGAAGAAACTTCAGCAACAAGCGCAATGAGTTCCGCAACAAGCGCAGGGGTGACCGAATAGATACTCGGTACGACCCTGAGGAGGTGAACGCTGTGGGTATTGGAGCGGGGAGTAGCCAAGGGCAAAAACCTGCTGGAGCCCAGTAAGGGCGCAACCAGAACCAGGGCCAAGGCAACAAGAAGCCATACCGAGCTCCTCAACCAGGTAGCGGAAACTCGGAACCGGCTAGGAAGTTCGTCTTTGACGACATGAATGATGGCCCGTGCAGCTTCCACACTCAGCACCCCTCAAGGCCAGCCAACCATACTACCCGGCAATGCGAATGGTGGGATCTTATCAAGAGCGAAGGCTTGCCTCCTCCTTCTCCTCTGCCAGCCGCAAATGCCAATGTGCAGCCTGCTCGCGCACCCGCAGCTCGGCCTCCGGCGTTCCCGAGAAGAGAAAATGTGAATCAAGTGGCTTTAGGAGCCAACCGCTACTTCAACAATGAGGGTTACCGCAACAACAACAACAACCGCAACCGCAACAACAACAGAGGCAACAATGGCTACCAAGGCAACAACAATGGTAACAATGATGATGGGGGCCGCAACCAGTACCAAGAGCACCACGAGAGCTACATGATCTTCACTTCCGAGCCTGTCGACAAGCAGTCACAGCACAGGCGTGCCATGGAGGTTAATGCTGTGATCCCTGCTGTCCCTCACTACATGCAATGGTGCGATTCTGCAGAGATAAGCATATCCGACTAGACGTGGCGTCTGTCGTGCATCCCGCCTCCAATGGGCAAGTTGAAAGAGAAAATGGCATGGTGCTGGCTGGCATCAAGCCAAGGCTGATTGAGCCACTGCTGAAAAGACCTGGGTGTTGGATAGACGAGTTGCCAGCGGTGTTGTGGAGTCTAAGGACTACCCCTAACCAGTCAACCGGCTACACGCCATTCTTCTTGGTATACGGGGCTGAGGCCGTGTTGCCAATAGACCTAGAGCATGACTCCCCCCGAGTAACCCTCTACACTGAGGTGGAGGCGAGAGAAGCTCGAGAAGACGATGTTGACCTGCTTGAAGAAGCAAGAGAGCTTACTCTGTCACGTTCGGCTGTCTACCAGCAAAACCTGCGGCGTTATCATAGCCGAAAGGTGAACCCAAGGGTTTTCCGAGAAGGCGACATGGTCCTCAGGCTTGTGCAGCGCACAGCCGGGATGCACAAATTGTCTCCTCCATGGGAAGGGCCTTTCATTGTGAGCAAAGCGCTGCACAATGACGCATACTATCTTGTGGACGTGCGTCCATCACAGGCGAACAGGATAGACAAAGCTGGAGAGGAATCTAAGCGTCCCTGGAATGTAGCTCTACTCTGTCGCTTTCATTCGTGAGCAAAAATGTGTATGTACCCTCTTATCCAAGTTAAAATTCTACTCTGCAATCTGAAATTGAACTCGGGGACTGCCCTCGTCCGAAATTGCTCTAAGTGTTTCTACCCGACTTCGTCCTTTGTCTATTCGGTTGCTCTGCTTCAAATTTCATAAGTACATTGAGTATTGTGTTTAAACCTACATGCCAACTCTTCGACTCTGCTGCTGTCCGAAACCTGGCTTCATGGCAAGCAAGAGAACAAGCAAAAGGTCAACGAGCACAAGAAAAATTGCTAAGGAAAGGAAGAGTGCATGAACCGAGTAGGGTGCATTTAGTACCGTTTGTTGTTAATTCTTTTCGGCTAAGTGGTGCGCAGCGTTACTATGAGTGTTTCTAAGTGGCTAAGTATTTGCAACTCTGACTTTGAACTCTTGTGACTCGAATACCAAAAAAGCAACAAGTTGCGGGTAAGAGCTGAGATGAAAAGAAAGAGCGAATAAGAAATGCAACTCGGGGACTTGCATGATAACGCAACCCGGCAACGAGCCAAGGTTGCACAAATTAACTAAGTTAAAAACTTCAAGTGTGAATAAAACTGAGTAGCGAGCAAACGGCATAAGTATTTTGATACATCTGCACCCGGCATTCCGGGGATCTGATAAATGTTTGAATGATAAAGTGCAGGAGAGAATCAAGTTGAGGTAGCAGTGTTCTCGGCGTCAGTCTTCGCAGCGTCACCTTCAGCGCTGGCCTTGGCAGCATCCGCTTCCAAGTTGGCGATATCGGTCTTCGCTGCATCTGTGTCTGGATCAGTGGCAGCCTGGTCTGAAGTGGCCGTGGCCACCGAGACGGGACCTGTCGCTGAGGTGGAGGCAGTCGCTTGGGCACGGAGGCGAGCTGTGTCGTCAAGGGCAGCTCCTGACGAAGTGTCGAACTCGAGCGCGGCGGTGTTGATCGTCATCCCCTCGCTCTCGGCTTCATCGTCGCTATTCGCGACAACCGCGGCCTTCCCCTTCCCGGTCTTGCCGTCAGGAGTGTTGAAGCAGCTCAGGTCCAGCTCCTCCTCGTCCATCTCTTCGTCCTCGCCCTCCTCCTTGCCTTCGTCCACCTCGGTGTCAGGCTCGGTGAGACCATCGATGAAGTGCGCGGTGTCTGCGTACTGAGCGACCTCGTACGCGACGGCCTGGCGGAGAGCCACGCAGTCGGAATCTATCTCCCACTTGGAGTCCTCGCGCATCTCACGGACGACTTGAAAGTTGAGGTTCTCATACCAGCTGGTGATGAACAGCAGCATCAGATCGGCGCCTGCCCGAGCTCCAGACGCCCGCCACTTCTTCAGCTCGGCCTTCACGCCGTTCAGCTTCAAGGCCAGTCCGCGGATAGTCATTGGCGCGGAGTCCCGGGGCCAGAACAAGTCATGGAGCTTGAAGGCGACGCGCACCAGCTCGGTGCCCACGCCCGCTAGACGCTGAAACTGCCCCTGCATGACTATGAGGCTTTCTTCAATCTCTGCCCTGGTGTCCGTGGGCTCGCCCTTCTCGGTGCGAGCTGCTCGGGCCTTTGCCAAGGCAGGCTTGCAAGATGACTCGAGGTCGGGGAAGATTTCTGAAAGAGCTATCGAGAAGATCAGAAACAGAGGCAGAGTAGAAAAATCAACCGAGCAGCAGAGAAGCAAAGGAGACAGTGAAGCGAAGAGAAGAGGGCACTTACTATTCAGGTCGTAGAGTAGCCCCTGCAGCTTGCCCTTCCACAGCTCCTCGTCAGCTACGTGCTTTTCTTCGAGTAAGCGGAGCCCGGCCAGCTGACCCATAAGTTCTGCATTGCTTTTCTTCAGCACCTACTCGGCAGCTACTCGGTCCCTCTCGGCAGACATGTCAAGAGCATCTTGGAGCGCAGTCTTCAGCTTAACTTGCAGTGGCTCCAATTCGGTGAGGTGTCTCTTCTTGAACTCCACCTCAAGGCTCTCCAGCTGTTGATGCACCTCAGCAGGCTTGAGGCAGTTGAGATGTTCCTCGAAAAATTTCTTATGATCTTCTGTGAAGAGCAAAACACGGTTAGCAGAGTAGCGAAGAAGGAAAAGAGAGAGACGAGCCGAGAAGACGGCAACATACCTTCCAATTTCTTGATTGTGGCTTGGCCACTCTCAACAAAAGCACGGCAGTTCACGTGCTCATCGGCCAGGGCCTTAAGCTTGCCTGTAGAGTAGGATCAGTTAGAGCAGAAAGCAAGAGCGGGCGTAAACACCAAACGCAGGAACCGCATAGCTAAGAGCTTACCTTCCACTTCGGAAATTTGGAGGGCACTATCCATGACCTCCTTCTCTGCCACCTCGTCGGCCTTGCGCTCTTTCTCTAGGGCATCAAGGCGCCTCCTAGCGATGCTATGGTTCCAGAGCAGCCGATGATACAGGTTGGTCCGCTTCAATAGGCTATTCTGAGAAGCAAAAGGAAAAAGAATCAGGCAAAGTGGTAAAGATTCAACCCGAGAAGGCGGCAACTCGGTTGAGTATCCTCCTACTCGGCCAGAATCTCGGGGACTGGATGATGGATAAGGAGAAGCAGAAGAGTAGAAGAGAAGGGAAATGCAACTCGGGATGGATGAGTAAGACTTACCACATAAGATTGTTCAAGGTCCTCTGCAGCCTTGCGGTGGACGAACATCTTGGCGGCGAGTGTGCTGGACTTGGACGTGATGGTCATGGGTTTGTAACCCATGTCCGCCTTGTTCCAGTCGACGCGCATGTGGTCCAAATCGCCCAGGCTCACGCCGTCCCAGTTTGGGTTGCCAAGGACCTTGCTGTCCCATTTAGCGTCGATAAATTTGACTAGATCGATAATTTGCTCGAGGCCCGTGGACGTCACCTCGGCTTCCTGGACCTCCCGCAAGGAGATCGCGACGAACCTATCCTTGTTTCTGGCTGGTGGTTTGGAATCCACTGCCGTGGCCTGTTTGCCTTTCCTCAGGGCAAGTTTCTTCTCCTCGGAGGTTACGGGGATGCTGTACTGCTGACTGATCTTCACCATATAAGGTGGGAAGCTCGGTGGATCTGGGAAGCTGGATCCTGCGGCGGTGTCAGCAGCCGCGTCAGGTTCATGGATGGTGAGCTGGCCGGGCTTGGCAGTTGGTCTTGGCGGCGGCATCGTGGCAGCACCATGCGCACCGCCACGCGGCGGATTCCTGTGGACAGAGCCCTCTGGCTGGCCAGCCGGCTTCTCGGCAGCCCGTTTCTTGGAAATCTCCTTCTCGGCGGCCTTCTTCTCGCCGACCTTCTTCTCAGCAGTTTCTTTCTTGCTGTTAGCATCGGGAGCAGTCTTTTTCGCAGGGCTGGATGCAGTCTTGGTTTTCTTCACTGGCGGGGAGTTTGGTGCAGTGGAGGAAGTACCCTGCTCGGTAGGCGGCGCCAAGGGCGCGCTACCCGGCGCAGTGTCCGGATGCGTGGAGCTCGGAGGGTCCTGCTCCATCTCGTCAACTGCTTCATCCCGCTGCTCGGCAGCAGGATCTGGATGTGTGGCATCTTGCTCTTCTACCCGCGGCTGGGCCTCGGGATCTTCCTGTTCAGTAGCCCTTGTTGCTGGCTTCTCTCGTTCTCCCTCCTGCCGCTCAGGGGCGGCGTCATCGTGCATCTCGGGATCTTGTTCTAGGGACTCCTCGGCCGTATTGGCTGGAGGAGAAGATGGCCTCTCATAGCGAGCAGCATCCTGCGCTTCCTGCTCTGCGCGGGCCTGCTGCTCCTGCTCGACGTCGTGGGCGTCGGTGTCCATGTACCGAGCCTCGTCGGAGTCTTCTCCTCGTGTAGGAGAGAACGCACGCGCTCTGTCCTGCGCTACGGTTTCGTTCTCATCGTCGAGGTCGATGAGGTTGTCGACGTCAATGGCGGCTTTCTTCTTGGTTTTGGGGGGCGCGATGGCAGCGTCTGCATCCAAGGGGGCGCTGAAGAAAGAGCAATATTCAGAAAAAAGAGAAGAACAGAGGAAATCGAGAAAAAACAGCGAAGGAGAAAATGGCTTACCCTTTACGGGAAGGGGTAGCCGTCGCCCCTTGACCACGGCACCCTTGGTCTTCTTCACGGCCGTGTTCTTCTTCTTGGCGGGGGGCTCCTGAGCACCGCTACCCGTCCGTTTGCGGGTAAGAGGAGCAGCGACCGAGAGTGGTTCGACCTCAAGGGCGTCTTCGCCCTCGTCCTCATCTTCGCCCTCCTCTTCAGCGTCGGCATTTTCTGTGGGTTTGGGAAGAAGAAAACAATTGAGAAACAGGAAGAAATTGGGTTGCGCTGCTCGCAAACAGACAAGGAAAGCTCAGTTACCTTCGTCGTCGTCCTCAGGCCAATCACGGACAGAAGCGTCAATGTGGTGCTTCTCCGTCTGAGCGGCGTGAGGGAGGTTGAGCTTGTCCGCGGTCTCGAAGGAGACCTCGTCGTCTTCCTCTCGATCATCCGACCAGTTGTCCTCAAAGCGTTCCTTGCTCTCAGCGAGCTGGCGAGCAAGGACCTGAAGAATAGAGAAACATCACGAGTTAGTCGAGTAGCATAGAGGCATCCTACTCGGCAAGGCGTGCAAACACAAAGCACAGTAATCCTAGAGAAAACTGCTAAGTGTGCTACTCGGCAAGGCGTGCAAACATAAAGCACATTAAGCCTAAGCAGTGCTACTCCGTGTGCTACTCGGCAAGGCGTGCAAACATAAAGCACATTAAGCCTAAACAGTTCTGCTAAGTGCCCTACTCGGCGCAGAGTGCAAATACTAATCGCAGCAAGATAAGAAGGCTATCTACTCGGAACATGCATACAAGAAACAGGATAAGTAGTACGTACCCGCTCAATTGGCTTCGTACGGCTGTATGGGATGAAGCCATACTGCCAATTGTCCCTGAGGCCAGTGGTCATGATGGACCGCGCATGAGCGGCGACATCCGCGTTGCTGAGCTCGAACGTGGTTGTCCGAGTACAGTCGCGGGGGCCGCCCATGTAGCACATGGGGTGGACGCGGTGCTGGAGCGGCAGCACCCGCTTGGAGATCCAGCAGGCGATGGGGTCATCGCTCTTGAGCCCTTCTTCGGCCAGACAGGCGAGGCGCTCGTCCATCTGCTTCAGATTGCTGTCGATGGACGGCTTGGTCCGCCAGTTATGCCCGGTGGGAGCTCGGTTGCTCCAACGGGGCAGATTGATTCGGTCCTCCACCTTGGCTCCCTTCGTAGCGGGGACATTCTGCACGTACAGGAACGTCTTATGCCACTTGCGGACGGAATCCAATCCCTTAATGCGCGGATGGTTGGTTCCAGGGCGCTGCACCATCATGGCGCTGCCGGTCTCTGTTATCCGGCTGCTGGTGTCCGTGCCGTCCTTCTTGCCTTTGCTCTGTTGGCGAAAGAAGAAATACCTGGACCAAGTCTCCGTCGTGGGGCGAACGCCCAGGAAGGCCTCGCATACCACGACATGGTAGGAGAGGAAGACGACGGCGTTCGGAGGGAGATGGTGCATCTGGAGGCCGTAGTGGTCGAGGAACGACCGGAGGAAATTCGATGCTGGAAGCCCGAATCCTCGCGCAAAGTGCGCGAGGAAGACGACATGCTCTCCCACCTGCGGAGCCGGAACGAGCTCATCGCCAGGTTGCCGGCAGCGAACACCGGGAGGAACCCTCTGGGTGTTCACGAGCCATTGGCAGTCGTCGGCGGTGACCTCGGATCCGGCCCAGCCGGCGCGAGCGTTGTCGTCGCGAGCCATGGCGGTAAGGAGGAAATTGGGGAAAAGTTTGAAGGATTTGGTGGAGTGGATGAACTCGCGGCGGCGCAGTGAGTTGCGCGGCGGCGAGGAGCTCTACGGCGGCGGAGAAACGAGAAGGCAGAAGGGGAAAGTATGCGCGGAAGGAGAAGAAGGAGTTACCGAGGGGGTATTTATACCGCTCCTCGGATTACCGTTACGAATTGACGAAGTGGGATCGATTGTGGCAGTAATCGTGCGGCGTGGGGTCTGTGGGCCGGTTGAAAACGCACACAGCGCGGAACGCGCGCGTAACGGCCGCATTAGATCCCACGACGAGATCGTGGGCAATTATTGCGCGTGATGGGACATAACGAGCTAGTGGGCCCACTCCGTGAAAACTGGGCGCGTGGCCTGTCAGGTCCTGGGCAGCGAGGCGTCGGGGTCGTGGATGCGTGACACGTGCCCAGTTGCAGCGCGGAAAGCCGGATTGTGCTCTGCGCCGCAGAGATTCTGTTTGGAAAATTCCCCAAGTCTTTTTACTCGGCTTTTCGTGCCTTTTTGGATTATTTAGTGATATCGTGCCTTTTTTTATAAATTATTATCTACTTGCTTGGATGTGTTAGGGTGGACACTAGAATGTCCCAAGACAATGGTATGACCCAACTCTTCACAAGATTCCCTCTCGTTTCTCCGTTCCAGGAGTTTCGGGCCAATAAGGCATGTATATTCGAGAGAGAAACACAGAGAGAAAGAAGTCGGGGTCTATGTAGTCCTGGAACCCGCCAGAGAGAATCTGACGCCGGTGGAGCCCTAACACACATGGTATGTCATAGCATGGGATTTGGTGGCATTCATATGATCCGGAGCCCCCCTCCGGAAAAACCGTGCATAGCTAGCCCGTTGGGGAAAAATGCGGAACTACAGTTCTGGCCACTCTACCTGAGCTGAAAGGGTAGCAAAGTCTAACCAACTGTTTTGTTGTGTTAGGTTAGGCCCAACGAACACCCAAGAAAATGTTAGGGTCCACCTCTTGGGAAGATTCCTCTCGTTCCGTCAAATCCGGGAGTTTCGGGGCCTAAGTAGTCCTGGAACCCGCTAGAGAGAATCCGACGCCGGTGAAGCCCTTAGAGAGCGAGGGAATCTTGGGCATCCCATACCCATTCCACACTCAATCACACATGGTATGGCGTGCAATGGGATTTGGTGGCATTCAGACGATCTGGAGCCACCTCTCCGGAGAAACCATAGCCCCTCTGGGAAAAAGACGGAACTGACATTCTGCCCCATCTACGTGAGCCGGAAGGGGGTAGCAAAGTGGAACTAACTGTTTGGTTGTGTTAGGTTAGGCCCAAGGAACACATAGGAAAATGGTAGGGCACACCTCTTGGAAGGATTCCTCCAGTTCTGTCACATCCAGGAGTTTCGGGCTCTCATTAATTAGTCCAGAAACTTGCGAGACAGAATCCGACACTGGTGAAACCCTAACACAGAGAGCGAGTGAATCTTGGGAATCCAAGACCCATGCCACACTCTATCACACGTGGTGTGGCGTGTAATGGGATTTGGTGGCATTCAGACGATCCGGAGCCCCCTCTCCGGATAAACCATAGCCCCGCTGGGAAAAAGACGGAATTGTCGTTCTGCCCCGTCTACATGAGCCGGAAGGGGGTAGAAAAGTGGAACCAATTTCTTGGTTGTGTTAGGTTAGTCCAAAGTAACACCCAATACAATGGTAGGTCCCACCTCTTGGAAATATTCCCCCAGCTTCGTCAGATCCGGGAGTTTCGGGCTCTAAGTAGTCCTGAAACACGCTAGAGAGAATCCGACGCCGGTGAAGCCCTAACAAAGAGAGAGAGGTAATCTAGGGTATGCAAGACAATGACACACTCTAACACACATGGTATGTAATACCATGGGATTTGGTGGAATTCATACGATCCACAGCCCCCATCCGGAGAAACCATAGCCCCGATGGGGAAAAAGGCGGAACTGCCGTTCTCGCCCCTCTACGTGAGCCGGAAGGGGGTAGCAAAGTGGAAAACTGTTAGGTTGTGTCAGGTTAGTCACAAGGAACAACAAAGAAAATGTTAGGGTCCACCTCCTGGCAAGATTCTCCTAGTTCCGTCAAATCCGGGAGTTTCGGGCTCTAAGTAGTCCTGGAACCCGCTAGAAAGAATCCGACGCCGGTGCAGCCCTAACACAGAGAGCGATGGACTCTTGGGCATCCCAGACCGATGACACACTCTAACACACATTGTATGGTATACCAAGGGATTTGGTGTCATTCATATGATCCGGATCCCCCTCCGGCGAAACCATAGCCCCGATGGGGAAAACACGGAACTTTCGTTCTGCCCCATCTACGAGAGTCGGAAGGGGGTAGCAAACTGGAAGTAACTTCTTGGTTGTGTTAGGTTAGGACCTAGGATCACCCAAGAGAACTGTCGGGCCCACCTCTTGGCAAGATTCCCCCAGTTCCGTCGCACCCTGGAGTTTTAGGCTCTCATTAATTAGTCCTGGAACCCGTGAGAGAGAATACGACACCGGTGAAACTATAACACATAGAGCGAGGGCATCTTGGGCATCCAAGACCCATGCCACACTCTAGCACACATGATATGGCGTGCAAATGGGATTTGGTGGCATTCAAACGATTTGCAGCCACCTCGCTCTATAGAGAAACCATAGCCCCGCTAGGGAAAAAGACGGAACTGTCGTTCTGCCCCATCTAGGTGAGCCGGAATGGGTAGAAAAGTGGAACTAATTGTTTGTTTGTGTTAGGTTAGGCCCAAGGAACACCCAAGATAATGGTAGGGCACAGCTCTTGGCAAGATTCCCCCAGTTCGGTCACACCCGGGAGTTTCGGGCTCCATTAATTAGTCATGGAACCCGCGAGAGAGAATCCGACACCGGTGAAACCCTAACACAAAGAGCGAGGTAATCTCGGGTATCCAAGACCATGACTGTCGTGGGATAATCACGGCAGATGTTACCAGGGGTAACTGATCTTGGGGCAAGTCGACACAGGCGTTCGGGAGAGGGTTTAGCTCGAAGGAAGACATGATACAACTTGATATGACAGCCGGCAATCGAAGTCGCCGGATCTCTATTCTTGATACAATAACTCGATTAGGGTTTACACTGGGTACTCGATACCACTCGATATTGCTAAGGTTCTCCAATCTCTGTCTCAATCTATACCCGAGGGTCGGTTTATATAGCACCCGTACCCCCCTAACTTACTTTACAAGGCACACCCGGGTCCTACCCAGACACGGCGTGCTAACCCTAACTTTCCTTTACAACACCCATAATCCGGGTCACTAGGCCCACGAGCTTGGGCCTCCACAAACATCTTTATCCCTAGCTGTATCCTGCTCACTGTCTCTGGGCCGGATTATTCCTCGGATCTTGGCATACCGGGTTAGCATCCCCCCATCAGTAGTCCCCAGAATAGCCTGGGCTTCACGGATCTCCTTGAAGCGCTTGCTATTCCTGAAAAGATACCAATCACACGGGCACATGGAAACCGAGTTAAGATGTTTCAACATCCAGCTAGGCCTTGCTCCTTGGTGGCCATGCGATAATTCAGGTTTTTCCCTCCAAACGCCTTGGTTCAAACTTCCGGACCCAAATCATAGTAGCAACGCCAAGATCCTATGCTTGACAGTTAATCCCATCATTGCGGGACGAATCCCCTTCTTTCTTTATCCGGATGCTTTACTCAATACTGGGCGCATATCTCGCAGGATCTTTAAATAAATAGCCGTTTTATTCCCACAATTCCCGGCCTCCACTCACCGAGCCGGGCTTATCCAGTCGCACTATAAAAAAGCTCCTTAGGAATGACTCGAACCCTAACGGCTCATTTCCCCCGCTCCATTCCTTTCTCCTCTTGAGCTCTCTTTCTTCCTGAGCGCCACCATGGACCTTCCACGCACGTCACCGGAACCCATTGCCCGAAGGCTACGCTCCGCCACCGGTCGCTCCGCTCCGCCGCCAAGATCCGTCGGCGAACTCTCATCCGGCCCACCAAGAACCGCAAAAGGACATCAGGCCTGCGCCATCTGCCTCCGCAAGGCCTCCCTCGGATCTCCTCCGGTAAGCCTTTGGCGTTCTTCAACTTCCCCTCGCAACCTCTGATTTTCTTCCTCAGATTGGATCCAGATCCGTCCGCCTCGAATTTCTTGGCTAGACCGGATTAGGCTACCCATAGTCTCTTTTAGTTCGCACAAAAGATAAAGCGCATACTCCAACCAACTCGCCTACTGCCCACAATCATTACCTTCGCCACGAATTTGAAAATAAAACTTCCAATCTAGGCTCGTACTGCCCAAGATTTCCGCCCCTACATCAGTCACTCGGCTGGACTGCTCCTTTTTAATCCCCTTTATTCACATTTGGCTCTTAAGCCACTGCCCATCGTTTTCAAAAAGCTTCTTTACCATTTAGACCCCATAAATTTCTCTATAATACGCAATACCCGGAACTTCCGAGCTTGATTCTACGGGCTAACACCCGGATCTCCTGCCATACCTCAATACCATCCGGCTGATACCTGACTGTTTCATAACTTCCATGTCTTAATCTTCTTCTTATTTGATGCCTTGCAGATCAACCACATGGCTCCCAAGAAACAGATGAAAAACCCAACCAAGGCTAAAGCCCCCAACTCCATTTCCGCCAACTGGGGGCGGTCGATGGTCACGAAGGCCAAGTTGGAGGAGCTAGTGGAGCTGGGAGTTCTCCCTCCTCAGGAGGATATCCAATGGAGGGTGCCGGGTAAGGAGACCCGGCCCACCCCTACAAAAGACGAGGTAATCTGCTTCGTGGAACATGTGACCCGGGGTTTTCGCCCACCCGGTCATCCTTTTTTCCGTGACATTCTTAGTCACTATGGCCTTCGCGTCTTTGACATCGGGCCCAATTCCGTGCTGAATATTACCCACTTTATTGTCCTTTCTGAATCCTATTTATGCACTCCACCAAACCTAGCTCTTTTTATCGAGCTTTATCAATGCAAACCAAGCCGCGAAAGCGGTGATGGGGCGCTTCTCACTTGCGGCGGGGTTTCGATCCAGCGCCGCAAGAACTCCCCGATGCCATCCCTCAACCTTAATTCTCATGTCAAACACTGGCAGCTTTCTTATTTCTACTGCCAGGACACTTCCCCATCCGGCCAAAAGAAACTGCCGGGTTATTCTGATGGCCTTCTTGATATCTCTGATAAATTTAGTGCCTTTGCCCCTGACTCAGATAGGGAGGCAATCCAACCTTTGCTATATAAACTCGCCACACTTAGAGCCCAGGGCCTCATTGGGCTCAACCTAGTGAAGACCTGGGTCGACTTCAGAATTCAACCCAACTCCATCCGCACAAAGCTGATGTGCGAGTATTCTGGGGAGCCTTCTGATCCACTTCGATACTCTGACAACATCTTCGCAGTCGGCGACACTCTCAAGACCATCAAGGGTTTTCTTACGGAGAAGCTCGAAGTAATCCGGAACATATCCGGGTTAGAGCCCTTCACACTTGAAAACCCGGCCCCCCAGGTAAAAACCCGACTCTGACGCCTTTACTTTCGCTCTTTCCACTTGATGCAACTGATAACCCGTACTTTAACACCTTTCAGGATGATGAGGACTTTTGGAACACCAATACCCCCCCTAGCTCCGAAGGTCCAGGGGAACAAGAAGCTGTTCACTCAGACGAAGGTACTCTCTGAGTTTTACTTGACTCGTTTGAACTCACCGTAACCCCTTTATTTCCAACCGTAACCTTGATGACATTCAGAACAAGAAGATGACGAGGAAGAAGATTCGGACGGCAAGGTAGAATCTGCCAGTGATGAGGAAGAACCGGAGCCGGCAACCAAAGCCGGATCTAAAAGAAAAGCTCAAGGAGCCACCTCCAAGGTTTCATCCCCCTTCACACATTCACTTTATATTACCGTAATGATATTCTTGAACCTTTCTTGACGCTATTCCACTGGTCGATCTTGAAGGGGTCGCCCACGCCTAAGCGCAGGTCGACTCGAAATCACCCGGGTAACGACGCCCTTAACCCGGGTTCTTCACCGCTCCCCACTCGGCAAGCTGGTACTTGCTCTATCTTTTCTTGGTTAGCACGGTTTCCTCGAAGCATTCTCGCATAATATTTAACTTGACATTTTCCAGCCTCCCCCGGGTCTGACGATGGATTTCCTTGTGACTTTGCGGTGAATACCGGGTAAAAATCCCCTTCCAGATACTTTCCGGTACTTCGTCATCTTTTCCTGACTGCATATTTAGCTGCTTTGTGATAACATCTACAGGGCCACAGTCGCTGTCAGCGATCAAGAGGATTCAGAAGATAAGGGCCCGGGTAAGGGGAACCTAGCTGACAAAACTGCAACCGCGTCTGGCGATGAAGAACAGACATCGCCGACTAAACCAGATCAGCAGGAAGCCGAATATCCGATTGCTTCTCATGCCAGCAAGGGAAAGACCACCGCCTTAGGTGCAGAAGGAGCGTCGGATTCCAACGTGCAAATGACCCGGGTTCCACCTCCTTCTAAGAAGAAAACCTCTTCTAGGAAATTCCAAGGACCCGGGTCTTCTGACACGAATAAAGATACTTTCGAACAATTGATGGACAAGCTTCTCACCATGAAGGCTTCGGAGAGCGAGATTTTAGAGCGCATGGCCGCAGAGCACCAGGTAAGAGCGCTTGTTATCTTATATTCCCTATCTAGTCCCCAAGTTCCGAGTATAACTAGCAAAAGTTATGCTTGGTACTTCTCACCATATTTTTCTTGCCATAACACTCATCTGGTTCTTGCACCCTTTTACACTTACAAGCATATGTAACTCGGTCTGATGAAACCTTGCTGAAGACTGAACGGCTCCTTCTTGCCGAGATAAAACGCCGAGAAATCCTTGAGGATAATATGAAAACTTTGAAGAAGGATGTCTCCAAATACAAGGAGAAGTGCCTCGCCGCTCAGGCCGATTTGAAGAAGTTATCGGATCAAGTCTCCGATACTTATCAGATTTTACTTAGTAAGTGTTTGCCTGCCGGCTAAGTTTTTGCCTGCCGACTAATTTTTTCCTGCCGACTAATTTCATACCCGGCTGCTACTGATACGTTCTTGCTTCTGTTTCCACTATAGGCGCGAACCTTGCAGCTCCAGAGGAAGATGCTATTGTCAAGGTTAGGACCCTGAAGAGTGTGCTCCGGACTTTCTTTGCCGGCACCAAATTTATATTGAATGCCATTAATTGGCCCACGGAAGCCTATCCGGGTGAAGAGAACCTTGTCCAAGCCTGCTCCACTGTACCCGGATGGATTGAACTCTGGAAGCGTTCGTCCTGCCGTACTGGTATAGTGCGGGCTTTGACCTTGGCCAAAGCTTACTTTCCGAAGCTTGACCCGGCGAAGATAATCTCCGGGTTTCCTGAGTTCAAGGCGGATGGCGCCAAATTTACACCTAAGGATTTCAAGGCCATTCAGTCGGCAGTGCGCCCTTCTGCCACCACTCTAGCCGATAGCTTGAACCTTAATACACTAATGGCTGCGTATGACGCTGATGACAAGATTATCACAGAGGAAGCACCCCCGCCCCTTGACCTCTTGGAGAAATGGGCTGATTACTCAGCTAAGAAGAAGGAGGCAACCTCGAAGAGGGAGGCCGACTTAAAATCAGGGCCGTCCGCCTCTACACCGTCCGTCCTTCCTCCTATCCGCCCTGGCGCGGTGAGTCCGGGTGGCTCTGCCAAAAAAGCTAAGAAGCAGGTCCAGGAGCAAGACCCGGAAGATCGCGCTCAGGAGGCCGAGTAGAGTAAGGATGTCATAATATCTTAGTCACATGGAACCTTTTTGTTTGAGTTACTTTATTCTGTTAATGGTGCGCCTGTGCACTTCTGATACCGATGCAAAAGCTTGTAATATACTTCTATTTGGTGACATATTTTCGCGGCTTTCCCAGCCTTTTGATAATCGTACTTTTTGCTGTTCTTCTGAACTTGTTCTTGATACCCATCTCTTTTTTTTTTTTTTTTTTTAGCTCCCTTCATGAGACTTGTTTTCTTTTCGAGACCAGGGGCTTTGATAAGTGAAATTCTCTTGAAGTTCCCAAGACTCGGATGACAGGGCCGTTTTGAACCTTGGTATCAAAGTGGTTTGTTTCTGTTACGAAGTCCCCAGTCCCCATGACCCAAAGGACGAGTCATGAGGGTGTGGCCTTTCTCAGAGGACAAATCATTCCCTACCAAGGCAAAACCCTAAAACCATCTCATGCAAATACTGAAGTTATGCTTGATAATCACTGAGTTTCCGGCTTATCAGCCTTGTACTCTGCATAAACTTGTGGTTTAGATGACCCTTTTGACTATCTTATACTATAAGCCGGCTTTCGCGTGGATACCATGTTGTTACATCCATACGAGAACAATGTCAGGCAAGTCCCATTGGGCTCCATGGCTGATTGTAATCGTAAGCGAACGAATCATGCCACTTTAGTGCGAGTCACATCAAGCTTAAGTAAGATAAGTCAAGAAAAATTGGCTTCTTTGCCCAGCCATAAGATTGCAGCCGTGCTCGTTTGCGAGGAATCGGCCCTTATAACTTATAGCTATCTATGCCGGGTCATTCGGGTTAGTGGTCGGTTACCTGAGCAACCAACCCCCAAGACCTACATGCAATCGATGCTTTTGATGATACTGAATTATCGATGTCGCATAGATACTACTTACTTGTGACAAAGGCGAAAAGACATAGGACTTGATAACCATCTCTTTATTGATACCAGAAATTTTGGGTCAGCAGGCCGCCTCATTAAAAACCTTCCAGTCCCCTTAGGTACCCTGGGTAGGAAAAGAGCGCGTCTGAAACCTGCCGCCCGTTACATTACTCAGTTCTTTGTAAGCACTGGTCCTGATCCGGCTTGACCAATGCACATCCTCCATAAGTTGGACTTTTTCCTGATGAGTACCGGGTTTGCCAGCAAACCTGGGTGGGGCGTTCCAATGACCTGGCTGGTTGTAAGCGGCCGTGTGGCTTCTTCCCTTACAGCAAGCCGCTTGGGGGAATCATCCTCGATTAAGGCCACCATTTTAGAATCTTGCGTTGCCTTGAATTTTGTTCTTTCGCCTTCAGTACTCGGCCTTTTTGATGTGGCTATATCCTCCGGGTTTGCTTGAGATCGGTAGTGCTTGAGCTCTTCTTTTCTACAGGCCTGCTCGGCCATTGCTGCGTCTCCTTCGTCACATTCAGCTGCTATATCTCGATTTCCATGTATGGTAATGGTCTTCTTGGGACCCGGGATTTTTAGCTGTAGATATACGTAACACGGCCTAGCCATGAATTTGGCATAAGCCGGCCTTCCAAACAGCGCGTGATAGGGGCTGCGTAATTTCACTACCTCAAAGGTGAGCCACTCAATTCGATAGTTATCCTTTGATTCTCCGAAAGCTACCTCCAATGCGATTTTTCCCTCGGGGCATGCTGAATGACCCGGCACTATTCCATGAAAAACTGTTGAGCTTTTTTGCAGTTGAGATTCCTTGAGACCCATGCGTAGGAAGGTTTCCCAATATAGTATATTGATGCTGCTTCCACCATCCATTAAAACCTTCTTTAGTTCGTACCCATTAACTTGCGGTGCGACTACTAGTGCCAAGACTCCTGGATGTTCCACTCTTTCTGGGTGATCCCTTCTGCTCCATGTTACCTCCTGTTCTGACCATCTCAAGTATCTCGGAACGGCTAACGAAACTGAGTTGACCGCTTGCTTCAGTATCTTTTTGTCCTTGTTAGATCCTCCTGTGGTATGCACATGATATTGACCCAATTGTTTGGGGTTAGCCTGGAAGCCTCCTGCCCCCCCTTGGTTATTACCTTGATTTCCAGCCGCCGGGTTACCAGCTGGGGGTGGGCCGTTGCCCGGGTTTGCCCCTGGACCCGGTCCTCCTCCCCGCCCTGCGCCTCGCATAGCTCTGTGCACTTCCTCATTTTTCCATCTTTGCAAATCGGCGCACTGCTCCAAGGAGTGGTTAGCCGGCCTGCCATTCCTGCTGTGTTTTGGGCACGCCATCCTGAAGATGTCCCAACTATTACTCGGCCGGGGCGGCCCTTGGTAGTTTCCTCCGTTGTGATTCCCAGTATTGAAATTTCCTTCTGCTCTGGGTCTTGAAGACCCGGCTTCTGTATTGGCGACAAACTCGGAGCCTCCTTCGAAGGGACGCTTGTTCTGACTACTTCCATTGTTTCCTGACGCTGTTCCGTTGCCGGTTCTTCCATTACCGCTTGTGTTTGCTTTTGTCTTCTTGTCATCGGCTTCTTCTTCTGTGGTATCTGTCGCAGCGTGTTTGTTGCACGCATCCATCAATTCTCCCATTGTGACTTCTGACGCATTTCGACTGGACTTCATGCGAGTTAACTTTTGTACTAAAGGTATATACTTGCATGTTTTTGCCATGGCTTGTAGCGCATCCTTGGGCTGGATGTCTGTGGATGAGTGAAGTATCTCCATAACCCGGCGCACCCAACTGCGCGCCGATTCTCCCTTCTTTTGGACGCATCGCTCTAGATCATCAATGGTGAATAACTTCCTGCAAGTTCCGTGAAAGTGCTTGACAAACGCGGTTTTCAATTCCTCCCAAGACTTGATCGATCCCTCTGGTAGATTGGTGAACCACAATTTTGCTGCTCCTTCAGACATCATCAGATACATGAATTTGACTTGGAGGTTCTCGGACGCGTTGCGGATTGACATTTCCATCTCGTAACTGCTTAGCCACGTTTCGGGATCCATGGTTGGCTCATAATTCACTACTTTCCCTGGCTCTTTGAACTTTTCCGGGTAAGGTTCAGCTCTAATATTGTCCGAGAGACACTTGGGCCCCGCAAGAATGATTGAAGCCGGCCTTGCCCTGGAAACGTGTGATGCCGCGGGGGGCGCGTCTGGGCGCTGTGCTGCGGGAGGCCCATGCGCTGCAGACCCGGCCGCGGCCCTCCGAGCCCTAGAACTGTCCACGACGGCCTGTGCTGCTGATACTGCCTGAGCGCGGGGAGGAGGCGGCATTTGCTGCTGCTCTTCCCTCCGCCGTGCCGAACTCGTTTGTAAATTCCCTTGCTGCTGGCTGACATATGGCGTCCCGTGCATTCCGCTTCTGTGATCCGGGTAATTGGCTTGCTGCGCCACCGCAGTGTGCAATAGCTCGATGGCTTGCCGAGTCTTCTCTGCATGGGGCGACTCTCCCACAGGTATTTGATTCAATGCGAGTGTCGCCGCATATACGTTGTCCATAGGATTGTTGTAGTGGCCGGCTGGCGTGCGGAATCGTGATGGTGGCGGCGGCAGTAAATCGTTGCCGGTTGTGACTCTAGTTTGCGGTGGGGGTAACCCGGTCCGCTCATTCGCCGGATGTGTCGCTGCTGTTGTCTGTTGGGGTGCGGTTCCCTGGTTCACCACTGGTATCGGTTGGTCCTGAGGCGTGATGAACAAATTAGCCGGATTAATAACCCCGCCCGTTGCTGGCAACCTGGTGTGGTGCCTTTGATGTATCCTGGACGTTTCCTCTCGAAGCCGGGTTTCCAACGCGTCTAGTTCGCGCCGTCGGGTGGCCATCCCCTGTCTATCTGCTTCCACTTGCCTTCTTTGCTGTTCCAATGCACGACGAGCCACGTCCAGATCTCTAACACGCTCCGCCGCGTTTTCTGGGGTGATAACAGTGGCAAGGACTGTAGGATCCAAAATCAAATTGTTATCGAACAGGGCCGGGTGACGCGGATTCGAGGGACCCGCCCCTGGTGTCCGATTGGCTTGAAACCCGAACATGTTGGCGTGTTGCTCCTCATCTGCTGCGCGACTGGTGACCGATGCTGACTCTCCATCGACCCGGGTCAAGACTGGGTCTCCGTTAACCGCGCCCTGCTGCTGGGCCACTGCCTGAGCCGCCCCGACTGGTGCCGCGGCTGTGTTTCCTTGGTTAGCTGCGGGGGCCGCATAGACTGCAACTCGGCGCGCGATATCCGGTGTAAATTCAGGCTGTTCCTCCTCACCGTTCTTCTCATACCGATTTTCCAGTAGATCCAAGATAGACCCGGTGTCATCTTCTCCTTGGACCCGGTCGCGTGGGGTCCATGCCGGCTCCTCCGGCTGTTCCCACTCCGCGATGGGTTCTTCTGCCGGATATGTTGTTCCCGTTGATTCTTCATCATCTGATCGGATAGACGTGGCTTTTCCTGGCATAGAATCAGATCCAACGTTGTCAGGGACCGAATTGGAAGCACATACCATACCGATGAAGACGTTGATCCGGCCGATTGTTACGACGGATCCGGTTTCGAGGTGATCCGACTCCGGCCCCCAGCCGGAATCGTCCACCACCTTTTCTCCTTCGTGGTCGATGTAGATCTCGCCGATGACAAGATTCTCCATGCCCTTCCGAGCTTCTCCCGTGATGTAGACACCTTTGGACGCAGGCCCCACGGTGGGCGCCAACTGTCGTGGGATAATCACGGCAGATGTTACCAGGGGTAACTGATCTTGGGGCAAGTCGACACAGGCGTTCGGGAGAGGGTTTAGCTCGAAGGAAGACATGATACAACTTGATATGACAGCCGGCAATCGAAGTCGCCGGATCTCTATTCTTGATACAATAACTCGATTAGGGTTTACACTGGGTACTCGATACCACTCGATATTGCTAAGGTTCTCCAATCTCTGTCTCAATCTATACCCGAGGGTCGGTTTATATAGCACCCGTACCCCCCTAACTTACTTTACAAGGCACACCCGGGTCCTACCCAGACACGGCGTGCTAACCCTAACTTTCCTTTACAACACCCATAATCCGGGTCACTAGGCCCACGAGCTTGGGCCTCCACAAACATCTTTATCCCTAGCTGTATCCTGCTCACTGTCTCTGGGCCGGATTATTCCTCGGATCTTGGCATACCGGGTTAGCATCCCCCCATCAATGACACTCTAACACACATCGTATGTCATACCATGGTATTTGGTGGCATTCATACGATCCGAAGCCCCCCTCCGGAGAAACCATGCATAGCCCTGCTGGGGAAAAAGGTGGAACTGCCGTTCTGGCCCCTCTACAAGAGTCGAAAGGGGTAGCAAAGTGGAACCAACTGTTTGGTTTTGTTAGGTTATGCCCAAGGAATATAAAAGAAAATGTTAGGGTCTACCTCTTGGCAAGATTCCCATAGTTCCGTCAAATGCAGGAGTTTCGCGCTCTAAGTAGTCCTAGAACCCGCTAAAAAGAATCTGACGCCAGTGAAGCCCTAACACAGAGAGCGAGGGAATCTTGGGAATCCAAGACCCATGATACACTATAGAACACATGGCATGGAATGAAAATGGGATTTGGTGGCATTCAAATGATCTGGATCCACCTCTCCGAAGAAACCATAGCCTCGGTGGGGAAAACACGGAACTGTCGTTCTGCCCCATCGACGTTAGCCGGAAGGGGGTAGGAAAGTGGAACTAAGTGTTTTTTTGTGTTAGTTTAAGCCCAAGGAACACCCAATATAATGGTAGGGCACACCTTTTGGCAAGATTCCCCAGTTCCGTCACATCCGGGAGTTTTGGGCTCTCATTAATTAGTCCTGGAACCCGCGAGAGAGAATACGACACCGGTGAAAACCTAACACAGAGAGCAAGGTAATCTTGGATATCCGAAACCATAACACACTCTAACACACATGGTATGTCATACCTTGGGATTTGGTGGCATTCATACGATCCGGAGCCCCCCTCCGGAGAAACCATATCCCCGTTGGGTAAAAAGGCGGGACTGCCATTTTGACCCCTCTACGTGAGCTGCAAGTGGGTAGCAATGTGGAACAAACTGTTTAGTTGTGTTAGGTTAGGCCCAAGTAACACCAAGGAAAATGTTAGGGTTCACCTCCTGGCAAGATTCCCCTAGTTCCGTCAAATCCGGGAGTTTCGGGCTCTAAGTAGTCCTCGAACCCGTTAGAGAGAGAATCCGACGCCGGTGAAGCCCTTAGAGAGCGCGGGAATCTTGGGCATCCCAGACCCATGCCACACTCTAGCACACATGGTATGGAATGAAATGGTATTTGGTGGCATTCAGACGATCTGGAGCCACCTCTCCGGTGAAACCATAGCCCCGCAGGTGAAAAAGACGGAACTGGCATTCTGCCCAATCTACGTGAGCCGGAAGGGGGTAGCAAACTGGAAATAACTCTTTGGTTGTGTTATATTAGGCCCAAGGAACACCCAAGAAAATGGTAGGGCACATGTCTTGGCAAGATTCCCCCAGTTCTATCACACCCAGGAGTTTCGGGCTCTCATTAATTAGTCCTGGAACCAACGAGAGAAAATCCGACACCGGTGAAACCCTAACACATACAACGAGTGAATCTTGGGCATAATAGAACCATGCCACACTCTATCACATGTGGTGTGGCGTGTAATGGGATTTGGTGGCATTCATACGATCCGGAGCCCCCTCTCCGGATAAACCATAGCCCCGCTGGGAAAAAGGCGGAATTGTCGTTCTGCCCCGTCTACATGAGTCGGAACGGGGTAGAAAAGTGGAACCAATTTCTTGGTTGTGTTGGGTTAGGCCGAAGGAACACCCAATACAATGTTAGGGACCACCTCTTGGAAAGATTCCCCCAGGTCCGTCAGATCCGGGAGTTTCGGGCTCTAAGTAGTCATGGAACACGCGAGAGAGAATCCGACGCCGGTGAAGCCCTAACACAGAGAGCAAGGTAATCTCGGGTATACAAGACCATGACACACTATAACACACATGGTATATCATACCATGAGATTTGGTGGCATTCATACGATCCGGAGCCCCCTCCGGAGAAACCATAGCCCCGCTGGGGAAAAAGGCGGAACTGCCGTTCTCTCCCCTCTACGTGAGCCGGAAGGGGGAAGACAAGTGAAACCAACTGTTTGGTTGTGTTAGTTTAGGAACAAGGAACAGCAAAGAAAATGTTAGGTTCCACCTCTTGGCAAGATTCCCCTAGTTCCGTCAAATCCGGGAGTTTCGGTCTCTAAGTAGTCATGGAACACGCGAGAGAGAATCCGACGCCGGTGAAGCCCTAACACAGAGAGCAAGGTAATCTCGGGTATACAATACCATGACACACTATAACACACATGGTATGTCATTCCGTGGGATTTGGTGGCATTCATACGATCCGGAGCCCCCCTCCGGAGAAACCCCGCTAGGGAAAAAGGCGGAAGTGCCGTTCTCTCCCCTCTACGTGAGCCGGAAGAGGGTAGACAAGTGGAACCAACTGTTTGGTTGTGTTAGTTTAGGCACAAGGAACAGAAAAGAAAATTTTAGGTTCCACCTCTTGGCAACATTCCCCCAGTTTCGTCAAACCCGGGAGTTTCGGGTTCTCATTAATTAGTCCTGGAACCCGCGAGAGAGAATACGACACCTGTGAAACCCTAATAGAGAGAGAGATGGAATATTGGGCATCCAAGAAACATGCCACACTAGCACACATGGTATGGAGTGCAAATTGGATTTGGTTTCATTCAAACGATCTGAATCCACCTCTATGGAGAAACCATTGCCCCGTTGGGGAAAAAGACGAAACCGTCGTTCTCCCTCATCTACGTGAGCCGGAAGGCGTAGAAAAGTGAAACTAACTATTTGGTTATGTTAGGTTAGACCCAAGGAACACCAAAGATAATGATAGGGCACACCTCTTGGCAAGATTCCCCCCAGTTCTGTCACACCCGGGAGTTTCGGGCAATTATGAATTAGTCCTAGAACCCGCGAGAGAGAATCCGACACCGGTGAAACCCTAACACAGAGAGCGAGGTAATCTCGGGTATCCAAGAACATGACACTATAACACACATGGTATGTCATACCATCGGATTTGGTGGCATTCATATGATCCGGAGCGCCCCTCCGGAGAAACCATGCATAGCCCCGCTGGGAAAAAGGTGGAACTGTCGTTCTGGCTCCTCTACGTGAGCCGGAAGGGGGTAGCAAAGTGGAACCAACTGTGTGGTTGTGTTAGGTTATGCCCAAGGAACACCAAAGAAAATGTTAGGGTCCACATCTTGGCAAGATTCCCATAGTTCCGTCAAATCCGGGAGTTTCGGGCTCTAAGTAGTCATGGAACCCGCTAGAAAGAATCCGACGCCGGTGAAGCCCCTAACATAGAGAGCGAGGGACTCTTGGGCATCCACGACCCATGGCACACTCTAACACACAAGGTATGGTATACCATGCGATTTGGTGGCATTCAGATGATCCGGAGCCCCCTCCGGAGAAACCATAGCCCCACTGGGAAAAAAGACGGAAGTGTCGTTCTGCCCCGTCTACGAGAGTCGGAAGGGGGTAGCAAAGTGGAACTAACTGCTTGGTTGTGCTACGTTAGGACCAAGTAACAACCAAGAGAATGGTAGGTCCCACCTCTTGGCAAGATTCCCTCAGTTCCATCACACCCAGGAGTTTCGGGCTCTCATTAATTAGTCCTGGAATCCTCGAGAGAGAATACGACACCGGTGAAACCCTAACATAGAGAGCGAGGGAATCTTGGGCATCCAAGACCCATGCCACACTCTAGAACACATGGTATGGAGTGCAAATGGGATTTTGTGGCATTGAAACGATCTGGAGCCCGCTCTCCGAAGAAACCATAGCCCCGCTGGGGGAAAAGACGGAATTGTCGTCCTGCCCCATCTACGTGAGCCGGAAGGGGGTAGCAAAGTGGAACTAACTATTTGGTTGTGTTAGGTTAGTCTCAAGGAACACCCAAGAGAATGGTAGGGCACACCTCTTGGCAAGATTCCCCCAGTTACGTCAAACCCGGGTGTAACATCCCCAACTTTTTGCTACCAAAGAGGTGTGGTGTTGTGTTCATATCATACATGCATGAAAACAAAAGTTTAACTCATGTTTGAAATAATTTAAATTGTGAATTCATTTGGTTTGAGAAAATCCCACAAATAGTACTTCAAATGGGTTTCAAAATTTTGTGTTGGAAAATATTTCATTTACACCAAAACAAAACATGGGTTGGTTGGAAATTTGATAAGGTTTCCAAAACCTATTTTTGGCAATTTTTCTGTTTTCAAAAAGGCCCTCAAAACAGTGGTTTATGTTCTGTTTTATTTAAGAAAGGGGCCTCTTTGCAAATCTTGGGTTGACTCATGGATAGGGTTGGGTGAGGTAAAGGTCGTGGCCAGCCACCCTCTGCCGCGTTCCATGGAAGAGCGTACATGTGGCGCTAAGAGTCGGATGGTACGTGTGGGTAAAGTGTACCCCCTGCAGGGATAAATCTTTTCGAGAAGCCGTGTCCGCGGTTAAGGATGTCTTGGTGGAAGTAATTTGGCCATAGATAACTTGAACATGACGTAAAAGATGTTGACAAAGCATGAAGGCAATAGATGAAGGGTGCCTCCCCGGAGATGCCGGGAGGGGTGATCCCTATAGTATGTGAGATGCTGGGAGATGATTATGGTGGATTCAAAAGATGATGATTACAGTAGTGAGTTTCTCATCTGTTTTGAAAATATTCTATGAGACGTGCTACGCTTCCTCGACTTGGAAAACAAAGATTGCTTTACGCAAAACAGCCTTCATAAAACCTTTTCTGAAACCAGCATATATATAATAGGTTAACTAAGTCTTGTTGAGTACCTCCCGTACTCAGGTTTGCTTACTTTGGTTCAGGTGGAGTTCGTCTCTTCAGTGGTGGTTCAACGTGTACATCGACGAGTAGTTTGGGATTCCCAGGTAGCAGCCTGGAATCTATGGGCTGGGACGTCGCCTTATGTTGCGGCCTCTTAGGCCTTTTTGGTTCTTGTTGATTATCAACATAATTTGCCTTCCGTTGTCTGATGTAATGTTGGGTCGTGTGACCTCTGTTTGTAAGCTATACTCTAGTAGTATCTGTTTAATACAAGTTTCATGTTTAGAGTACTGCTTTGATCGGTTGTTGGTTTCGAGCTCATTGTTATACAGTTTTGGCTATGCCTGCATAGTTGTCGCAGTCGAGGGGTTGTGGAGCCGATGATCCATGTCCGAGCCCGCCTGTCGATGTGATCGGCCTGGGGCGAGGTAACCCCAGTAACCCTAGATTGTTGTTGCACTTTCCGGACACATAGCATCTCTGTACAGCTTTGGTCCCGTTTCCTTCAGTTTCAACGATTCGTGGACGCTTTGATATTCATAGTTGCTTATGACTAGCATGGGTACAAGGAGTACTAGACTGGGGATCCGGACTACGTGCCGATGAATCCAGTCTGCCTGCCATTGTTTGTTGCGGCCGGGGCTGGTAACCCTCAAGCCCTTGTTAGTCCATGGCTAGGAGCACATAACAGTATGTATATCTCTGGGTCCGGGGTCGCGACACCGGGAGTTTCAGGCTCTCATTAATTAGTCCTGGAACCCGCGAGAGAGAATATGACACTTGTGAAACCCTAACACAGAGAGCGAGGTAATCTCGGGTATCCAAAACCATAACACACTCTAACACACATGGTATGTGAAACCATGGGATTTGGTGGCATTCATACGATCCGGAGCCCCCCTCCGGAGAAACCATAGCCCTGCTGGGTAAAAAGGCGGAACTGTCGTTCTGGCCCCTCTACGTGAGCCGGAAGGGGGTAGAAAAATGGAACCAACTGTTTGGTTGTGTTAGGTTAGGCACAAGGAACACCAAATAAAATGTTAGGGTCCACCTCTTGGCAAGATTCCCCTAGTTCTGTCAAATCCGGGAGTTTCGGGCTCTAAAGTAGTCCTGGAACCCGCTAGAGAGAATCTGACGCCGGTCAAGACCTAACACAGAGACAGAGGGACTCTTGGGCATCCCAGACCCATGAAACACTCTAAAACACATGGTATGGTATACCATGGTAATTGGTGGCATTCAGACGATCTGGATGCCCCTCCGGAGAAACCATAGCCCGGATGGGGAAAAAGACGGAACTGTCGTTCTGCCCCATCTACGAGAGTCGGAAGGGGGTAGCAAAGTGGAACTAACTGCTTTGTTGTGTTAGTTTAGGACCAAGTAACACCCAAGAGAACTGTAGGGCCCACCTTTTGGCAAGATTCCCCCAGTTCCGTCACACCCGGGAGTTTCGGGCTCTCGTTAATAAGTCCTGGAACCCGCGAGAGAGAATACGACACCGGTGAAACCCTAACACAGAGAGCGAGGGAATCTTTGGAATCCAAGACCCATGCCACACTATAGCACACATGGTATTTCGTGCAAATGGGATTTGGTGGCATTCAAACGATCTGGAGCCACCTCTACGGAGAAATCATAGCCCCGCTGGGGAAAAAGACGGAACTGTCGTTCTGCCCCATCTACGTGTGCCGGAAGGGGTAGAAAAGTGGAACTAACTATTTGGTTGTATTATGTTAGGCCCAAGATAATGGTAGGGCACACCTCTTTGCAAGATACTTCCAGTTCCGTCACACCTGGCAGTTTCGGGCTCTCATCAATTAGTCTTGGAACCCGCGAGAGAGAATCCGACACCAGTGAAACCCTAACATAGAGAGCGAGGTAATCTCGGGTATCCAAGACCATGAAAATCTAACAGAAATGGTACGTCATACCATGGGATTTGTTGGCATTCATACGATCCGTATCCCCCCTCCGGAGAAACCATGCATAGCCCCGCTGGGGAAAAAGGCGGAACTGCCGTTCAGGCCCCTCTACGTGAGCCGAAAGGGGGTAGCAAAGTGGAACCAACTGTTTGGTTGTATTAGGTTTCGCCCAAGGAACACCAAAGAAAATGTTAGGGTCCACCTCTTGGCAAGATTCCCCTAGTTCCGTAAAATCCGGAAGTTTCGGGCTCTAAGTAGTCCTGGAACCCGCTAGAAAGAATCCGACGCCGGTTAAGCCCTAATAGAGAGAGCGAGGGACTCTTGGGCATCCAAGACCTATTACACACTCTAACACACATGGTATGGTATATGATGGAAATTGGTGCCATTTAGACGATCCGTAGCCCCCTCCGTAGAAACCATAATCCCATCGGGGAAAAAGACAGAACTGTCGTTCTGCCCCATCCACGAGAGTCGGAAGGGGGTAGAAAAGTGGAACTAACTGCTTGGTTGTGTTAGGTTAGGCCCCACGATCACCCAAGAGATTTTAGGTCCCACCTTTTGGAAAGATTCCCCCAGTTCTGCCACACCTGGGAGTTTCGGGCTCTCATTAATTAGTCCTCGAATCCACGAGAGAGAATACGACACCAGTGAAACTCTAACACAAAGAGCGAGGGAATATTGGGCAGACAAGACCCATGCCCCACTCTAGCACACATGGTATTGCGTGAAATGATATTTGGTGGCATTTAAACGATCTGGAGCCACCTCTCCGGAGAAACCATAGCCCCGCTGGGGGAAAAGACGAAACTGTCGTTCTTCCCCATCTACGTGAGCCAGAAGGGGGTAGCAAAGTGGAACAAACTGTTTGGTTGTGTTAGGTTAGGTCCAACGAACACCCAAGATAATGGTAGGTCACACCTATTGGCAAGATTCCCCCAGTTCCGCCCCACCCGGGAGTTTCGGGCTCTCATTAATTAGTCCTGAAACCCGCGAGAGAGAATACGACACCGGTGAAACCCTAACACAGAGAGCACGGTAATCTCGGGTATCCAAGACCATGACACACTCTAACACACATGGTATGTAATACCATGTGATTTGGTGGCATTCAAACGATCCGCAGCCCCCCTTCGGAGAAACCATGCATAGCCCCGCTGGGGAAAAAGGCGGAACTGCCATTCTAGCCCCTCTACGTGACCCGATAGGGGGTAGCAAAGTGGAACCAACTGTTTTGTTGTGTTATGTTAGGCCCAAGGAACACCAAAGAAAATGTTAGGGTCCGCCTCTTGGCAAGATTCCCCTAGTTCCGTCCAATCGGGGGTTTCGGGCTCTAAGTAGTCCTCGAACCCGCTAGAGAGAATCCGACGCCGGTGAAGCCCTTACACAGAGAGCAAAGGACTCTTGGGAATACTAGAGCCATGACACAGTTTAACACACATGGTATGGTATAACATGGGATTTGGCGGCATTCAGACGATCTGGAGCCACCTTTCCGGAGAAACCATAGCCCCGTTGGGGAAAAAGACGGAACTTTCGTTCTGCCCCATCTACGTGAGCCAGAAGGGGGTAGAAAAGTGGAACTAACTATTTGGTTGTGTTAGGTTAGTCCAAAGGAACACCCAAGAGAATGGTAGGGCACACCTGGCAAGATTCCCCTAGTTCCGTCACACCCGGGAGTTTCGGGCTGTCATTAATGAGTCCTGGAACCCGCGAGAGAGAAATCCACACCGGTGAAACCCTAACACAGAGAGCAAGGTAATATCGGGTATCCAATACCATGGCACACTCTAACACACATGTTATGTCATACCATGGTATTTGGTGGAATTCATACGATTTGGAGCCCCCTCTGGAGAAACCATAGCGCCCCTAGGGGAAACGGCGGAACTGCCATTCTGGCCCCTCTACGTGAGCCGAAAGGGGGTACCAAAGTGGTACCAATTGTTTGTTTGTGTTAGGTTAGGACCAAGGAACACCAAATAAAATGTAAGGGTCCACCTCTTGGCAAGATTCCCCTAGTTCCGTCAAATCCGGGAGTTTCGGGCTCTAAGTTGTCCTAGAACCAGCTAGAGAGAATCCGACGCCGGTGAAGCCATAACATAGAGAGCGAGGGAATCTTGGGCATCCCAGACCCATGAAACACTCTAACACACATGGTATGGTATACCATGGGATTTGGTGGCATTCAGACGAGATCGTGAGCCCCCTCCGGAGAAACCATAGCCCCGGTGGGGAAAAAGACGGAACAGCCGTTCGACCCCATCTACGAGAGCCAGAAGGTGGTAGAAAAGTGGAACTAACCGCTTGGTTGTTTTAGGTTAGGACTAAGTAACACCCAAGAGAATGGTAGGGCCCACCTATTGGCAAGATTCCCCTAGTTCCGTCACACCCGTGAGTTTCGAGCTCTCATTAATTATTCCTGGAACCCGCGAGCGAGAATGGGACGCCGGTGAAACCCTAGCAGAGAGAGCGAGGGAATATTGGGCATGCATAACACATGCCACACTCTATAACGCATGGTATGGAGAGCAATGGTATTTGGTGGCATTCAGACGATCTGGAGCCACCTCTCCGGAAAAACCATAGCACTGCTGGGGAAAAAGACGGAACTCCCCATCTACGTGAGCTGGAAGGGGGTAGCAAAGTGGAACTAACTATTTGGTTGTGTTAAGTTAGGCCCAAGGAACACCCAAGAGAAGGGTAGGGACCACCTCTTGGCAAGATTCCCTTGTTCTGTCACACCCGGAAGTTTCAGGCTCTTAATAATTAGTCCTGGAACCCGCGAGAGAGAATCCGACACCGGTGAAACCCTAACACAGAGAGCGAGGGAATCGTGGATATCAAAGACACACGCCACAGTCTAGCACACATTGTATGGCGTGAAAATGGGATTTGGTGGCATTCAAATGATCTGGATCCACCTCTCCGGAGAAACCATAGCCCCGCTAGGGGAAAAGATGGAACTGTCGTTCTGCCCCATCTACGTCAGCCGGAAGGGGGTAGGAAAATTGAACTAACTGCTTGGTTGTGTTAGGTTAGGCCCAAGGAAAACCCAAGAAAATGGCAGGGCCCAGCTCTTGGCAAGATTCCCCCAGTTCCGTCAGATCCGGGAGTTTCGGGCTCTATGTAATCATGGAACACGCCAGAGAGAATCCGACACTGGTGAAGCCCTAGCACAAAGAGCGAGGGAATCTTAGGCATCCAAGACCCATGCCACACTCTAACACACATGTTATGGCATACCATGTGTTGTGGTGGCATTCAGACGTTCTAGAGCAACCTCTCCTGTGAAACCATAGCCCCGCTGGGGAAAAAGATGGAACTGGCGTTTTGGCCCCTCTGCGTGAGCCGGAAAAGGGGTAGCAAAGTGGAACCAATTGTTTGGTTGTGTTAGGTTAGGCTCAAGGAACACCCAAGACAATGGTAGGGTAATTTATTTATTAGTAATAGTTCATGTCAGTAATTTATAGATGTCTTCCCATTATCCTTAAATAACATATTTCAATAATGGTTATCTTTTTAGGCCATCCATCATGTATCCAACGGCCAGCAATTTTCTCCAGCCAATGTACCAAAATCTGGCGGGCGCAGAAAATTTCGCGCCGCCCACCCAAATTATCGACCAAAAACTTTGCCGCCTATGCCGCCCTAAATTTCGAACATCTCCCTCTTATCTTCCCCCTCGCCAAAATTTCCCCTCCTCTTCTTGTCCGAAATCCCCCTTTCCTCCTAAACCTCATCTACTCCGCCCCGGCCTTCCACCTCGCCCTGTAGCTCGCCTTCCCGGGCTTCCACCTGGATGTCCCCAGTCTTCCATTTCGCCGTGCAGCTTGCCTTCATGGGATTCCACCTTGCCGTCCCTGGTCGTCCACCCCGCAGCTTAGCTTGCCTTCCCGGGCTTCCACCTCGTTGTCCAAAACGCCATCCAGATCTGCCACCTCGCCGTCCAAATTTGATACCTCGCCGTCCAGGTCGCCGTCAAGATCTTCCACCTCGCTTGCCAGGTCATCCTCAAGATCGGCCACCTCGCCTGCCTGGTAGCCGTCAAGTTCATGTGGTCAGAGTTTGCTTATTTTCGAGCTTGTATAAAGCTTAAGATCACTTCTCCTGTGATCCTATCATACTTAGGTCCACAAATTAGATTACTGATATGATATGGTCAAACAACGAATTACATCACTAAGATTTTTTAACTCTATGTTGTCACATCCCAATGAAAGATAAGGCTATTTGTAAAGAACATGTATGTGCTATTTATTTTCATTTATTCACATAAATCATCAATTCTAGACTTATATTGTAAGCTATTTATTTCCATTTATACCATGTCCACCATCTAGATAAGGCATGCCCTGCATGATAGCTCAACAATAAAGGTACTTATGTTGTGTGGAACTGCTAGCTTAATTACCGTTCTGCCATGTATTTTGTGCTACTATCCTAGTTGATTTGGTACATATGAACAGTGCAGCTTAGGAACATTAAAGTGAAGAGTACATCTGGTAGGACAAAGATGCCTCCTGGTGGACATGGTTTTAAACGCAAGCTCATCAAGGCCCATAGCGAGCATGAAGGTGCCCATGTCCATCCGTATGCAGATGACGAACTCAAGCGACCAGTGGTCCAAGACGAGGAGGCAGCTCCCGAAGGCCAGCAGGAAGCTGCCCAAGCCAAGCAGGCACTTGCCCATGGCCAGCTGGAAGCTGCACAACAGAAGGAGGAGGCTGACCACCGTGAGGAGGTAGCCACCCAATGCGTGCAGGTACCTCCCTACGGTGAGCTGCCAGGTGTACAAGGCCAGCTGCCACCATTCCTAGGCAAGGGGCAAGGTTCCCAAGTCGAGGAGCAAGGTGCCTGCAACGAAGAGCAAGATGACATATCACAGAGATTGCATGCTCTACGAGGGGCAATCCGCGGAGGGAAATCCAAAATGCAGAATACCAACTATAGCAATGCCACAATTTCTGTAGATTACCCATGTGAAGACATTGTTTTGAGTGGTGCGGCTGGGAGGAGAAGAAACATGTCCAAAGGAAACAGGATCATAATTTTTATTCCTCTGGGAAAGAGAAGGCCAGTGGACCCAAAGGTTGCTGCCATGTATGCTACTGCATGTTCATTAGCTGTGAAGCACACTGTCCCTATCTTCCCCCATTGGAAAGAGTACAAGGGAAGGGAAGATATATTTTTGTCCTACCACGGCCATGTGTCTGTAAGTTTTCTAACCTAACCTTCCAGTTCATCCCATTGCTGTTCATATAACTGAAAAGTGCTATTTCTTTTGTTTCAGTCAAAGTTTCATCTGAACCCCAGAGACCCTCTTATTCATCAATCTCTTCTGATGCATCTTAAGAACTATACAAGACAAAGACACCATATTCTGAAGCAAGAAATTTTTGGCAGCGTTAGAGACAAGAGTAGAGTTGTACGAATGCCTCCTAATGCAGTTGGACACATGAGCGAAGCAGAATGGTGCGGGCTAGTTGATAACTGGTCCTCAGTCGGGAAACATGTACTATCTTTGTTCACTCTACCTTGCCACAGTTTCTATTCCATAACCTGGACTGTGTCTAATCAGTTCATACTTTGTTTATTTTAATGGCTTGTATGAAAGCCAGGCAAAGCAGACAGGCCGTCCAGTTCCATATCGCCACAGGTTCTCGTAGCTACGAGGTTTGCTGCGACATGGTGGAAGATGCCTTTTAATTGTTCAGAGCTACGCACAACAGCAAGACATGTGGATTCTCTTCGCCCGTGAAAAGAGCAATTGTAAGTCCCTAAGATATCTGCTTATCTCTATGATCATCAATTACCTCAATAGATTCTTCTAGATACGTACTGATGCTTCCATTTGTGAATTCTGATGCAAACTCCTGTAGTCAGCTATTTCACCTATGCTTGTCATCTCATATTTTATGCACATGCATGTTGCTTGCTTGTCATCTGCCAGTTCATCTATCCTTGTGAGATGCTATTTTCATCTATGTTCTGTACATGCTTGTCGTATGCTTGTCATCTATGTTGAAATAGGTACTTGGGTACATAAAAATGATTTTTCAAAAAATAAAGAGAAAACTACGAGGCACCTGTAGTTCAAATTTGGCCCGGTTTCAGTTGAATCGGCTAAAATTTGGCTTTTTCCTAAGAGGTGGATGGAAAGATTTTTAGAATAATTATTTTGATTTTTTGTAGATAAAATATGGTCTAGTAACTATATAATTTTATGTGGTACAATTTTTCAACATATGTTTGGTAGATGCTTCACAAAAAACCCGTTTTCGACACTCCGAAAATGGAAAATAGTTTTTTTATTCAACGAAAAATAAAACTTTCTTCGTAAACATTGTTAATTGTTCCAATATGCATCGTTGTGTGGAATATAGGCACATTTAAAGGAACTATGCCATGATTGTGGCCATAACATCCGTCATTTGGCCCAAAAGCCATGAATCTTGGTAGATGATAGCACATTTCTGTGAACACTTTTTCGAGATAACTTCCGTATTCCAAGTTTATGATTTTTGGCGGATACTAGGTCACTCATTATAATATCACGCGAAGGTCTTGCATCTTTTCGTTTTTTTTTCTGGAATTTTATAAGCCGGTTTCGGGAAACGGTCAAAATGGGGGACATGACCGTTCATAACTAGTTGTTGAATCTTGATGAACTCTTGGCATATCTATGTTGAAATAGGTAATTGGGTACCTAAAAATGATTTTTTTCAAAAAATAAAGAGAAAAATACGAGGCACATGTAGTTCAAATTTGGCCCGGTTTCAGTTGAATCGTGAGATGCAAAAGTGAGAATGAAAAGCCGAATTGTTTTTGGATACGGGCGCGCGCGAGTCGCAATCGCATCCCACGCCTCTTATGCTTAACCGGTCGATACCATCCTCCCTCCTCACTTCTGGATCCAGCCGTCGGACACCTCTCTCGATCGAGATCCACCCTAGCGTCCCCACACCTACTCGCCCCTCAATCCTCCTCTCTTGGGTCGGAGAGACGCCGCCTTCCAACCACGTTATAGCACCGGCGCCTTCCTCCAGATCGACGACACGCTCCCCTCGATGATTCGCAGGATGGGCGCGCTCCGCCGCCACCTTCTCTCGTGCAACAGTCCACGAGGCTGCAAAGGTGCGCTTTAAGGAAGGACCGTTGGACGATGGTGGGCTGGGTGAGTCCAGATCCGAGGAGCTCACGGCGGCGCTACCATCCACAGCCGGCACTGCAGTACGCCTATTTGACAAGGACGAATATGGTAATGGAATCCCCAACTGTCTCCTCCTCTGGATCCTTTCCCTACTGACCCCCACCTCACTCGTGCTCTCGCAGACCAGAAGGAACTCGCGTCCTCCGGCAAGGACGGAGATGCGCGCACCGCCTCTACTCCTAGGGTTTTTGTCGGCTGTACTCTTTAGTCGCCGCCATGGCTCGCCGCAGCTCAGGATGTAGCCATCTTGTCCCTTCTTTCTCTATGGTTTTGTTTCCCACCGCAGCCGCCCATCGATTCCTCTCTCCCCTCCCACCGATGCTGCCTAGTGAGATCCCTCCCCATCTCGCTCTTTTTCCGTACTGGCTGGTGAATTTACAATTCGTAGTTCTTATTTGTGTTGTAGAAACATGAACCGTTAGGTGCTGGCATGTTACTTTAGGTGCCAAAATAAATACTGTTAGGTGCTGGCATCTCTTCCATGTTGCTGGGTTTTTGGATCTGCATCTATTGTTTGTGCAGATTACTCATGATTTATTGAATATAATCAAAGTATAATTCTCAACCTATATGCTAAGTGAGTATGAAATGTTGCAGTTAAACTTAAGATAACATATAGAACAGAGATCAGATGACAAGTAGTCTACAACACATATACCTTAAGAACTCCAACTGACAAGCTTAAAGTGAGTTGTACATGAGAACTCACCCATCAATTCGGATGAAGACATTGAGGTTTTAATGTTACTAAAATTTTGCTTGCACTGCAAAATTTTGTACCAGCTACTTTACTTCATATGGAGCATTTTAATTTTTTTTAGTAAAACATTTGTGCTGGAATCATCTGTTCTTTTGCTATAATCTTAAGCTATCAATTTGTACTCAAACATGGTACATGTCCCATTATCAAGCATGTTTCACAAATGCAATCATTTATCAGTTTTGCTCATTATCTTAAGCTATCAATCTTTACCTAATAATAATAAAGAGAGGAAGACTTCTTCCTGTCCAACCTGGTGTTTTACCGTTTTGTCCTTCCACCAAAATATCTATCACTGGTAGAAAATAGGCCTTCGGTACGCCCCCATTAGTCCCCAAAATAATGGACCCGCGACCATAGGGGTCTTTAGTCACGGTTCGGGACGAGACCCGCGACCAATAGTCTGGGCCCAGCGCGCTCGGCCCACAGCTGGCGGAGGGGAGGGGCTTTAGTCCCGGTTGGCCAGACCAACTGGGACTAATAGGTCCTCGGGCCGGCCCCACGGCCTTTAGCCGCGGTTGTCCAGGTGAACCGGGACTAAAGGCCCATCCCTATATATAGGACTCAGCTCGCTGCACTTGGCCACATTTGCTCACAATATTCACAAGGGGGTGGTGGGTATGCTTTTGGTTCCTACTATGCACACAAGGTGTTCGATGAAATGCCCCATAGCATGAAACACACTTGAGCGTTTTCATTTATTTTACCTCCGTGATCGCGGTTAGCAACTTGAACCTTTCATGATTTGTATTATTTCCAGCTAGCTAGTTAGTTTAACAGATGCATGATGGTTAATTATATACTTTATATAATAATAATGCAGATGAATCGGCAATGGATGTACGGTAACCGACTCTCCGGCGAGTTCACTACGGGTTTGAAAGATTTCCTCGTAGTGGCAAATGCGAACAAGCAGCGAGGTTTTATTATCTGTCCATGTGCTGAATGTAAGAATGAGAAGGGTCACTCCTCCTCAAGAGTCGTTCACATGCACCTGCTTCGGCACGGTTTCATGCCAAGCTATAATTGTTGGACCAAGCATGGAGAAAGAGGGGTTAGAATGGAAGAAGATGAAGAAGAGGATGATATCGATTTCAACTATCATGACCTTTTCGGTGATACTTTCATGGAGGATGATGCTGAAGGTGGGGAAGGGTTTGGTGAAGGTGAAGAAGAGGCACATGATGAGCCCGCTGATGATCTTGGTCGGACCATTGCTGATGCACGGAGACGCTGTGAAACTGACAAGGAGAGGGAGAATTTGGATCACATGTTAGAGGATCACACGAAGTCACTGTACCCAGGATGCGACAATAGTCTGAAAAAGCTGGGATGCACACTGGATTTGCTGAAATGGAAGGCACGGGAAGGTGTAGCTGACTCATCATTTGAAAATTTGCTGAAAATGTTGAAGAATATGTTTCCGAAGAATAACGAGTTGCCCACCAGTACGTACAAAGCAAAGAAGGTTGTGTGCCATCTAGGTTTAGAGATTCTGAAGATACATGCATGCATTAACGACTGCGTCCTCTACCGCGGTGCATACGAGGATTTGAATGAATGCCCTGGATGCACTGCATTGCGTTATAAGATCAGAGGCGATGACCCTGGTGACGATGTTGAGGGCGAGAAACCCAGGAAGAGGGTTCCCGCCGAGGTGATGTGGTATGCTCCTATAATACCTCGGTTGAAACGCCTGTTCAGGAACAAAGATCATGCCAAGTTGTTGCGATGGCACAAAGAGGACCGTAAGTCCGACGGGGAGTTGAGACACCCCGCTGATGGAACGCAATGGAGAAAGATCGACAGAGAGTTCAAAGATTTTGCAGCTGACGCAAGGAACATAAGATTTGGTCTAAGTACTGATGGCATGAATCCTTTTGGCGAGCAGAGCTCCAGCCATAGCACCTGGCCCGTGACTCTATGCATCTACAACCTTCCTCCTTGGTTGTGCATGAAGCGGAAGTTCATTATGATGCCAGTGCTCATCCAAGGTCCGAAGCAACCCGGCAACGACATCGATGTGTACCTAAGGCCATTAGTTGATGAACTTTTACAATTGTGGGGCAAACCTGGTGTACCTGTGTGGGATGAGCACAAAGAAGAGGAATTTAACCTACGAGCGTTGCTTTTTGTAACCATCAACGATTGGCCTGCTCTCAGTAACCTTTCTAGACAGTCAAATAAGGGATACAAAGCATGCACGCACTGCTTACATGAGACTGAAAGTGTATTTTTGGATAACTGTAGGAAGAACGTGTACCTAGGTCATCGTCGATTTCTTCCCCGAAATCATAACGTAAGAAAGAAAGGAAAGCATTTCAACGGCAAGGCAGATCACCGGCCGAAGCCTGCGGAACATACTGGAGCTGAGATATTTGATATGGTCAAGGATTTGAAAGTCATCTTTGGAAAGGGTCTTGGCGGACAATCAGTTCCGCAGGGAGTTGACGGGCACGTTCCCATGTGGAAAAAGAAATCGATATTTTGGGAGCTACAGTACTGGAAAGTCCTAGATGTCCGCTCTGCAATCGACGTGATGCATGTTACGAAGAATGTTTGCGTGAACCTGCTAAGCTTCTTGGGCGTGTATGGGAAGACAAATGATACAAAGGAAGCACGGCAGGATCAACAACTTTTGAAAGACCCAGATGACCGGCATCCGGAATGGTTTAAAGGTCGTGCCAGCTACGCTCTTACGAAAGAAGAGAAGGTCATTTTTTTTGAATGCCTGAGCAGTATAAAGGTCCCGTCTGGCTTCTCGTCGAATATAAAGGGAATAATAAACATTGCGGACAAAAAGTTCCAAAACCTGAAGTCTCACGACTGCCACGTGATTATGACGCAATTGCTTCCGATTGCTTTGAGGGGCCTCTTACAGGAAAATGTTCGAGTAGACATTGTGAAGCTATGTGCATTCCTCAATGCAATCTCTCAGAAGGTAATCAGTCCAGAAGATCTACCACGGTTACAAAACGATGTGGTCCAATGTCTTGTCAGTTTTGAGTTGTTGTTTCCACCATCCTTCTTCAATATTATGACGCACCTCCTGGTCCACCTAGTCGAAGAGATTTCCATTCTCGGTCCTGTATTTCTACACAATATGTTCCCCTTCGAGAGGTTTATGGGAGTATTAAAGAAATATGTTCGTAACCGTGCTAGGCCAGAAGGAAGCATCGTAAAGGGCTATGGAAATGAGGAGGTAATTGAGTTTTGTATTGACTATGTTCCTGACCTTAAGCCGATTGGTATTCCTCAATCGCGGCACGAGGGGAGACTAAGTGGAAAAGGCACGATCGGAAGGAAATCAACGATATGTATGGACGGTCATTCTATGACTGAAGCACACTACACAGTTCTGCAAAATTCGAGCTTGGTGGCTCCGTATTTCGAGCAACACAAGAATATTTTACGCTCGAACAACCCGGGGAAGACTGAATCATGGATTAGAAAGGCCCACATGGAGACTTTCGGCAGTTGGTTGCGAAAACATTTAATGAATGACAATGATGTTGGAGATCAGCTGTACATGTTGGCCAAGACACCATCTTCGACTATAACGACTTTCCAAGGGTACGAGATTAATGGGAATACATTTTACACGATCTCCCAAGATAAAAAGAGCACCAACCAAAACAGTGGTGTCCGCTTTGATGCAGCAACCGAGATTGGGCAAAAGGTCACATATTATGGTTACATAGAGGAGATATGGAAACTTGACTATGGACCCTATTTTAAGGTCCCTTTGTTCCGGTGCAAATGGTTCAAGCTAACAGGAGGTGGGGTAAAGGTGGACGAGCAATACGGAATGACAATGGTGGATTTCGACAATCTTGGTTACCTTGACGAACCATTCGTCCTAGCCAAAGATGTCGCTCAGGTTTTCTATTTGAAGGACATGAGTAGCAAACCGAGGAAACGGAAAGATAAGAAAATGATCAGTGCATCATGCGATGATCCAAAGCGTCACATTGTTCTTTCAGGGAAAAGAAACATCGTGGGAGTGGAGGACAAGACAGACATGTCAGAAGATTATAATATGTTTGGTGAAATTCCGCCCTTCAAAGTGAACTCTGACCCAAGCATCAAGTTAAATGATGAGGATGCTCCATGGATACGTCCAAATCGTAAGAAAGCGGGGACACAAGGGAAGAATTGATGTGTAATAATTTATTGTACCAAACTTTGTTGAATGGATCATGTTTAATGGATCATTTTGAATTATATTATCTCTAATTAATTTATTGTACCAAACTTTTACTAAAAACAGAAAATAGCCGCGCTAGCGCGCCGCAGTGTCACCGGAATGCAAATTCTTTTATTGAGCTAGGGTTTTGACCCATCGGTGAAGAAACATCTCATTCAACGGCTCACAACAGCTGGAAAGAAACACACCCCGGATCCAACGAATCACAAGCGGTTGAAAGAAACACACGATCCGTGTGATTCTATCTGATTGGTCGAAACGAAACCCTAATTCCCATGTAGTCCCGGTTGGTGACACCAACCGGGACTAAAGGGATGATCCGTTTCCCAATGAACCCTAACCATTTAGTCCCGGTTGGGGACACCAACCGGGACTAAAAGGATGTTTTCTTCTCAGTATATATATGTATGCATTGCCACACCATTGGCATAAACACATACAAACTCACCACTCTCTCATGGCTTCTACCGTACCCACTCTAACATTCATCCAGGCGGAGGCACTTTCCGCCTCGAACTACCCCTGCCCGCCCGGCTACAGTGTTCCCGCCGGTTGGATGCTGAGCGCCGGAGGAGTGCCGGTCCCTCCTCTTCCTCAAGGTGTGGCACGTCGGGCGGCCATCACGAACCATTACTACCACGAGCTCACGCCGGAGCAGCGGAGAGATCCCAGTTGGCATCCCGATAACCAACATACTTGGGATGCCTTCTTCATCAATCGGCGTGAGAGGGCGCTCGCCAGGTATGAGAAGGACGGCCTGCCTCCTGGGAATTTTCACGAGGCCGGTCGTCGGCTATGGTGGTCCGGCCGGACTCTACAGAGCGTCATGGACTACATCAGGGCCGGCGATATCCCCCGCCTACGCTACCCTCAGGCCCAGTCCTGGGCTCTGAATTTTCTCATGTGTAGGCCTAGGCAGGAGTATGACTAGCAGCAGATATCAGATCATGCATGCATCTATGCTCTCCGTTTAGGTTTAGATCCACTCTTGCCATTATGTACTGCCTTTTTTATCTATGGGAATTTTTAAGATTGGAAAAAGAATTAGTTTTATTTTTCTGAATTTTCTGATATATTATTTGTATTTTTAAGATTGGAAAAAGAATTAGTTTTATTTTTCTGAATTTTCTGATATATTATTTGTATTTTTAAGATTGCATGCATCTATTATTTGTATCCGGTGCAAATGGTTCAAGCTAACAGGAGGTGGGGTAAAGGTGGACGAACAATACGGAATGACAATGGTGGATTTCGACAATCTTGGTTATCTTGGTTACTTTGTGAGATAAAATATCTGATTTCATAACTTTTATTAAAAACAGAAAACATACGAACATACGAACCTTGCGGAATACAAATTCTTTTATTGAAAAGAGAGAACATACGAACACTACTCCTCGTCGTCGTCGTCGGGTAACTCGTCGGTGACCTCCTCCGGGTCATCGACGTCGGCGAACTCGTCGGTGACCTCCTCGTCGTCGTCGGAGATGCATGATGGTATGTCCGAGATAGGCCCCCACCTCGGATCGTCGGAGGCCCAGACTTCGCCGGCGCGGTCGGCCCGACGAAGCTCTTGCAGCGCCCTCGTCCTCGCCTCCCGAGCGGCATCTAACGCGAGGTGGCGTTCGAGGCGGCGCTCCGCCCGCTCAGCCGCGCGGGTCTGCCAGAGCTCCTCGTCGGCGCTCTCCTCCCCCGGGTTGTTCCGGTAATACTCACGGACGACGCGTTCTTCCCTGGCGTCGACTAGGCCCTGAAACGCGCGGTGACGGAGGTGGAGGTGGTCGGCGGCAGTGACGATCTGCGGCTTCGGCGCCCTTGCCTCCGCTTCCCAGACGGTGTGGCAGTCGTTGAAGTTCATCACCGAACGCGGGCGGTTGAGGCGCCAGGCCGCCGCGTCCCAGGCGCGGGCGGCCTCCGCCGCCGTCGCAAAGGAGCCGAGGGGGATGCGGTCGTCCCCCCAGCGGATATCTGCGCTGAACATTCCGTTCTGCCGTGTTCGGACGCCGCGAAAGCCGGTGGTGCTGTTCCTCCTCGGAGGCATGGTGGAAGCGCGACGGTGCGTGGACAGGAGAAGACGCGCTCGAGGCGCGACAGTTTATACCGCGCCCTCCTGGCCACGCGTCACAACTCCCGCGCCACGCGTCGCGACTCCCGTGCCACGCGCCACCCTAACAGAACCAAGCAAATAGTTGCACATTACTAACCGAGCTCAAAGTGAACACTGACCCATAGCATGGATGGATGTGTTAAAGGGGGAGGGGGGTGTAGAACAAAACAATCGGTATCACCATCATACAGCCCTACCGTGGCTACTCGGTGCAATATGCATACCAAATGCACGGTAGGACGTATGATGGCGAATCCGGATGTTTTGTACTTGCTCGATAAACTGAATATATGATGTATCAAACCTTAAAGGGGGATGTAGAACAAAACAATCGGTATCGCCATCATACAGCCCCACCGTGGCTACTGGGTGCAATATGCATACCAAATGCACGGCAGGACGTATGATGGCGAATCCGGATGTTTTGTATTTGCTCGATGAACTGACCGGTGTATGAAGGTGGGCTATATATAGGGTCCTCTGACTCACAAAGTGTTGTGCTAAGGTTTTGATCCAACGGTTAAGAAACCACCTCATCCAACGGCTCACAACAGCTCGAAAGAAACACACCGTAGCCCTGATCGAACGGCTCACAACAGCTCGAAAGAAACACACCCCGGATCCAACGACTCACACGCGCTTTAAAGAAAGACACGATCCGTGTGATTCTATCTGATTGGTCCAAACGAAACCCTAACCCATTTAGTCCCGGTTGGTGTCCCCAACCGGGACTAAAGGGATGTTTTCTTCTCGCTATATATATGTATATATGCATTGCCACACCATTGGCATAAACACATACAAACTCACCACTCTCTCTCATGGCTTCTACCGTACCCACTCTAACATTCATCCAGGCGGAGGCACTTTCCGCCTCGAACTACCCCTGCCCGTGCGGCTACAACGTTCCCGCCGGTTGGATGCTGAGCGCCGGAGGAGTGCCGGTCCCTCCTCTTCCTGAAGGTGTGGCGCGTCGGGCAGCCATCACGAACCACTACTATCACGAGCTCACGCCGGAGTAGCGGAGGAATCCCAGTTGGCATCCCGATAACCAGCATACTTGGGATGCCTTCTTCATCAATCGGCGGGAGAGGGCGCTCGCCAGGTATGAGGAGGACGGCCTGCCTCCTGGGAACTTTCACGAGGCCGGTCGTCGGCTATGGTGGTCCGGCCGGACTCTACAGAGCGTCATGGACTACATCAGGGCCGGCGATATCCCCCGCCTGCGCTACCCTCAGGCCCAGTCCTGGAGTCGTGATAGTGACGACGACGGCGGCGGCGACTACGACGACTACGAGTACATGTACTATAGGCCTAGGCAGGAGTATGACTAGCAGATATCAGATCATGCATCTATGCTCTCCGTTTAGGTTTAGATCCACTCTAGCCATTATGTACTGCCTTTTTTATCTATATATATATTCAAGATGTGTGTGAATCCTTATGATTAGTTTTATTTTTCTGATATATTATTTGTATTTTTAAGATTTTAAAAAGAATTAGTTTTATTTTTCTAAATTTTCTGATATATTATTTGTATTTTTAAGTATGGGAAAAGGAAAAGTATTTGAATAACCACCTTTAGTCGCGGTTCGTGTCACGAACCGGGACTAAAGGCTCGTTCTGCGCGGGAACGAAAACGCCGCGAAAAATTTCACCTTTAGTCCCGGTTCGTGACACCAACCGGGACTAAAGGCCCGCGGAGGGTACCCCAGGGGACCTTTAGTCCCGGTTGGTGACACCAACCGGGACTAAAGGCTGGCCCTATATATGTGCGATGCCTTCCTGCCCCAAAATTTTCTAAGTCCCCAAACCCTCGTCTTCATTCGCGCCGGCGCCCAGTCGTCTTCTGCCCCGTCGCCGTCGCCCGCGCAGATCGCCGTCACCGTCGCCATCTCCGTCGCCGTCGCCGCGCCGTCGCCCTCGTCGCGCCCTTCTCTCCACCGCCTCCATCCTGCTCCGCCCCCGCCCCGTCGCCGTCTCTCCGGCCGGTAGGTTCCCCGCGGGCCGTCGCCGTCGCCCTAGAACCAACGCCATCGAACTAGAACCAACGGCGTCGCCCTAGAACCAACGCGGAACCAACGCCGTCGCCGCGCCGTCGCCGTCGCCGTCCCTCGCGCTCGCTCCCGCGGCCAGATTCGCCGCCGGCGAGACCACAGTGGCCGTGGCCTCGTCCCCATCTCCGTCCCCTCCCCCGTGGCGAGCAGCACAGTGGCCTCGTCCCCATCTCCGTTGCATCCCCCGTGGCCGGAATCGTCGATCCGAGATCCTAATCTGCAACCGCCGGCCACGCCAGGGGTGACGTCATGATGACGTCACCTGCCCACTGTTCTAAATTACAGAATATAAATAACCTTCTAAATTAAATAACTTTTAATTTATAATTTAATTTTTTTGGAAAAATATGCAAAATGTTCAGAAAAATGTAAGCTATCTGTTTATATCATTTTCAATCATGTTTGACAAAGTTCAAAATGAGACCATATTTGAATTTGTATTAAATTCATTAAAATAATGATGAAAATAAGTTTTAATTCAATAAATTCAGAATATTAAGTGTAATATACCAAAATGACCAGGAAAGCAAATGCAACCTAGCTATGGGGTTCTCCAAGTCATTTGAGAAACTAATCTTGGACACACCTCTAAAGTATGGTTTTCCCCCTCCGGTGGTTATCGTTCTTCCACCCAAAACCCTAGCAATCTGTTTTCCCTCCTTCTACGACAATATTTGCTAAGTCTCCTATATACTTAATTAATTTTTACTACATGCATGTCTGCAGGAGTGACATATGGCAGACAATAGAGACCTGACGGCGGAACAGGAGGCTGAAGGTTATATATTAGATATCATAGCCGGAGAACATGATGTAATCTCTTCTTATCTGAACCTTGAGGATCAAGAAGGTGAAGGAGGAACAGACATTGTCGATGATCAAGGAGGTGAAGAGGGAACAGACTATGATATTGAACTTCGTAAGCAAGCAGGAATATTGGAGGAGGAGAAAGGAAAAGGAAAAATGATAAAAAGCGGGAAACAAGTTGCCCAGCTCGGGATGCAGAGTAAACAATCGATCCCCCCGCTCATAGTGAAAGCCGCTCCGGAACAGGACCCCGAGGTCATAAATGCTTTGGCAATAGTTGGAATGACTGTAGAGAGTGCCATGAAATATGCGTCCGACATGGGTGTGTCTCTTCGTGCCTCGTTAGGCCTGGACGAGACGCCAATGGGTGAGGTAGCATTAAAATATGTGAAGAAAGGGCCTCTCGTCGAGCCTGCGAAGGAAAAGGATCTACCACCACTAATGCAAAGTCTGCTACGTTGGTACAAAGATTTCATATCATTTACCGACAAAGAATATGTGTATGTGGATTATACAGAGGAGCATCACACCAAAAAGTACTCTGTAACAGTTGAGTTGAGTGAATTGTTCCAGCTGTTCAATATGCGTGAGCTCGACAAATCTATCCTGAGTTGCTACGTTCTGTAAGTGATTTATTTCTACCTCATCTCGTTCTTCAATGCCTACACTATATATATATATATATATATATATATATATATATATATATATATATTGTCCTAACTATATTGTTCCGTACGCTATTATGCAGATTGAAGATTTGGGAATGCAAAGTAAGAATCATCCATGATGTTGGGTTCATTGACCCACAAATCATTAATGGAACTATGTTAGAAAATCATCCCAAAGATGTGGAGAAAGACTTGTACAAATTTTTTAAAAAGCATGAATCCAAAAGATATATTCTATTTCCTTACCATTTTGGGTGAGTGTTTCTCTCATGTTCCCATTCTCTTTTGTTTACTCCATGCATGGTATGTCCAATCGATAAATTATGCATGATTGTGCATCTAATGTGTCCGCATGTACCACTGGATTCTGCTAAAAATTGATCTTCACAAGTCCTTAGTTTTGATCATTGACTCTATGAATTCAAATACAGATCTTTGGGTCAACATGAGAAAAATGATGCAAAGGTAATTATTTTTCAATCATTTGCGCTCTATATCGACCGGTCTCTTTTGTTCATTTTCTAAACTAATAACTCCCTTGTTCATTTAATTTTATTTGCATTGTAGAGTTTGGAGACGGCTCTCACTTGAACATGTCGGTGAATTCAAAGATCTGCTAAAATTTAAAAATGTGGTCAAAGGTGTGGATAAGCAGCCACCGGGGACCGGTCTATGTAGATACTATGTCTGTGAGAACATACGGAAAGAAATATCTGAGAGGAAGAAGGACGAGGAAACGCGGAAGGGTCTCAATAACTTGCGGAGGGCGCTTACTCCAGAAGCTCGCTTCCGACCAATTCAAGAGGAAATAGCAGGATTTTTCCTTAGGCATGTCATCCATAAGAAAGGAGAGTTCCATGCGTCCACCGACGATGACTATTATCCGCATGTATAAGCCCTGAGTACTTTGAAACTTGTGCGAATTTGTGTATGCTCGTCCATCTTAATTGTGTAATATGGAAACTTGTTCGAGGTTGTATATATGGTCACCCGATATTGAATATATATTATATATTCCTATTGAATTCTCCTTGTTTGATATTTCATATATATATATATATATGCATGTATATGTGTACTCAAATTAAAACAAAACAAATTAAAAAGGAAACAGGTTTAGGGGGCCTAAAACCCTAAACCTGCGCAGGTTTTCAGTCCCGGTTAACCACAAGAACCGGGACTAAAGGTCCTCCGCCGCGACGGACCCCTAGCGCCCACGTGGACGGGCTTTTAGTCCCGGTCCGTAAGTGGCGGGACTATAGGGGGGGGGCCTTTAGTCGCGCATAGCTAGTCCCGGTTGCCCGGACGGGATTAATGGGCCTGGCGATCCATGCTAGCCCTCCCGATCTCTTCCTGAAATACTTCTATTCTACTCGGAAACTGCACTCCTATTCCATGGCGTTTCAATAAAATTCCTTGCGAGGGCGGGACGCTTCCGGTTTGATTCCCGTCCGCTACCATATGTTAATTGCTGGTTTATCACGCCGACGAGGACAAGGAGCCAGACGAGAGGTGAAAAAGAGCCTACCCAGCACCCCAGCGTCGGCGTCTTCCTCGCTAGCTCCAGTGCCAGCACGGAAGGACACGTCGAGCTTAAGAGTACATATTCGTTGATGGGCCGCGCCGGCAAAGGGGCTTGGACGCGGACATGCACGAGGCATCCGGGGCAGCGGGATGCAAGCATGACCGCGAGCACGCGGCCGGCCACCTATCGGACCTCACACTCCGGCCATGGGATTAGGGCACCGCCTCCTCTACATAAGTCGGCTTCAGGAACGGTGCTCGTTGCGACATCTCCGTGTTAGCCGTATTTGACTCGCATCCCACTTGCGGTTCCTCTCATCTCTCTCCGCTGTTGTGGACTGGTGGGTTGGGTATCAATGGAAGACCATCGCGATGACACATGACATGGCGGTTGCCAGTTGGGGAGCAATTTAAGGCAACCGTACAAGGACGTGCTCTGGAACGGCATCGTCGATGCTATCATGTTTAATGTGGGGTGGTCCTCCTTGGTTTCAAGCGCATCACCGATCTCGACCAAAATCTGATGATTCAGCTATCTAGGTCGCGAACCACAGTGACAAGCCGTGAAATTTCCTGACCCAGAATCCAACAACACAAGCATGGGAATACACATATGAGGGATCACGGGAGCGTGGCTGCTAGATTCATGAAATTTCTCGACCGAGTTAAGTGGTGGTGGTGGTAGGAAAACTGAAAATGTAAGAGAGAGCTCAGCCGATTTCTTCTTTTAGGGGAGATGATAGCTCACTTGGTGGCCTAGGAAAAAAGATGATCGAGAGGGGCTGCCACGTTGGTACATTAAGCGGACACAAAGTACCTAATTCGGTTAAAAACTGGTAATGACATGATTTTTTTTCATTGCAATTAAGTAATCTAAATTATAGTGTTTTGTGTATAAATAGATCATGCCATGGTTATAAGTTATAAGAAAAAACATTCTTCAACACAGAATTTTTGTCCCCCGTTGCAACGCACGGACACTTTTGCTAGTTTGTACTAAAACATGCTATGGATGCAAATCTGGTGTGTGCATAGGCAGTAGATGTTATAGGAAATGGGTGTGCTCAGTTTCTTGATTTGTTTGTTTTTTATGCATATGAAGCACCAATCCCTGTTGGCAATGCTTATGTCTGTGAACCAACATTCTTGCATTAGTAGAAATGTTGCTATTGAACCAACTCACACTCTCAATATCATCTTCTTGTGTTCCTGTTTGCAGGCCAATGATGCGATCTTGGAGCCCACATTTGGAAGTAGTCTCGGAGCACCTCCCCGTGCAACCTCGAGCTGCTGCTACCGGGAAGGGCTCTGCTGGTGCTGCTGCTTCTGGGCTGGCCGTGGCCTCCAGCTGCTGCCGGTGTTGTCCTGGACTACGCCCTTGAGCTGCTGCTTCTGGGCTGGTTGTGGCCTCCAGCTGCTGCCGGTGAGAGCTCCGGAGCTGCTGCCAGTGTTGTACTGGACTGCGCCCTCGAGCTGCTGCTGCTATCCACAGCTCCGACCAGCTGCTGCAACTAATTTAGGAACCCATGGTATTGTTATATGACTCTGACACAATGCTGCCATCTATTAATTCTGTTGCTTTATCAGCATATGAAAAGTTGGATTTCTTCCCTTTGCCTGCGTATAAACAAAACAAGTAAACTACATTATCTTATAACTATGTTGCATATATATCCAAACAACAAATGTATATTGATTATGCTACACATATCGCCAATGTTTCTGCCTCTGCTATCTCTGTGTGTCGTCTAACCATGTATTGGTTTATACTGTTTGCTTATACTTAATTAAGTTTGAGCCTTATGTTAAGCCTAGCTCGATGTCTTTGTTATTCTTCAAGTCAACAACTCCTTGGATGTATTGTTATCATGGCTATAGTTTGTATCCATCTTAGTATTTGATTGGGATTGAGTTGTAGCACTGATCTTCCCATGCCAATAACTAGCTATCTATTGTTGCTGCAGGAGCTACGTTGCCGACGGCCGGCCTAGTTGACAACCTTGAAAATATGGCATTGCAAGTGCACATGTACATGCACCGGCTGATTTCTCACTGTAAATTGTGGTTGTTGCCTTCTCTGGATTAGGTAAGTCTTCAGTTTTTCACATTCTATCCTTAGCTATGTGATTGATAGGTCGCTGTTACATGACATACTGTTGTGCAAACCTCCTGTTTCATGTGTACAATTATTGTTGCACTCCTGAAATGCTACTCTTTGTATTGTTTGCTTTCATTGTCATGCATGGTTACATGTTCATCGAATCCTTTTGTTAAGAGATTGTTGTAACTGATTATGCAAATTCGTGGCACTACACTGGTAGAAAATAGGCCTATAGTCCCGGTTCGCCAGGGCCAGTAGTCCCGACCGAGCAACCGGGACTAGCTATGCGCGACTAAAGACCCCCCCTATAGTCGCGCCGATTACGAACCGGGACTAGAGGCCCGGCCACTTGGGCGGGTGGCGGAGCCCGGGGGGCGGAGGACCTTTAGTCCCGGTTGGCCACCTGAACCGGGACTAGACTTTATTTCGTTATTTCCTTAATTCATTTGGGTTTCTAATTATTTTTCACACCAATTTTTCTCTCCCTTTTTTTCACTCCTTTTTTTTTCAGAATTTGTATTATTTGCTTAGTGTCTAACTACAATTATCTCTAGTCAAATTACTTACTCATGGTCAAACTTCCCGCTCGGTCACCCATCCTCCCACTACTCTAGCACTAGCACGCTTAACTTCCGAGTTCCATACTGTCCCGCATCCAACTGTTTTGCACGCATGTATGTGATAGTAGTATCATATCAATCTTATTAACATGTTGGTCGATGCCACATTTCTTTATTGTTTGAATTTCAAATAAATCTTTTAATAAACAAAAGTAATGATGTAATTAATAATTTTGAATAAATAAATAAACATTAATTTTTTAATTTGTATTATTTCTAAAAATACAAATAATATATCAAAAAATTAAGAAAAATAGAACTAATTCATTTTAAAATCTTAAAAATACAAATAATATATCAAAAAATTAAGAACAATAATACTAATTCATTTTAAAATCTTAAAAATACAAATAATATATCAAAAAATTAAGAAAAATAATACTAATTCATTTTAAAATCTTAAAAATACAAATAATATATTAAAAAATTAAGAACAATAATACTAATTCATTTTAAAATCTTAAAAATACAAATAATATATCAAAAAATTAAGAAAAATAATACTAATTCATTTTAAAATCTTAAAAATACAAAAAATATATCAAAAAATTAAGAAAAATAATACTAATTCATTTTAATACTGTATGAGTTTGGTATTGACTAGATATATATGTTTTCCTGGCTTAGATTAATTTTTGGTGAACAGATATATAGAAACTGTAGTTTTTCTGTTTTGTTTTCTTGATGTGTTTTTGTTTGTTTTCTTGATGTGTTTTTGTTTTTGCTTGTTTTGAAACGTGTGTTTGACATAATATATAAATAGTATAGCTAGGAATTAATATAGAAATAATATCCATTACACTTTGCAACACTTTGCAAATTTTTCCAAGTCATTTAAAACTAGGAAACAAAAATAGTTTTATGAACAACAAAAGACAAGTGATAATTAAATCACAAGTAAAATACGAGTAGAGACATCACAATCATGAATAGAACACAATCATATCACATTCATAACATAGAGTCTTACGATCACACATAACACAAACATAAGTCTCACAATACTAAGATATCCTGTCGCACCCTGACTTCTAGGGGATACTCACCGTACGAACTGGATAGCAGATGCTTGGATTATGGGGCATAACTGCTCCCACGTCCCAGCTTCCTGGTAGGCCTGCGCTTATGCGCGACAACACAAGCCCTGCTATTCCATCGTCGATGTAAACTATCCACTAGAGATCAAAGGCACTTCCGTCGACGTACTTCAAACCATACACACATGGTACGTCAACGGCGTTTAACAAGTGATATCACAACAGATCTCTACGACACAAAAGATTGAAATAATTTGCAAATGGCTCTCATTAGAGCAGAGATAGCAAATACAATCATTCAGAGGGCACATGCCCCAACAATTCATCATTACATTACAGCGGAAGCATTCAACATGTCTGAGTACAGACAAGAACCAAATAGGCCTAAGAGGCCGGAAACGAAAAGACGGAGCCCATCCACGAAGTCTCGGATCCTGCCCGGGTCCGCTATCTACTCGTCAGCAGTCTCGTCAAACTTCACGTAGTTGCCACCATGTAGATCCTCGGAACGTCGTCTGCGTAAACCACAGCCCCAAAGGGGTCAGTACATAAACGTACTGGCAAGCAAGACTCACAGTTCACCAAAATGTAACCCGTCAACACCAAGCACAGATGCCTTGGGTTCAACGGAGGAAAGGGGATATAAAAGATGCTGCAACTGGCTGCGCTAACCAACTACAGAGATTCTACCACTTCCGGCTAACAGAAAGGAGATAAGATCGAGGATTGTAACCAACTGAAAGATAACTTCAAACAAACCCATCCTGGATCTCGCCCCTTATCCAAAGAAGCAATCCGAGGATAACTCACACAGTTGAAATAATGATGGTTCAAATTATTGTGTCAATAAGCCTATTACTAGTCAAGTTATTAATCATGGGGTGTAACATGTTTGATCATTGTGTTTAAGTTGTCCTGAGTACTTGTTAGCCAGTACTTTCACCAAGTAATGCATAACCGCGGAAAACACGGCTTCTCGAGAAGATTATCCCTGCAGGGTTGCACAAATTTGGCCGTACACTCATGAATATCCCGCTAGATGGGATGCCTCCCACCAAGCGGAGCACTCAACACAACCAACCATTCTTCGCATCAAGCCCAAAGAACCTTGGGCGCACGGCTAATCAAGCCCCGAAGAAAAGGGACCCTCATAGCACTCTAAGACCGTGTCCCCCTATATGCCGACTACGAAAGTTCCACCCTGGCCTGGGCTCGCAAAAACATGGATGCGGCAAATGGAAAACACGAACTAAATGAGGCGATTTGGACGAGATGTGAATCAGGTCAAGTTGAGGGGGGCGCCCATACTCGCTTCCCAAATGCGGGTAGTGCGCTCATCATGGATCAGTAGACAAGACCCTTTTCCTATTAGGGTCGACACTAGCAGGCTTCAAAACCTCTCATGGGCCTCCTGCCGATGCCTTATCATCAAATTTATTATTTAACAATAGCATTAGCATGATTGATTGATTAAACATCGAGCCCCCACAACGTAAATGATGTAGTAACAGAAAGTAACGGATAACAGACTCGAGCAAAAGCAACCTAAGCATGCTAGTAAGACACTGGCTCAAACAATGGGTTGTAGGAAGGGAGATGAGGCAATATCAGGTTTAAGGGATTCATGTGATGGGTTCGTAACAGAACAACTACTACTAAGGCTAGCAGAAAAGAACAACGGAAAGTATCGGTAACCAATGTTGAAAGGAACACAGTGGTTCATGTGAGTGATAACTTGCCTGCAAAACCCAGTAGCCTGGTACTGAGCTAACTCCTTAGAAGGGGTGTCGTAAGTATCGTCGGTCTCAACGTCGTCGTATATCCGGGAAGAAGCAAACAAACATTGCAGAAAGATAAACAATCAATATAATGGCATAGGTGCACAAACATGGGATGATGCATGTCATGTTAATAGATGCATCAGAATAAACTACTTGACAAGATAACACAATTTAATTGGACCCATATGCAATTGGATTGCATATGGCAAGAGTCCATGAATTAAGTGGAACAAATGATCTACAATTTAATTATCATGTGAAAATTGTTAGCATGATGCATGCATGATGGTAACAACAAAATAACAACAAATAACAATGATAGATGCAAGGGAAAAGGATTGGAACAAGTTTTGGAAATCATTGATTAAGTTTGGAAAATTTGGTTACTTAAAGGTGTCACACAAGCACTTGTTGTTTTCAACAAGTTAAAGTATGCAAAACCATTAACAAAATTTATATTTGAAAAGAACATCAAATTTTAGTTGGATTACATGTTTCAAATATGGAAATTGGAATTAGGATGAATTACTTATGAATTAAACAAGTTAAACAAGATTTAATTGAATTTAATTCAAACATGAACTTATTTGAATTTTTATTTATGCAAAACATTGAGTGAAGTTCATATTTGAAAATGTTATGCTTTTATGGTTTGAAAACATATTTTATATGTCCCAAAAGAATTTGTTTTGATCAAGTTATGAATTTAACAATATTAAATGAATTAAACAAGGATTAAATTATTTTACCAATTTTAATTATTCAAAACATGAAACAAATTTTATATTTGGAAAGGTGGTTTAATTTTGCATGGAAAACATATTTCATTTGTGGAAATTGGATTTAAAATGAGCAAGTTATTATTTTGGCAATTTTAAATGCAATAAACAAGAAACAGTTGTTTTCAGCAATTTAAATTATTCAAAACAGCAAACAAAATTTATATTTGGAAAGTACATGAAAAGTTGATTGGAAAACATATTTAGTTTGTTGAATTTGGAATTTTTATGAACAAGTTATGAATTTTGCAAATTTAAGTGAATTTGACAAGTTTTCAAATATTGCACCAATTTAAAATATTCAAAACAGTAAACAAATTTTATATTTGGATAGAACATTTAATTTGGTATTGAAAACATATCAAAAATGTTGGATTTGGAGCTAAAATGATTTTATTATGCTATTTACAAGATATAGTGCAAATCTGCCATTTTTTATGATCTAGGGACTTAGGAAATATTTGTACAGGGACTAGAATTAATTAGCAGGGATCTATGTGTGATTTGATGGAAGTTCCAGTACCAAGGCATTGCAAAATAAAAAGGGGTTTTAATTCTGCAGGGGGTGGGATTTGATCCCCCCACCTCCTGATTCCTGCGCTGAGGAACCAACCAGTGGGACTGAACTCGGGTTGTGATGTAAGGGGACTCGGGGGGTAGATAAGGTTTAGATACTGCACAGAATTTAATTGGAAAAAATAGAACAGCGGAAAGGGTGGAGATGGGGAGTCGAACCCACGACCTGAGGGCTCCCTGCGCGATCTGCTGCCAGTGCGGCTGCGCTGCGGGTGTTGATAGGAAAGGAAACATGGGGGGTAAGTGTTGGCTCGCTGCACGTTTTCTGACAAAAAAGATAACTGAATCGATCGAACAGGTACTGGACTTGATCGGGCGGAAGGGGATCGATGGCTGCTGGCCGATGGGGCGTGGGGTGTGCTTGCGGGTAGAGAGGAGGGAGAGGGAGGAGGAGTGCGGCCTCACCTGAGGGCCATCGAGCAAGGAGGGGGTCGGGGCGGACGTGCGGGTCGAGCAGCAGGCAGCGCGATCACCTGCTGCTGCTGTCGCTGTTCGTCGTCGAGGCAGAACCGAAGGGAGAATTGCCGGCGACGGCGCGCCTTCCACGGTGCCTCCCGGCAAGCACCGAGGGGACGGGGCGACTCCAGGGGCTGCGCCGTTTCCATTCCCGGGGAGCGGAGCCCCTCGAGGTGGATGGCGACCGGCGAGGGTGACGGGGAACAGGTGGTGTTTCGGGGTGGTTCAGACAGGTTCAGACAATGGAGATAGCAGAGAGGATGTAGCTAGGGAGGACGGCGGCGATGGTAGGGAAAGAGGGCTAGGGTTTCTAGGGTTTGCAAGCAGAGGGTAGGTTAGATACTTAAGGAGGAGATGCCATGGTACGGCAGGCCATCGAGCGAGGGGAGGAGGCGATCGACGGTGTTCCTGTGTTCGTACAGGTGACATCACCGTGGGGAAGAAGACAGCGACAGTTGAAGGGGTACTGGGCCAAGGAAAAATAAGAAGTGGGCTGGCTGGTTATGGGCTGCTGCCTCCCTCTCCTCTTTGTTATTTTTTTTGTTTGTTTTTTTTTTTTTTTTTTTTGCTGAAAACCAATTGGAAGAAAAAGGATGCTTTGAGGGTTAGGAAAAATCTTAGAAAAATTAGGTTAGGTTGGTTAGTTGATTAGAAACCATATTCCAAGTTTTGATTTCAAAAAGTTGAGTTTTAAAATGATATTTGTATTTGAATCCAAATAGAAACAAATTTCATTATTAAAAACACAACATTGAAACAACAATTTAAATAGGGTTACCCCTATGAATTAATGTGTTTAAGGATTACAATTTTGAGGTGAATTTCATGGTTTCAATTAGGTACTGATTTGAAATACATTTGATTTGAAATTGGATTGAAATAGAATTAATTGATTGAAATAAAAGCACCATTTTATTAGTTGATCAACATGGAATAAAATGGAACAATTTGGTTGTTTTCACTTGTTATTTTTATTCCAAAAGTTGTAACAGAACAAGTATGAAAACATTGTTTGAGTAAGGTTTGAATTTGAGTTGTGAAAACAGTGGAAAACAAATGCAACAATTAAGAAACAAATGCAAACAACATGATGACATGATGCAATACTTTAATTAAACAGGAAATCAAACATTCTATGGGGTAGTTTTCATACTTGGGCTGTTACATATCCATTACATACTAAGATATCCATTACATGCATATATATCGAACGCATACATCTATGGCTCCGTCGAGTAGATGCGGAACAACTCGTAGGAGACGTATGCATCTATGGCTGCATACTTGACGTTCGTCAAGTCTAGTGGGGTCTTCTCCCAATACCAGTGATTCCTCGAGGGGAAACCAGACTTCATGTTTTCGTAGCCCTCGTGGATGAAGGCAGTTGCCATCGGAGCCATCCCGGTCTTGGGCCCGGGCAACTCATCGAAATGGATAAGATCCTGAAGATCAATGTAGTGATCTTCAGGTATCACAATACCCAAGCGCATCAATTACTGACGGTCTTGAGTGATGTCAACGCTGCAAAAGTCATACCCCTTGTTGACAAGAAAATCAACAAGTGCCGGAGAATGCTTTGAACTACTGCAACAACAAAAATTTGATACGTGTTAGATATGTTACAACACATGTATTCTTCAGATGCAACAAACAAATCGAAGATGCAAGATTGTACGTGTGCGTTACCTTGACCATTGGAAGACCAAAACGGCCTCCTTGAACGCAATCTGGATGACGGCAACATCCCGTTGATCCGCCGTATACTCCAGATCAAGCCCGGAGAACCGGTGTTCATTGGGAGAGGAGAAATAGAGATTGGTCAAATGCCCAAGAGCACCGGGGAGCCTCTCGCAACTGGTTGTGTAGCACACGTCGAGACGCTTGCCGCATGGTGTGGGACCACGGAATCTCTCCCAAACTTCAGCCATGGTGTGCTTGGTGGAGGAAGATCGAAGAGAGGGAAGAGAAGAGAAGAGAGGAAGAAACAGAGACTCGGACGCGCACTGTAGCAATGACGCCCTTCTGCCTCGCTCGCGAAATAAAAACCGCCGCGCGGGAGGCGAGCAGTTTGATCTTTAGTTCCGGGTGGCCACGCCAACCGGGACTAAAGGACCATTAGTCCCGGGCGGCCAGGCCAACCGGAATTAATGCCCTCCACGCGCCTCAACGCGCTTCCCAACCCGCGACGCATGACCTTCTGTCGCGGGTATCCTCCCGACCCGGGACTAAAGACTCATTAGTCACGGTGCGCAACGTTTGGGGACTGATGGGGGCGTATGGAAGGCCTTTTTTTCTACCAGTGCTAGTTATACATTTTTTTTTCAAATGTGCTAGTAGACTTTTGCTGTACCTGATCAATCTTTTGTATATCTAGTTTATGGAATTCAATATTAATCTTGTAACTTTTCTAGTAGACTAGCAGAAAGCATGCATGCATGGATGCAAATGTGTTGTGTGCATAGGCAATGGATCTATAGGAAATGGATGTATTTTTTTGATTTGTTTGCTACATATGCATACTTAATGATGAAACTTGTATATTTCAGAGAAATTAAATAGGAATTGCTCCTCTATGTATTTTTGGTAATTTTGTTTACTTCCTATTGAATGTGTTAATAGTGCTGAAAGAATGCATCTATAACAGTTGGAAACGATGGTACTTAGAAGTTTTTGTCTTAGGTTGATTTACTTGTTCTTTTTACAATGCATTGCTTTGATTCCTGTAGGGTAAACCAGAAGTCTCCCTGTTAAGTGAAGGTTGTTGTTGTAACAGTAACAGAAGATCTGAAGAAACCTGGAGATACCAACCGCAGTTTTAGAAGATCCAATGCTACATTTCTTTGTGGAAATCTTTATGTTCTTTGATTTTTTTTGTACACTTTGCTGGATATAAATTGTAATTAGACATATATCTTCTATCTTTCATATTTGATTGAATTATTCATGTATTTTTAGCATTTCGTGTGAATTATTAATAGTTTGTTTATGTATGTATTTGATATCTGTGTGTTTGAATTCTATTATTCCAAATAATACTTGGGCTCTCAAAAGGCAAAGGCCAAAACTGTACTGGTCTTCAAAAAGGCCATAGTCAGCAGGAAATGCTCTCGAAAGGCCTTGGCCCAGAACAAAAAGCCTGATCGAAATGCACTACAAAAGGCCACGGCCCAGTAAAAAAGGCATGGTCAAATAGACTGAAAAATAACATCGACCAAGAAAATAAAAAGGGTTTTTTTAGGCTTGGCCCATGTAGACGTCCATAATTATGTGGGATTTTAAAAAATGGGCTTAATTATTGGGCTAGGCCCATATAGAAGGCTGAAATGGACCGGGCTGGTTCTATGCCATGTCAGCTTTGCCACGTTGGATGTGATGTGGCTTGGCCAGACTGCGAGTGACCAAAAACATAGGTCACATACTCCAAGACCTTTTATTTTGGCTATAAAAGGTCAGATGTGTTCATTTGTGACGCTCGTAACCTGACCAACTGATTTGGTCACCGGAAGGTCACAAATGAACACATGTGACTTTTCAGTGACCTATATTGAGAGTCACAAGATAGCATATTTCTTGTAGTGACTCTTCCATTTTGAATTTTGTCGCACCCGGACTTCTAGAGGATACTCACCGTACGAACTGAACAGTATTTTGATTGGATTACGGGGCTTACCGGCACCCGCATCTCTTACGAGTAGGCCAACACTTATGTGTGACAACCAATCTTTACTATTCACCGTCGATGTAAACTATCCCGTAGAAATCAGGACACTACCATTGACGTACTTCATACCATACACACATGGTACGTCAACGGCTTTGAACAAGATGATAACATAACATCTCTCTAAGACACAAAAGATTGAAATAAGTTGCAACCGGCCCTCACTAGGGCAGAGACTAGCAAATACAATCATCCAGAGGACACATGTCCCAACATAACATCATCACAACTCAGCGGAAGCATTCAAAGGGTCTGAGTACAGACAAATCCAAATAGGCTTAAGAAGCCGGGAATGAAAGAAAGACGGAGCCCATCCACGATGTCTCGGATCCTGCCCGGGTCCGCTACCTACTCGTCAGCAGCCTCGTCAAACTCCACGTAGTAGCCGTCGCGGGGATCCTCGTAAGCGTAGTCTGCGGAAACCACAGCCCCAAAGGGGTCAGTACATAAACGTACTGGCAAGCAAGACTCACAATTCACCAAAATGTAACCCGTCAACACCAAGCACAGATGCCTTGGGTTCAACGGAAAGAAGGGATATAAAAGATGCTGCAACCGGCTGCACTAACCAACTACAGAACATACTACAACTTCTGGCTATCAGATAGGGGATAAGATAGCGTATCGTAACCAACTATAGCTAACCACCAAACAAACCCATCCTGGATCTCGCCCCTTATCCGAAGAAGCAATCCGAGGATAACTCACACAGTTGTATTAATGATGGATCAAGTTGTTGTATCAATAAGCCTATTACTAGTCAAGTTATCATTAGTTAGGTGTAAGTTGTTCTGGGTACTTGTTAGCCAGTACTTTCACCAAGTCAACCATAACCGCGGAAAACACGGCTTCTCGAGAAGATTTATCCCTGCAGGGGTGCACCAATTTGGCCGTACACGTAAGAATATCCCGCCAGGATGGAAATGCACTTCCACCAAGCGGGGCACTCTACACAACTCAACTCTTCTTCGCATCAAGCCCAAAGCACCACGTGCTGTGTGTGCGCGGCTAATCGAGCCCCACGAAGAAAAGGGGACCCTCATAGCACTGGAAGACCACGCCGCCCTAAATGCCGACTACAAAAGTTCCACCCTGGCCTCGGGTTCGTACCTGCATATGCGTGCATCAAATGGAAAGCCCGAACTAAGTGTGGTGATTTGGACGAGATGCGAATCGAATCAAATTGAGAGGGGCGCCCATACACGCTTCCCACATGCGGATAGTGCGCTCATCATGGATCAGTAGACAAGACCCTTTTCCTATTAGGGTCGACACTAGCAGGCCTCAAAACCACGCCGGGCCTCCTGCCGGTGCCTTATCAGCAATTTAGTATTACCTCAAATTAGCAGGTTGTTGTTTATCATCGAGCCCCAGAATATAAACAGATATGATAACAGAATGTAACTGATAACAGACTCGAGCAAAACAACCCTAAGCATGCTAGTAAGACACAGGCTCAACCAAGGGGGTGATGGGAGTGGAGGTGAGGCAATATCAGGGTTCAGGTTCATGTGATAGGTTCGTAACAGAAGCAACGATACATATGGCTAGCAGGAATAGACAACGGAAAGTATCGGTAACCAATGTTGAAAGGAACATAATGGTTCATGTGAGTGATAACTTGCCTGCAAACTCAGCAGCCGGGTACTAAGCTAGATCCTCAGAAGGGGTGTCGTAAAGATCGTCGGTCTCAACGTCGTCGTCTATCCGAGAAGAAGCAAACAAACAATACAGGAGAAAAACAATCAATATCATGGCCTAGTGCACAATCATGGGATGATGCATGTCAAGTTAATAGATGCATCAAAATAAACTAATTGACATGGTAACACAATTTAAATGGACACATATGCAATTTTGAGTTGCATATGAAAAGCCCATGGATTTTTGGTTAGATTATTTGTTTTCCAACTAATCAACAGGTGCCAGTGGTTTAGTATGATGCATGCATGAGGAAAACAACAAAATAACAACAATAGAACCAATTTAAAATGAGGTTTAGCAATTTAGAATTTTATTCATTAATTTAGGGAATTTTTGGTGCCTTAAAGGTGACACACAAGTATTTGTTGTTTTCAACCATTTAAATTGTTCAAAACAAATAACAAAATTCATATTTGAAGAGATCATGAAATTTTAGGTGGATTACATGTTTCAAAATATTTGAAAAAGGCATTAGGATGAATTTATTATGACTTAAGCCAAATTAAACAAGTTTTAAATGAATTTAAAACAAGCATGAATTTTATTTGAATTTTATTTGCTCAAAACATAAATTCAAACTCACATTTGAAAAGTTTATACTTTGGTGGGTTGAAAACATATTTTGCATGTTCAAAAATAATTTAAATTGAGCAAGTTATGATTTTAGCAATTTTAAATGATTTAAATAAGGTTTAAATTATTTAAGCAAATTAAATTATTCAAACCATGAAACAAAATTTATATTTGAATAGGTTATTTGAAATAGCATTGAAAACATATTTTATTTGCATGATTTGGATTTATTATGATTTAGTTATGGAATTTAGAAAATTGCATTTGAATTATTTGAATTTGAAATTTAAATGCATTTGAAAATTTCAAAACAGTACACAAATGGACTATTTGGATAGACAATTTAATTTAGAACAATAAACATATTTTACTTTTGTTATTTAGAGTTATAGATTAAAAGTTATTAACAAATTAAAATTGAGGACCAAACTGTAATTAAAAAGGTTCTATTTTTGAAAGAGAAACGTGTTAAAACATTTGTTACCGTGCAGTGGGCTAGCCACAGCCACTGCACGTGGGCCTGGGGGGCCAGCGTGGCGTGTGCGTGCTTGCGTGGCCACCAGGGTCACTGCCTGGTGGACCCTGCCTGTCAGCCACAGAGGAAAAAAAGGTGGGATTAATCGCAACGCGAGGGATTCGAACCCACGCCCTCGCTGCGCGCTGCGTTAGACTGAACCAGTGCGGTGTGTGCGTTTCGTTGTCAGTATACGCGATTCAGAGAGGATAAGTTTCAGATCCAGGTTAACTGAACCCAAACTGACGCGCCACGACTGAACTTTGACAGTGAAGCTTCACCGTCGACGAGCGGTGGTGCCGCGCTCGTGGCTGCTGCACGGTGGTGGTGCTGTGCGTGTGATGGATGGATGCGTGGTGCAGAGGCGTGCACGGTGCAACATAGAGGAAAGGGGACGGTGGCTCACCGCGGAATGGAGGCGTTGCAGAGCTCGGGGCAGAGGGCGACGACCGTGGCGTGGACAAGGACGGCGGAGAAGAACCAGTACGTCTCCGAGGTGTCTCCGGTGTCGAAACGGTAGCGGGGGAAGGTGTGGTCCGATTCCAGGGTTTAGGTGGGTAGATGGGTGGCTGCCGCGGTGGTTGTCATCAGAGTTCAGAGGGGAGAAACTCCGGCGAGGGGAAACAGAGCGAGGGAGGTGGTCGGGAGAGGGGCAGACGGCGGCGGGAGCTCGAGGGAGAGGGGAACTAGGGCTTAGGGCAAGGCTCGAGGCCCTAGGGAGGCTTTATAGGGGCAGAGGGGCGCGGACGGCCGTCGGTGGCGCTCTCCTGCCGCCGTGGCACGGTCCGATGGCCGCCGTACACGATGGTGACGGCAGAAAAGAACGAAAGAAAAAAAACGAACCGTTTTTTGAGTAAGTGGCGGGCAGGGCTTGCCGCGCGAGGGGAAAGAAATGGAGAAGTGGGCTGGGCGCAGCCCACTCTCCCTGTTGGCGCCAAAAATTCGTTTTAAAATTTTTATTTCTCCTCTTTTTTTTTTGCTGAAATAGTAATTGGAAGGAAAAGATGGTTTTTAGGTTAGTAAAAAAAATTGGAAAAATTATGGGGAGTTCCTTAGGCCATTTGCAAACAGGTGTTAACTTTTATTTCCAAAAAGTTTGAAATTTGTTTGCTGTTTGAATTTAAACCAAATTTGGGTGAAATCTTAATATTAAATGATCATTAATAAAAACCAAGTTTTAAATAGGGTAACCCCTATGTTAATTATAACCATTGATTAAATTTGTTTTATAATTTGCATGAATTCAAATTGGTTGTTGTTTGATGCTTGATTTGAATTTTTAATATGATTTGGAATTTAAATGATTGATTTAAAACCATCATTTTAACAAGTGATCACTATGGAATAAAATGAAATAAATTGGTTGTTTTTATTTGTGATTTTTATTTCAAATGTTGTAACAGAGCAAGTATGAAACAATCATTTGAATAAGGGTTGAATTTGAATTGTGAAAACAGGGAAAAACAGATGCAACAATTAAGAAACAAATGCAAACAACATGAAAACAATATGATGACATGATGCAATACTTTAATAAACATGAAACAAACATTCTAAGGGGTGGTTTTTCATACTTGGGATGTTACAAAACGCCCCCCCTTGAAGGAATCGCGCCCCGAGATTCCTACTGAGAAAGGAAAAGGTCCGGATACTTCTTGCGAAGATCCTCTTCGGTCTCCCACGTTGCCTCTTTATCGGAATGATGCGACCGCTGCACTTTCAAGAACTTGGTGCTCTTGTTGCGAGTCTTACGCTCGGTCTCATCGAGAATACAAACAGGGTGCTCCTCATAAGATAGATCATCTTGCAGTTCAATGGAATCATGATCAACTGCACGATCTGGATCCTTGAAGCACTTCTTGAGTTGTGAGACGTGAAACACATCGTGCACCTTCGATAGTTTTTCTGGAAGTTCAAGACGATAAGCATTTTCTGCCCGCCTTGAGAGAATGTTGAAAGGACCAATGTATCTTGGTGCAAGCTTTCCTTTCACACCAAAACGATGAGTGCCTCTGAGGGGAGTTACACGGAGATATGCCTTGTCACCAGGTGCATAGATCATATCCCTGTGCTTGCTGTCATAGTAACTCTTCTGACGAGACTGAGCAATCTTGAGATTGTCACGAATGATGTGAACTTTCTCTTCGGCTTCCTTAACAATGTCAGGACCTAAGAGTGAACGTTCACCAGCTCCAGACCAATTGATTGGACTCCTGCATCTGCGGCCATAGAGTGCTTCAAATGGTGCCATGCCTAGGCTTGCCTGGTAGCTGTTGTTGTAGGAGAATTCAGCATATGGAAGGCAATCCTCCCATTTCATGCCAAAGGAGATACCACATGCTCTGAGCATATCCTCGAGAATCTGATTGACTCTTTCGACTTGCCCCTGAGACTGAGGGTGATAAGCTGTGCTGAACAGAAGTTTGGTGCCCAATGCTTCTTGAAAGCTTTTCCAGAAACGAGAAGTGAATATACTTCCACGGTCTGAGCTTATTTCCAATGGAACACCATGAAGAGGAACGATCTTTGCTGTGTAGAGCTCTGCTAACTGGCTAGCTGAGATTGTTTCTTTGACAGCAAAGAAGTGAGCTACTTTAGTGAGACGATCAATAACAACGAAGATTGCATCGTTGCCCTTCTTGGACTATGGAAAACCAGTAACGAAGTCCATTTCGATCATGTCCCACTTCCACTCAGGAATTTTGAGAGGTTGGAGTAGACCTGCTGTTTTCTGATGGACTGCCTTAACACGTTGACAAACGTCGCATTCAGAAACGTATTGAGCAATTTCACGTTTCATGCCAGGCCACCAATACAGTGTCTTAAGATCCTGTTACATCTTTGTACTTCCAGGGTGGATGGAAAGAGGAGTTTCATGAGCCTCCTTGAGAATGACATCTTTGAGACTTTGAACTTGAGGAACTGCAATGCGTCCTTCGAAGAACACAGTTCTTTTATCATCAACTGAGAAGGACTTGAATTTCTCCTTGCCTTCTTTGATGTGTTCTACCATCTTCTTGATTTCAGCGTCACGAAGTTGTTCAGAACGAATCTTGTCCTCGAGAGTTGGACTGGCTGTCAAGCTAGCAAGGTAGCCTTGAGGAACAAGACCAAGGTTCAGCTTCTGGAATTCTTCATGAAGTGGAGGTTGGCTTTCCATGATCATGAGATTATTGCAATATGACTTGCGACTGAGAGCATCGGCCATAACATTAGCCTTGCCTGGAGTGTAAGAAATGGTGAGATCAAAGTCTTTAATCTTTTCAATCCATCTCCTTTGCCTGAGGTTTAGATCTGGTTGAGTGAAGATGTATTTCAGACTCTTATGATCGGAAAAGATTTCAGTTTTGTTACCCAACAAGTATTGTCTCCATTTCTTGAGGGCAAACACAACTGCTGCAAGTTCAAGGTCATGTGTGGGATAGTTTTGCTCATGTGGGTTCAACTGACGTGAAGCATAAGCCACAACTTGACGTTCTTGCATAAGAACTGCACCTAGACCTTGGAGAGATGCATCACAGAATATCTGGAAAGGTTTGGTAGTATCTGGGCCAACCAGAACTGGGGTAGAAGTGAGTTTAGTCTTCAAGAGATTGAAACTATCATCACATTGTGGAGTCCAAACGAACTTCTTGTCCTTCTTTGTGATATCAGTGAGAGGTTTGGCAATCTTGGAAAAGTTTTGGACGAAACGACGACAATAGCTAGCCAAGCCAAGAAAGCTTCTAACTTGTTTTACCGTCTTAGGAGGTTTCCAATCAACAATTGGTTTAACCTTTTCTGGATCAATGGCTATGCCCTTGGCAGAGATGACATGACCAAGGTAAGCAACTTCTGGAATCCAGAACTCACATTTGGAGAATTTGGCATATAGACGATGCTCGCGAAGTTTCATGAGAGTGAGACGAAGGTGTTCTCAATGCTCTTCCTCAGATTTTGAGTAGACCAGAATATCATCGAGATATACCACAACGAACTTGTCGAGGTATTCATGGAAGACAGAATTCATGAACTTGCCGGTGCATTGGTTAGACCAAAGGACATGACGGTGTATTCATATAGACCGTACCGAGTGGTGAAAGCTGTTTTTGGAATATCTTCCTTTCTGATCTTTATTTGATGGTAACCCATCCTCAAGTCCAACTTTGAGAATATTGAGGCTCCAGCAAGTTGGTCAAAAAGATCATCGATACGAGGAATTGGATACTTGTTCTTGATGGTTTTCTCGTTGAGAGGACGATAGTCAACCACGAGTCTTTTTGTTTGATCCTTCTTGGCAACGAACAGAGTTGGGCAACCCCAAGCGGAGGAACTAGGTTGAATGTAACCTTTCTCCATGTACATATCGATTTGCTCCTTCAACAATTTCAGTTCAGGAGGTGCTATCTTGTATGGATGCTTAGATATTGGAGCAGTACCTGGTTCAAGCTCGATCACGAACTCGACTGCTCTGTCCGGAGGCATCCCTGGCAAATCTTCTGGAAAGACGTAAGGGAATTCACAAACCACCGGAACATTTTCGAGCAGAGGTAGAGGTTTAGCATCCAGGGTGTACAGCTGAACATAACTTGATTCATTTGGAGAATAGACTATCTGGCCAGACGGGTGGAACAGAGTTATCGACTTCTTAGCACAATCAATCGTAGCTTTATTGTCCTTCAACCAATCCATGCCAAGAATGACATCAATGTCAGAATTGCCAAGCAGAATGAGGGAAGCAAGGAATATGTGACCTCCAATTAGGATCAGATTCTCATGACTGATCTTGGAAGTTTGCATAGTTGCTCCAGGGGAGTTTACTACTAGCGGGGAACCCAAACCAACAAAAGGTAGTTTAACTGCTGTCGCAAAGATCTTTGACACGAAAGAATGCGATGCTCCGGTATCAAACAACACTTTAGCTGGGTTAGAGTTAACGGGGAATGTACCGAGAACGACGTCAGCAGCTTCCTCAGCTTTGTCGACCTTGATATGATTCACCCTCGCGGTCCTCCCGACAGGCCTGTTGTTGGAGTTGAAGGCTTTAGCCGGGGGAGCACGAACCATTGCCTGGTTGGTGTTGGGGCGAGGAGGTGGTGGAGGTAGCTGCCTCTGAGTGCACTTATCAGCATAGTGCCCTATCTGCTTGCATTTGTAGCAAGTGACGACACGAGGTGCATCTGGCCTTGGCTGCCCCATTGAGAACCTCTGAGCCTGCATCTGAGCTGGGTTGGGTGGGCGGGAAACGAAGCCTTGAGAAGCTTGGGCATATGGAGCCCTAGTGACAGCACCATTTGGCACCCAGATGCGGCGTTTCTGCGGAGGGGTGGTCATGTTGGAGGAGGAACCACCCTCACGCGAGTGCTTGCGCGACTCTTCGAACGCCTTGCGCCCATTCTCCTCATTGAGCGCTGTGTTCACGAGCTCCTCGAAGTCCTTGCACTTGATGTTGGTGAGAGCGTACTTCAGCTCCGGGTTAAAACCTCGGCGGAACCTTGCCATCTTCTTGACCTTAGTGGACACCTCATCACCAGCGTAACGAGCGAGGCGATTGAACTCATTCTGGTAGCCAATGACGTCCAGCTTGCCCTGCTTAAGAGAGCAGAACTCTTCACGCATCCTTTCCATGAGACCATCTGGGATGTGGTGCTTCAGGAAGGCATCCTTGAAACAACCCCAGGTGATTGGGTATCCAGCTCTCATGGTCTGATAGTTCTCCCACCAAGTGGCTGCCTGACCCTTCAGTAGGTAGGTGGCATACTTGACTTTATCCTCCTCAGCAACGTGAGCAATGTCCAGAGCCCTGGCCATCTCCCGGATCCAGTCATCAGCATCCAGAGGCTCCCGTGTTGCCACGAAAGCTCTCGGCCCCAGACTCAGAAACTCCTTGATGCTGACTCGCGGAGCATTCTGGTTGTTGTGCTGGTTAGCCTGGATCTGGGCCATCTGAGTCACGACCTGAGTCATCTGAGTCAACAGCTCCGTGAGCGGAGGTGGTTCGGGCGGGTTGCTCCTTGTTGGCGGAATCCTGAATAGACATGCATTTTAGCACAACAATAGAAAAGGATAGACTTGGTAACCGAAAGAGAGATTATTCCGACGCATGAATAGATAACCAACAGGTACATCATCACATGTTCAAATACATCAGAATATCCAACAGACCAATACATGGTTCGAAAGCCAAAGGATAACTAAACATAGCTATGAATGGATACATCGGTACTCCCATGCTCATCATGCAGGACGGCGGTGAGTAGTACGACGAGAGATACGGTGAGGAGAAATCCCACGGAAGTAGGTAGAACGACGATCCACGTAGATCGGGACTGCTCTGAGAGCGACTCTCGGTGTGGTGAAGTAGAAAGCGTCGTCTCCCTGTGCTCCAAAGCGTGGAATCCCAGTGTAACCAGCTCCGAGGTTGAGGAGGGGACCTCTGATCGGCTCGTAACCTCCAGCATCTGGCAAACTACGTCCAACTGTCTGATGGAAACGTGCAAAGCGCTCATCTCCAACAAAGTCTGTGGTGTACGTAGCCAGACGAGTCAAAGCAAGGTAGAGCTTCTCCCTGACTGAGGCCAACTCCTGAGAAAGTGTGGTGGCAACAGCGTCACTGTGCCTCACAAACTGAGCGGTGGTGTGCAGCCTGGTGTTATCATGATCGTAGACATCCAGGTTGTCGTAGAGGGTGAAGTGAGCTCCCGCTGAAGTGATGTAACCACGGGGGATGTGGCGATAGATAGAATCGTCAAATCCCCAGTAGTCAGCACGAAAGACGGTGAGACTCACGTAAGCTGCCTGCTGCACGACCATATCCACTGTGGAACCTACTGCCTCGTAGCGGTGGACAACGCTCATGCCATCATCTGACAGAATGTAGACGATAGCCTAGTAGTAGGTCTGGTCAAACTCTCGCTGCTGCTCGTAGACCTGGTACTCTGGTGCCCAATGGAACCCCAGATAAGTGACCATGTCTCTCAGCATCTCCGGATAACCGGCAGTGCTCTCACAACGAGTCATCCGAACCACCTGCGGGAAGAACCTGAGATCCATCTGCAGATGATCGGGGAAGTTTTGATTAGACGCCGGTAGAAGAACTGAAGTGGAAAGCAACAACAAGGTTCAACGGACGAAAAAGATGTTGAGAAGAACAGGATATCGAAGCAACAACGGGAAACACGAGACCAAAACTCCTGAGGTACTACGGAAAAACCCATCCGGGCTTCTAAAGGATCAATATCTACTGCTTAAGGGATAGAGGATTTGCTTCCGGGGCTTACACGCCTCCGTTCTCAATCATGAGTAGGCAACATGATAAATCATGTCACAACCACCTCCATTCCTATGGTCTAGTAGATATAACTATCCCAGAGAAAACAGGATTCGTGAAATCCTAACTTGAAAGTTTAGGTGAGAAGGGAAAACAACGTTGCACTACCTTACCAGAAAAGGGTGGGTGGGTTGGGAAAGAAGAAAAATGGCAGAATTCCTACTCTCACGTTTCATTTTTCCTACATAGCTACAAAATAGTTTCTAGACTCAACTGCGACCAATAAAAGGGATCCTACAGGCAGACAGGCTCTGATACCATTTGTCGCACCCGGACTTCTAGATGATACTCACCGTACGAACTGAACAGTATTTTGATTGGATTACGGGGCTTACCGGAACCCGCATCTCTTACGAGTAGGCCAACACTTATGTGTGACAACCAATCTTTACTATTCACCGTCGATGTAAACTATCCCGTATAAATCAGGACACTACCATTGACGTACTTCATACCATACACACATGGTACGTCAACGGCTTTGAACAAGATGATAACATAACATCTCCCTAAGACACAAAAGATTGAAATAAGTTGCAACTGGCCCGCACTAGGGAAGAGACTAGCAAATACAATCATCCAGAGGACACATGTCCCAACATAACATCATTACAACTCAGCGGAAGCATTCAAAGGGTCTGAGTACAGACAAATCCAAATAGGCTTAAGAAGCCGGGAATGAAAGAAAGACGGAGCCCATCCACGATGTCTCGGATCCTGCCCGGGTCCGCTACCTACTCGTCAGCAGCCTCGTCAAACTCCACGTAGTAGCCATCGCGGGGATCCTCGTAAGCGTAGTCTGCGGAAACCACAGCCCCAAAGGGGTCAGTACATAAACGTACTGGCAAGCAAGACTCACAGTTCACCAAAATGTAACCCGTCAACACCAAGCACAGATGCCTTGGGTTCAACGGAAAGAAGGGATATAAAAGATGCTGCAACCGGCTGCACTAACCAACTACAGAACATACTACAACTTCTGGCTATCAGATAGGGGATAAGATAGTGTATCGTAACCAACTATAGCTAACCACCAAACAAACCCATCCTGGATCTCGCCCCTTATCCGAAGAAGCAATCCGAGGATAACTCACACAGTTGTATTAATGATGGATCAAGTTGTTGTATCAATAAGCCTATTACTAGTCAAGTTATCATTAGTTAGGTGTAAGTTGTTCTGGGTACTTGTTAGCCAGTACTTTCACCAAGTCAACCATAACCGCGGAAAACACGGCTTCTCGAGAAGATTTATCCCTGCAGGGGTGCACCAATTTGGCCGTACACGTAAGAATATCCCGCCAGGATGGAAATGCACTTCCACCAAGCGGGGCACTCTACACAACTCAACTCTTCTTCGCATCAAGCCCAAAGCACCACGTGCTGTGCGTGCGCGGCTAATCGAGCCCCACGAAGAAAAGGGGACCCTCATAGCACTGGAAGACCACGCCGCCCTAAATGCCGACTACAAAAGTTCCACCCTGGCCTCGGGTTCGTACCTGCATATGTGTGCATCAAATGGAAAGCCCGAACTAAGTGTGGTGATTTGGACGAGATGCGAATCGAATCAAATTGAGGGGGGCGCCCATACACGCTTCCCACATGCGGATAGTGCGCTCATCATGGATCAGTAGACAAGACCCTTTTCCTATTAGGGTCGACACTAGCAGGCCTCAAAACCACGCCGGGCCTCCTGCCGGTGCCTTATCAGCAATTTAGTATTACCTCAAATTAGCAGGTTGTTGTTTATCATCGAGCCCCAGAATATAAACAGATATGATAACAGAATGTAACTGATAACAGACTCGAGCAAAACAACCCTAAGCATGCTAGTAAGACACAGGCTCAACCAAGGGGGTGATGGGAGTGGAGGTGAGGCAATATCAGGGTTCAGGTTCATGTGATAGGTTCGTAACAGAAGCAACGATACACATGGCTAGCAGGAATAGACAACGGAAAGTATCGGTAACCAATGTTGAAAGGAACACAATGGTTCATGTGAGTGATAACTTTCCTGCAAACTCAGCAGCCGGGTACTGAGCTAGATCCTCAGAAGGGGTGTCGTAAAGATCGTCGGTCTCAACGTCGTCGTCTATCCAAGAAGAAGCAAACAAACAATACAGGAGAAAAACAATCAATATCATGGCCTAGTGCACAATCATGGGATGATGCATGTCAAGTTAATAGATGCATAAAAATAAACTAATTGACATGGTAACACAATTTAAATGGACACATATGCAATTTTGAGTTGCATATGAAAAGCCCATGGATTTTTGGTTAGATTATTTGTTTTCCAACTAATCAACAGGTGCCAGTGGTTTAGTATGATGCATGCATGAGGAAAACAACAAAATAACAACAATAGAACCAATTTAAAATGAGGTTTAGCAATTTAGAATTTTATTCATTAATTTAGGGAATTTTTGGTGCCTTAAAGGTGACACACAAGTATTTGTTGTTTTCAACCATTTAAATTCATATTTGAAGAGATCATGAAATTTTGGGTGGATTGCATGTTTCAAAATATTTGAAAAAGGCATTAGGATGAATTTATTATGACTTAAGCAAAATTAAACAAGTTTTAAATGAATTTAAAACAAGCATGAATTTTATTTGAATTTTATTTTCTCAAAACATAAATTCAAACTCACATTTGAAAAGTTTATACTTTGGTGGGTTGAAAACATATTTTGCATGTTCAAAAATAATTTAAATTGAGCAAGTTATGATTTTAGCAATTTTAAATGATTTAAATAAGGTTTAAATTATTTAAGCAATTTAAATTATTCAAACCATGAAACAAAATTTATATTTGAATAGTTTATTTGAAATAGCATTGAAAACATATTTTATTTGCATGATTTGGGTTTATTATGATTTAGTTATGGAATTTAGAAAACTGCATTTGAATTATTTGAATTTGAAATTTAAATGCATTTGGAAATTTCAAAACAGTACACAAATGGACTATTTGGATAGACAATTTAATTTAGAACAATAAACATATTTTACTTTTGTTATTTAGAGTTATAGATTAAAAGTTATTAACAAATTAAAATTGAGGACCAAACTGTAATTAAAAAGGTTCTATTTTTGAAACAGAAACGTGTTAAAACATTTGTTACCGTGCAGTGGGCTAGCCACAGCCACTGCACGTGGGCCTGGGGGGCCAGCGTGGCGTGTGCGTGCTTGCGTGGCCACCAGGGTCACTGCCGGGTGGACCCTGCCTGTCAGCCACAGAGGAAAAAAAGGTGGGATTAATCGCAGCGCAAGGGATTCGAACCCACGCCCTCGCTGCGCGCTGCGTTAGACTGAACCAGTGCGGTGTGTGCGTTTCGTTGTCAGTATACGCGATTCAGAGAGGATAAGTTTCAGATCCAGGTTAACTGAACCCAAACTGACGCGCCACGACTGAACTTTGACAGTGAAGCTTCACCGGCGACGAGCGGTGGTGCCGTGCTCGTGGCTGCTGCACGGTGGTGGTGATGTGCGTGTGATGGATGGGTGCGTGGTGCAGAGGCGTGCACGGTGCAACAGAGAGGAAAGGGGACGGTGGCTCACCGCGGAATGGAGGCGTTGCAGAGCTCGGGGCAGACGGCGGCGACCGCGGCGTGGACGAGGACGGCGGGGAAGAACCAGTACGTCTCCGAGGTGTCTCCGGTGTCGAAACGGTAGCGGGGGAAGGTGTGGTCCGATTCCAGGGTTTAGGTGGGTAGATGGGTGGCTGCTGTGGTGGTTGTCATCGGAGTTCAGACGGGAGAAACTCCGGCGAGGGGAAACAGAGTGAGGGAGGTGGTCGGGAGAGGGGCAGACGGCGGCGGGAGCTCGAGGGAGAGGGGAACTAGGGCTTAGGGCAAGGCTCGAGGCACTAGGGCGGCTTTATAGGGGCAGAGGGGCGCGGATGGCCGTCAGTGGCGCTCTCCTGCCGCCATGGCACGCTCCGATGGCCGCCGTACACGATGGTGACGGCAGAAAAGAACGAAAGAAAAAAAACGAACCGCTTTTTGAGTAAGTGGCGGGCTGGGCTTGCCGCGCGAGGGGAAAGAAATGGAGAAGTGGGCTGGGCGCAGCCCACTCTCCCTGTTGGCGCCAAAAATTCGTTTTAAAATTTTTATTTCTCCTCTTTTTTTTTGCTGAAATAGTAATTGGAAGGAAAAGATGGTTTTTAGGTTAGTAAAAAAAATTGGAAAAATTAGGGGGAGTTCCTTAGGCCATTTGCAAACATGTGTTAACTTTTATTTTCAAAAAGTTTGAAATTTGTTTGCTGTTTGAATTTAAACCAAATTTGGGTGAAATCTTAATATTAAATGATCATTAATAAAAACCAACTTTTAAATAGGGTAACCCCTATGTTAATTATAACCATTGATTAAATTTGTTTTATAATTTGCATGAATTCAAATTGGTTGCTATTTGATGCTTGATTTGAATTTTTAATATGATTTGGAATTTAAATGATTGATTTAAAACCATCATTTTAACAAGTGATCACTATGGAATAAAATGAAATAAATTGGTTGTTTTTATTTGTGATTTTTATTTCAAATGTTGTAACAGAGCAAGTATGAAACAATCATTTGAATAAGGGTTGAATTTGAATTGTGAAAACAGGGAAAAACAGATGCAACAATTAAGAAACAAATGCAAACAACATGAAAACAATATGATGACATGATGCAATACTTTAATAAACATGAAACAAACATTCTAAGGGGTGGTTTTTCATACTTGGGATGTTACAAAACGCCCCCCTTGAAGGAATCGCGCCCCGAGATTCCTACTGAGAAAGGAAAAGGTCCGGATACTTCTTGCGAAGATCCTCTTTGGTCTCCCACGTTGCCTCTTTATCGGAAAAGGTCCGGAACTCGGGGTCGACCTGGACCTTCTTGGTTTCCTGAGATGCCTGGAATGCGGTCCCGTGTTGGGTACTCGGCACGCCATGCGCGCCAGCTTGCGCGGATTGCGCCATGGCCACCACCTCATACATCTTCTTCTTCTCGGCAGCAATCACCATCGACTCCGCCAACTGGGAACCAGCAGAGGCACACTCCATGGACTTCTTGTAATCACCAGAGATAGTAATTATGCCATTGGGACCAGGGATCTTCATCTTCAGATATGCAACATGAGTAGAGGCCATGAACTTGCTCAGAGCAGGCCTGCCGAGTAGAGCATGGTAAGGGCTCTGATGATCAACCACTTCGAACTGCAGGCGCTCTGTGCGGCAGTTCTCCCTGGTGCCGAATAGCACATCTATCCACACTCGGCCAATCGGGTTGCACGAGATCCCGGGCACAATGCCATGGAAAGTGGTCTTGCTGGGCAGCATCATGTTCTCGGCCAGCCCAAGCTTCTCGAGTGTGTCTTTGTACACGATGTTGATGCTGCTGCCGTTGTCGATTAGCACCTTGCTGAACCTCACATTCTTCTCGGGACCCAGGAAGGTAGGAACCAACACCAAGGCGTAGCTACCCGGATTGGGCATCACCTTGGGATGATCTACTCGGGACCACCTGATCTCCTGGTCACACCAATACATGTAGTGAGGGACAGCAGGAATCACTGCATTGACCTCCATAGCACGCCTGTGCTGTGATTGCTTGTCGACTGGCTCAGAGGTGAAGATCATGTAGCTCTCGTGGTGCTCTTGGTACTGGTTGGAGCCTCCGCCCCCATTGTTGCCGTTGTTGTTGTTGTCCTGGTATTTGTTGCTGCCTCTGTTGTTGTTGCGGTTGTAGTTGTTGTTGTTGTTGCGGTAGCTCTCATTGTTGAAGTGACGGTTGGCTCCTAAAGCCACTTGGTTCACATTTTCTCTTCTCGGGAACACTGGCGGCCGAGCTGCGGGTGCGCGAGTAGGCTGCACATTGGCATTGGCCGCTGGCAGAGGAGGAGGAGGAGGCAAGCCATTATTCTTGATCACATCCCACCACTCGCACTGCCGAGTAGTGTGGTTAGCAGGCCTTGAGGGGTGGTGAGTGTGAAAACTGCATGGGCCATCCTTCATGTCGTCAAAGACGAACTTCCTCGGCTGCTCGGAGTTGCCGCTACCCGACTGAGGAGTACGGAATGGTTTCTTGTTGCCTTGGCCCTGGTTCTGGTTCTGCCCGTAGGCTCTAGTAGGTTTCTGCCTTTGGCTACCACCAGCTCCAACAGTCACTGCATTCACCTCTTCAGGGTCATACCGAGTATCTATTCGGTCACCCCTGCGCTTGTTGCGGAACTCGTTGCGCTTGCTGCTGCTGAAGTTTCTTCTCGGCTCAGAGGAGTCCATCAGGGGCTGAGTAGGATCACCGAGTGCGTACTGATCCTCAATCTTGATGGTCTCCGCCAGAGTGTTTGGCATCTCCCTCTGCAACCTCTGCCACAGCATACTGCCATGCCTGCAACCCTGCGCAAACCAAGTGATGGCATGGGCTTCATTCACACCTTCACAGAGCAAGGTGGGCGCCAACTGTCGTGGTGGTGTCACGGCAGATGCCATAGGATGGCTAAAGATGTGGGGACGAAGGACGCTGGATGTGCTCGGGGAGGGATCACGCGACGAGTAGCCGCGTGGAGTAAGAACTAAACACTGCAAACAACACGATCTACCCAGGTTCAGGGCCCTCGTGAGGAGGTAAAACCCCTACTCCTTCCTTTTTCTATGTATTCTGATGTCTCACCGAGTAGCCACAGTAAAATGTTCTTGCTACCGAGTAGCCACTCTTCTCTCTTTGTGATGAACTAGGTCAAGAATCTAGGGTTTCCTGTGTCCCAGCATGCGATCCCTCACGCAGGAGGCGGCGGGGCACCTTATATACACGGTGCCCAGCCGGATACGTCCAAATACGGACAAGTGTCGACATAGTGTGCACATCGTCCTTCTTCCGAGTTCTCGCTGACAGCTTTGGTTCCTAATCTTGGCTGCATCCGGAAAGTCGTTGGGCAAAACCAAGGGGACAGTCTGGTATCACTGTGCCAAACACAGAGTAGGGCCCCCCTTATCCTGCGACCGCCTGCTTCCACACTGTCGCTGTCAGGCAGGCCGGTCCCAGATGAACAGTGGTTCGAACAGTGCCAAGTACGGACCCAGGATACGCGGGATCCTGTGTCAGAACGACTCCTTTGACTTCTGACCCGAGTAGATTCCCGCGAATCTTACTCGGACCAGCTCTTCTACTCGAACGGACATAACTTGCTTGATATCTCCTTCTGGTCATCTTTTCGTAAGACCGAGTAGCAGTCGACCGGGTAGCAAGTACCGGGTAGGCGGCTACTCGACCAAACTTCTCTTCTGACTGTTGCCTTTACCACTTGCCTTTACCCTACTCGGGGGTAATCCCCCGACAGCAGTCCCCGAAGCTGGTAGAGTGTTGCGAACTCGTTCACTAGGCTCTGCCAGCTTAAAACCAATCTTTGCAACACCGCCCTTGACCCTCAAGATGCCGAGTGAAACCTCCGAGTAGCACTCTGGAAAGTACCTTGGGTCTCTTTTCTTTCGAATAGGGCTAGTCTCCTTCAAGCAGAGTCTCTGTAGCGCAGAGCACAATCCAGCCTTCCGTGCTGCAACTGGACACGTGTCAAGTATCCGCGACCCCGACGTCTCGCTGCCCAGGACACGACGTGCCACGCGCCCAGTTTTCACGGAGTGGGCCCACCGGCTCGTCATGTCCCATCAAGCGCAGTAATAGCCCACGATCTGGTCGTGGGATCAATTGTGGTCGTTACGCGCGCGTCCCGCGCTTGTGTGCGTTTCTAACCGGCCACAGACCCCACCACACGAGAGTTATGGCCACGATCGATCCCACTACCCCGATGGTAACGGTAATCTGAGGAGAGGATATAAATACCCCCATCGGTAACTTCCTCTTCTCCTTCCTCCGTACTTTCCTCTTTCGCCTCTCTGTTTCTTCTCCGCCGCCGAGCTCTCCGCCGCCGCGCAACTCTTTGCGCCGCCGCGGATTCATTCTCTCCACCAGATTCTTCCAAACTTTCCACCACTTTCTCACTCGCTGCCATGGCTGCTCGCGCCGGCTGGGCTGGTTCTGATGTCACCGTCGACGATTGCTCCTGGCTCGTGAACACCCGGAGGGTTCCTCCTGGTGTTCAATGCCGACCGTACGACGGCGAAATCGTTCCGGCCCCGCGGGAGGGCGAGCACGTCGTCTTCCTCGCGCACTTCGCGCGAGGATTCGGCCTGCCAGCTTCCGATTTCCTCCGTTCCTTTCTGGATTACTTCGGTGTTCAAATGCATCATCTCCCCCCAAATGCAGTCATCTTCCTCGCTTATCACATCGTGGTGTGCGAGGCCTTTCTTGGCGTCCGCCCCACGGTGCAGACATGGTTGAAGTACTTCCACCTCCGCCAGCAGAGCAAAGGGAAGAAGGACGGCGCGGCCGCTGGCAGCCGGGTAACCGACACCGGCAGCGCCATGATGGTGCAGCGGACGGGAACCAATCACCCTCGCATCAAGGGCTTGGATTCCGTCCGTATGTGGCAAAATCCTTCCTCTATGTGAAGAATATCCCCGCCACGAAGGGGGGAAAGGTAACGGACCGCATCAATCTGCCTGCTTGGAGCAACCGAGCTCCATCCGGGCAGAATTGGAAGACGAAGCCCTCCAACGACCGCAACGCAGTACAGATGGAGGAGCGGCTCGCTGAACTAATCGGAGAGGGCCTCAAGAGCGATGATCCCGTCGCCTGCTGGATCCGGAACCGGGTGCTGCCTCTGCAGCAGCGCTCCCACCCAATGTGCTACTTGGGAGGCCCCCGCGATTGCACTCGGACGACCACATTCGAGCTCAGCAACGCGGACGTCGCCGCGCATGCAAGGTCCATCCTAACCACAAGCGTCCGAGATAACTGGCAGTATGGGTTCATCCCCTTCAGCCGCACGAAGCCGATTCCTCGGGTACGTTCTCCTTATTCCGCTCCCAATATACGCAATCCGAGTAGAGAGCCTTCTCTCCTTGCTGCGACTAGCAATCGCATTCTGCGCCGAGTAGAGCACTCTGCAGAACTGCTTAGGCTTGATATGCTTGATGTTTGCACGCCTTGTCGAGTAGCATACTTAGGAGAAATACTTAGGCTTAATGTGCTTGTTGTTTGCACGCCTTGTCGAGTAGGACACTTAGCAAATTTCCCTAGGCTTAGTGTGCTTTGTGTTTGCACGCCCATCCGGGTAGAATGCCTTCACGCTACTCGGCTAATTTTGCGATGTTTCTCTGTCCTTCAGGGCCTTGACCGCCAGCTTGCTGAGAGCTGTGAGCGCTTCGAGGGCAACTGGTCATCTGACCGAGAAGAAGATGACCAGGCCTCCTTCGAGACCGCGGACAAGCTCGATCCTCCTGTAGCCGCCCAGGCGAGTGATCATCACGCGGAATCGTCTCTTCGTGACTGGTCCGAGGATGAAGGTGAAGGTAATAGCACTTATCCCCTCTGGTCACGAGTAGCGCCAACTTATTATTTTCTGCTTCTGAATTGCTCTCCTTCCTCTCTATTTCACAGATGTTGCTGATGCTGAGGACGAAGACGAGGATGAGGATGAGGACGAGGCAGCCCAGGTCGTCAAGCCTCTTGCAGTTGCCGCTCCCGTTACCCGCAAGCGGGCGGGCAGTGGCGCCCAAGAACCTCCCGCCAAGAAGAAGAAGACGACCGAGAAGACGACTAAGAAAATCGTGAAGAGGAAACAACCACAGATCCCTAGCCGCAAGGGGTAAGTTCCTTCTCGGTTGCACGCTTCGGTTTGCTTCGTTCTTCTCGGTCGATTCCCAATCCTTTTTCCTCGTTGTTTCCTCTTGATTTCCTCTGCCCTCTTCTTATTTCTGAACACAATTTTCTCTTCAGAGCCCCCTTGGACGCGGACGCCGCCATTGCGTCCACTGAGACCCAGAAGAAGGCCGCCATCGACGTTGACAAGCTTATTGACCTCGATGACGACGAGAACAACGCCGCCAACGCACAATCAGAGGGCGCCGATGCCCAGAATGCCGAGCTGGAGCAGCAGTCCCGCGCAGATCAAGAAGCGCAGGATGCTGCTCACCAAGATAGACCTCCTTCTCCTCCGGCCGATACTGCCGAGGAGAACCAAGAACAAGACACCGAGATGCACCACGACGCCGCCCTTGAGCGGCAGGAAGAAGGAGAAGAGCAGCCAGCAATAGGGGCTGCTGGACAAGAAGACACCGCGGCCCAGCCGCGTGTAGAAGAACCGGATGCCTCACAGCCAGATCCCTCTGCCGGGCAGCGGGTAGAAGAAGTCACCGTGACGGAGGAGTATCCATTGAGCGACGCGCAGCCAGACGCCACGCAGGGTAGTGCTCAACCAGACGCCACGCCGAGTAGCGCACCACTGGCGCCGCCCACTGCACCAGACTCTTCCTTGGTGCAGAAAACCAAGACTGCAACTGGCTCTCCGGCCAAACCGGTTACGAGGAAGAGCGCCCAAGATGCTGCAGAGAAGGAGGCAGCCGAGAAGAAAGTCGCCGAGAAGGAGAAAGCTGAGAAGAAGAAGACCGAGAAGCAGAAAAACGAGAAGCCAGTCGCCGCGAAGCCAACTGCCCAGAAGGAGAAGATGAAGAAGCGGGCTGCCGACATGCCGCCGCCAACATCAACTGGCCAATCCAGTCAGCTGGTTATTCGCGATCCTAGCGCGGTTGCTGCCGCCGCCGCTGCAGCTGATCAGCCCTGCTACCCTGACTACATGGTGAAGGTTAGCCAGCAGCACCAGGTCGGCCTTTCCCCCAAGGACCGGAATCTTGCTCTTCAGAAAGGGAGGAAAGCCGTGGCAGTGGACTCCAGGCCCCCGGCCCTAAATCAAGACAAGTCCATCTCCATTGCTTCTCATGGAGTTCAGGACCAGGCGATAACGTCCCAGAGCCTCGAGCAAGTACTCGACTTGATCGGCTTCATCGATGCCAAGTGGGACAGCAAAGTTCTCGGCAACACCAATTGGAACGGCACCGATCTGGGCGACATCGACCATATGCGTGTCGATTAGAACAAGGTGGACTTGGGTTACAAACCCATGACTGTCTCAACCACCTCTGCTACACTTGCTGCCAAGATGTTTGTCCACCGCAAGAACGCCGAGGACCTCGAGCAATCCTACGCGGTAAGTTCCTACTCATCCTCTCCGAGTTGCGTTTTCACTTCTTTTCTACTCTTCTTCTTTTCCTTATCCATCACCCAGTCCCCGAGATTCTGGCCGAGTAGGCGGACACTCTCCCGAGTAGCCGGCTTCTCGGGTTGAATCTCAAGTACTTTGCCTGATTCTTGTTTCTTTTGCTTCTCAGAATAGCGTACTGAAGCGGACCGACTTGCATCGTCGGCTACTCTGGAACCATGCCATTGCCAAGAGACGCATTGCCGCCTTGAAAAAAGAGAAGATAGTTGCCGAGGAAGCCGACAAGGAAGTGATGAACAACACTCTGAGGCTGTCTGAAGTTGAAGGTAAGCTTCTAGCTGCGCGGTTCTTGCGTTTGGTGTTTACGCCCGCTTTTGCTTTTTGCGCTAACTAATTTTACCCTGCAGGGAAGCTGAAGGCCCTGGCCGACGAGCACCAGAACTGACGTGCCTTCGTTGAGAACGGCCAGGCCACCATCAAGAGATTGGAGGGTATGTTGTCGTCTACTCGGCTTTTCCTGTGTTCCTTTCTTTCGCTTTTCTGCTAACCGTGCTTTGCCTTCCGCAGAAGATCATAAGAAATTCGCTGAGGAGCATCAAGACTGCCTCAAACCTGCTGAGGTGCAGCAGCAGTTGTCCAGCCAGGCTGTCGAGCTGGTGAAAGAGCACACTACTGAGATGGAGAAGCTCTAAGTCCAGCTGCAGACTGCGCTCCAGGATGCTATCAATCTTGCTGATGAAAGGGATAGAGTACTCGCCGAGAAGGCAAAGAGCGAAGCAGCAGCCAAGGCTAGGGAGAGAACCCTCGAACAGGAGTGTGAGGTGCTGAAGAAGAGCAACGCTGGGCTCTTCACTCAGCTAGAGGAGCTCCGCTTGATCGAAGAGAAACATCTATCCAACGAGGAAACATGGAAGACCCAGCTGTTAGGGTTGCGCCATGATTTGAACAGTAAGTGCTCCCTTTTCTCTGCTTCTCTGCTACTCGGCTGCGCCTATCTTCTCCGCTTCTCGTTTCACGCTTCCACTCTGTTATTGTTTCTGATCTTCTCGATAGCTCTTGCAGGAATCTTTCCCGACCTTGAATCTTCTAGCGTGCCCGCCCTGGAAAAGGTCCGAGCAGCTCGTGTTGAGAAGGGCGAGCCTTTGGACACCGGAGCAGAAATCGAGGAAAGTATTCTGATTATGCAGGGTCAGTGTCCGCGGCTAGCGGGCGTGGGCACCGAGCTGGTGCGCGTCGCCTTCCAGATCCACAACTTCTTCTGGCCTGATGACTCTGCGCCGACAACAATCTCCGGACTGGCCTTAAAGCTGCAGCGCGTGAAAGCCGAACTGAAGAAATGGCGCGCCTCGGGAGCTCGGGCAGGTGCGGACATGATGTTGCTCTTCGTCACCACTTGGTACGAGAACCTCAATATGCAGATTATCCGCGAGATGCGCCGAGACTCCAAGTGGGAGAAGAACCCCGACTGCGTGGCTATTAGCCAGCTGGTTGCTCACGAGGTCGCCCAGTATGCCGACACTGCGACCTTCATCGACGGCCTCACCGAGCCCGACACCGAGGTGGACGAGGGCGAGGAGGAGGATGAAGACGAGGAGACGGACACCGATGAGCCGGAGCTGAGCTACTTCGACTCTCCTGCTGGCAAGGACGGGAAGGGGAAGGCCGCGGTCATCGCGGGTAGCGACGAGGAGGACGAGAACGTGGAGATGTCGATCGACACCTCCGCGCTCGAGTTCGGCACCTCGTCGGGAGCTGCCCTCGACGACACCGTCAACCTTCGCGCCCACGCCAGCGGCTCCACCTCCGCGACAACGCCCGTCTCGGTAGCCACGGCCACTTCAGACCAGGTAGCCACCGAGCCCAACGCCGAGGACGAAGCATCGAAGCTTGTTGATGCTAGCGCAGAGGCGGACACAACCAATGCCACTACTGAAGACGAAACAACCAAGGCCAGCACCGAGAACACCACGTCGACCTGAGTTTATCCTGCAGCTTTATTTCTCAAACACTTATCAGATCCCCGGAATGCCGGGTGCAAATGTATCAGACTATTTATGCCGTTGCTACTCATTTTTATTCCCACTTGTTATTTTCAACTTAATCAATTTGTCCAGCCTGGGCTCGATGCCGGGTTGCGTTATCATGCGAGTCCCCGAGTTGCATTTCTTATTCACTCTCTCTTTTCGTCTCAGCTCTACCCGCAACTTGTTGCTTTTTTGGTATTCGAGTCACAAGAGTTAAAGAGCAGAGCTGCAAATACTTAGCCGCTTAGAAACAATCATAGTAACGCAGCTCACCACTTAGCCGAAAAGATAAGACAAAGAACAGTAATAAAAGCACCCTACTCGGTTCCTGCACTCTTCCTTTCCTTAGTAATTTTTCTTGTGCTCATGGACCCTTTGCTTGTTCTCTTGCTTGCCATGAAGCCGGGTTTCGGACAACAGCAAAGTCGAAGAGTTGGCATGTGGGTTTAAACACAGTACTCAATGTACCTTTGAATTTTGAAGTAGAGCAACCGAATAGGAAAGATGTAAAGCCGAGTAGAAACACTTAGAGCAATTTTGGACGAGGGCAGTCCCCGAGTTCAATTTCAGATTGCAGAATAGAATTTCAATTCGGATAAGAGGGTACATACACATCTTTGCTCACGAATGAAAACGACGGAGTAGAGCTACATTCCAAGGGCGCTTGGTTTCCTCTCCAGCTTTATCTGCCCTGTTCGCCTGTGGTGGGCGCGCATCTATAAGATAGTATGCATCGTTGTGCAGCGCTTTGCTCACAATGAAAGGCCCTTCCCATGGAGGAGACAACTTGTGCATCCCGGCTGTGCGCTGCACAAGCCTAAGGACCAAGTCTCCTTCTCGGAAAACCATTGGGTTCACCTTTCGGCTATGATAACGCCGCAGGTTTTGCTGGTAGATAGCCGAACGTGACAGAGTCAGCTCTCTTGCTTCTTCAAGCAGGTCAACGTCGTCTTCTCGAGCTTCTCTCGCCTCCACCTCAGTGTAGAGGGTTACTCGGGGGGAGTCATGCTCTAGGTCTAATGGCAACACGGCCTCAGCCCCGTATACCAAGAAGAATGGCGTGTAGCCGGTTGACCGGTTAGGGGTAGTCCTTAGACTCCACAACACCGCTGGCAACTCGTCTAGCCAACACCCAGGTGTTTGCAACAGTGGCTCCATCAGCCTTGGCTTTATGCCTGCCAGTACCATGCCGTTTGCTCTTTCCACTTGTCCATTGGAGGCGGGATGCGCAACAGACGCAACATCTAGCCGGATGTGCTTATCTCTGCAGAACCGCACCATTGCTCCCTCAGCAAAATTTGTGCCGTTGTCGGTGATGATGCTGTGCGGGTAGCCATATCTCAGGATCACATCCTTCACGAATTTCACAGCTGTGGCCCCATCGCACTTCCGAATAGGCTTCACCTCGATCCACTTGGTGAACTTGTCCACCATGACCAACATGTGAGTCATGTTGCCTCTAGCCGGCTGGAAGGGTCCGACCATGTCCAAACACCAAACAGCAAATGGCCAAGTGATAGGAATGGTTTTCAGCTCGGAAGCAGGCATGTGAATCTTACTTGCGAACATCTGGCATCCATTGCACTTCCTCACGATGTCTTCGGCTTGCTGCAGAGCTGTGAGCCAGTAGAAGCCATGCCGAAAAGCTTTCTTGACCAATGCCCGAGAAGAGGCATGGTGCCCGCATTCTCCTTGGTGTATCTCTACTAGAATCTCTTCTCCTTCTGCTGGGTCCACACAACGTTGCAGCACGCCGGTGGCACTTCTCTTGTGCAGCACATCTCTGACTATAGTGTAGCCCTTGGATCTTCTCTGAATCTGTCTTGCAGTCACTTCATCTTCTGGCAGAGTGCCGTCCCTTAGAAAGGATAATATGGGCATGGCCCAGCTCGGTGTCTCCCGTGTGGGAAACACTGGTTCGTCCACTTCCATTGGGACAGGCACCTCTGGTTGCTCTTTAGGGTTGGGAGCACTTCTCTGGAGCCCAGATCGATTGGCAAGGACTTCCTCAATGAATGCGACAGTCCCCGGGTTAAGGACAGCAGTCCCCGAGTATGGAGTGGCAGTCCCCGAGTAAGGAGTGGCAGTCCCCGAGTAAGGAGTGGCAGTCCCCGAGTAGGGAGTGGCAGTCCCCGAGTAGGGAGTGGCAGTCCCCGAGTAGGGAGTGGCAGTCCCCGAGTAGGGAGTGGCAGTCCCCGAGTAGGGAGTGGCAGTCCCCGAGTAAGGAGTGGCAGTCCCCGAGTAGGGAATGGCAGTCCCCGAGTAGAGGACGGCAGTCCCCGAGTCAGTAGCAGCAGTCCCCGGGTTTCCTGTAGCATTCTCCCAGTCAATCTCCATGGGATCAGATTCCTCACTTGGCAGAGAAGGAACAAATATGGACTCCGAGTTGGGAGAGGGCTTGATGGATGGCTTCCTTAAGTGTTCCAAGGCAACTCCCGCCGGGATGGATTGTCGAGAAGATCCCAACTTGGACAGCTCATCTGCCGCTTCGTTCTCTGCTCGGTGAATGTGCTGGAACTCGCAGCCTTCGAAGAATCCAGTCATGGACTGTACCAGGAATCGATAGGATGCCATGTTGGCATCTAGAGCATCCCAAGTGCCAGAGACTTGCTGCACCACCAGATCTGAATCGCCATAGCATATAATGGGCTGCACGCCAACCTCCTTGGCTACTCGCAAACCATGCACTACTGCTTCGTACTCTGCTACGTTGTTGGACGCTTTGAAGTGAATCTGCAGCACATACTTGAGTTGGTCCCGCTTGGGTGATGTCAGCACTACGCCAGCACCAAGGCCTTCCTTCACCTTCGAGCCATCGAAGTGCATCTTCCAGTAATTAGAAACTGGAGCAGGAGTTTCATACTGCACCTCGGCCCAATCCACCAGGAATTCCGCCAGAATCTGAGACTTGATGGCTTCTCTTCTCGCGTACGCGGGTGCATACGCTGCCAGCTCGATTGCCCACTTGGCTACTCTGCCACTCGCCTCCTTGTTGCCCATGATATCCGAGATGGGAGCAGAGCTCACAACCGTGATAGGATGCTCTTGGAAGTAATGCTTCAGCTTCTTGGCGCCCAGGTACACACCGTAGGTCATCTTCTGGTAGT